>CM034150.1:83093780-84293780 GCA_019776745.2 Taxus chinensis | reverse complement strand
TGTGGTGTTTAGATAAGACTCAGAGAGGGAGAAAGAGAAAGAAAGTGCTTTCTATGATTTTTTTGTCAACCATCAGCTGGGAATGACTTCCAGCATATAGGTTTCCCTCAATTAATGTGAGCTAATGCAGAAAAGTAGAATGAAATGCAATGATTTTTAAACCCAAATTGAAATGTAGAATTCGATGCCACAAATAGATGAACAGAAGAAGGGATGTTATTTCACTAATGCGATACTAATGAAAGGGAAGAAATATTCATTGTAAGCACCAAAATACGATTGCTTTTAGATAATAAAAGAGAAAAAGATTCTAGGAGAGAAAGTTTAATGTAAGAACTTTTTAGAAAAGAAAAAAACATACAAAGTTTTCACCTATAAATGAAAGAATGCAAATAACCCCAAATGGGTCCCACCGGGCGTGCCAAAATGTTTCACCTGATTCTAGAGCATTTCTTCGAATGTTGATGAAACAAATAAGGGTAATGGGTTAGGAGGAGTACATGTTGAAATGCCACTTGTAGGTTGTTGCACGCATATGACTTATGAATCCACATCTGATCATGAGAGCTTCCTTTTTACTTGGAGGAACTACCTAAAATGGAACACAAGACCACCAAATAAAAGTTAAACAATATATGCAGTGGACTACCTAGCGTGTGCTAGATCCGGGAAGTGTGATACTTCCTAGACAGTCGTCAATCCACTGTTTAAAACAAATTAATGTGATAAATAAAGGAAATCCTACTATAGTTAAAATGATTTAGGTATCTAGTTCGTCTACAATAAGAAAATTTTTTCACAACATGCTAGGCTATGATTGAATCTGAAGGTCAAGATCACTGTCAAGGTATTGGTATTGGTCAGGATAAGATTCTGGGTAGTTTTGGGTATTTGGTGGAAGTTTAGGAGCTATGTTCTTGGTTTTTGGTAAAAGACACAAAGACCGACATCGATATGGTATGACTGGTATCAATTTAGGCTAACCGGTGTTAGTATGGTTAGGGTACAGGAAACTCAATAAAACTTGGATGGGTGATAGATTTGAGATTAGATGAAGATGGAAGGGTAATGACAATATTCGTATGGATCTGAGGTATACACAGGAATGATTAAGGTCCATGTATGGGAAATGTAAGGGTGTGGATAAAAATATGGTCATGTTTTCATGGAGGTAGATGATTGGGGAATGGAAATGAGAGCAAAAGCTAATAACAGATGTAAAAGGATCTACCAAATGATGAATAGATGAGTGTTGGTTAATAAAACTTACTGTTTGTATGAGTTTGATGTCTGGTTAGTAATGGTGGGTGATCAAATGAAATGAACTTGGTGTAGTTATTATGCTTCCTTAGATGCTCCCATGAAGGTAGATGGTTGTGTGATTTCTTTAGGTACTGACTATGGATGCTCTGATGTGTATACTAATGTTGGTTCTACTTGCATACAGCTCTGGTTTTGTCACTTGTTCTCAAAAGATGTGATTATCTCCCAGAAATGTGCCAACCTTGAAATAAGGTTGTTTTTGGGATTAGATGGTAACCGACAGCGGTTCCAGCTTAACCGGTGGTGGTTAAGGGTAACCGGCGTTAGTTAGGGTGGGATTTCCTAGGTTTACTAAACTAAGTAGATCCCATTGATTTCTCGGGATCTCGTTTTGTTTACTCTACGGATTATCATGGAAGCTTCCTTCTAATGGGTAGGAATGTGGTTAGAGGGAATGTAGGCAT
Source organism: Taxus chinensis (assembly GCA_019776745.2). NCBI lineage: Eukaryota > Viridiplantae > Streptophyta > Pinopsida > Cupressales > Taxaceae > Taxus > Taxus chinensis. The sequence goes on along the minus strand of CM034150.1, from coordinate 84,292,053 downwards.
TGATTTTTAGGGTTTGGGTAGGTCTTAGCTACTTATGGAAACTTACTAAGAATAGGTCTTAGGGTGACGTGGCTAGATGAGGTGGATATGTGGTCATTATCCTAATTAGGATATTTAAATAATAAATATTGTGAGGATAATGAATTAATTTAATTTAAATAATTAAATTAATATTATATTGGGGTGAAGGGGGCCATGGCTAGGTGGATGTGTTCAAGGTGTTTATTTTATGAGGGACCAAGGGGAGTATGACCTAATTTTAGTGTCTACATTTAGCCCAAGAAGTGTGTCTTCGCCGTTCTCTCAGGAAAGCTCCTGGGATTTATCATTTCCTTATATGGTATAGAGGTTGACCCTACTAAATTCAAGGCCATTTTTTTAAATGCCTCCGCATACTAACTTGTGGCAACTCCGTAGCCTGCAACGTAAGTTGTAGTCTATTTGCCATTTCATTTCACAACTTTCTGATCGATGTCAGACATTTCATCATCTTCTCAAAAAGGATGTTTCCTTTAAATGGGATGATGATTTCCACAAATCTTTTGAATCCTTGAAACAATACCTTCTCCAACCACCCATACTCATTCCACCTAAAGATGATCAACCCTTCTACCTATACATCTCTGCTATTGATCAATCCTTAGGGGCCATGCTCATTCATCGCGATGAAAAACATAGGGAGCATGCAGTTTATTACATAAGCCATACTCTTCTGGACTACAAAAAATGATACACCCGTGCCAAAAAACTTTTCTTAGCATTAGTTTTTGTTGCCACCAAACTCTGCCATTACCTACTTAACCAGAAAACCTATGTTGTGACCAACACCGACCCCTTACACTTCATATATGCCAAACCTTACCAAAACCAATGGGCTTCATGCTAGCTTATGCTTCTGACTGACCTTGACCTTGAATTCATCCATCAAAATTCCATCAAGGGCCAAGCTATCACTGACCAATTGGCTGACGCACCTATTTCTAGGGATCAACCCTCTAACTTTGACTTTCTAGATGAGTCTATTGTTACCCTTTCCCTGGACAAACCTGCTCACCAAATTACACTCTTCTTTGATGGTTCCAAGTGTCAATGTCAGGGTGGGGCTGGTGTTATCCTCATTCTTCTTGATGGTGAACCCATGCCTTTGTCTTTCAAACTTGATTTTTATTGTAAAAACAATATTACCAAATACGAAGCACTCATATTAGGTGTCTAGGCTACTTATGCCTTAGATGTCAAGTCCATCGACATCTTTAGTGATTCTCAATTGGTAATAAACCAAGTCAATGGTACATATTAGTGTCGTAATGAGATACTTCAAAAGTATAAGCAACATATGGACATACTTTTGACCACCTTCGACCGTTACACCATTCAAACCATCCCACGTTCTACCAAAAAATTTGTAGATACCATGGCCTTCTTAGCTTCTCAGATACCCGCCTTTCCCATAGAATCTAAAATATTTTTCACCATATAAAGACTCCAATCTCCCTCTTATTTACCTCATGAAGTTTACTCTATCGAGACCGTTTCTCCTGACCCGAGTGACCTTTGGTATAAACAATACTCAGACTATCTTTCCCTCTCCATCTTACCTCCTGATCTCACTCATAATGGTCAATGCACCTTTCTTAAAAGGGTCTCTCATTACGTCATCATGGGTGGCCTCCTCTATAAGCATGGCTATGATGGTATTATCTTATGGTGCCTTATGAGTCTTGAAACTCCCTATACCATTAAGGAAGTTCATGATGGCATATGTGGAGGTCACTTCCGTGGTCTCGTGGTTGCTAAGCATGTTCTTCACCTAGGCTATTACTAGCCAACCCTTAATCATGATTTTTGTGACTACGTTAAGATTTGTGTTAAATTCCAACAACATGCCAATCTTCATCATATGCCCAGTCATGCCTTACAGGTCACATGTGACCTTTGGCCCTTCTCTCAATGGGGTTTAGGTCTTGTTAAAGAAATCAATCCCCATTCTTCCCAATGACATCAACGGATCATCTCCACTACCGAATATTACACCAAATGGGTTGAACCCATACCTCTCATCTCCACAAAATCTGAGAAAATTTGTGAGTTCATTAATCATCACATTATTTTTTTCTTTGGCGTTCCACATCACCTCATCACTGATAACAGAAAACAATTCAAAAATAAAACCTTGCAAAAAATTTGTGATGCATGTAGTATTCAACTAAGTTTCTCATTGACATATTACCCACAAACTAATGGCCAAGCTAAATCCACTAATAAAACCTTGAACAAAATTCTCATGAAAGTGGTTAACAATACTGGGAAGGAATAGTATACGCACATTCCTTTCACCCTATGGGTGTAGCATACTAGTATTTGCATTTCCACTGCTGCCACTCCTTTTTCTCTGGTCTACGGTATAGAGGTTATTCTTCCTCTCGAATTCTAGATTTCATCACTTCGTATTTCTCTCCATGACATGCTCAATGATGATGAATTTCACTAGGACCATTTAGCACAACTTGAGTTATTAGACGAATGATGTCTTAATGCTCTTAACCATATCCGAGTTTACCAAAAACATATCAAACGTGCCTATGACAAACATGTTCATGAATGAACCTTCCAAGTTGGTGATCTCATCCTGAAGGAAAATCAACATGTAACCAAAGCAAAAAAATGTAAACAGGGAATTTTTTCTCCTAATTGGCTTGGACCATACATCATGACTCATGCTTATGGATTAGGTGCTTATCATTTATCTTCACTAGATGGTAAACATGAATGTGATCCCCTTAATGCCTTGCATCTTTGACCATTTTATTGTTGAATTTTAGTCCTACCTCACCTTCTATCTCTTTTCAAGCTCATCCCTTGAGTTTTATTCACTTCCTTCCTTTCACTATGTCATCCCTAATGATTAAACAAGAATCATGTGTTTACCGATCACTCTTTTACTCTCTCTTAAATATGTGTACCATGGCTCTACACATGGCATTATTCTCATGGATACTTTTTTTCTTCTTTCAGATGAGATCCCATAGTCATTTCACCTTTCTTTCTGAACAAGAATCCGATTCCTCACCTTAGTCTTGTCCATGACTCAAAATCCCTCACATGGGATCCAACTCCTTGAGTAAAACTTCCAATAAAAATATGACTCCATAAAAAAGGACATATTTCTCTCTACGTCGTTGTTATAAATAGACTGCTCCCTTGAAAGACAGCTATGTAAATCCCGCTTCAATTTTTTTTTTTAAAAAAGCAAATGAGAATCCAAAGCTTCCCGCATCGATCAGCTTCACAAAGACCTCAAGGAGATAATTTCCTCACCCCATATAAACTTCCCACATCAATCAGTCTATCTCAAATACAAGTCAAACATAAAAACTTTTTCATCATATACTTTCTCATTGTGATCTTGGATCTCTTGCCAAAGAGGCATGTTACCTCATACCATATAAAATAACCACTTTTCACTTTCTCACCATTTGTACCTTCATTTTCTACCGCCTCAAGGGACCTATTGGAACCATGACTTTTGGTGATCATGTGACTAGTCTTCACCTTTAGAATAATCAATCATGTAGTTTCTTTACGGTATTACATTCACCATCCTATCTAAGGTATGATCTTACCGTTATGATCCTTACCAATTAGGTGGCTCTCTTGCCTCCTCTTATCTTTTAACTTCTTCATTACGTATTGATCATCTTATACAGGACTAGATCCTCAACACTTATCTCTAGGAAATCTTCCTCTTTCACCACAATCAACTTAATATCACCCATACCTATTTTCCCACAATTCAACCATCCCTAAAATACCTCAACTCAACTATGCCTATAACCTACCAACCCATTTTCATACCTCCTCACATTTTCCCTAGCTTATGGGATAACTACATCGGCATGAGGTCCCTATTTTCTAGGACTATGTAGGTAGAACTCCAAGGGTATGGGGCCCTTGGAGGCTATCTTGGCCACTCTCTACCCTAACCAACTCCCTCTTCCCCTTCCCTATTCACATTCTAACCTAGTTAGTTTCCTTTTTATATCAGTAATTGGAAATTAAACAAAACAAAAAAAATTCTTAACATCTTTACCATCATCACTCATACATTCATTTCATATTTTCTACACTTTCTTTACCATAATCATACATTTTCCTAAAAATTTTCTTAACCTAAGCCACACCATCATTGATTACACAAATTAATGAATTTGAAACTCATTCCATGCCTATGACTTGACTCAATCCATGCCTAAACCAAAAACCTGACTCAATCCATGCCTAACTCAAACTTGACTCAATCCATGCCTAACTACAAACCTAACTCAATCCATACCTAGCCTGACTCCATCCATGCCTAAACTAAAAACCTGACTCGATCCATGCCTATGACCTGGCTCTATTATGCCCACAATACTTGGTTTCCATCAAATATACAAATCAAAATAGCAAGTTAAACACAACCCTATACACTTCATGCCATAATAACCATCATCTCTATAAATCAATCATCTAAACATGTGTATCCATGTACATGAATCTCAAATATCTTCAACACGTAGGTTGGTGTATATAACAACATCTCAAAAACTCTCATGTACATCCTCACTATCTTCAGCACGTAGGCTGGTATATATGTTAAAAACATGATGTCGAAAATAAAATAATCATACATGGATCTCAATCATCTCCCCATCTAATATCTAACCCTATCTCATCAGTCTCCTCGTCTGCTCCTTTAGCCCAACATCTGGCTGACCTCCCTCCGCCTCGCCTTGGTCTAGCTCCTAATGGTCTTGCTTTTAGATCTAGTCTTTGTGCACTAGTGGCCTCACCCTGACCCAGCCCTTGGGATCACTTGCCCGCTATGCTCTCAATGTTGTGTGTGTGAGATCTACTCCTCTCACTTGAGGCATGTTATGCTCTTTACTCAGCATATGATAAGACATATCCCTGCTACCATCAAATGATTCTGGTAATATCACCTCACCCATGAAGTCTATCAATCTAGCAGCGGGTACTATCTGTGGTGGTGCCATTAGCCTCTGACACTGCCCTACTCTTACTTGAATAATAAGATCCTATCCCTACTCTTGTGGTGGTGCCATAGACCCTAGAGCCTGCACCTATACCTGGGCCTAAAGGGCCACTATCTGTGCCTATGTAGCAGCCAACTGGCCTTGCAAACCTATAACCTATCCATGCACCGTGGTCAACTGGCTCTACAAACCTATCACCTATTCTTGTAGGGTAGGTACTTGCACCCATTCTCCATCTCCACCCTCTCCCTCTCCCTCCGGTGTGGGTGCTGGTCCATGTACTCCATGTGCCTAAACAATGGCCACCTGTTCCTGTAGAGTCGTAACTTGTACCTCAGCCCCTGTCAGATGTCCCTGTACTATGCTTAACTAGGTCACCAGGGTGGCCATCTACCCCTGTAGAGCATCTCTTTGAACCATGATAGTAGCCAAATCCGATTGCTCCAGCCTCAGTAGTACTACTCGTAGCTATGCAGCCCACCACTGTTTGTACCTGTCTATCACCTCGGCATCATCTATATGTCGATCGACCAGCTACTTCTCCTACCTGGTCAACATTATAGGTCATGGTAGAGACATAAGCCTCTCCACATCATCTCTCCTCTACTATGGGAAGGGTGGAGGTATATCCTATGGAAAACCACAGTGTCGTCTGACCCGGTCTACGGGTATCATCTCATGCTCCCCTTCCCACCATGCCTCTATCCACCTATAAATATATAACCCATCCATATCCACCGCCATCTACCTGTATGAAGGATAGCCTACATATGGCCTCTAAATAATGTCCATGCCAGACAACCCCTCTAGTAATCACATGTAATAGGCTACATCATGTGTCACTCTCACCGCTTGGCGCTCTTCCAAAATCGACACCCATCACCTGTAGCCCATTCAGAAAAAACCTAGCTCAAATGAATCAACCTAGGGCATACCAATTGGGAGCACACACACACACAATTTTCTCATAGGCCCAATAATGTAATAAGAATGTGAAACAAAAGTTAAATCGTTGTAGTCACCCATAAGCCCACTGCTCCCTATATAGCTGTACCAAGAACACAGGCGCCCATGTAAATTGATTCCTACTCTCCATAATGTCATATAGAACTCCCATCAGTGACCATGGGAATCTCCCACCCTCTACATATAGCAGTGCAAAATAGTAGACTACCTCCATCAAAAGCACTATCAACCTCATCTCCTCGGGGTAGGCTCAGTACATCACCCCGTAGCTCATACTGGCACTGTGGAATCCTAACAATGCCAACTCCTCTCCAAACACTAGTAAAATAACTCCTCAGATGCCTCTGAGGAGATCAAGTACACCTGTGTACTTGTTATAGGTAGTCACAGGATCTTATAAACATCCTCTAGGGTGATTGTGATCTCACCCATCTGTAAATAGAATGTATTGGTTTCTGAATCCCATCTATCGATGAGGGTAACCATCAAACTCACCTCCCAGACTATGTGCTGGTAGTGTCTGACCCCAATCAAGCCCACATCTATGACATGGATCCACTCCTTGTGAGTTGTGCTCCCCCATATCTCCACGAGCAAGGGAGGTACCCTATCCCTCATTCATAGTTGGTCCCTAGCCTTCATACAATCAATCATATTTTAAATCCTTGACCACACCTGCATGTAACCTTGTCACCCCCACTATACCACTTACCCTAACTAAATCAAACTTTCACCTATTTTTATGCCCTATATCAATGCCACCTATCTACCCATGCCTCATACCCTCACCTATTTTCATTTTATCTATCTACCGATGCCTTGTACCTTCACCTATTTTCATTTTTACCCTCTCATAGATCTACTTTATTCAACCACCTACACATACCCATAACTTTCCCCCTACCTAACTCTCCCTACCCGTACATATCTAACCATAACCCATCCATTTTATCTCCTTGAGGGCTTGGCTCTTTATCCTACTAACTGGCATCAGTCAGCATTGACTGACCATGGTCCAACAATATCCGGCATCGGTCGTCAGATCTGTGACCGATACCGGTCCTTACCCACTGATGTCAATCACTGTTGTAGTAATAAACCCATAACGCCCTACTCTATTTCTACCCACACTCCTCCTTTCTACCCATTTCCCACACCAATACCTACTCAATACCTATTCCCACCCCTCACTTAGTTAAATCTTACCTCCCTTTTTCCCCTTGTCTCATTACACTCCCCACATTAGAATTTTCATGTTTCCCCCTCAAAACCCATTTCCCTCCTCCCCCTACTCAAAAAAATAAACAATCAGAATGGGCTCTTAACTCATCACGTTATCGTCTGCGTGGTGGCACCTTAGGCTGCTGCACAGGTCCATCTGATTCCTCTCCTGCCTTTGCCATCACCAATTTCTTATTGACTCAATCAAATGAAATCAATCACCCAATAAAATCACCACACTCGTGGACCCATCGATCAACCAACAATCACTCACTCTACAGCTTGCCAACTCATCTCTTCATGCCATTTGGTCACTTTCCACCTCTTTAGCTCTTTCTTATCTTTTTCTCCTATGTGGCAAATGACAAATGACTTTCAAAATGCGGAACTTTTTCTCTTTATATCCTTCTTGACTTGATTGATGATAGTTTTACCTTGACCGACATCAATCCTGTGTCCTAGCCAACTGTGGTTGGTCCATGGTGATTAGCATCGGTTCATTATGATCATTGTCAGCTATCCTGCTTAGTCTTATTACTACCCACTACCCCTAGTTTGTTGTCCTGAATCCTTTTTACCTCACTCACACCTAACTTGAACACTTCACTTTACCCTCTTGACCTCATCATTTCCACCTAACCCCTTCATCATTTGGGGACTCATTATTTTACCCATACCTTATCCCTACCCGTGTCGTGACCTAGCTTCCTATACCTGGAACATTACTAGTGACCTATGACCTCATGTGCTCGCTATGCCTTGCGCCACTGTTACATGTGTTGTTTGACCTAATGACCTTACCTTTCCTCTTTTCGTGACTATTTATCCTGACTCAACCTTTGGTGTACCAGAACATACCTAAATGTTCTTGCACCTGACCTGTGTTGTGTTTCCTGACCATATCCTATACCCTGGATACCGGAATCACCTCAACCTTGTTTGGATAAACCTATCAACCTTAGACAATCTAGAGTTTGAATGCTCTTCAACTTGGTACCATGCTGCAATTTATACATGTGCATGTGTTTGACTGTTACTACCTTTTACCCTGACCCATTACCTAGATTCACTGATTGGATTTTTACCCCTTTACCCCTGTTTCTTACCTTCCTCTTCATCACATTCACCTATTATCAAACCACTCACCGATTCTTCCTTCTACCTCATCAGTTCCTGGTTTGAGGGGGATCACCTTTACCAACACATGGGGCAACCACATCTTATTATTGTCAGCATCGCTTACCAATACAATCTATGAAACCAAAAGGGGAAAAATGTAGACACCAAAATTGGGTCACACTCCCCTTGGTCCCTCATCACCTTGAACACACTCACTTATCTAGGGTCCCTTACACCCCACACTAATATTAATTTAATTAAATTAACCCATGATCTCATGATATTTATTATTCAAATATCCTAAATAAGATATTTCTAACACCGCCACCTCACCTATACAACTCACCTAGCCACCTCACCCCAAATCTATTCTTAGTATGTTGCCATAACTAACTAAGACCTACATAAACCCTAAAAATCAAAGCCTACATTCCCTCTAACCACATTCCCACCTGTTACAAATTAATCTTCCATTATAATCTGTGAAGGAAAAGGAATAAGATCCAAGAAATCAAGCAGATCTACCCATTTTAGTAAAACCTAGGAAATCCTTCCCTAACTGATGTCGGTCACCCTAAACTACCACCAGTCAACCTAAAATTGTCGTCAGTTACCTTTTATTCCCTTTGGTAACCTTATTTCGAGGTTGGCACATCTAGAGAGAGAAAAATGAAACCAGAGCTACATGCAAGTAGAACTAGCATGCGCATATGCATCCGAACATCCACAGCCAGCATCAGAAGTGACCACAAAGCCATTTTGCATTCACAGGAGCATCTTGGGAAGCACCATCACACAAACCAAACTCCATCCACCTGATCAACTTCCATTGCCATCCAAGCCATCAATCTCATATAACAGTAAGTATACCTCCACGAACTTGGTCTAATACATTTTAATAACTTTTATTATTTTTGTTACCATATTAAGTTGTTACATCTCCATTTCTTCATTTCCTATCAGTTTATAATTGGGCCTTTTTCATTGTTTACATCATTAGATTACCCATCCTCATTTTTAGTTCTTTCCTAACCACATTTGAAACCTTTGCAACCCTCAAACCTACCCCACCACCTACATAAAATCCTAGATCAAGCCTTCTAATCATTTTCTTTTGAGTTTCCTTTACCTCAACCATACCGACGCCAGTTACCCATAACCATTTTCGGTTTCACTTAAACCAACATCAATCATACTAGACCGATATCGGTCTCTGTGTTTTACCCTTAGACCAAGATCAGAGCCTAAATTCTCCACCAAATACCCAAAGTAGCCCAAAACTAGACCCTGACAGTACCGGTACTCTAACAGAGACCTCGCCCTTCATATTAAATCATAGCTTAGCCTATTGTGAATGAATTTTCTTATTGTAATCGAATGAGATACCTAAATCATTTTAACTACAGTAAGATTTCATTTATTATTAACATTTAATTGTTTTAAACAGTGGATTTAATAGCCTTCTAGGGAGTATCACACTTTCTGGAACTAGCATACACTAGGTAGTCCACTTTCATATGCTATTTAATCTCTTTTGTTGGTCTTATTATTCATTTCAGGTAGTTCCTCCTAGCCAAGAGGAATCTCTCATGATCAATTGTGGATCAAGAAGTCATACGCACACAAAAACCTTCAACCAACTATTACAGGTATTCCACCTAGCCCTATTACCTTTATCTATTTCGTCACATTCAAAGAAACACTCTAAGAATCAAGTGAAACACCTTCATAATGAGAATCCATAAAACCCATCCCTATTTCTATATAGCTTCACCTCTTTGATCGCAATGTGATGCTAATAACCACTCACTCTTCTTCTATTTCATTCGTCTCTTTTCTTCTACCCGAGCATCTCTATATATAGCTTTAGTATCCACTGCCATGCCTCAGTGAAGTAGTAGATTGGTTATGAAGTGTCCATGTGGTCCTTCAATGGAGTGTGCTTCTTCCCATTTGAGCCATCCAATTTCCATAATGATTTCTTTCTCGATCTTTCCATTGCATGGAATATTCCTTCCTTCACCATCGAACTGCAAGGCTAACATCTTATCCACTCTATATGCTCAGTTGGGTCACAATTTTCTCATGTGCCTCCTAGGATGCTGAATATGGATAAGTCCTGAAACCCCTTCTTTTTTCTTACATGTGTGTCTTGGGTTCTACTAAACCCTTCTAAAACCCTGTTCTGTGCGCCTTCACCCCACCCGCCCTTCTTCATATAGGTATCGTGTGCCCACATGCCTCCTTATGCTTACCCAATATTCTAAGGCCCAAAATCACCCCATACTATGCATGTTCTCCATTCTCAGAAACACTTCTCTTCAATGAATAATGAATGGTGGGTTTTGAATGGTTGGGAAAAGAATGAAGGAATGAAGAATTCGGAAAAAGAATTAAAGAATGGGGAAATGAAGGAAAACATGTTAATTATTGAAGGAGGGGGAAATCTTTCCCTATATCTGCCTCTAGCTTCTCTCAGGCATTGACTTTACTCTTTGCTTGCTGATAGAGGTCACCTACTAGGGAAGTTACCCCTTCAAAGCTTAGGCCTTCCCCTTTGTTGCTCATTATTTCAACAATTCCTTCCAGTTGTTTTCCCAAATCCTCAAGGGCATCCATCCTACAGGTGATCTAAGGTATAACTCCTTCATCCGGTTTTAGATCGATCCCCGCAAAGTCTTGATAGACTCTAATTTCTTCTCCACCTCAGCCAAGATCCTATCCATTATTATTCTCCTATAACTCATTGATTTTTTTCTCATGGGTAGTGACCAAGATTTTTTTTACTCTATCTCTATCATTATAATTATCATATGCAACTTCAGCAACCTACACAATAGCCTTCACATCGACAAGGAGTTTGGTATACTGATCCACAATCCCTACGACCTTAAGTTTTTCTTCTCTCTCTTGGTGCACTAGTGCTTCTTCTACAGACTCTAAGGTAAGTGGCCACCTCTCCATAGTGAGGGTACGAGTTAAGTCCTCTAAGCACTGTAAGTTTGATTCATATTTTTTCTCAGGAAGTGATAGGTTAGGATGCTTTAAAACAATAACATCTGTAATCATTTCAATTTTCTTGTGTAATGCGCATACCCTTTCCTTATAATCATTTAGTTCACACCTTAAATATGTGCTGATCAATTATTCTTGCTTCAGGTTCTTACTTTTCTTGATAATCTCCTCCTCCTTCTCCAAATCTGCCTCTAGGAATCTCACCCTATCATTCCTCCCAAAGATTTTGGCCTCAACTTCAACTAAAAATTTGTTGAGTGCATTACATACATGCTCATCTAACAACCATTAAGCATTCACTAAGGGATTTACTCCTTTCATCTCTGGCATCTTCATCAGTGCCCCTTGGCTCACCTTGAACTCAAGTTCATGGACATGGGAATTCAAATTCCCAAGATAGCATTTTCCTAGTTTGTGGGTATGTGCCTTCTACATCAAATGAGGGCATGGCCGGGAATTGTTCTGTTTGCACAGTGCTCTAGAAGTGAGCATGTAGTACCTTTCTTGGATCATTGATGTAACCCATTCCTTTCCCTTGTTTTACCCCTACGCTCATCCCACCTATTCACATAGCCTTTGGAAAACTCACTGCTAGGCTAGGATCTCCACCCATGTTGTCATACTCCTTTCCAATGCTTTCTTCCTCAATCTCCCTCATCACTTCATCTGCATTGTGCTCTACTTCATATTCCACTAAATTTTCAATGATGCCTTCTACTTCTCTCCCCAAGTCCTCCTTTATTTACTCCCTAGTGAGGCTTAGGGTCCTTTGATCTCTTGTGTTCACTTCTTCACTCACCCCTTTACCTTTGAGCATATGCTTCTTCCTCACCATTCTTCCCTTTGCTTCCTTCTTCTTCTGAATCATGTATATCATACAAGGGATGATTATGAAATTTTTCATCCTCATCATTAACCTTGTCATCCCTATACACCTCTAAGTCCTTCGTTTTCTCTGAGTCTTCCTTCTCAGTCACCTTCTATTTCTTCCTAATTGGTGATTTTAGTAAAGGAGACTCTTCCCTATCTTTCTCTTCAGCAAGTGACTCCTTCCTTGGCGATTCTTCTCGTATGAGGGGCTCCTCTTTCTCTATCACTTCTTCTTCTAGGGTGTTCTCCTTGAATGGGGACTTATTTCTATGTGCGTAAGTACTTGGCTTAGCGCTTGTTTCTGGCGTGCCCACTGGCTGTGTTGTCTACACATTTGGTGCCTTCTTCTCTTGAACCTCTTCTCTCTCCCTCCTCTTTGGCACGTCCTTCTTTCTTCCTATGGAGTCTTCTAAAATGGAGACATCATTCTCTAGGTAGGTTCCCTTCTCAAACTTTGGCCTTATGCGTAGATATACCCTTGTTGCATCCCTTTCGGTGATTGAAAACATTATTGGTTTCATCATTTGTACTTTGTGGGAGATATATTTCTCCACATATGCATTCTTCTTTAGATACATGAGATTTCAGCACAGCTTGCAGTGGTCTTAATCTACCCCACTAAGGTTAAACCTTAGTCTCTTGGCCTCCTTAAAATTGTTATTCTCTAGCCCATCAGGCACTCAAACCTCTAATAAGATGATGGCGAGGAGAATGTTTCCGAACAATATCTTCTCTCCTTCCTACGTGATGCTAATGATCTCATCTACAATGTAGGAAGATAAGTTGTAAATGGTGCCTTCAGATATATTCTAGCATACATTCATTCATGCCTTATTCACTTGTGTCCACCTTTCTTGATCATTCATCTTAGTAACTAAGCACACGACCATTATAATAATAGGGTCAGGGATATCTACGATATTGATGTAGGGCGAACCCTTCTTGTAGTCATAAGCCTCAATAATTTCCTTGATGGCCTCCTTATCATCCAAGTTGTCATCTATGGAGTCTCCTTCAAAAATCAGACTAGTGAAATTTGATATAAGTTGAGGAGTTATGTGGATTTTGTGGCCTGTAAAATAGAAGTGGTCTTCATGTACGTGTGACATCAACCACTTGTATAACCACTCAGGATTTCCAAAATAGGGAAACTCATAAAGTTGTAACAACCTGGCCTTTTCCAAATTCACCCTCACTTCATCATTTTAGATCAACATTCCTTCCAGTGTCCTCTTGTTAGTTGGACGAACCAGTTCTAATGTTATCTATTTTTCCATAATGCTTGTGTGATGATTGTAGTCACTTGTGACCATCTTCCTCAAGTGTGATTCCAACTCTTTCCCTAGAAACACTCCATCTGGGTACTGCATTTCTACATACCACTCTTAATTTAAACTAGCAATGGCAATGGTTTGTTTTCCTTTTCCCTTGACCTTCTATTTCTTTGGCGAGATGGTTGCTTTCTTTGGTTCCATTCTATATTTTGTGATAAAACTTAAATGACTCTTTTCTCTGCTCTACTACTCTACTCAACTCTAAGGCTCAACCCCGTGAAGAATCCTCATACCTCCATGCCCTAGCTGTCAAACCCTAACTAGGAAAAACCTTCCACAAGATGGCGTACTTCAAAAGAAATCTCCCCACACCCATGTACTCCTTCCAATCTGGTTTACAGATCAACCCTAGTCACGTACTTAGATCTCTTCTATTCTTCTTCCTTCGCAAAAATCTCTCTAGATTCCCTAGTTCACAAGAGCTCTTCTACTTCGTAATCATAAGGTAAAATAATGATTCACCCAACCTCATACTTATAGCTTTTTCCTTCTTTCCATCAATAAATGATATGCCACCTACAAACATACTTAGAATTAAATGCTACTTTTTCAACTAAATACAACCTTAAGTGCCCTTACCCATGCACCCAATCCTACACAAAAAAGTATTTACAACCTTCTAGCATGCAAAAATCCTTACTGACTGAAGACTCTTACACACATCTATGGCACTGAAGGCACCTCTTCTATCCTTTACCCAAATTTTCCCTCGCCTACCTCATGTTGTTCCTGTGCTTTTCCTTCTCTGTATGTGGTCTTTATAAATTTTTATCTCTACACCAACCATTCTAGTCCATTGTTTCAATGTGTGTACTTCTATTTTTTATGCCTTTAATCCTTTCATCTGGGCCTTACAACTTTTACTGTCATCTTATACTTTACTTCACACTACTTTACCCCACACTAAAATAGATGTGCGGTCCTCTACACATGTACAACCTTTATTAAAATAATGTGGTTACTGGTGCACAAGGCCTAAAATAGAAAACAAATAAAGGAATAAGCACTGAGAAAGGGAAACACAAGAAATAAAAATTCACAAAGGGAAATCCTAAGCTAAATAGAAATACTAGCTTATTTACATACATCAGGAAGGCATATTTATAGTAGGGATTCAGACTACTCCCATTATAATGGCTAGGTAAATTCATCCCATCTAGCTCGTGTAACTAACATGCACTTGAATCAAGGGTGTATGAGATGATGTAAGGGCAAAACCAATGGAATTTCAACTTCCCATGATGGCGCAAATACTTAGAATCATACAACATAACCATCTGCCCAACCTCAAACTGCTTATTTTTATATGACAATTATACCATGCCTTTTGTATGGATTTTATAGTCTTCTGACTCCATCTAGCAAGTAATCACCTTTTGTCTGACTACATCAATTTTTCAATCCTTTCCTCAAACGATTTTTCATCATCTAAAAATTTTGTGCACGCTATACATAGTGATGGTAACATGAAATCAATTGGTAAGCCAGTCTCTGTGCCAAACACCAACTGAAATGGTGTGGCCTTATTCAGCCTATTGTAGGTTGTCCTTTATTCCCATAGAATAGTTGATACTTTGTCATCCCAATCTTGTCTTTCGACATAAAAAATATTGGTCAATGTGTGACTTAGTATCTTGTTAAATGCCTTAGCGGTTCCATTTTCCTATGGATGATAGGGGGTAGTCTTGTGCTGGGCCACCATAAACTATGCTAGCAGGATCCTGACCATTTCATTGAGAAAATATGTACCCCTATCACTAGTCAAGCTCGAAGGACATCCATACCTATTGATTATGTTTTCCCATAAGAAACTAGCATTTTTTGTTGTAGTGCAATCCTTTGTAGGCAGCGCCTCTACCCATCTTATCATGTAATAAGTGTAAGTAATGATATACCGTGAACTAGTCCTTTGCACGGCTGGCGAAATTGGTCCTACAAATTCGATTGGCCACTTTTCAAATGGCTCTATGCTATCTATTGGCATTAATGGAATCTCATCCCTCTTTCCATGTTTTCCTAGGTACTAACAATGATCATAGACCTTGTAAAATTTAATACAATCCTGATAGATGGTCTCCCACCAAAGCCCTATCATTAAAGTCTTCCACGCAGTAACATTTCTTACATAGTATCATCCTGAAATCCCACCATTCGCTTCCTCCATAATTTCCATGTGGCATGTTCCAATACGCACCAGTACAGAACCTCATCATGTCTTAACTTATACAAATATCCCCTAATCAACATGTAGGGTGCGACGCATATTGCTAACTATTTTCTCTCCAAACCCTTCATCCCTTCCAATGCCATACCTATTTTAAGAAATACCACACTATCTTCCAAGTCTGTGGGTACGCACTATAACCTAAACAATTATGTGTCTGACATGGTATGCTCAATGCTTTGCGTGTCCTCCCCTGAGCCAATCCTTGATAAGTGGTCATGCCTTGAATTGTTTTTTCCTAGTTTTACAACCACCGTGAACTCAAAATATTGAAATAATAAGACCTAATGACATATGAAACCTTGCAAAATGGGATTATTTACCAAGTACTTTAGTGTCATGTGATCTATGTAGAATATAAAAAAGTGTTAGCAGTAGATACTGCTTGAACTTATGCAGCACATAGATCATTGGTAGTGCCTCACGCTCAGTAGTGGTATAGTTATATTCTATTGGTGTTAACTTCCTACTTGCAAAATACAAGGGATGATCAATAATCCCCTCACCAGGATTTGCTAGTACTACTCCCACGGTTTCTCCTGAGGCATCAACATGTACATGGAAAGGCTTATCCCAAGAAGGAAAATGTAGTATGGGCACAGTGAAAATTCTATCCCTCAAAGTGTCAAACGCCTTCTGTTACGCCTCTCCGTAATGAAAGGTACTCATTTCCTTTAGAAATTCCTCTAAGGGTGCAGTGATCTTAGCATACCCTTTGATGAACTTCCTATAGTACCCTGTATGCCCAAGAAATATGCACACTGTGTTTTGACTAGTAGGCTCTCTTAATCTTACAATAACTACAACTTTGGCGGGATCCACTAGTAAGCCTTCCTTAAATATAATATGTCCCAAAAGGGTTCCAAATGGAATAGAAAAGACACATTTCTTAATGTTGAGGGATATCCTAAACTACCAACATCTCTAAACATCAACCTCAAATTGTCACAATGGTCCTTCAATAGCCCATACAACATCCAACCATCTAGTTAGACTTGAAGAAATTTATGGATAAAGTCTTGGAATGCTTGTACCATGATGATCGAGAACATAATAGGAACATTATTTAATCCAAAAGGCATGATAATGTAGGAAAATATTCCCCACTTAGTGGTGAAATTTGTCTTTCTCTGGTCTTACTTTATAATCCTAACTTGGTGATACCCTGAGAAACCATCCGTGAAAGAGTTGACCTTGTGCCTGGTTATTACCTCCAAAATTTCTTCAGTAAAGGGGGTTGGGAAAGGATTGATGGCACACAATGCATTCAAGTCCCTGTAGTAAAAAAAGATCCTTATTATTCCATCCTTCTTAATACTGATGACCATTGGGCTTATCCATTTTGATTCCTCCATAGCCTCAATGATACCAAATTCTATCATCTTGTCTATTTCCTCCTTAAACTGCATGTGCAAGTTTGGATTCGTCTGGTAAGGCCTCTTCCAAATCGGGTGTGCAACTTCCTTCAACTTGATTCTCATATCCCCAAGAATGATGGACGCATTTGATTTCATGGTACCCACGTGGGAAAAAATCCTGGAACTTGTGCAACAGATCAATGATATTTGAAACTTCTTTCTCCAACCAGTAGTCCCCAATGATAGTTTCCTTAGGTTTTGTCTCTATCCAAATGTTAACCTTATTTTTTTTCAAGGGATCATGGTATGCACATGCTTGCTCATCAGTGCTATCTATGAATTTTTGCATACCTTTTGAATGGTTAGCTTTCAAAATTTCCATTTCTTCACCATCTACTATATAGACCATTTTTCCTTTTTCATTTTCAATGCATGTGTGCTCAAGTTTTATTTCTTCTGATTCTTCTTCATTGAGGCACGTCTCCAAACAAGGTTCACCCAAAAAATCTAGTGTCATATCTTATACCATAGCACTATCTCCCATTATAAGGCACTTGACAACCTACAACATCTTATCCATTGATGGCTTGGTACTTCGATACTCAAAATCATGAATGAGATCAGCCATTAACTCCTGCCAATTCCTTATCTGATAGCATGTCTCTGAGTGGATATGCCATGCATGCACACAACCCTGTAAGGTGGAATATAACTTATGCACCCATAACAAAGGTGGTAACACTTCTGTGCCCGAGGTGGGCTCCTTGCCATGGTAGTCTTGGATAACAGTGGGTGCGTTTATTCTATATAATATTACAAAGAATGTGAATCTTACCTTGCACCAATCTAGGAGACTCTCGTGATGTTTTTCCCACCATTGCCCTATAGTCTCGAGAAATTTATAACTGAGAATACTTCTCTTTTCTTCCTCATTTTTCTAATGAGCCTCCATTTCTCATAAGAAATCATCAGATCTTGCCCCTCCAAAGTAACTTGGTAGATTATTTCTTCCCATGTGCTTGAATGAGTGTTCCTTCGTCACCCTTATTACAAATCCTATAAATTTTCACCCAATCAATTCATACATCCCGTGCGCCCAATTGTCACATGCTATGATAGTTGTATCACTCATCGACTGAGCATCTTAAAATTAGATAACCCCTTCTATAAGATGAATTATTTTAGGGTCTTTGATGGAGCACTCATAGATTATGTCAAGGAGTTCCTCTCCTAAGGGCTCGGTATAGGGTGCTAACTTCTCATCTATTAAAGGTATGATCACCCTTTCTTTCTTGTTCTCAAAATTGACATAACACTTATCAAACTACATTCATAATTGTTCTTATAACACCAAGGCACCTAAGTAATTCTAGGAAATTATCCACCTCAGTGAGCACTAAGAATTCAAAGTCCCTAGTGAACTTGGCCCCATGAATAGTGATAAACACATCTTTCAAGACTCCAACGGGAATTTCCTTTGTCTTATTTTCCATATAAAAAAAATTTGAAGATGGATGTAATACGGGCCTTCCCATTTGATGTCATGCATCCAAGGTGAAAAGATTGTCCTCCACTCCTGTGTTAATGAGGATATTTCTTAGAAGCCACCCATCAACAACTTCATTCAATGTAATCTCTTTATCATATCCAAGGCTATGAGGAGGAATATTGGCATGTAGAACTTACCTTTTGCTCTCTCTCCCGGCACGTGGTACCTTCTCACTAAACCATTCTCGTAGTAAGGGAATTATATTCTCCTACCTTAAAATTTTGCACACTTCCCTGACCTCGTCCAAATCCTTCTACGGAGCCTCAACATTCTTCCTTTACTCCAACTGCCTTGACTGCTCCTTTAGACATTGGATTTCCCCTTGCAAACTATGAATCACATCCATAGTCTCTTGATACATTTCCTTCTGATGAGTAGGGTCTGAGTACTTCCCATGTACAAATTCTTCCCTAACAAAAATTTTCTATCTTGGAATCTCCCTTACATGCACAACTTCTACTTACGCTGTCACTTGTATAGGTTCTAATCCTGAATCTCACACCACTCTTGGCATCCACTGAGGGTCAACCTTCTTTTTACTCACCATCCCATCACCTTTGTCTTTTCGGTGTTATTGGCTTATGTGCTCAAAAAAATAAGGGCACTCCTCATACTTATGTTTCTTTCCACACCATGAGGACTACAATAGATCAGAACACTCACGCTTATAATGCTATGTAGACCCACAGTTATAACAGGTTCTTTGTGTGAACTCACTTCTTCCTCTGTCATGGTTAAAGTGCAACAAAAAAATCCTCTGTAAAAACCCTTTCCATGTGTTCCTCCATCTGTGGGCCCTTTATAATGGCAATCATCATCCTTGGAACTACTTGTAAGGCTAGTTTGGCATCCACCAATATTAATAACATCATGAATTTTGTCAATCAACCTGTAATCCTTGGTATCATGGGTTGTAGAGGTACAAATCTTGCAATATCAAGAAACATACGGATTGTGTGTTGTAGTAGAGGACACCAATTTACATCACGATCGCCATGGAAAATATCACAGTTTACCACCATGGCACATACTAAATTTTGAGGGAAACTACCCTTTGCATGCCCTTCCACTTCACATTTTGTGCACCAAAGACCACTACAAACCTCATGCACTGAATTTCTAAACAACTTCTCCAACTTCTTGACCATTACAACAATTTTAGCCTCTAGAAAATGGCTAACACTAGTATCAATTCTCCCAACAGCCTCAACATGTAGGGCAGCTTCTAATACCGCATGTGGTTCTATGAAAGTCTTATGTGACAATGCCCTTCTAAACAACGTTATCAATCCCTCAAAAAACCATTGAGCATGATGAGAAGGGTGAATGTCATAGGATAGTGTTGACAAGATACTTTTGAATCGATCATTATACTCCCACACATTCTCTTCCATTCCTTATTGGATCTCCTTCAGAGTGTTGATTATCTTCTTCTTGAACTCAAGGCTATGGAACTCTTCTAGGAAGGTGTTCCTCAATGCAGTGTAATCCATGACTATCTAGTGGGGGTCATACTTGCGGTACTAGCTATGTGCACGTCCTTGCAATGTCATTGAAAATTGACTTTATTTTTTCTTCGGGGTAGTGATCCCCTTTACATGCCATAACTATTCAAAATTGTACACATGCTTTACAACATATTCAATACCTATGTAGTTAGGAAAATGCAAAGACATCTCAAAGAATACTTATGGAGGTGGCTGAGGCCTTTTTCCACCTGACTCGAAACCTTGGTTTCCTCTCGTGTTTCCTCTGCCACTAGATCCACTAGACCCACCAGGTCTCATTCCTCCCATCCCACCAAATCCTCCAGACCCGCTAGGCCCACCAGGTCCTCCATCTCCTATTACACCAGATCCACCTCCTGTAGTCAAAAAATGGTGTAAAGTGGTCACGCCTAGTGTCCCCAATGTCCCACTAAACAAAACTTTGATGGTTTGTGATATTTTCCTGTTACCCATTATGTGTCCCATGTAACTTCTAGATGTGATACCCAAACCTTGTGTATTTAAACCTTGTCAAAAAATTCCTCCAAATATAGGAATGGTTTACATAGCCATAGATGTCCCAAATGAGAAATTATATCTTGTAGGCATAGATTGATTACTTCCACCAATACTATCCGAATTAGCAATAATTATTCCTTGATCTAGAAAACCAAGTGCTAGGGGTTAGTCATTATGTGGGTTAAGATGTGCATCGATGGCTTTCCTTTCTCTATGTGATGAACTCTCATCAGAAGCTGAAGGGGCTTCTCACCCATGATTTCCAAGATGGGGTAGCACAGACTTCTTAGGTTCTAGATCCTTTACATGAACCTCAACTCCTTCCTCCAACATATACCTCACTAGATCCATCACACCTATAACCTCTTGTTTTCTAGCCATCCCATTTTCACGAGCTTCATTATGCTTGAGTCATCTCTCTTCTATTTCCTTTTCAGCTGTAATGTTTGTCATATTCCTCCACCATAGCTTCCTCTCCTAGTGCTCAGAGAAGCTTAGTCAGCCATACAGAATGCCTCTAAAATTAGGGTAATGATCAAGATCTTCATAGCCAAAGGGATAACACGTAAAAATGATTCTTCGGGCTCCCTTAGAAACAAAAACTCAATAACCTCTAGGAAATAATAAGTATAAATGGCATATTCTATAGTATAACTAGTCAGGACTCCTTTCCACCAATTATCAATAACACCCGTCCAAGTTAGATCTACATCTTGTAGCCTCTAGTAATCATCTTGGGCCCATATGCGTAATCTATAGTACTAGCTTGATCTGGATGCATATCCTGAAATCCATTCATATAGTTCTACTGGAAAACAACAGAATAATTTATCATATAACTCATGGTACAGGTTCTCTTCTACCCATCTATGTTCATCAAACTCAAGTCTAGTGTTGAATCTTTGAGAAAACTCATCCACCATGCTCTTGAACAATGCTTTAACACTTTCTAAGGTAAGATGTTCGGTCATCATGCATCATAGGGACCAATATGTATATCATTTATCACAACAACTTTGAAAAGAGGTCCAATAAACGAAACCAAGATGTTGTCATCTAATCCCATGCACGTCGGCCTATCACCCTGTGGGAGCTAGGCGCTCACCTGAGGCACACGCGGGCTCCGAGAACCTCCTTTATGTGAGTCTTTTGAAAATACATTGATTAATGAAAGAGACTTAGAAAAGGGGTAATGAAACATGTATTCATTTAGAGAACCTAAGATGAGGTGTTAAATTAATGCATCCATTCAAATAATAAGAGAAATATCAAATAGATAACAAATAACATATCTGATAATACAAAGAAAAGGCACTAGGGTTATACCCATGAACAGTGTATATATTTTAAAAGAAATCCATATACTCATATTACTCTCTATTCAGTAACCACATTACATTCCTCAAGGTCATTACAGACTAAACATCTTAGTGCAGATAAGACTTATACATCAGAATCCTAAACTATGCTTTCCAGATTACAAAGATGTTCATAGACCCATTTCATATATCCTTCCTAATGAGAATCCCTAAAACCCATCCTTATTTCTGCAGAGCTTCACCTCTTTGATCATAATGTGATGCCAATGACCACTCACTCTTCTTCTATATCAGATGTTCCTTTTCTTCTACCCGAGCATCTCTATATATAGCTTTAGCATCCACCACCATACCTTCCTGAAGTATTAGATCAGTTTCCAAGTGTCCATGTGGTCCTTCAATGGAGCATCCTTCTTCCCATCTGAGCTCTCCACTTTATGTCATTATGCCTTTCTCGATCCTTCCATCTCATGGAATATTCCTTCTTTGACCATCGAGCTATCAGGCTAGCACCTTATCCACTCCACATGCTCAGTCAGGTCACACTTTTCTCATGTTCCTCCTAGGACGCTGAATATGGCTAAGTCCTAAAACCCCTTCCTTTTCCTTGCACATGTGCCTTGGTTTCTACTAAACCCTTCTAAAACTCTATCTTACATGCCTTCACCCTGTGCGCCTTTATTCATATAGGTCCCACGCACCCACATGCCTTCTTGTACTTAGCCAATATTCTGAGGCCCAACACCAATTTCTCTCTGACCGATGTCAGTCAATCCCTAACCGATGTCAGTATCTGTGTAACTCAATCACTTTTTAATGCATGCTCCAATGAAGATATTTAGCTCCACAACCTAAAAAAGGACGTGAATGTACATGTGTGAATGGTATAGAGAACGACATATAAGAAATCAATCTAACATATGTAGTAAAGTGATCGTGTAAAATACTAGTAAACAAGAGTAAATGCCCCCTAGACAATACAATATTTTGTGGATGGGTGGAATGTAATGCAAGATGGAATGATAGGATCCATGTGCCCCTCGAATGAATGGAAATGTATGCAATGAGGTTCATTTTATTTTCCCCCTCAATAATCAAGAATGAACTATAAATGGTAGTGTGTCATTGGGAAATGGTCGAAGTGTATGCTATGTCTAATGTATTGTGATGAATGTGTATGTGTAGGTTGATGATATTCGACATATAGAAAACTTGTGGGTGAACCCTATAGTTGAAGTGTATATCACGAAAAAATGAATAGAAGAGTGATGATGTATCCTAAAGTGCATATCACTACAAGATGAATAAAGGGAGTGATTATGTAGCCTAAAAGCATATACCATGATAAGGTGAAAGAGGGAGTGATGATTTATCCTAAAACATATATCACTATGAAATGAAAAGAGGGAGTGGTGATGATACTTAAGGTGTATACCACTACAAAAGGATAGAATGGGTAACCATGTAACCTAAAGCATATGTCATTATCCTAGGGATGTCACATGATGAAATGTTAAATGGTAAACATGTGATGAGTGTAAGTTCCAATTGATTGTTAAACCCTTGGCAATCGAGTATGGATCGAGGAACTAAAGTGCATCATAGGGTAGTGAGTGTAGTGTATATAGTACAATGCAATATATGTAATGATGAAAATGACCATGTGATGAGTTTATTATGTAATGTACGATGTATAAGATGTAATGTACAGTGTAGACTAAAATTAATATGTATGATGAGTATTATGGAATGCTAGATGCATATATGTAATGGAGACTAGTATGATGTAAGTTATGTAAATAAGTAAATGTCAAAATATTGTAGATGAAATATATAATGTATCGTGTATGACATGTAATGTGAGATAAAACACAATGTGTAATGCCTATGGTGCAGTCTGTGGGGTCATGTCTTGTAAACCCTCAACAATCAAGTGTGAACCAAAGCACAATAGTGCATCATCCATAAATAGTTCACACTAAGATGTATATATGACTATACAAGATGAGTTGATGCTAAGATCAATGGGGGGATGTATTAGATGTGATGCCCCCTAAGTATGTATGTGATGGAGGTATAGTAAAAAGAAACTAAGTGGACCAATGTATGGATTATTTTCATTAACAAAAGTGGTGGGATATAACATAGGAGTATCACCATCAGATGGTTCATCATCATAGTAAGTGTCATTTGGATCCCAATTATCAACATATGTAGGGTATATAATGGAGTTTGGAATTACAAGTTTAACTTTAGGTGGCAATTGATGTGTATGATATGGTGATGTGGTAGATACCTTTAATTGAGGAGTAGTGAGATCATCCTTAAGAGGAGGTTGTTTAGTTTTATGTAGTAAGACAATAGATGACTTAGTAAGAGGACGTGATTTAGAGAAAAATGTGAGAAGTGATGGCTTGTTTTGATGTGGTAATGATGTAGATGATGGAGTAGGAGGAGGTGGTGAACTAATTTTGAGAGGTTATTGCTTATGATGACTTGATGATGTCATAGAAGGTTACTTAGGTGACTCTTGACTATCTAAAGAAGGTGCATGAGAAGTGGTATGGTGATGTTCATTAGATGTAGAACGATCAAAATTAGGAGCCCATTGATATGTAACATGATAGTGGGTAATGAATGATATAAACCCTTAAAGGTCAATATTTTTGACTCTATGTTGTAAATAATAGTGATCATTGTCATTATGTCCATTGATTCGATGATAATAACAATATGGATGACCCTGATACTTTAATAACTAATAAGGAGGATAATAATGAGTAGGCGGTAAAGTGATAAATTGATGAATAAAGAGATCAATAATAATGTCATATTTTTTAGTATTATGCTCAAATATAAGAGGCTCCGGTAATGGCATGACCCGAGGTTCAGCTACTTGACATGTAGTGGACATAGATTGAAGAGGATATGTAGAGTGAGAACAAACATGAGCCTGAGAAGCATCCCTAAGATGTTGGATTTCACATTTGAGAGACGTGATTATGGATTTCATATATGTAAATTTGTCTTGAAATAAAGCATGTAAATATAGAATTGAGTCTAATAGGGGTTGATTAGATAGAGAATCGCTAGGGTCACTAAATAGAAAAGTGAGCATAGGACTTAGTTTGTTTGGAAACATATTGTTGTCATAATACTTGGTGTCGAGGGATTTTTGAAAAACAACCTAGTAATTAGGATATATTTTAAGTAGATTAGATAAAGATACTTGATAAAATTTACGACCCATGATAGAAGAAAATGAGGATCCTAAGCATGAAAGTAGTCAGGTTCACCAAAATTATTAACTAAAAATGTAAATAATGTATGTAAGTTAATCTAATCTAGGAGGACATATAAATGCAATAAGTGTATAACTCAAATAAAACAATTAAGCTAAACGGAAACAAACTTATAATATGCAAGAGAGAAAAGGAAATAACTCAACTGATTTGATGAAGTGGTAGGACTGTGTCGCAGGTGCAACTGGAAAATCAAGAATCATGAGTGAATCTGTAGGATCCCTAGAAAGGATAGATCCAAGCTATATGATTAGATTGGAGTGGCTAGAGAGGGACTGGGGCACACACGGGAACTCTAGTCTATAAACTGGGCACCGTGGTCTATGCAAGAGCTTTGAAACTAAATCTCATAGGTCTAAGAGGTGGTCTTAAACCCTCACTTTCTGTCACATCAGATTTTTTGTCTTGTACTAAGTGTCAAAAATAATCTAAGATGATGTAAAGAAATAAAAAAGACTAATATAAGTATCAAAACCTTAAAAAAAGATGTAAATGAATGGGTTAGACTGACCTTAGCTGCCAAAACAATTGGATTACTAACTAAGTGTTGTACTACATTTCGGACCCAAATTTAGTTCTAGTGAGTGTGTGCATAATGTGCCCCAGGTTCTCTCACGTCATTCACACTTTGTGAAGTAGAAATCAATATCTATATGTAGAAAATGTAATAGAATGTGTGCATCGGATAGAATAGAATCCCTCCCCCTATGAAGTGTGATGTATATGTCATAGCATTGTGCCTTATGATGGAGCTATGTGGATGCAAGTGATCTCCAATGCAATAGATTGATGCAACTCTAGATGGATGATAGTAGTGAATGATGTTAGGTCCCTTGTTACAGTATCATAAATTTATATTTATAAAATTTTATTGATCGAATTTCATAATTAACCCTGAAATGGCTGACCACTAAAAAATATAAAAACCTCAAATAGGTAGTAAGAGCTGAAAATTTTGTGGGAAAATTCAAAAGGGACTGGAGCACCCCTGGTCAGACCAAGGCACCCAAGGATGCTCTAGTACTAGCCTGGGTGCTCCAATCAAGGAAAAAATAACGTGAGATGATAGAAGATGACTGGGCATGTGGATTGTAGATTGAGCAATAGGGGCGGAAGCTTGATTATATTTTATTAAACTCAATCAACCAACCTTACAAAGAATGGGCTGCAATATTTATAGATATTGCACAGCCAAATACAAACATGAAACTAAGTTACACAGGTGCAACCATATTCCATATTACATTAGCTTCCAATAACATCTGGGAAGCACAAATGAATAAAAACAAATATAGTGTTTAAAAAAATATAACAACATCTGTGAAAGACAAATATGGTTTAGAAGCCATATAACAATACACAAAAAAAATATGGTTTATATTATAACCATTATTATTTAATTAATAAAATGAATTAAATAATTCTACTATGCATAATTAACCTAACATTCCCCCCTTAATTGTGTATTGTCTGAAGAGATGAGGAGAGGAACTCTCTGAACAACTCAAACTTGTCACGTGCAAGTGACTTTGTGAAAATATCTGCTCGTTGTTTAGCAGTTGGACAAAATTGAAGCTAGATGTTGTGCTTCAACACATGTTCATGTATGAAATGAACCTGAACCTCAATGTGCTTTGTTCTCTCATAAAACACTGGATTTTGAACAAGTTTTAGAACACTGTCATTACCAACATACATGGTGGTCAGTTTGTCCTGTGGTATTCCAAGTCCTTCTAGTATGTGACATAGCCAAATCGCTTCATAGACAGCTTCTCCTGCAGAACAATACTTGGCTTCTATAGAAGAGTGAGAAATGAAGTGTTATTTCTTACTTCCCCATGATATTGGTCCAGATCCCATAAAGAATAAAAATCTAGAAGTGGTATTTCTATCATCAATGTTACCTGCATGATTTGAATTTGAATATCTAGTCAAGAAGAAGTTTTTGGTCTTCTTATATTCTAGACCAAGATCCACTCATCCTTTGAGATATCTCAAAATGTGCCTTACTACTTTCCAATGACAAAATTTGGGTTACTACATGAACCTGGATAAATAGCTCACTGCAAAGCTGATATCTGGTCTAGTGTAGGTCAGGTAAATGAGACTCCCAATCAGCTACCAATAGAGAGTGACACTTACCTCAGGAGATGGATCTGAACAAGATAACTGTAATTTTTTCTCCATGGGTGTAGCAATTGGTGTGCAATCCATCATCATAAACTTCTCGAATGTTTTCTTGGTATATTTCATCTAAGAAACAAAAATATGATTCTCTTTCTACCATACTTCCAATTCAAGATAGTAATGCATCAGCCCAAGATCAGTCATGTCAAACTATTGATTAAAATATTTCTTTGTTGTATTGATCCTCCTCACTAAACTGCCAGTGATGACTAGATCATTGAAATAGACAACAAAAATCACCATCTCCCCCCTTTCTTTTTGAGGTAGAGATTGGGATCGTATGGATTTATAACAAATCCATGTTGTACGAGATGCTCATCAATCTTGATGTACCATGCCCTGGGTGCCTATTTTAGGCCATAAAGAGATTTCCTGAGTCTACGTACCTTTTCTTCTTGACCAGGTACAACATATCCCTCAGGTTGAGTCATGTAGACTTCTTCTTGTAAATCTCCATTCAAGAAGGAACTTTTTACGTCCATCTGATGGAATTTCCAACCAAACTGTGTAGCTAGAGAAAAGATCATCCTGATCATCTTGATCTTAGCTATGGGAGCAAATGTCTCCTCATAGTCAGTGCCTTCTTTTGTGCATACCCCTTTGCTACAAGTCTTTCTTTATACTTTTCCACTGTCCCATCTACTTTGTACTTTGTTTTAAATATCCATCTGCATCCAATGGGTTTCTTCCTTGGTGGAAGATCAACAAGCTGCAAAGTGTTATTCTTCATCACTGATTGATATTCAAAATCCATGGCATCTTTCCAAGATTTTGACTATAGGGCTTCCTAAACTATAGAGGGCTCATTTGATTCAATAACTCTACTCATCAAAGCAAATTTAACTTCTTATCTTGCTTTACTATGAGTCCGTGGTCCAGGGGTGGATGTATCCGGTGGAACATCCAATCTTACATCTCGTAATGTACTTGTACACCATTTAAGCATATGATGAACTATTCCCATGGGTCGTGGTTCTATCTGATCAACACATTATCACTTTCATCTTCTAAGGGAACATCAGCTTCAATTTTTACAATAGGTGAAAAATCTACATCTTGTGAGTTTGAAGGAGGAGTCTCTACTTCCTTCTTCTAAAAAAAACTCAACATCTCTGCTGGTGTAGACTTTTCTGGTCTTAGGATCCATCAATCTATACCCAAGAGTCTCTTCATTGTACCCAATGAAGACAAGTTTCTATGACTTTATGTCCAATTTATTTCTATTTTGTTTGGGTATGTGCATCCTTGCTTTGCACCAAAATACTTTGAGGTGTGCAATGGATGGTTTCCATTCTGACCATGCTTCTTATGGTGTTATTCCATCAAGAGTAGTTGTGGGCACTCTGTTCAACAAATACACTACTATCTTTGCTACTTCTACCCAAAATTTCTTTGCAAGTCTGAAATCATCGATCATGCATCACACCATTTCCATGATAGTATGATTTATTCTCTCAGCAACACCATTTTGATGTGGTGTGTGTGGAGGAGGCACTTATCGATGAATCACGTAAGTTTGTAGGTAGTCTTTGAACTCATCACTGGTGAATTCCCCCCCTCAATCTGAGCAGAGAGTTCTAATGTGATGACCAGTTTATTTCTCAATTGCTACTTGTAACTTTTCTAAGGTTTCAAATGCTTCACTTTTCTTGCAAAGATAGAAAATCCACATTTTTCTCGAATAGTCATCAACACAAAGCATGAAGTACTAGAACCCAAAATGACTTAGCTAAATTGGAACGCAAAGATTAGTATGAACCAGGTCAAGTTTACCCTGAGCTCGAAATGTACTCCTTTGGAATGAAGCTCTGTGTTGTTTTCCTGTTATGCAGTGAGGACATTTTTTTATATCCTTCTAAAGAGATGGTATCCCATGTACCATATTGCACTGGCAAAGTGTGTCAAGATATTTGAAACTTACATGACTAGATCTTCTATGCCAAAACTGTGTTGAGGTCGAGTTCTTAGCCACAAGTGCTTGATCATCTCTGTGAACAAAATCAAGTTGGAACATGCATCCCACATTGGAGGCTTTTGCAATTATTTTCAAGTCTCTTGATTTATCTCAAATCAAGCTCGTTTTCTTTCCGGATTGACTGTCAAAGTCAATTTTTAGGTTGTGATCTAGGAGTTGATTGATTGAAAGTAGATTCTTTGTCAACCCAGGGACATATAGGACATCTGATACTTTGTATTTGCATGAACCAAGGGGTAGAGAAATGTTGCCAATCCCCTGAACTGTATATGAAGAATCATCTCCCAATAAAACATGATTTTTTGATGGTTTGTCCCTCACTAAAATAAACCAGTCTCTGTGGCCAGTCATGTGTCGAGTGGCTCTCAAATCAACATACCAAACATCACTAAATGATGTGGATGGTTCACTTGATCGAGTAGTGAACAAGAAGTCTTCATTGTCTTGTTGTTCTTGTTGCTCAGCAATATTACCTTGCTGGTGGGGTCTTCTTTTCTAGTTCCCCTTTTTCTGCCCATGATTGTTGTTAGAATTTCCCTTGTAAGTTTTTTTTTGTTGAGGTCCAGAGTTCCTAGATGAACCTTTCTTGTCAGTATTGTACCAACAATCTTGTAGGTTATGTCCTCTTTGCAAATTAGACATTGCTTCTTCTGTTGTCTGTCCCCTTGATACTAATTTTGATTTTGAGACTTCTGATAGGAATTAGGTTTTCCTTTACCTTTTCCTTTCCATTTTTTATGTGAAGACAATATCTGCTCCTCTTCGTCATCCTTATTGTGTAATGCTTCCTCTTGTTGCAGTAGGTTTACCAGTTTTTCAAAACCAACTGTTGTGAAAAAATGTGGTAAAAAGAGGGGAGTGCTCTCAGAATAATGGGAATGATAACATCATCTATGGCTAGTTCTTCCAGGGGTAGAAGTGAAGCCCTCAATTCTACAACTCTTCTTAAGAAAGCTTCAATTTTTTCATTCTGCTTGAACTTCAGTGTATGTAAATGACTCTACAAATTGAGTATAACATTCTTGTTTTTGGCCTCGTTTACTGTGCTCAATTTATCCCACGCTTCTTTGGCTATTTTGGCATCTCAAATTTGGGATTGCACATCATCAGACACTCCAAACAAGATGATGAGTTTGGCCTTCTGATCTAATTTATCAAACTATCGTTGTTGTGTTGTATCAATGGCTGATCTGGGTAGAGTACCACTCACAGCAGGCCAAATTTCTTCAAACTCAAACTGTGTCTTGATTTTAGTCTTCCATGCAACATAGTTATTTCCTCTAAGCAATTGTGAATCAGGAAGAAAAAATTTTGGGGCATTGGTACCCATTTTGATGAGATCACTGAAAGGGTTTGGCTTTTATCACTCCAGGTATTAGGTCTCCCAATCTATATACTGTTAGTCTAATATACCAAACCTTTCCATATACACACCCTTCCGATTCCATCGGTACATGGAAGAAGCTCACCCTTTCTATATACCCAATGGTACGTGAAAGAGGCGTTAACGTATGTGAAAGAATTCAATATGAGGTACCAAGACAGTACTGATGGGGTCTGTGTGATTATTGACACCGACTCAAAGAAATATCCTCATATGCACACGTAAATTCGTTATATACTTGGATAATTTCTCATTTTGGATTTATGTCATGTAATCGTTCACAGACAGATGTGATGGTTCATAGTGTGTGCACTATAACCTTATTACTCCCCGTCGATTTAAAGGGTCGATGCCTAGACGACGTTGTTGCAACTATATTAGGTGTTAAGTGTAGTAGTAGTCACAACGGCTTTACCTATAATTTCTTCCCAGAGGCACCGTATATACCGAACACTGGGAATGAGATCTAGGATCTCGTGAGTGTTACAAAATTAATTTTTTATTGTATTTGATTACAATTCTACCAGTTTTAGAGCAGTTAATATTTTTTCAGTTGACTATGGCAACCTAAAAATTAGTACAATATTCTGAAGTATACAAATTACATTTAAAAATCTGGAAAATTTTGAATGGCAGGAAAAAAAATGTGTTTTACGGGCCCTGGTGGCATCCGGAGACCAATACAACCCAAAATGCAAATAATTGCAAAAAATAGCTGAAAATGCAATTTTTAGGTCTCCCCCTTTTGGAGAAAGTTTTTTAAAATGAAAAAATAGGATGAATGGGAGAAAACAAAATTTTACCCTAAATTAGGGATTTCTCCGCTAAATTTAGTTAGTTATAACTAAATTCAAATTTTCTGCTAAATTTGGTGGTTCCACAAAATATTACGCCAAATTCGAAAAGTAAGTTGGGGGTTGGATTTAAACCATGCACCTCCCACTTCTAAGGCTTTCCATCTATCCAACTTGGCCACTTAAGGGCACTTGATATGGAAATGAACAAACTTGTATTTAATAGAAGGTAAAATCAACTTACCTTTTGAAAATGTGACCTGGCAGAGGCTCCACGTGTCTACAAAAGAGAGGAAGTCATTTTTTAGGGTTTCTCTTGCTTGAAAAATAGATCTAAGACATTTTTTTTAATCTCCATGCCTTTGTATTGTTTTATATTCCCTTTGGCCGCCATTTTTTCCTTATTTCTCACCGTATTTTATTGGTTTTCCATTCAAACGCTTTGTTCTATTCTCTCCTTTTGATGTATTTGTAACAAGTCACATATTTTTGAATGCTTTTTACCAGCATTTGACAATGGCCACCACTATTCTTTGCATTCGCTGTGCTTTTTTTTTATATATTTTGCTAACTTTGCTAAATATTTTCTCCCCTTTGTTTTCCCGTAGGTTGCAGGTACATGGAGCAAATGCTTTGGATTGTTGTACAAGTTGCTAGGATGTGGAGAGAATGCAACCATAGTTATGAGGATCCAATATTCCCAGCTCACCCAAATGCCATGTCTATGCCTTTGCTTGATGTAAACAATGCCAATCTGCCAATATAAATAAAGTTTGATCACTGTTTTTTTATTGAAATAGGTACACAATCTGCCAATAGTAGATAACTTGGCCTCGGATCTAATACAAAAGACCTATTAATATCAGCTTAATCTACAAATTTTCCTCCAAATGCAGAGCTAGGATAAATTTAGCATAGAGTCCTCTAGGCTTGGTAGTACCACAAGTGTTAGTTACAACTAACACTGTCACCAAATTTAGTGACAAAACCCCTAATGGGGAAAAATTGATTTGTTTTTAATATATTTGAAATAAAATTCTTGTATATGTATAAGCTCCAGAAACAAATTTTCCTGGTGTAGATAGCACCAAGGCAAAAAAAATTGATTTTTGTTTACCTGGAGAATGCATAGGAGGTTGTGAGATTGCAGGGAGGTCTAGGAAGCTGCAGGAGGCAGCACTGGCTCTCCGATGTTGCAAATTTATTCTCCACGAATCCTTCTTCCTCTCCAACCTTCTCCAACCTTGCTAGGAGTTTGATTCACTCTAGTACCAAACGTAGATTGAGCAACAGGGGCAGAATCCTAATTATATTTTACTAAACTCAATCAACTAACCTTACAAAGAATGGGATGCAATATTTATAGATATTGAACAACCAAATAAAAATAGGAAACTAAGTTACATAGGTGCAACCATATTCCAAATTACATTAGCTTCCAATAACATCTAGGATGCACAAATGAATAAAAATAAATATACTATTTAAAACAATATAACAACATCCATGAAAGACAAATATGGTTTAGAAACCATATAACAATACACAACAAAAATATGGTTTATATTATAACCATTATTATTTAATTAGTAAAATTAATTGAATAATTATACTATACATAATTAACCTAACATGGATGTAAAACATAGGTAATAGTGAAATAAAATAAAACAAGATGGCCAAAATATAGGGGTTAATTAGTAATTTCTTCACTCAAGAACCTTCGAAATAGTAGTATGAAACCAGGATAAATAAATGTCTAATATTGTGTCTACACACACTATTGATTTCTTTTGTATTTTACAACCACTTTTGACAGTTGGCGAGACATTATTCATTAGATCTTGGTTGAAACATTTCTACTTCCCATGAGGAAGATGCAAGAGGAGCTGCTTGCAATTTTAGGGTAGCCATAGAGGGCCGAATGCAAAACTGATGGATTTACACTGGTATGGTGAGTTGCAGAGGCTTTGACCATGATGGGGACTGAGCTTTTTGTCACCAGTTAGTTGAGAGAAGACAATGGTGAGGCCAATCTCCTAGCGAGACTAGCACTGGAAAATTACCTACCCCATACCACAATCACTCTCATCATTCCGCCTATGGAGGCTCCCACTCACATCATAGGAGCCGCATCAGGAGTCCTCATCATGCTCTTTCATCCAGATCTTGTAGAGAGGGATAGACTATATGCCTTATTGCTTTGGGTCATTTTTGGATCGTATACATCAATTTTTTTGGATTTCATGCTCATTACGAGTATTTTTACCATACTTGTTAGTGTGATGAGATTGCATACAAACTTGATTATCACAGATATATATACATGTACGTTTCTTTTTGGCTCGGATATCTTATGTAAGAGTTTACTCATTCATGGCTTGCTTCATCTCTCTACTCTTAGATTGTACAATTTGTGATATTTTTATATGCTTTTATGAATGCATGTATGGATGATGATGATGCAAATTTGTAACAAAATGATTTCTTTCTCTCTCTTTTTGTATTTTTGATATAAATGGATGCATATGAGGAAAAATTGTATACTAAAAAAATTGGTTTTTAAGAAACATTATATATTCCTTTTTTTGACAAACTTGATTAAAGTGATATAATAAGAGGATGAACCTACTCCGTTCTTAACCCCACACAGCTAGTAAGATGTGAGGGCTCAACACCGACATCCAAGAAGGACATGAGTTATATGATCTTGATGAATGAAAGTGGTGATATGAAGACAATATTTTGACAAATACCTAGTTAGGAAACTAGAACTCAACTCTAGGAAAGGCTAACTATCCAGTTTAGAATGTAGTTTTCTTGCAAGTTTAACTATACTTAGACTCATAGATGGCCTCCTGATTGAAAAAATATGGTTTTATAGATTAACTCTCTTATAAATAATACATCTAACTCATTTTTTGATGATTTCAAAGGAATCAACGAACTTTTTACTAGTTGAATTGTTTACAACTTATTGATTTATTTACAAGAACCCCTTATGTCTTGCCCCATGCCACCAGTAAGAAGCATGGGCTCATCACCAAGGAGAAGGAATAGGTGAGTAAGGTCACTTCCCTCCTTTCTAGACCTCACGCTACCTATAGGAAACATGGGCTCACCACTAAAGAATGAAAGGGAAAAGAATTGTAGTTTTATTAGTAAAATGAAATGTTTTTATACTTATTGCTTTTATTATCTTATTTTTTTTATTGATTCTTAAAGCTTGTGCTTTTTGGCAATGAATACTTGCCCCTAGCCTTAACCCCATGTAACTAGTAGGATGCAAGGGCTCACCATTAAGGCTTGAAATAGGCGAACAAGCAATCTAGGTGAAATTTTTTAGATTGTTTATGTCAAAAGAGATATTTATAAGGAAATATGTGACACCAAGAACCTTCTAGTAGAGACTATAGGAAAAAAAGCCTAAGCTAGAAGAAGCCATTGTAGATATTGGTAGGATCAATGTCAAAACTTAACCTACTAGGATGATAAAAGATTAAATAGTTTAGAGATGATATAATGAATGGTTAAAGAGGTATGATTAAAATGTCTCATAAATTCTTAGAAAATTTGAAAGTTTCTTGTTTTAAAATCTTACAATATGACTATGTAGATGATATGTAGTAGATGCAGTAGTGTACATGTGGAAATGCGGATGAAATATGCCTAGAAGAATTTAAGATTGAGTGAATCATCTGATTCACCAAAATCCTCACCTTCTAAAGTATATAGAAGATATACACCATTCTTATAGTCCTCCATGACCTGATATGGACCTAACCACTTAGGCATGAAATTTCTTCCTTTGTCGATCTTCTTGTTAATCTGGATATTGAGTCTCAACACTAGATCCCCTACATGTATTTCATGCTCATAAAATTTCTTATTCTACTAACGACACATCATGTCAGCATAAACACTATGTCGTTGTTCAAATTTGATTCGAGTTTCATCAAGAGTTTCTAGTTGAACTATTCATTCCTCTCGATACTCATCTTCATCTAGGATGCCTTGAAAGGATAAATAGAGGATAGGAAACTCTACCTTGAGAGGTAAAACTACTTCATATCTAAATACTAAATAATATGGGGTTAACCTTGTGGGTGTTCTAACTAACATCCTATATGCCCACAAGGCCAAAAAATGACTTTAAATGTCAATCTCGCTTGTTCTCCTTGATTGTTTTGAGGAGAATGTACTTCAATGTTTTATTCATCCCATCAGTCAATACATTGGCTTAAGGGTAATACAAATAGGATGTGTGTTGCAATATTTTTAATTTTGAGCACAACTCATTCACCTCTTCATTCTTAAAGGATGTGCCATTATCTAAGATAATGACTTGTGGGACTCCATACGTACAGATGAACTGATTCAAAATGACTTGGCGATCACAGACCTAGGTACTGTAGAGAGAGGCATGGCCTCAACCCACTTTGTGAAATATTCTATGGCCATAATGATAAAGTGTTGGTCATTTATTGATGAGGGAGAAAACTTCCATAGAAAATTAAGACCCCAAGTAGAAAAGGGCTAGGGTGTCACAATGGGCTATAGAGCCCGAGAAATGATTTTTATCTCATGTGAGAATTCTTGACATTTATGGCACCAAAATACATATTCTACAACATAATTCTCTAAGGTGGGCAAGAAATAACCCATTTGATGAAGTTTTCAAGCGATAGCATGCCCTCCTATTATCATGCAAATGTGCAACATGGAAATTTAAAATTTCTAAGCATAAGAACCATACCATATCCAAAAAAATTACCTAATTCCCAGGTCAGTTTCCCCATAGGTGATTTAGTGATATCCAGTCATTCCAAGTGTTTTTCATGGCAGGATCCATCATAACATGCCTTTGACAAGTTTGGGAAAGAGCATGTTTTGACCTTCTCAGAGATAGTGCACTCTTCCCGGAGTATAATGAAAGGCCTAAAATCATTAGGGAGGCATATAGGAGATTTAAACACATTTTAAAATCAGTTTTAGGATTTTTTGGGAAGATCCACAAGTTTTAGAGCAAGATCAACAAAAGTAGGTCTTGGAGGTCTAAACAATGCACAGGGCCAAAACAACTAGTGAGCTTCGGGAAGCAATTCTGAGAGATTCAGAAGGAGTTAAGATTCAAAAAATAAATCATAAAAGAGGTAATTCATATATATAAAAGATGGTGGAATTATATTCTTCACAACACCTTCACGCACTATGTCCCCATTCAATTTTTCTCATGCACAACCTTGGCACCAAAAAAAAATTCCTATTTTTTAGGGATCATATGGATGAATCCGAAGCTTATACCACAACCATTGGGTTTATAATGCTATTTTCAGTCATGATAATATAGAATTTCATCAAAAAACTCTACTGGAAGCTTCGAATATGATCTCGACAAGTCACTCTCTAAGGTGAATCTCTAAGAGTTGTCCAATTAATGAGTCAAAAACCCAACCAATCAGAATGTGGCACACTTTTTGCACCAAGTACACAAAATATTTTGTGTAATAGGTGAAATAAAATTTTCCTCTACCCAATTTGAGCTCTTGTTCCATTAGATGACCAAGTTTAATATCTTTCTTGTCAAATAAACCCCCAAGCTTCATTTCCTAGCCTTCCTCCGTGCAATCACACTTTGACACTTGTCAAGCCAGGGTGAGGGCACATTTTTGTGTCCCATGTTCACTAAAACTTTGGGAAATTTGTGACACAACACTCCCCATTCCTCCTATTTAGTCCCTTGGTCCCTCATGTGACCCAGTCTTAGCCCCTAGGGAGAAGACAATCAAAATAAGTATATGATCTTCGACAGATGATTTTGAGAGCTTTGTAATGAGTTAGGAGTAAAACAAATAATAATTGGAAAGCTAGGAGAATAATCTAAAAGGTGGAATTATCATATTTTTATAAAACCTTGATTCTTTTCATAGGATCTCATTCTTTGATGGGATGAATGGATGTCCTGATCAAAATGGGGAAATTTTAGGAGTTTCAAGATGAATCAAGCTATAATACCATCATCATTATATTCAAAAGGAATTTTCCATGAAAATTCATATAATGAAGCACTAAAACACTCCTCTAGGAACCAATTGCACCAAAGGCTTGGTGCAATAGGTGCAAGAAAAAATGTGCAACCCTTCTATTTAATCCCCTGAAACTCAATGTGACCTCATTTAAGCCACTTTTCACAATCTAAGCCCTTATGGTCACTTTCTTAGCCCCCAATCCTTTCAAATGGAATCCTCCAAGTGGCCCAATGGGGATGGGGCACACTTTTTTGCATCATTGTTTTTGGTGAAATAAGTGCAAGAAAGTGTGACACATTCCAAATCATGAAATTTGAGTAAATTTTCTAACCGTCGTGCTATCATGCCTGCTTATTTTTTTTCCTTCATGCACAGACATGAAATTTTCAACTATCGTAAATCCTTCCCCTATTACATATAGACCTTACATGGAATCCTCATCATAATTATCTACCATTCCTCATTGTTGTGGTAAGAGAAGAAAATATTTCAAGCCAAAACCATGTATGTGTATTGCCAAAAACCTTTGTTTGCAAAATCAGAGAAGTGTTCATATCTCATGACCCAAAATATGGATTGAGATGAAACCTTTTGTATACTTTCTAAATTTTAGAGGCCTTCAAGAAGAAATTCATGAAAATTTGAATGGTGCCCCAGATCATTTAATTTGACAAAATCTCCATTTTTTCTCTAAATTCCATTCATAATATTTCTCATCAATCTGGTAGTTGGAATAATCTAGAAACTTGCACACAAGCTCCAAATAAAAAACCTCTCCCAATGGATTTTTTTTCATTATAATCGGAGATGAAATTAAAAGCTGCAAAAAAATTTATCTACTTCATTAATGGCTTCCCTGGTAGCTCTATGCTAAAAGCTCTTATCAAGTGTAAATTTTCATTTTTTATTTCTGAGTTTTCTCGCGAGCGAATCATGATGAAAATTGGACCAAGGGTTCATGACAAAGAGACAAATCCAAAAAATTGTTCTTGACACAAACTAAGGCTATTTTCACCACTTACTAAAAATAGCATATTCTATACTTCCCCACATGTTATGAATAGTAGGTACCCCTGAATGTCAAGGTTGATCACTGAGGATAATTAGGAAAGATGCAAAATGGAGAGTAAGGTCAAAAATGAGAACTTTCCCAAAATAATAGGTCCCTAAAATGCAACCTGTTAAAAATAGATATGTGCTAAAAATAAGAATACCTGAGCAACAAAAGAGGATTAAGTTTTCTAGAAAGTTTCAGAAGGTGAAATTGGTTAAAACTATGGTGATATATCCCAAAATGGTAGGTATTGGTCTCATACACTAAAAATAGAAAGTTTCAGTGTTGAGGGTAGAAAGTTGTGGATGGCATCATTCTCACCCATCTTTAAGCTTTATGGACTCCACTCGGGGTTGTAGGATGGTTTCATGGTTCAAAGGGAGGAATGATAAATTCAAAGATGTCCTGGACCCATCATCTTGATTGCAATCGTATTGAGAGGAAAAACAGGGCATCGCAAGGCGCAACATGTGAATCCATCTTCATCTCTCAAGAAGTTGGGTGATTCAAAGTGGGTTGGTCAGAGAGAGTTCAATGAGTCAAGGATTTCATCAACCATGTTTCAAGGATGGTCATCATTGGAATTGTATGTGTTCATCCCGAGCTCGCACCAGGAAATATCATAATAGTGTTTTAAAACACTCCTTCTGTGGTCTAGGATATTCATACATCATGTAGAGATTGTGATGATCATCTACGAGATCTTCATTGAAGGTAGAGGTATCCATATTCACACTTTGGAGAAGTTATTCCTTTCTCTCCTTTATTCTTTATTCTCTTCTCTCCCCCTTTGTAGTCATTTTTACACCCACAGAAGAATAAGGGAACCCCATGTGTGTCGACCTATCACATAGCAGGTGTTGGGCGCTCACCTGAGGCATGTGCAGGCACCGAGTCTCTCCTTTACGTGAGTTTAGTGGGAAACATCATCTATGATAGGAACTTAAGGATAGTGAGTGGAAACGAGACATGCAATCATCATATAGCTTAGAATGATGTCTATCCCAATGTAGTCATTCCAAACAGAAAGATACTTTAACAGAATATAGGACCGAACCAAAGCAAAAAGGAAAATGCATAAGGATTCATACTCATTTCATAAACATACATGAAACAAAACTATGAAGATATGAGGATGGACCAGAATAATTAATGATCATATTCAAATAAATTGGTAACCTCATTACATCCATTAGGTCCATTACAGAACACCACAATATGGCAGACAAAAATCATACATCATAACTGGATCTACATTCTTTATCTCTCAAAAAGAAAATTTATAGTCTGAAGCCCTTTGATGCATCCTTATCATGTATTTTATCTACCTAACCCAATACAACTCCTTGCAGAATTTTTGTAGAGCTATGCTCTCTCTATTCATCTTTCCTCCCCCCTTTTCTCTCCCTGTGGGCACTTGTATCTATAGGCCTCTTTAACTACTAACTCTTACTTCTCAGGCTTCAAATCCATTACCAATTGTCCAGATGTGGTCCTCCATGGGAGCATGCTCCTCTAGGTATAATCTCTCCACTCCTTGCCATGATGGTTTTCTAGAAGCTTCCATCATAGGGCATATTCCTTCTTAGGCCAACTTTTCACCAAGCTAGCACCTTATCCAATCGTCATGCGCAGGAGGGTCACACTTTTCTCATGTCTTTCCCGATACACTAAATATGGCTAAGTCCTGAGATCTTGTTCTGCCAGTGCATAACACAGTCCTTCTAAACTGTCCTAGAATTCTACCTTGCACATTTTCTTCTTGGGCGCCCACCCCTCAACTTAGGCCTTATGTGCCCATGCACCTTTTTATACTTAGTCAATAATTTAGGGGCCCAACATCACCCCACACTTTACCTACTCTCGGCCCTCAGGAACACTTCTTTAAATAAAGAATTACAATAGACTTAACATCTGAGAAAAAGAATAAGGGAATGAAGAATTGGGAAAAATGAAAGAATGGGGAAGTGTTATCATTACTGTAGCAATATAGGAAAATCTCTTTGTAAGTCAGCCTCCAACTTGTTCCATGCATCGACTTCATTTTACACTCTCTGGCAGAGGTCACTGACTAGGGCACTTACCTCCTCAGAACCTAGTCCATTTCCTTGAGTGTTCAATGTTTTGACCATTCCTTCCAATTCCTTACCCGTGTTCTCAAGCGCATCCATCCTTCTTGTAATCTATGGGTACAACTACTTCAGCTGGTTTTTAATTGAACCTTGTAAGGTTTCAATAGCTTTTGACTTCTTCTTGACCTCACCTAGGATCCTCTCCCGCTCTTCTCTGTTTCCTTTGTTCTTCTCTTGGAGTTCCTGGAGCTCTACCTCGTGAGTGGAAACTAGAATACTCTCCACTCTATATCTATCTACGCAATTGTCATACGTGGCCTCAGCAATATGGGTAGCAATTTTCACATCAGTAAGAACCTTTTTGTACTCGGAAATGATTGCTACAACCTTTAATTTTTCCTCCTTCTCCAGGTGTAATGCTACTTCTTCTGTGGATTCTAAGTCTAGAGGTTGTCTTTCCATGGTGAGGATCCATGTTAAGTCTTCAAGGAACTCAAGGGAAGATCCATACTTTTTCATGGGCGGTGCTAGGTCCAGATGGTTCAAAATAATGGCATTTGTGATGGATTCTACCTTCTTATATACTTTACGCACCGTTTCCTTTTCTTCCCTTAGTTCACGCTTTAACTGTGCACTAATTAGTTCCTCCTGGTTCAAGTCCTTGGTTCTCTCTTCTATCTCTTCTTCCCTCTTTTCTATCTCTTCCTCTAGAAATTTTACTCTATCATTCCTTCTGAATAACCTAGCTTCTAGTTCAGAAGAGACCTTATTCAATGCATTGTAGACTTTTAAATCTAAAATTTGTTGAGCGCTCACCAAGGTATTGTCTTCTTTTGACTCAAGCATCTTCATTAGTGCCCCTTGTCTTACCTTGAAATCTGGCTTGTCGATGTGGGACTTAATTTCCCACGAAATAATTTTCCTTGTCTGAGGGTATGCACCTTCTTCATCAGATGACTTCATTACCAAGAGTTCATCTATTGGGACTATTCTTTGGAAGTGCGCACACAACACCTTGTTTTTATCATCAACGTAGCTCATTCTTGCCCCCTATATCTCCATGCACTTTCCTCCTGTGCGCGTTCCCATAGGAACAATTACTGATAAATTGGGGCCTCCCACACTGTTGTGATATTTCCCTATGCTTTCTTCCCTACCTTCATTCATCACTATATCAGTGTTGCGCTCTAATTATTGTTCTACCAAGGCTTAAATGATTTTTCATTGCTTCTCTTTCTATCGCCTCATTTACTTCATCCTTAGTGAGGCTTGGAGTCCTAACCTATTCACCTCCTCCCATGTCCTGGGAACCCTCCTCCTCTTGGCTTTCCTTCCTTTGCACAAAGTGATAGTCATTCTTCTCCTCTTTGCCTTCTTCTCTTGAAAAGTACACATTGAAAACAAGTGGTTCTTGGTATCCCTCAGGTTCATCTTCTTCATCGTCATCCCTCTCACCCTTGTAGTTCTCCAAGATCTTTGTTTCCTCTAAATCAACTTCTTACATCACCTTCTTTTTCTTCCTAACTGGGGACTCCATTATAGGAGATTCTACTTTCTCTTCTTCCTCCTCCGGTGATTTCTCCTCTGTGATAAGGTTTTCTTATTCTAGCGCCTCCTCTCTGACTAGGGACCTCTTCCTACACATGTAAGTAATTATTCTAGCACTTGTTCCTGGGGCACCCACCAGTTGAGTATCTTAGACACTTGGTGCCTTTTTATTTATCTCTTCCATCTCCTTTCTCTTGGGCATGGTTTTCCTTCTACCTGTTAAGTCTTCAGGTATAGCTATATCTTTCTCAAGATAAACACCCTTCTCAAACTTGGGCCTTATGTGAAGGTATGCACGCATTGTGAAGCTCCCTGTAATAGGCAGAGTAAGGGGATTCATCATTTAAACTTCATGTGACATGTAATTTTCCACATACGCATGCTTTTTGGGGTAGACCAAAATCCTTTGTATCTCCCTGTGGTCCCAATCCATACTTGCAAGGTAAAATTTCAGCTTCTTGAATTCCTTGAACCTATTTACTTCCACCTGGAAGTACTGAGCAGTGAAGAAAAATGGAATTTTACACCATGGGCTCATGCTTTCATAAACTAACCTAAATCTACCAATGCATAATTGTTGATATACAACGAATTCAGCTTCTCCTTTTGTGAGCTTTATCAGTTGTTATGGGATCCTCCACTCTACCCTG
Organism: Taxus chinensis; assembly: GCA_019776745.2. NCBI lineage: Eukaryota > Viridiplantae > Streptophyta > Pinopsida > Cupressales > Taxaceae > Taxus > Taxus chinensis. The sequence goes on along the minus strand of CM034150.1, from coordinate 84,249,041 downwards.
AATGCATTCATCAAGCGCGTATACCATTTCTCAATACGTGCCTTGTGAATGGCCATCATGCTATCACAAGCGTATTTTTTGAATCTCTTTGCGGGTGAGGGGTCTTCCTCTAGGTACTCCCATACAAACTTATCTGCTGCATTTGACACTCTGATCTTTGAAAACACAATAGTTAAGAGGACATTGCCAAAAATATATTATCACCCTCTTACATGTTGTTGATGATCTCATCCTTGATGTATGTGTACAAGTTGTAAATGGCACCCTCCGATATCCTTCTGCAAACATTCAGCCATGATTTGTTCACTTGTGTCCACCTCTCTTGGTCATTAAGTTTGGTTACTAGGTGCGGGGCCATTCTCATCATCGGGTCTTGGATATCTATAGTATCAAAGTACCTTGACCCCTTCGTGTATGCATATGTGGCGATGGTTTCTTTGATGGCTTCTTTTTCGCATAGGTTTTCCTTTATATTTTCTCCTTCATAGATGAGACCTGTATATTTTGAAATTAGCTGAGGAGTTATGCACATCTTGTGGCCCATGAAGTGAAAGTGATCTTTGTCTATACACGACATCATCCAATGCTAGAGGCATTCAGGCTTCCCAAAGTAGGGCAACTCATAAAGTTGCAACAATCTCACCTTCTCCAGATTCACTTTTACTTCATTGTTATAAATGGGTAACCCTTATGGTGTCCTCTTGTTTTTCAGGTGTACTAACTCCAGCGTAATTTATTTTTTATTTTTGTTTATGTGATGGTAATAATCACTTATTGTCATGTTTCTTAAATGGGACTCCTAATCCTTTCCAAGAAAAACCCCATTTGGGTACTACATTTTTACATACCATTCTTTATTGGTACTTGCGGTGGTATCTTGTTGTTTTCCATTGCCCTTGCCTTTCTTAGGTGTTATAACTAGTTTCTTGGGTTCCATTGTGTATATTATCTTTGCACTTCATCTTCTATTGTTCTGCTTCTCTACCCTTTCCAATCTTAGATTTCAAACTTGTGAAGAAAATCCTTTTCAACATGTTCCCTAGCTACCAAATCCTCACTAGAATATCTGCATCACAAGACGACACTTCTCCACAACTCTCTCTATTCCTGTGAACTATTTCCCTCTTGGTTTATAGATCCAAACTGGTCACTCATGGTTAAATTTTTCCAATTTTTCTTCACACAAATCAACTCTGGAAACCCTAGTTCACAAAAGATCTTCCTTCTTCATATTCACAATGTAAATAATGAAGTGTCCAACCTTCTATTTATAGTTTTTCATACTTTTAAACATTAAATGCTACCTTACCTAACACTGTACTTCAACACTTAAAGTAACTTTTTCAACAAAACATGATTCTAGCTCTTTAACTCATGTGTCCAATTCTTGCATGGAATATCCCCCAACCTTCTGGCACACAACCAACCCATCTTGACAAGATACTCTTGTGCACACTTCACCAGCGCTAAAGGTACTTCTATCATGATTTTTGCTCTCACCTAACTCATGTTTTATTTTGCACTTCTTTCTCTCTTGTATGTGGATCCAAAATGTAGCCTTACCCCAACACCAACCATCCTTTTTCACCTTTCCTTCCATGCACTTCCTTTCCTATGGCCATCCATTTGAATTTCCAATGCAATCCTTCTTGGTTCTTCCCACTTTGTACTTTCCTCTACATTATTCTACCCCACACTGAAATGATGCAAGGTCCTTTGCACATTCATAACCTTCAAAAATAAAAGAGGTTAATGACACCCAAGGTGCAACGCAAAACAACAATGAGAAAGGGAAGCACAAGAAAAGAAAATGCACTAAAGGAAATCCTAAACTAACTGGCAAAACTACCTTATTTACAAACACCAAGAAGGATTATTTATAGTAGGGCTTCAGCCTACTCCCATTGAAGTCTCCTGGAAATCTTGTCCCATCCAGCGGTTACAACTGGCATGCACATGAATCAAGGATGTATGAGATGATGTAGGGGCCTAGCCAATGGACTTTAAACTTCCCAGGATGGCACAAAAACTTGGAATCATAAAGCAAGACCATCTACCCAACCTTAAACTTCTTGTTCTTAATGTGATGATCATGTCATGCCTTTTTTTTTACTTTTTCAATCCTATGGCTCCACTTGGCTAATGATTGTCTCTCATCTAGCTGCATTAATTTTTCTATTCTTTCCTCGAGTGCTTTTTCATCATCTAATCATCCTGGGTGCACTATATGTAGAGAAGGTAACATGAATTCAACTAGTAGGATAATCTCCACACCAAACACCATATAGAATCGTGTGACTTTATTCAAACTCTTGTAGGTTGTATTATATGCCCAAAGAACAGATGATACTTTGGCATCCCAATCCTATCTAGCAACATCATAGATCTTAGTCAACGTGTGACTAAGTATTTTGTTAAACACCTCCACGGTTCCATTTACTTGTGGATGGTAAGGGGTAGTCTTGTGATGAGCCACCATGAATTCTGCTAACAAAATCCTTATTGTCTCATTCAAGAAATGTGTACCCCTATCACTAGTCAAACTCAAAGGGCAGCCATACATTGTAGTAATGTTTTCCCATAGGAACCTTGTTACAGTAGTTGTTGTACAATCCTTAGAGGGTGCTTCTTTTGCCCACCTTTTCAAGTAATATGTACAAGTGATTATATACCGTGATCTAGTCCTACGCACGGCTGGTGCAATAGGGCCTACGAGTCTATAGCCCATTTTTCAAATGGATCAGCACTAGGAATAGGGTGCAAAGGCATTTCATCTCTTTGCCATAGTTTTCCAATGTGCTGACAATGGTCACACACCTTGCAATATTCCTTACAGTCTTGATATGGGGTCTCCCACCATAATCCAACCATTAATATCTTACGTTCAGTGGCATCGCCTGCATAGTGTCCACCTACATACCTCCGTGCACTTCTTCTATTATGGCTAGGCAATCATGTTCTAGCACACACCAACATAGAAAATTATCACGTCGTAGTTTGTATAAATCCCCACTAATCAACATGTAGGGCACAGAGTGTATAGCTAACCACTTTTTATCCAATGCCTTCATCCCTTTTGATGTTACACCTGTCTTGAGAAATAGTGTAATATATTCTAAGTATGAGGGTGCGCGCCGCAACCTAAATAGTTGTGCATCTGGCATGGTATCCTCAATGCTTTGCATATCCTCCCCTAAATCGATTCTAGACAAATGATCAGGTATGGAATTACTTTTTCCTGGTTTGACAACCACCGTGAACTCAAATTCTTGGAACAATAGTACCCACCGACATATGCGCCCTTATAGAATGGGATTGTTCACTAAATATTTCAATTTCATATGGTCACTGTAAAATATAAATGGAGTTTCTAGAAAATACTATCTAAACTTGTGAAGTGTGTAGACCATAGATAATGCCTCGCGCTCAGTTGTCATATAATTTTTCTCCGTTCATGTTAACTTCCTTCTTGCAAATCACAAAGGATGATTAATAATCCCTTCACCAGGTTGTGCAAGTTCTTCTCTTATGGTAGTCCCTAAGGCATCAACATGAATGTGGAAGGGATTATCCTAAGAGGGGAATTGTAGTATGGTCGCGGTGACAAGTCTATCCTTTAAACTGTCAAATGTTGTCTACTGCTCCTTTCCCTAATAAAAGGAACTTTTATGTCTAAACAACTCTTCTAAAGGCACAATGATCTTGGCATATCCCTTGATGAACTTCTTCTAGTACCCCATATGCCCAAGAAATCTACGTATTGCACTTTTACTAGTAGGCTCCCTCAATCCTGTTAGGAAATAAGTGATAAAATATGTGGAATAATCCCTCACAGAATCGTAACAGTCGAAACTAATATGCAGAAATTATTACAGATCTCAAATAAAATTATAGAATAAAATAAAACAACACAAAGAGACAGTATTTAACATGGTTCACCCAATTTGGGCTACGTCCACCAAGAATCACTTGCTCAGATTTTATTACAAGCCACCGCTCTCTCAATGCAATACCCGAATCCGTTCAGAGGTATGATCAACAAACTCTACAAAATTCATAGCCAAATTCAAAGCACATCTGCAATGTTTTTCATTATGCCCTAGCATATGCATAAAGCCATATAAGTAGGCAACTGCTTAAGTAGTTATACAATATTGTGGGTATCAAAACCATGGGCCAAAAGCATCCCAAAAACCCATGGGACAAAAATATCACCCATATGAGAAGAGCACATTTCCCGATATGTCGTGTGATTTTTTGTAAAGAAAAAAAAAATTACACCTAAAAATAACTTTTTCGGGGGCTACCACCCCTGGACCTCGGCTCGAGGCCTGGCTCACCCCCAAACCCTGGTGAGGATACATGAAAAAGTGTACAGTACTCTTAGTGTACAGTATTCAACACTTTCACACATGAAAACATACTCCACAACCTAACAATTTCCCACTTGGAGAATAGTTTTCCTCTGAGCAAGCTTCTCAACCCTTCACTAGTTTCTGTGAAGACCAACCAAAGCTAAACACAACTTCAGTTTTTTCCCTTGTGACCACCTTGGTCATCATGTCTACAGGATTATGACTAGTATGAATCTTCTCCAACTTTAACTTTTCTTCCTCCAAAGTTGTCCTGATGAAATGGTACCTTAACTGTATATGCTTTATCCTAGAGTGAAAAGCAGAGTTCTTAGCTAGATGTATAGCACTCTGACTATCACTATGTAACTTTCCTTCCTCCTGGTTATGCCCAACTCCTCAAGTAATTGTTGCAACCAAATAATTTCCTTGCTTTCCTTTGTGGTAGCAACATACTTATCCTCCGTGGTTGATAAAGCCACCAACTTCTGCAGTCATAAAATCTAGCTTACTGTTGTTCCACCTATAGTGTGAACATAACCTATTGTGCTCCTCCTGCTGTGTACATCTCCATCCATATCTGAATCTACATAACCATACAAAGTAGTGTTTGATCCACTGTAGCAAAAAACTTTCCCCATGGTCACTCTCAAATACTGAAGGATCCACTTTACTGCCTGCCAGTGATCTCTAACTGGATCACTAATAAATCTACTCACCACTCCCATTGCATGGGAAATATTAGGCCTAGTGCACACCATGGCATATATCAAACTGCCAACCACTGATGAGTAAGGTACCTTAGACATCTAGTTTCTCTGCTACTCTGTCTTAGGACACTGTTCCTTTTATAACTTGAAGTGGCCTGCCAAAGGATTCCCAACCGGTTTAGCATCCTGCATATTAAACCTCTCCAAGACCTTCTTAATGTACTCTTCCTGAGATAAAGTTAGCTTTCGTTCCTTCCTATCCTGAGATATCCTCATACTAAGGATTTATTTGGCTGCACCCAAATCCTTCATAGCAAAGGATTCACTTAGCTGCTTCTTGGGTACTTTTATTTCCTACATGTTTTTACCTGCAACCAACATGTCATCCACATACAGACACAAGATAATATAACTTCCATCCTCAAATTTCTTTATATACACACAATGGTTAGAATGACATCTAATATAGCCTTGCTTCATCATGAAGCTATCAAATTTCTTATACCATTGACGTGGAGCTTGTTTCAAGCCATACAAGCTCTTCTTCATTTTACACACCATCTCCTCTGTACCTTTGACCTCATAGCCCTCTGGTTGCTGCATATATAGTTCCTCCTCCAAATCACCATGGAGAAATGTAGTCTTTACATCAAGCTGTTCTAAGTGCAAGTCTTCTGCTACAACTATTCCTAGAACAGTTCTAATAGAAGTCATTTTGACTACAGGAGAAAAAATCTCATCAAAATCTATAATTTTTTTATGTGCAAACTCCTTGACCACTAACCGGGCCTTATATCTTTTCTTGCCTCTTTCTTCCTCTTTGACTTTGAACACCCACTTGTTATGTAATGCTCTTTTACCTTTGGGTAGCTTCACCAAATCCCATGTCTGGTTCTCCATGAGAACCTAATGCTCCTCATCCATGGCTTGCTCCCACTTCTTCCTAGCATCTACCTGCACTTCTTCATCAAAGCTCTCTATCTCTCCACTATCAGTGAGTAATAAATAATAAAGAGAAGGAGAAAAATGTTCAGGTTCTCTTCTTACCCTAAAATACCTCCTCAATATAGAGTTTGGGGTTCCTGTTGAGGGGGTTCTTAAACTGATTCATGTGTCACTTTCCCATCCAGAAGTTCCTCTACCACTGCATATTCTTTCTTGGATTCTTCCCTATTTTTCTGCAATAGTTGCTTATACATGAATTTCTCATTAAAGACCACATCTTTAGATTGAATGATTTTTTTGTCCTTAATACTCCAACATTTATATCCAAACTCATCACCACCATAACCAATGGAAGTACATTTTTCTGATTTAGCCTCTAGCTTGGTCCTATCATCCTTGTCTATATGAAAAAATGCCTCACATCCAAATACTATAAGAAATGAATAATCAAATTTCTTACCATACCAAGCCTCCTAAGGTATGCCTCCATCCAAGGCACTTGAGGGTCCTCTGTTTATCAAGTACATAGTTGTGCTCACTACTTCTACCCAAAAAGAAAGAGGCAGTCCTGCATGTAACCTCATGCTCCTAACACGTTCCATTATTGTTTTGTTCATCCTTTCTAATACCCCATTATGTTGTAGAGTTCCTTGAACCATCTTTTGCCTGTAGATTCCATTCTTAGTACAGTAATCATCAAATTCATTGCTGCAATACTCCCCTCCATTATCTGACCTGGGATATTTTAGCTTAAGACCTGTTTCATTCTCTACCAAGGCTTTCCATTTAAAAAAAATGTCAAATACATCAGATTTGTTTCTAATACAATAAAACCAAACTTTCCTTATTTTTTCATTAATAAAAGTAACATAATAACTTGAAACCCCAAGAGATGATACCTGAACTGGCCCCCACACATCAGAATGCACCAGCTCTAACTTTCTTTCTTTATAGGTCTAACCTTGAGAAACCTTACTCGCTTTTGTTTCCCATATATGCAGTCCTCACAAAACTCCAAACCTATTTCTGTATATCTAAGAAAATCCTTCTTTATCATCTCCATGCCCTTATGGCTCATATGATCGAGCCTATAGTGCCATAATGTTGTATCTACTTCTGAAGCCACAAGATTACAAACATTAGTGCTATAAGTGGTTAAATACAAGGTTCCAACCTTCTTACCTCTTTCCACCACAAGAGCACCCTTGGTAACCTTCCAAGATTCCATTGTAAATATCACAGTACAACCATCACTTCCCAACTGCCCTGCAGATATCAAATTTTGTCTTAATGTAGGCACATGTTTGACATCCTTCAATATCCAAGTATTCACATTCTGCATCTTAACCTGAACATAACCTTTTCCAAATATGTTGTAAGGATCATCATCACCAAGAAAAACATGCCCAAAATCTCCTTGAACATAATCAACAAAATAATGCCTATGTGGAGAAGCATAGAAAGAAGCCCCCGAATCTAAAACCCAAGATTCAGTAATACTGTGCAAAGAAAGAATCAAAGCATCCTAATATACATTACCCATTGCCACATTTTCCTTCCTGAAGCTCCCAATAGTCCTTCTTTGCATGCCCAGACTTTCCACAGTGCCATCATACTATCTTGCTTTTAGATTTTGACCTTGCTCGATCCTTTGATTTTCCATGGCTTCCTCTATTCTTTTGTCTCCCTCTAGTTTCCACTGTCAAAGCATTCCCTAAAGTAGAAGATTCACTAGAGATTTTTCTTCACATTTCCTCACTTAGAATCACCCCTACAACATCCTCAAACTTCAACTTTGAGTTAGTTGGAACCAAGTTGCTTACCATTACCAAGCTATTCCAACTCTCAAGTAAAGAGCACAAAACTAATAAATCCCTAACTTCTTCATCAAATTCTATTGTAACCGAAGCTAGCATATTTACAACCGTATTAAAATATTTAGATGATCTACTACTAAACCATTCTCAGACATCTTTATTTTAAACAACTTTTTCATTAAAAATATCTTATTAGAGGCAAAGGGTTTTTCATACAACTTCCCTAATGCATCCATTAGTTCTTTTATAGTCTTTTCCTTTGAGACATTAAATAATACCAAAGATGGAAGACATAGATGGATTGTCCCAAGTGCCTTCCTATCCAGCAAATCACATTCCACATCTGTCATGCTCAAGGGTTTGTTCACTTTCTCAAACAACGGAGTATAAAGATCCTTCTGATAAAGGTAATCTTCCATTTGCATCTTGCAAAGACTAAAATTCCACCCATTGAATTTATCAACCCTAGATCTTCCATCATTTGCCATAGCTCCCACTCAAGATAAAACTTTCCCTGCGATTCAACACTTCAGCAAACCAAACCAAACTCTGATACCAATTGTTAGGAAATAAGTGATAAAATATGTGGAATAATCCCTCACAGAATCGCAACAGTAGAAACTAATATGTAGAAATTATTACAGATCTCAAATAAAATTACAGAATAAAATAATGCAACACAAAGAGACAGTATTTAATGTGGTTCACCCCAATTTGGGCTACGTCCACCAAGAATCACTTGCTCATATTTTATTACAAGCCACCGCTCTCTCAATAAAATACCCAGATCCATTTGGATCTATGCTCAACAAACTCTATAGAATTCACAACCGAATTCAAAGCACATCTACAATGTTTTTCATTATTCCCTACCATATGCATAAAACCATATAAGTAGCTAACTTCTTAAGTAGTTTTACAATACTGTGGGTATCAAAACCATGGGCCAAAAGTATCCCAAAAATATATGGGTAAAAAATCTCACCCATATGAGAAGAGCATGTTTCCCAATATGTCAGGTGATTTTTTTTTATGCAAAAAAAGTAATTATGCTACAATACTCTTAGTGTACAGTCTTCAACACTTTCACACATGAAAACAGGCTCCACAACCTAACAAATCCCACAATTAATACAACTTTTGTGAGATCTACTAGTAGGCCTTCTTTACATATGATGTGTCCCAATAATGTTCCAAACGAGGTAGAAAAGACACATTTCTTAATACTGAGGGATATCCTCAACTGCTGACACCTTTCAAACATTAAACTTAAGTTGTCACAATGGTCCCTCAATAGCCCATATACTATCCAATCATCTAGGTAGACTTGAAGAAATCTATGGATTAAGTGCTGGAAAGCTTGTACCACAATGCGTGAGAACACAACACTCACATTCTTCATCCCAAAAGGCATGACTGTATAGGAAAAACTTCCCCATTCAGTGGAAAAATCCATCTTCCTCTAGTCCTCCTTCGCAATCCTTATTTGGTGATAGCCCCAGAATCTATCTGTGAAAGAGTAGACCTCACATCCTACCACTCCTAAGATCTCTTTAGTAAATGGGGTTGGGAAAGGATCAATCCTTGTAATCAACACAAATCCTAATCCTTCTGTCCTTCTTGATGCTAATTACCATCGCACTTATCCACTCAAAATCTTAACCAACTTTAATGATGCCCGATGCTATCGTCTTATATATTTCCTCCTTGACCTTCACACGCAGGTTAGGATTCATCTGGTATGGTATTTTTGTAGACTAGGCGTGCACCCTCCTTCAACTTAATTCTCATTTTCCCCAAGGAATGGTGAACACCTTTTATTTCATGATACCCGTGTGGGAATAAATCCTTAAACTCATGTAAAATCTCAATGACCTTAGAGACTTCTTTGTCTGACCAGTAGTTTCCAATGATTACCTCCTTAGGTTCTACTCTTGAACCAATGTTAACCTTCTTTATCTTTAAAGGTTCATGATATGTGCACGCCCGTTCATCAAAACGATCTAACACCTCATACGTCCCTTTAAAATAGTCAACATCCAAGTTTTCTGCTTCTTCCCCATCAATTATATAAACCATCTATCCTTTTTCTTTCTCTATACATGTGTGCTCAAACTGTATCTCTACTGTTTCTTCTTCCTTAAAGCGCACCTCCAAGTCAAGTTCACCTAGCAAGTTCGTTAGCCTATCTTCTTCCATGGCACTATCCCTAATGGTAAGGTGCTTAACAACCTATAACACCTTATCCACCAAGGGTTTTGTACTCCAATACTTGAATGTTTGAATGAGATCAGCTGCTAACTCTTGCCAATTTCCTATCTGGTAGTGTCTCTGAGCATGAATGTACCATGCACGCACACAACCTTGTAGGGTAGAATACAACTTATGAACCCATAATGAAGGTGGCAATTCTTCTGCACTTCCCACCTAGGCTATCTCACATGCTTATATATGGAAGGAAGCATTCTCTTTACCATGGTAGTATTTTATAGCCGTGGGCGCATTGCTCCTCTAAAACCTTATGGAGAATGAAATTCTCACCTCGCACCATTCCAAGATGTTATCCCAATGTTTCAACCACCAGAATGTAGCAGTTATGAGTAGGACATAGATTAACATCCCTCTTTATTCATTATCCTTCTTCTACTGAGCTTCCATCTCCTATAAAAAGATATCAGGGAAAGCTCCACCTAAATACTTAGGTCACTTCCTTCCACCTAGGCACTGGACCCTATGTTCCTTTGTCACCTTTGTCACCAATCCTCTCAAATTTCATTTGGTTAACTCATATGTCCCATGCACCCAATTATCACACACTATACTGGTGGTGTCACTTAAGGACTGAGCATCTTCAAACTAGATAACTCCTTCTATGGGATGAATTACCCCTGGATCCCTGATTGAGCACACATATATTCTATCAAGGACCTCTTCTTCTAAAGGTTTAGTATAGGGTTTTGATTTTCCATCAGCTAGGGATATGATGACCCGTTCCTTATTTTATTCAAAGCTTATGTATCCCTTATTGAACCAAAGATCCATATTGTTCTTATAGCACCATGGGTGCCCAAGTAATGCTAGGAAATTGTGTGCCTTAGTGACCACTAAGACTTCAAAGTTCCCAGTAAACTTAGCCCCCTCAATGGTGATAGCTACATCCTTTAAGACACCGATGGCCATTGCCTTCATTTTGGTCACCATATATAACACATTCGAAGATGGATGTAATGCAGGTCTTCCCATCATATGCCATGCATCCAAAATGAGAACATTGACCTCCGCACCTATGTCAATGAGGATATTACTAAGGAGCCATCCATCCATGACTACATTTAACACTATCTCCTTATCTTATTCAAGGCTATGAGGGGGAAGGTTTGCATGCAAGACCTACCTCTCATGCTCTTCTACGGTGTGTGGTACCTTCTCTTTCAACCATGCTCCTAGTAAGGGAATAATATTCTCCTGCCTTAGCATTTTACATACTTCCTTAACCTCATCCAGGTCATCCTTTGGTGCCTCAACCTTCCTTCTTTGCTCCTCCCTTCTAGAATACTCCTTTAGACATTGGATTTCTCCTTGTAAACTTTGAATGACATTTCTTTATATACCTCCTTCTGATGCGCAGGGTTTGGGTACTTCCCATGTACCACATCTTCCCTTGAAACCAGGTTCTTCTACCTTGGTATTTTCTTTCCACGTGCAGCCTTTGCTCTTGTTTTTACCATAACAAGTTCCAAACCTACATCACATGTCACCCATGACATCCCTTATGTGTCAACCTTATTAATTCTTACCATTACAGGGCCCTTGTATTTTTGGTGTTGCTGACTCATGTGCTCAAATGACTCAAGGAACTCATACTTGTGCTTCTTCCCGCACCATGAGCACTATAATAAGTATGGGAACTTACACTTGTAGTGATTTGTAGATCCACAATTAAAACAGGTTCCATGTGGGAACTCACTTCTTCCTCCACAGTTACCACAACCATGGAATCCTTCATGAAATCCCCTTTGGTGCATGCCTCCTTCTACGTGATCCTCATAACGGTGATCATCACCCTTAGAACTACTATCAATGCTTGTTTGGTGCATACCATGATCAATAGCCTCATGGATTTTGTCAATAAGATGACAATCCTTGGTATCATGGGTCATAAAGGTGTAGATATTATAGTAGCAAGATACATTCTTCCTAATTGCATGTTGTAGTAAGGGACATCTACTCAAATCATGGTCCCCATGAAAAATATCACAGTCTACTGCGACAGCGTGTACTATCTTCCAAGGGAAACTATCCTTGGCATGCCCCTCTACTTCACTAACCGTGCACTACATTCCACTATGAGACTCATGAACTGATTTTGTAGACAACGTTTCTAGCTACTTAAGCATAATAATGATATGAGCTTCCAAAAATGGGATAACACCAGTGTCAATGCTCCTAACAGCTTCAGCGCATAGGGAAGCTTCCAACGCCTCATAAGGGTCTGTGAGAGTTTTATTAGATAGAGCTCTTCTAAATGGGTTATTAACCCTCTAACAAACCATTGAGCATGTTGTGAAGGGTGAATGTCATATGAAAAATTTGACAGGAGTGTCTTAAACCACATGCCATACTCCCGCACACTCTCTACCATTCCCTTTTGAATCTCCTTAAGGGCATTGATGATCTTGTCTTCAAACTCAAGGATGTGGAATTCTGCTATGATGACATGTTTTAATGCAGTGTAATCTACCACCATCTGATGGGGTTCATACTTCCTATACCAGATATGTGCACGCCCTTGCAACATTGTTGTAAACTAACTTGCCTTCCGTTCCAGAGTTGTGATCCCCTTTGTGTGTCATAGCAACTCACAATTTTGAACATGCTCCACAACATCTTCAATACCCCTGTAATCTGAAAAATGTAAAGACATCTCAAAGAAGACTTGAGGAGGTGGCTGAGGCCCTTGTTCTCCTGATCCAGTCCCTTGACTTCCTTTGGTGTTCCCTCCTCCACCAGATCACCTAAATCCACCAGGTCCTATGCCTCCAGATCCACCAGTTCCACCTCTAAATCCACTAGTTCCACCTCCAGATCCACCAGTAGCCAGTAATGGGCCTAAAGCTATCACACCTAGTGTCCCCAACATCCCACTAAACTACGTGCCAACCATCTATGAGATTTTTCCATTGCCAAATGTGTGTCCTGTGCCACTCCCCAACACATTACCCAAGCCTTGTGTATTTTCTCCTTATCCAAAAATTCCTTCAAATACTGGAATAGTATGTGCAGCCACAGAAGTAAGAAATGAAAAATTGTATCTCCTAGGCATAGATCTGTCACTTCCATCGATACCAACTAGGTCAACGATACTCCTCCCTTGATCTGGAAAATCAAGCACTATGGTTTTATCACTAGGTGGGTTCAAATGTGTTCTAACAACTCTTCTCTCTCCATGCAACAAACTCTCATCAGAAGCCGAAGGGGTATCTCTTATGTGCTAGCTAAGATGGGGTAGCACAGACTACTTAGGTTCCACGTCCTCTGTGTGAACCTCAAATTCTTCCTGCAATGTTTTCCTCCATATATCCATCACACTTACAACCTCACATTATCTAACAATCTCCCTTTTACATGCTTCACTATACTTGAGCTATCTCTCCTCCCTTTCTTTCTCAGTTGCAATATCTGCCATCTTCCTCCACCCTAGCTTCCTCATCCATTGCTCAGAATGGTTTAGTTGGCCATTACAAATGCCTCTAAACTAAAGCTAACAATCAATATCTTCATTTCTAGAGGGATAGCACATAGAAATGATCCATTGGGATCCCACAATAACTTAAAATCAACAATGTCCAGACAAGAATATGTGGAAATAGCATATTCCAGGGTGTAGCTAGTCAACACTTTTTTCCACCAATGATCCACAACACGAGTCCACATCAGATATGCATCTTGTAGCCTTTGATACTCATCTTGGGTCTACGTGTGTGATCTATAATACTGGCTTGATCTAGATGCATATGTTGAGATCCATTCATACAGCTCTACTGAGAACCAACAGAAAAAAAATTTCATACAAATCATGGAAGAAGTTCTCTTCTACCCATCCATGTGCATCAAACTCAGGTCAAATGTTGAATCTCTGAGGAAATTCATCCTCTGTGTTCTTAAACCATGATTCAACACTTTCCAAGGTTAAACGCTCTATAATCACTCATTGCACAGATCATGATGTATGTTATTTCCCACTATAACTTCGAAAAGAGGTCCTGGCAACAGAACCAAGATGTAGTCATTTTTACACCCACCAAAGAACAAGGGAACCCCATGTGTGCCGACATATCACCTAGCAGGTGTTAGGTTCTCACCCAAGGCACGCATAGGTGCCGAGTCTCTCCTTTATGTGAGTTTAGTGGGAAACATCATCTATGATAGGAAATTAAGGATAGTGAGTGGAAATGAGATACACAATCATCATAGAGCTCAAAATGGCTTCTAGACCAATGCATTCATTCTAGATAGAAACATACTTTAACAGAAGATAGGACTAAACCAAAATAGAAAGAAAAATGCATAAGAATTCATACTCATTTCATAAACATACATGAAACAGAATTGTGAAGATATGAGGATGGACTAGAATCATTAACGATCATATTCAAGCAAGTTGGTAACCTCATTACATCCATTAGATCCATTACAGAACACTACAATATGGTATACTGAAATCATACATCATAACTAGATATACATTCCTTAGCTCTTAAAAAGAAAATTTACAGTCCCAAGCCCCTTCATGCATCCTTCTCCTATATTTTATCAACCCAACCCAATACAGCTCCTTACGGGATTTCTATAGAGTGCCACTCTCTCTATTCATCTTTTCTCCCCCCTTTTCTCTCTCTGTGGGCTCTTGTATTTATAGGCCTCTTGAACTACCAACTCTTCTTCCTAAGGCTTTAGATCCGTCACTAAGTGTCTAGATGTGGTACTCCATGGGAGCATGCTCCTCTAGGTCTAATCTCTCCACTCCTTGCCATGATGGTTTTCTAGAAGCTTCCATTGTAGGGCATATTCCTTCCTAGGCCAACCTTTCACCAGGCTGGCACCTTATCGAATCGTCATGCATAGGTGGGTCACACTTTTCTCATCTCTTTCCTGATATGCCAAATACGGCTAATTCTTGAGACCTTGTTCTGTTGGTGCATAACATGGTCCTTCTAAACCCTCCTTGAACCCTGCCTTTCCCGTGTTCTTCTTGCGCACCCACCCCTTAACTTAGGCATTGCGCGCCCATACACCTTTTTGTACTTAGTCAATATTTTAGGGGCCCAACACCCTTTTCCCTTAATTCTTCATTGTGAGTAATCATAACATTCATCTTATTCATTAAATTGAATATAGTTTAAAATTTAATAAGTTGCCCTTATTTTCTAAAAGGGGACTTAAGCTTCTTTCTAAGGATGCCAAAAGTCACAAATGAAAAATAAAAATGAAAGGTCACCATGGGGGGTAGATGAAGAGTCATTCTGGTTCTATATAATGTAATGACACCCTCATTATTAAGGGTTTTTTATTTTTTTCTCAAGAGAGAGATCTATTGAGAAAGACAAGATAGATAGCATTCTACCATTCTCCTTCACTATTTTCTTCCATTCCTTACATTTTACAACTTGGTAAAAATTCCAATCAAGAAAGGAATTGCTTCTTTTCATGACTTGTGAATGTGTACAAATTATAATGTATGGTTTCCTCTAGTCGTTAGCATAGTAAAATTGGTGTACCTTTCTGATTAATTTTGAATGTGAACTTTATATTCAACTCCGACGAGGATCTAGTTTTATATTTACAGGGTTGATTTTCCTTATCTAGTTTCCCACTCACCTTTTCCCACATTTTAGGAAATTCCTCCCTTATACCTCATTCTAAGAATATTTTGTGGGTATAGTGGAGTGTAATTGTTGGATCCCTGACCTCTTTTCCAACACTATATTTCCCATTTTTTATCATTCACAATAAAGTGGAGATGCACCACCCAAGAAGAGGGACCTAGAGTCTTAGAGACATTGACAAGAAACCCACCAATTTGTCCCCCAAAATTTTTTCACCCCAGCAGTTTTTGGTACCCACCACAAGGAAGACTTGCAAAAAATATGCACCCAAAATATGATCACAAGATTAAGAAAATACAAAAACCTTAAATATACAAAAAACAAAAAAAAAACAAAAAATTGAAAGAAAAAAAAGTGTTCATGTAAATCCATTGCTAAAAGGCACACTACTAATTTCTGCACGTGACTTTTCACATTCCACAATGTTCTTTCATATTCCCATTGCAAAATTTTCTAAGAGATGACTAAAGGAAGACATAATAAGTTGAGAAAGTCAAGAGATGTTGTTGATTCCAATTTTGAGGCTTTACAAAATCAGTGAGAACAGATCAGAGATAATCCCTACTATTTTTCTCAAGCCTCATCTCCATCCAAGTCATTAAGGAGTTTACTTGGAAATTAAATCAAAACTCCTATTGAGACTCCTCCAAAATATTCTCCCATTTTTCAACCACCATTGAGCATTGTGTTCCCAGAGGGAGAAGAAAGAACAAAATAATAATTTGAAGAATAATTTGTAAAAGCAAGATCCAAAGCATAAATAGAAACAAAAATGGTAGATGAAGCCAAAAGACCTCAAACCATTGCTCCATGGGGAAGAAATACAAGCCCACTCTCTCTTGAACCACATGTTCATGATTCATGAACATGTTCCCATAAGAAATTTCCAAAGTTAAAAGGTGACAACACATAACATCCTAAAGAACACATCACCCCTTTTACCGCATCCTGTGGGATTCTTGGAGTCACACATGAAGACGTTGCTGTAATATTTTTCGTGGAATCTCTCTAAGAAAAATAAGAATAATGGTTCTATCACTTACCCGTCAGATCAATAACTCATTGGAATGATATCAAAACCAAGTTAGAGGAAATATTCAAGTCTACTAAGGATTATCAAGATATCCTTATTCAATTGGTACAGATGAAAATATGAGAGACTTCGTGGCTCATTTTGACTAGTTACTTCGTAGGATACCAGACGAATATTCACCATCTAAAAAAAAATGTCCAAGGTTCTTCATTAATTCTCAATCACCAGAGGTAGGATTTTTCTTATGAATATTTCAACCAAGAAACATTACAAAAGCACAAATAATGGCCATTGAACTTGATGACAATATCATCCTCTCTGGAAAGATCAAGAATCCCTCAAGGGGTAAGGATTTGTGTCTTGGAGATGAGAAAATTAGATCCAATATTGCAGAAATTGGAAAATGAAATGGCATCATTGAAGAGGAAAATTTTTGAATGATTTTCTTCTCAAACAAATAAAAAAAATCAGATTGTAGGAGTACCCTGAAGGCAGACCTTGGAGGCCCCACCCTTCAATGCAAGTTGTAGGAGTCAAGAATATGAAGAGGACCTTGAACAAGGAAATGAAGGTGGTAATTTCCTAGAGGTTGAAGAACTTGAGAATTATAAACACATCAGATTATGGTGGTGATGAAGATGATGAAGAAGAAGCACCTAGTTTCTCATGTGTGGTATTCACTCGTTCTCAGTCTGAGAAAGGAGCATCTCCTTCCACTTTTGAAAATAAAAAGAAGACTAAAGATCCTCATGTTGTGACTTCGCAAAACAAAATAATCAGTTAGGATGTCTACTCCCACCTTTTATGGAGTCCACACTAGAGAAACTTGATCCTGTAGCAAGCACAAGATTACCTGCTATTCCAAGTAAGTCTTCCGATGTTTCTTCCAGTTCTAAATCTAAAACTACTCCTGTAAAATTTGATGATTCAAAAGTTCCTAGTTTACCTTTCAAATTAAAATCCAATCCACAAACATATACCATTTCTTCCAAACCTATCCCAACTCCAAAATCAGTCCCTTCATCCCCCTTTTCCACATCTGATCATTTTGACTTTGAAGAATATGTGAAAAAAACAAAAGTGCATATTACTGAAACCGAATATTTGCGGACTCATCCTAAATAATTTGAGAGATTCATTTGATATATTAGGAGTGTTAGTTTAACACCCAATGTTGTAACTCCCAATTCTAAAGGAATACTACCAAACCCACCTGAAACTCCATCACATAACATGTTTTCTCTGAGTGCATCCAAGATAGACAAGGTTGATCCTTTCTATTTCTCCCTTTTCATTGGAGAATATGTACTGAACAATTGCATCATACATTCTCACACCTCTGATAATATAATTCCTGTAAAGGTCTCTAAGGATCTCAAAATCACCATGATCCCACTCAATGGATCTTGTTACTCCATGGAGTCCAAATAAGTCCCACTTTTCAGGAAGGTCAAAGATACACAGGTGGCCCTTGCCAAATTTCTGGACAAGAAGGTCTCAATGATGATTTTTGTAATAGACGTTCTAGCCACATTTGGAATGTTGGTGAGTAGAAGTTTCTTCCAATAGTTGGGAGGTAAAATCCAGATGATATATTCTTCTGTAACCATTCTGGTTAAGGGATACATTGAAAGATTGCTTCCAAAGAATAAAATGAGGTACAAAGTGCAAAAAGAAGGAAATCCTAAAGCTAACATTTTGTATCAAGATAGCAGGAGGATGAATATTTTCATAATCACTGAAGAAGAATAGGATATTCCCATTTTGATATGACCAAATATTCCTTCCAAAAGGAGTATGGATCTTGAAGAAGCACTGAGGAACTTTTAGTTCTAAGAGGATATACCTAATTTGTTGGATTATGTGAGACCAGGAAGAAGAGGAAATGGTTCTTGATGGTTTAAAAATGGAGAAACCATCTTGTACGCTTATCCATGAAGAGGATATGTTCTCATCACCATTTAGAGATGAATATGATCTCCATCATGCCATCAATGGAGGGACAAGAAAAACTTGTGATGATCCTGCGAAAGGTTCGAAAGAACAATCTAAGCAAGATATCCTAAGAACTACTGAAGAGACAGAAGATCCTGAGCTCAGTCTTGAACTTCTTATGCAAGCCATGAATCTATAAGAAAAATATGAATCTGATTTAGAAGCCTCAACTAATGTGAATATTGACCATGGTTAAATAAAAAAAGATGAGAAATTTTATGTCCCTCCTGAGCCAATAGTTAAGGGATGAAACAATGAAATGGAGGTATTTTCTTACTCATTTGAAGAGGAAGATTCTTTCCATGATAAAAAAATTGAAGTAAGGATTTTCAAGACCCTTGAAGCTGAGTCTCCCCTTGACAAAGGAGTGATAAGTGATTCCCAAGATGGTGAAGTATTCCCTCCGGATAGTTTCCTTGAGCTTAAAAATAAAAATTCTTTGAAGGCATACAAAGATGAGCCACATGAAGTAACAAATAAGATCTCCATGTAAGAAATATTGGATATAGTAGACAGTGTGGAAGACCCCAAGCTAATTCTTGATCTCTAACCTCATATCATGGTCAAATATGAATAATATGAGTATACTTCCAATCCTCCAGTTAGTACTCAAAAACCTCATAATGAAATGGAGCAAAAGGATGAATCCAAGGTTTCTCATAGAAAATAGTTCCATGAACATAGACCATGGAAAGAAAATAATCAAGATTATTCAATAAATTTGAACGAAAATCATCCCTAGGGTAACGATGTTATAATCAATGAAGAATCAGCGTCGTGGGTAAGCACAAAAAGAAAATGATGCTATAAAATTGATTTCGAAGAGGATGAAGGAAATGGAAATTCTAAGTGAAGGCCTGAGCATCAAGAAGCTCATGTAGGCTCACTCCTACCAAGTGCATAGAAAATCATGAAAGCACCTAGCTTTCCTAATTAGTTAAGGAGAGGAGGCTACTTTCTTGAACTGGTCAATGGCTTTGTGAAACAACATCACTCAGTTTTTCCCACTTAGGAGTAACCTCTGAGAAGGAAGAGTACTACAGTGAACATGGGTCTTCCTCCACCTTATACTATGGGTGATTTAGGTTTGTTTCCCCTTTCCTGTTTGTGTTCTTTTTTTTCCATTTTTTGTTTGGTGTGTTTCCTTTGCATTGTGTGTTTGTGTGTGTTGGTCCTTTCTAGTTATCTCTTGTAATTTGTGTGTGTTCTGAAAGGACCAATGGTTAAGGCACTAGTCAATGTTAATGGTTCTATTGAGATTATGTGGTTCTCATGTGATGTCCTTTTTGTGCTCAATCCATTACATGTCCCCAAGCTAGAGCTAGTTGTTGTCATGCAAATGTGCAACAAGGGAATTCACAATTTCCGAGCATAAAAACCATACCCTACCTAAAAATTTTACCTAAATAACATTACAATCCATTCTTTATGTCACCCTAATCCCTAAGTTAGTGTCCCCATAGATTATTTATGGATACCCAGTCATTCCAAGTTTTTTTTCAAAGTAGGATCCATCATAACAGGTCTTTGACAAGTTTGGGATAAACCATGTTCTGACCTTCTTGGAGTTGGTGCACTCTCCTTAGAGAAGAAAAAAATGCATAAAATTTTCAAGGAGTCATATAGGAAATTTAAATACATTTTTTAATCATTTTTTTGAGGTTTTGGGAAGATCCAAAAGTGTTGGAGCAAGATCATCAAAAGTAGGTCTTGAAGGTCTAAGTAGTGCACAGGGCCAAAACAACTAGTGAGCTTCGAGAAGTGATTCTGGGAGATCCGAAAGGACTTAAGAGTCAAACAATACATCATAAAAAATTTAATTCATAGCTATACAAGTTTGTGGAATCATATTCTTCACAACACCTTGCTGCACTATGTCCCCATTGAGTATTTATCATGCATAACCTTGGAGATATAACACAAATCCTATTTTTAAGTCATTATATGGATAAATAAGAATATTATACCACCACCATTGGATTTTAAAGGTATTTTCAGTCATGATCATATAAAATTTCATCAAAAATCTACCAGAAGCTCTAGATATGATCTCAACAAGTTGTTCTTCAAGGTGAATCTCTAACAATTAACCAATTTCTGAGTCAAAAACCTAGCCAATTAGAATGTGGTGCATGTTTCTACACCAAGTGCACAAAAATTTTGGTTAAATTGATTCAATAAAATGTTACCCTACCCAATTTGAGCTCCTAGACCCTTAGGTGACCAAGTTTAAGCTCTTGCTTTCCAAATAAGCTCCCAGGCTTCATTTCCTAGCCTTCGCTCTGTGCAATCACACTCCACCACTTGTCAAGCCAAGGTAAGGGAGACTTTTTATGTCCCATGTGCACTAAATATTTTTTAAATTTATTACATAAAACTCCCCAACCCTCCTATTTAGTCCCTTGGTCCCCCATGTGACCTAGTATCAACCCCTAGGGATAAGGTAGTCAAAATGAGTATATGATCTTTGATAGATGATTTCGAGAGCTCTGTAAGGATTTCGAAGGAAAAAAACTAATTGGAAAGCTAAGAGAACCCTATAAAAGGTGGAATCATCAATTTTTTCATAAACCCTTCGCATGTTTTAGAGGAGCTCATTCTTTGCAACTACAATTTCCTATCCTCATCAAAATGGGGAAGTTTTAGTAATTTTAAAGATTAATCAAGCTATGATACTATCACCATTGTATTCAAAATGAAATTTACATGCAAATTAATATAAGGAAGCACCAAAAATCTCATCCGATAACTCAAGTTATGTTCCTGACAAGTTTCTTCACAAGGTGAAGGAATTAGCCATTTTTGGTGAAATTTTGGACCAAAGGGAAAGTGGCGTACTTTTGTGCACCAAGTGCACAAAAGGCTTAATGCGATAGGTGCAAGAAAATTCACCACCATTCCATTTAATCCCCTAAACCTAAATGTGACCTCCTTTAAGAAAATTTCTGCAATCTAAGCCCCTGTGTATACTTTACTAGCCCTACCTCCATCCAACCGGAATCTTCCAATTATCCCAATGGCGATGGGGCACACTTTTTTGCACCAAATATTTTGTGAAATAGGTGAAAGAAAGTGCGACACATTCCAAATCATGATTTTTTTAAAAAAATTCTAGTTGTCGTGGCTGCTTCTCTTTTTCCCTTCACGTATGCACAAGAAATTTTTAACTACCAGATATCCTTCCCCTATTGCATCCTGACCTTCCATGGCATTCTCATCATCATTTATCCACAATTCCTTGCTGCTACGGAAAGACAAGAAAATATTTCAAGCTAAAACCATGCCCGTGTGTTGCCAAATACCCTCATTTACAAAATTAAAGAAGTGTTCATATCTCATGATCCAGACCACAGATTGAGATGAAACCTTTTACAGATTTTATAATTTTGAGAGGCCATCAAGTGGAAATTCATGGAATTTCAAATGGTGCCCCAGATCATTTAATTCTACAAAAATGCCATTTTTTTCACGAGCTTCCATTTGTAATATTTCCCATCGATCTGACAGTTGGATTTAGCAGAAACTTGCGCACAAGCTCCAAATAAAAAACATATCTCAATGGAATTATTTTCATTACAATTGGAGATGAAATAAAAACCTACAAAAAATATGTGTGACTCCATTAATGGCTTCCTTGGTAGCTCCATGCCCGAAGCTCTTACTAGGCGTAATTTTTTTCTTTTTTTAACTTATGATCTTTCTGGTGAGTGATTCATGATGAAAATTGGAGCATGAGTTCATGACGAAGAGCCAAATCCAAAAGATTTGTTCCCATCGCAAACTGAGGTTTATTTTGTGACTTACTAAAAATAGCATATTCTATACTTCCCCACATGCTATGAATAGTAAGTAACCCTGAATGTCAAGTTTGATCACTGAGGAGAACCGAGAAATATGTGAAATGGAGAGTAAGGTCATAAACGACAAATTTTCCAAAATAGTGGGTCCCCTAAAAACAACCTACTAAAATTAGAAATTTGTTAAAAAAAGAAATGCCTTAGTAACAGAAGAGGACGAATTTTTCTAAAAAGGTTCAGAAGGTGAAATTGGGGGAAAATATGGTGATATGTCCCACTGGGGGCTCATTAACTAGGAAATATCCTAGTACATGAGTTCATATTGAGGTAATTAAAATTAATAAAAGTAAAGCGAATATACCGGTAGACAATAAGGGTGAAAGGGTTTAATTTATTTATATTTTGAATTAGGTATTGGGGGTAGGTTAGAGAGGTGGGCCAAAGAAAAGGGATGTTTAATTTTAATATAAAACTAAAACATTTGAACCCTAGTTTTTAAAACTAAATACCTTAAATTTACAATTTAAGAAGTGCGGTCATAAATTTAAATTATAATAGCTTTTTGAATAAATAAATATTAATTAAGATATTCTTAACCGAGAAATATTAATATTGTAGAAAACTAGGATTGAGTATGCTTTTCAACACAAGTGATATTATTCACCATCTTAATTATTTGAATAACTATTGATAAATGATTAAAGATTAAAATTTATAAGGTAATTAGTAATAGGTCTTGAATGGATTCAAACTATATTTTGAGATAAATTCATATCAAAAAGAAGTTGAGTGAGGAACATGATATATTTTCTATCTAATATTTTAGGGTAGAAATAAAAAGGGGTAAATAAAATTGTCATGGAAAAATGGGTAAGGTACATGAAAAAAAGGGGGTATTTTCATTCTAATAATATAATGGGAGGGGTTATTATAAATTGAATAATTAGAGGTAAAAACTAGAATTAAGGGTATTCTTTAATAACCTTTGAACACATATGTGGGTGTCATTACATTATATAGAACCATAATGACTCTTCATATACCCTTAATGCAGGTGATGGTCTCATATTCTAAAGATAGAAAGTTTCAGTGTTGAGGGTAGAAAGTTACAAATGGCCTCATTCTCACTCATCTTTCTACTTTTTGGACTTTTCCCAAGGTTATAAGATGGTTTCATGGTTCAAACAGAGGAATGAGAGCTTCAAATATGTCCTGAAAGAATCATCCTAAGTGCAATGGTATACAGAGGAAAAATAGGGCATCGCAAGGCGCAACATGTGAATCCATCTTCCTCACTCAAGGATCTGGGTGATCCAAATTGGGTTAGTCATAGTGAGTTAAATGAGTCAAGGAGTTCATCAACCAAGTTTTAAGGAGGGTCATTGTGGGAATTGTGTGTGTTCATCCCAAGCTCGCATTAGAAAATCTCATAATAGTGTTTTAGAACACTCATTTTGTTGTCCAAGATGTTTTTGCATCATACAGAGATTGTGATCATCATCCAAAAGATCTTCATTGGAGGTAGAGGTATCCCTACTCATACTTCAAAGCATTTCTTCCTTTATCTCATTCTTCATTCTTTCTTCTCTTCTCTCCCCCTTTTTACTTAATTCTTCGTTGTGAGAAATCATGATGTTCATCTTATTCATTAAAGTGACTATAGTCTAAAATGTATTAAGTTTCCCTTATTTTATAAAAGGGGACTTAATGTTCTTCCTAAGGATGCCAAAATTCATGATTGGAAAAGACAAATGAAAATTCACTTTGAGGGGTATATGAAGAGTCATTATGGTTCTATATAATGTAATGACACCCACATTCTCAAGGGTTTTATATTTTGTACTCAAGAGAGAGATATATTGAGAAATACAAGAGAGATAAAATTCTTCCATTCTCCTTCACTATTTTCCTCCATTTCTTGCATTATACAACTTTGTAAAAAATGTCAATCAAGAAAGGAATTGCTTCTTTTCATGACTTATGAGTGTGTACAACTTTGTGTGTAAGGTTATTGTACGTACCCCAAATTATAGGGTATTGCACCACCGAAACGATGTTACACATGCCCTAATGATGATAAAGGTCACCTCGCAAGGTGTTTGGAATCCAAGAAAGCTCACCAAGTGTACGTTAGCATCCCAAGCACCTTGTCTAAGCTTTGTGTACTTTAATTTATCCTCTACCTTTCTTTTTCTAGCTTTTTGACCTTTAGTGATGAAACTATTGCCCTACCAGGGCGACGGTCCTATAACCACCACCCTATTCAAGGCAGCAGTCCTTTACATGATCTCCAGCACGTTCTTTTAATTGTGACTTGCATAATTTTTTAACATTTACCAGCTTTTCTCAACTGCCTTAGCTCATATTAATGTTTTATGTTCCCTAGAATAGTGTTTCTTCATTGTTTAATGGTAAAAGAGTTCTAATAGGAATCACCTTTGGGTGAATGTGAAATCTATAAATAGCCAACTTGTTTTCAAGCAAATGGCCCCTCAACTTCTCATTTCCATTGTTTAGTCTTTCAATTTCTTACCTAGAATTCATTTTGTTTTCATGTTTGCATCCATGCTAGTTTTTCCTTTGCTGTTAGAAGCCATTCGATCTTCTTGCTTCAGTCTTGTTCATTGTTGTTCATACAAATTAGTTTAGAGCAGAGTAGTATCATTTGTAGATTGAATCCATTAGAGTTGCAGGTTGTGTTCTTCACAGAAGGTAGATTCTAGAATATCTCAGTACACTTGTGTTGTATTCCCGCAATAAATCCCGCTAGGAATTACATGCGCCAAGCTCTGTCACTTGCATTGTCTCTCTCCTACTTGCATTATATTCGGTCTATATCCAAAGCTGCCATTGTTCAAATACCTTCTTCTATTGATGCTAGCATATACACGCTCTTCTGGATTCACGTGAACATGAAGGAATGAGGAGATCATTCTGAGGGGACAAAGTCATACACTACTAGATTCGCCACTGTTCTACAAATTCCAGGTTTTTTCTGTCAAAGTTATAGTTAAAACATATCAAATAGAGTAGTGAATTATTTCATTTCAGTTAAATTTCACTTTCGATATTTACAGGGAAGCTGTGGGGATTGATAGTTTCTTAGAAACTATGATTCATTCCTCACTTTTGAGGTAGGATCGAGATTCTTTTAATTAAGTTAATCAGCTATTTAGTTATTTAGGATAAACTCACAACTGCACAGGCAAGTAGCTACACCGCGCTACCTTGCTTGTTTTAATTTTGTTATTAGATTAATTGTCATTTTCTGGATATATTAGATTAGTTACTCTTTTAATTCTATTAAAAATTCTATCAAAAATATAAAAAAAATAGAGGAATATATATATATATATATATATATATATATATATATATATGTTGTAGATATACCTTGCATAATTAGTTTATTTCGTTTCAATTACGTTTATATTGAATTAGTATGAAAATCACAAGACCTAGAGAGCCTAAAGAGTATATATTTGAACCCATACTGCCTCAACCAAATCTACCCAAGACTTTAGCTGATATAGTTCAAGATCTTAGGATATAGGTCTTTTGAGCAACAACAAACCTGTAAGAAATTAGTGAACAACTGAGAGGACTAAGTATCAAAGATGACAAAGCTTACACATTCTAGTCAAACCATCCAAATTATAGATTGCCTTGATAAAACATCTGAATGACCATGTAAGGGTTCAAACGAGAACAAACATTTGGTTACAATCCTTTGGTTCTGCAGCCTAATGCAAGAGACCTCCTCATTGATATAGATACTACCTTACATATCCAAGTTTCTAGAACACCTGTTAGGTACTCAGATAAAATCATACAACTTCTAGTTTTAAACGTAGAATCTAAAAAGGCATACAATTACTAGATACTCAGAATTAGGGATTGACTCTTCATATAACCATAGGAGGTCCACAACAACCACGAACTTACGGTTATGATCCACAGGTCCCACAACCCAACGGACCTACAAATCAATCACGTATTGACACCAGCTTGTGAACGCTAGTGTTTAGGTCCTCTCCACTTCCACCAGACATTATCACACAACTATCATTATTAAACGTAGCAGCTAATCAAGCTAAATATTTCTAGACTAGACCAGAGAATAGCCCATAAAGCACCAAAAGACCCACTACACATTTAGCCATTCCATTTTCATGATCTTGTCAGGAGATATATACGAAGCACCCATAGGTCATCTGTCGCATATCCCACAACCCAAATATTGGATCATGACAGACCTTAATATTGATTGTAACCTTCGAGTAGTTATCCTTGCCAAACGATCTATCACACCGATTCAGGTTAGGAGGGCCTTCTTCGCCTTAGATTTACAAATCCCATTATTGTGTGTTAAAGACATAAGATTACCTAACTATTTTATCTACATCCCACGTATATTCCATCCCCACCGGTTGTCTCAGCATGACCTTGAGAGGTCAGGTGTGAGGAAGAGTTACTTGCATATTCCCATACTCGTTGGTCACTTTTTCATCGTACAAAATTGGTGAACCCGACGTGAAACTTCTACCTTCTGATTTAGAGTCAAATTTCTACTTTTTCTTCCAATTAATACGCTTTTCATCTTTTCCACCCTTTTTATCCTTCACATTAGCTTCACCAACAAAATTTGTGAACCTGACGTGAAAGGAACAATTACTTCACTTTCACACTCTTCTTTTTAGTTTTATCCTCCTTCTTTTCTTCCCATTATTCTATCGGTATTTATATACCCCCCAAAATATGTCAGGATACGATGCATATGGTAGACCTCTCCTAGGTCTTGAAGCATACTATAATCAATTAAATAGACAACCATCACCCTCGCTCTCAGCATGGGGTGGCAACTATTTAACTAACCAATTTTCAACATAAACTCTACCTCAAAGGACTAGATATAGTTCTTCTTTCCAAATAGAGGAGTTGGATCAAATCACTCAAACGCAACAACCAAAGCCTTCAGGCTCAAAAAACATGACACTCACTGGAGAATCTGGTTCATCTCCTCAGGTGTTGCTTAGACCACAAATTAGTAGACAGTCAGATCCATATCTATTTTTAGATGATGAATACTTAGCACGCTATGATAGGAGTGAACAATGCTCTCAAAATATGTACCCACCTATAGGAGGTTTGCAAACACAACCCAAGGTCTCGTTCCAAGAAAACACCCCCATTCCTCCACCTATAGGAAATGCCCTCGGTGAAACTTTGTAGGGAACTGATCAATTCATATAAGGGTAAGATATGCCTATACAACCTCAAGATATACAACAACCGCTACTAAGGAAAAATACCATGTCTTCACCAAATGAGGTCATCTCAACCTTAGTTGAGAAGGTTCAAGGGTTGGAACTTGCTCAAGCAAATCAAAATTCATAGTTCATGCAAGCAAGAACTTCCAATCCTCCACATCATCCCAGCTAAGTACACCTCCTCAGTATTTACAATAAACGCCAACGAGAACCACATTTTCTAATGTCGCTTTAGTTGAGAATATAATACCTCCTGGCTTAGTACAAAACAACCCATTCTTGAGAAATACTTCTCCATACTTAAACATGTATTCCAAATCATCACAGAGAGATATGTTCTATTCTCCCAGCATGTTCGTTCAAACACATGGATTTCCTTATGCCCCTGCAAATACATATGCTATGCTATATCAACAAACCATTCCACCTCCCCCCCTAAGCAAGCACCATGAATGGTCGAAACCTATGCGATAGGGACTTATTCAGAGTATTTGAAAGAACCTTTAAAATTCATTATATGAAGCATCATGCTTCCAAGATATCTCCCCGATCTACCCAAGTACAAAGGGGAGGGAGACCCGAATGCACATATTAAGGCCTATGCCACAACCATTCGAGAACTTCTCCCTTGGGATGGAGTTGTTGCTAAAATATTTCCCAAAGCTTTAGAGGGTATTGCACTCGATTGGTATTACAGAATACTTGAAGCCTCAATACATTCATTTAAACAACTCATTTCAGAGTTCATCAAGGTGTTCGACATGAACAAATTGTTGAGAATAGGAATCAGGGAATTCTTACATATTAAACAAGAACACAATGACTCTGTTGCTCATTTCATCCAAACATGGCGTATAGTCCTCTATTCTTTAGAAATTTCTCCAAACATGGATCAAATGGAACTATGTGATTATTCCTTCATTCTCTCAGCAGAGAGATAAAGGAAGAAATCCAGAAGTTTCCACTAAAAAATTATGATGAAGTGCTCAAGAGCGCTCTTTAAATAGATCAAGCAGCAATAGATAGCGGTCACAAGACATATGGAACAAATGGGAGGTTAATCATCCCTAATCAAAACACTATGACCTATCTTACTACCACAAATGCCAATCAAGGACCTAAAATACTTAACAAAAACCACGAAGTAACAATAGATGAAGTGACTAACCAAACTCAAAGAGCAAATGTTGTAAACGTTCCACCACCAGTTAACAATCAACGAAACAAAAATTTTACCCCAACAATCAACGCGGTGGATTTTAATCATCCCTAATGACAACAAAAACAATGATAGATCCAAACACAGGGTCCAAGTCAAAACTCAAATAGATATCAAAACCAAAACCAAAGGCAACAAACACAAAACTTTAATCGTAATAGTCAACAGTTTAATCAGAGTTTTGGACCACAACATGTCCTAAACCAACAACCTAGGAGTTATAATCCCAACTCGTATTGTGGTTTCCACAAAATTTGAGGCCATGACACTAGGACTTGTCACGATTACAATAATTTCATGCAATGTTTGTCAAAATAACAAAGACAACTCTTCATAAATATGTTCTTAACAGATTCTATGACACCTAATACTTTCATAGGTGCAGTTTCCCCTCAAAACTCACCTCTTAAGATCTTCAATGATCCACTTCCAAATTACAATAACAATAATAAATTAAATCCAAATGGGACAAAAAAAGGTGTAATGATAGGAAATAACGATCATGAAGCCTCAACTTCACTAAATCCACCTATCGCACCGCAATTAGGAAATCAACCACGAACCAAGATAGTTGGTCTAGTGGAGTTAGATACTGAGCTACACGTAGAATCCATAACAAGAACACAAGAATATACTTCTCAACCAAATCTAATCTATCCACTAGAGCCAGATAACATTCAAAAAACATTGGTAAAACCCATAGGTGCTTATGATTTAATTAATGACTTAACAAAGACCTTCTCTCACATCTCCTTTTTGGACTTATTAAAAAACTCTCCTGCCCATAGTGCTGATATTTTAGAATCACTAGGCCTAGGTCATTTAATTAACATCAATCCACCTCCTAAAACACAAGTAAACCATTTAGACTTTGATATCCACCCTCCAAGACAGCTAGATAGGGATACCGATTTTATATTTGACATAAACAAAATGCCAACATATGCTGAAATTACACATAGAGGCAATCCAACCTTACATTTACAGGTGTGGTTTTACAATAATTACATTAAACATGCAATGGTTGACGATGGGGCAGCAGTTAACATTGTCCCCTTCTCTTTCCTTTAAAAGCTAGGATATGGAGAAACAAACTATTCCACAACAAGAAATACACTAAGAGGTTATGATCACCTTAAAGCTACCTCAATTCAAACTATAATATTACCAATCACCTTAGGACCCAAGACAATCCTCACTGAGTTTTAGATCATACATCAAGAAACCAACTATAATATGATCCTTGGTCGACCATGGATACATCACGTGAAAGTAATCCCTTATACATTATTCCAGGAAATAAGATTCTTACACCTAGGAAAGATATTCGTAGCAAAAGGTGACCCAAAACCATTCAACATACACCTAGTAGACCTAAAGAAAATACCAGGGGTTCACTCTGAGTTTGAACTCCCAACAAACCAACTTAACAAACCAATCGACTCAAAACTGAAAGAAAAATTAATACCTACAACAGAACTAGAAATTACAAACCTAGTCAAGGGATTCCCAGCCCTCAAGGATGAATCTAACATTGTAGAAACAATGTCATTAGGAACTACTACAAAAATTGTCAAATTACTGGAACAAGATCTACCAATTTTCCTACCAGTTGTTTCCATAGGTATGGGATGTACACTAGGAGTTGGTTCTCTTCCAACAGAGGAACTCTGCATGGTAGAAGTAACTGAAACAGAAGAAACAGACACAAATAATGTCCTAGTATCCATTTTTCCTCGTAAATATTGGACTCTCCACTTCGATGGAGCTAGATTTCATTATGGAGCTGGGGCAGGTGTGATCTTTACTTCCCCTGAGGGAAAGATCCTACCTTTTTCTTTTAAGTTAAACTTTGAATGTACAAACAATGACGCTGAGTACGAAACCCTCCTCCTTGGCCTCATCATAGCCAAAAGGATCGGTATTAACAATATCAGAGTGTTAGGAGACTCACAATTAGTTACAAACCAAGTCTCTGAAGTATCTAAGACTAAAGCTGAGCACTTACAACTCTATAAAACAACGATATTAGATCTAAGCAAAGGATTCGACTTCATATCCATTGAGGCAATCCCATGAGAACAGAACCTTCTTGAAGATTCAATAGCAACCTCAGCTTCACGTTTTACCCCAAGTAATGAGTTGGAAGATACAAGTTTCAAGGTATCACTTCATACTGAACCATTGGTGAAGAAAATATCAACGAACCCTCTTCTAACACATGTAACTAAGAATGTGTCTTCTATCTTACATCATGTTGAAAGTGATAAAGTCACTCTTGAATATCTAAATGCCTATGTAGAGCTACACCTTTCTCACCGTATAGTTGATCTTTCCCTAATACCACACTCCTCTACCTACTTTGTAAATCCCACAGTAGAGTCTCCTCCATAGAAGGATCTCGATATCTATGAGATAGAAAATGGATAAAGCTTGGAACTACCTCCAGCCCCACCTAAATTTGAAGAAGATAAAAATTCTTTGATAGAAGAAACCATTGACATAAACATTGGAATGGAGGAAGAATCAAGAATTTTGAAGTTGGGATCCTCATTAACTCTAGAGGAGATAGAAATACACACCCAAATCCTTAAAAAACATCAAAAGGCTTTTGCATTTAACTATAAAGAAATGATGGGCACTGCACCACAAGTTGTGGTACATAATATCGTCACTAAACTAGATATGAAGCTAATTAAATAGAAGTCAAGACCAATGAAGCCAAAAGTGGCTCTCATGGTAAAAGAGGAAGTAGTAAAACTTCTCCAAGTAGGATTCATCAAGCTCGTTGACTATTCACAATGGGTGTCTAATATCGTTGTCGTCCTAAAAAAGAATGGGAAGATACGCATTTGTATATACTTTTAGGATATTAACAAAGCTTGTCCCAAGGATGATTTCCCGTTACCATCCATAGACGTTATCATTAATGCAACAACTGGATTTGAATTGTTGTCCCTTATGGATGGGTTCTTAGGGTACAATCAAATTAAAATATCTAAACAAGATCAAGACAAAACCACATTTATAACTCCCTGGGGAACTTATTGTTATGTTGTCATGCCATTTGGTCTTAAGAACACTGGTGCTACGTATCAATGGGAAATGACTTATATATTCCATGATCTTATCCATAAAATTGTGGAATCATATGTGGATGACTTGTTGGCCAAGGCCAAGAAATGTTGTGATCATCTGGAATTTCTATGTATCATCCTCTCATGACTAATTGAGTATGGAGTCACATTAAACCTAGAGAAGTGCGTGTTCGGTGTAACAAGAGGCAAACTTCTAGGATACATTATATCTTCACGAGGGATTGATGTTGATCCAGCCAAAATACGGGCTATTCTCGAAATGATCCCACCCTTAGACGAGTCTGGAATCAAGTCATTTCTTGGGAAACTCAATGCAATATGAAGATTCATCCCAGATTTAAGCTTTTCCATTCATCCAATCAATAATCTACTCAAGAAATATTATAGCATTGATTGGATTGAAGATTGCAATGAGGCCTTTGAAGTAGTTAAGCGCTTCTTGTTGTCACCACCCACGCTAATGCCTCCCAAGCCAGACCACCCTTTGATCCTATACTCATGAGCCACTCATGTCTCGTTGGCCTGCATGTTGGCTAAAGAAGATGATGACAAATGAGAACGCGTAATCTATTTCATTAGCCGAACATTGCTCGATTATGAAACATGTTACACACAAGAAGAGAGAGAATGCCTTGCCATAATTTTTGCAACAAAACATTTGAGACATTACATGTTAAACCAAGAAACAAGGGTCATTGTAAAGATAGACCATTTATGAACATTTCTCACACAAGGATCTTTATCTTAAAAGACTGGCCGTTTCATAACCCTAATGAGAGAATTTGAGTTAACATTCGTAAACCAAAAATCTGTTAAAGGACAAATCATTGTAGACTAGTTAGCTAACAATCCACTAGATGGAGGTAAGTTGGTCGATCTACACTTTCCTGATGAATGTGTATACTTTGTTGAAACTAGACCCCCCATTTCTACATGTCCCTCGTATACTGATATCATCAATTTTATCATGGACCATACATACTTGGAAAGTGCCACGTCACAACAAAAAAGGTGGTTATGCATTATTACCGCTAAATATGTTGTTTTAGACCAGGTGATCTATCATAGAGCCTTTGACGGCATGCTTCTAAGATGCGTCGACATAGAAGAATCCAAGAGGATTCTTCACGAATCCCATAGTGGGATATGTGGGGGCCACTTTGGTGGTCACGCCACCACTCGCAAAATACATCGGATAGGCTATTTTTTGCCCACTCTCAAACATGACGTAGTGGAATTTGTACGTAAGTGCCACAAATGCCAAGAATTCTCCCACGAGATCCACATGCCAACACAATCCCTGCAACTAATAGCGACTTTGTGGCCCTTCTCCACATGGGGTCTAGAATTGATAGGTAAATTCTCTCCCTCATCAACCGATGGCAATAATTTCATAATCACAGCCATGGAATATTTTACGAAATGAGTGGAGGCCATGCCTCTCACCATTGTACCAGGTTCGGTGATTACCAAATTCATTTTGAACCAAATTATCTGCAGGTATGGTGTCCCACAAGTCATTATCTCAGATAATGGCACATCCTTTAAGAACAATGAGGTTCATGAGTTATGTAGAAAGTTCGAGATAAACCATCACACGACCTCTCTTTACTACCCTTAAGCCAATGGGCAGGTTAAAGCAACAAACAAAACATTGAAAGATCTTCTCCTCAAAATAGTAAAGGAGAAAAAATGAGATTGGAATTTAAAACTATATCCAGCCTTGTGGGCCCACCGAATCTCAATAAGAACACCAACAGGAGCAACTCCTTACTCACTGGTATTCGAGGTAGAAGTAGTTCTCCTACTTGAGGTTGAAATACCCAGTCTCCTCATCTCATTACAAGGGATTCTAATGAAGAAGCTTATAGGGAGGCACGCCTCTCTCAACTAGAAATCCTTGACGAGGCTAGGATAAATGCCAAACAATGGCATAGAGCCTATGCTAACTGGATGTGCCAGCATTATAACAAAAAAGTCTATGAGCGAGAAATATATGAAGGAGATCTAGTTCTAAGACTAGACAACCGGATCGATAAGAAAACCGGCAAAGGAAAAAAGTTCAGGCCCAAATGGTTAGGCCCATACCAAGTCATGAAGGACTACGGACATCGTGCATATCTCTTGTGCACACTAGAAGGTAAGGAATTTGGTGAAACTCTCAATTCCTTGCACCTTAAGTATTTTTACGCATAAAACATCAAAGTCATTACTAGTACATTATAGCTACCTACATTGCATTAGTCTGTTAGCTACTTCATTTTGTCCACTTCATAAAAATGATAGTCCAGGAGCTTACTCTTAAAACAATCTATTACAAATTTCTGAGGATATTGGCAAAGATATTCATATCACATCTCTTCAAACGTCATCAAATATGTTCAAATCTTCTCATCAATTTTGACAGACAAACATTGACGGAAACCATACCAAGACCTGCATACTTGGATTTTTTGTTTCTTTCTACTAGGTGAAGTTGTCCTTGCCCATGCTCTATTATGGAAGCTTCTTGGTGTCACATCTATCCCTCTTAAAAGCTCTTGGAATGAAAGGATATACCAAAGTCATAGATCAAAAATGTCAAAATCAAATGAAATCAAAAGCACCAAGCAAACAAAATATTTTATTTTACACACTTATTTTCCCCATCAACCTTCGGTGATAAGCCCACATCTCTTACTGGTGATGTGAGGTTAGGAAAGAAACGAAGTGCCCTTACTCACCTGTATCTTGCCTTTGGTGACAAACCCATGCTTCTTACTAGTGGTGTGAGGTAGGGTGTAGGGGGTCCAGTCACATAAACTAACAAATCTTGGTATGCTAAAAACACAAGTCAAATTCTGTTAAGAGAAATCAAATATCCAAACATCCAAATTCCAAAGAGATCAAATCCTCAAAACCAGATTTTGTCAACTAGGTTGCCATTTATGAATCTAAGTCTAGATAAACTGAAAAGAAAATGGCCTTCTAAGCTTGGTAGTAGTTCTGAGTAGGGTGGGTGTGTAGGTCTAAATTTGGTTCTCATTCTTGGTTTGTCTGTCTCTCATCATTCAATTCAATCAAAATCATACAACTTGTGCCCTTCCTAATTCTTGGTGTTGAGCCCTCGCATCTTACTAGTTGCGTGGATTTGGGATTGGGGCAAGTTCATCTCTTTATCACTATGCATTCATCACATTTTTCCAATATAAGAAGGAATTACAAACATTTCCCAAAGAGTTCAAAATTTCAGTACTACCATATGTTAGTATCATCTCATATCAACACTGTAAAAACATATAGAGTAAAACATTCTATTTACTATCATTTGTTGTCCATTGCATACATTCTGGAAACATGAAAAAAAAATATTCTAAAAACATCTAAAAACACATTTAGAAAATGAGTCACAAAAATCAAGGTACCAAGAGTCTAGATCCAAAGAGGTATATATATATATAATCAAGTTTCATGTACGATGCCATTTTGCAGTAGGCATGGTCAAAATGTTCAATGAGCCTGGAACGTACAAAAATACTCATATAAACAACCTAACAAGGTCACTAAAAAAAAAGAGCCAAGTGGCCTCTCAATCCCTATGGGACCCCTCAGAAGGCGCACAATCACATCAAGGACTCCGGCTACACCAGCACTCTAAGTGCACTGAGGGCTCGTTGTCCCGAGCAGTAGCTATAGTCTTGCCATGAGAACGACTCCTCCTCATCAAGCACTCGACGGTCTTACCCCGTGATTACAAATGGGTCGCATGCCCTAAAAATGCTCAAAAATGCAAAAATTGACCATTTTAGCTAAAACAACAGCCTACCCATTAGGCATCCCCCCTAAGAGACACATTTAAAAATAACATTTCTAAAAATAACCCCCCACAACAAGGATTTCATCATTTTAACATTTTGGGTGCAAAAATGTTAAATCGAGAAGAACTAACCTGAGATCTCGTGGGTAAAGGTTCTACTCGAGGAGGCATGATCGCTCTCCCGATACGAAAATTTCAACTATAATCTCATCGAAAACCATCACCGTGGGTCCTAGTGCTAAAAAACTATCAAATCAACATGCACAAATCAATAGAATAATAAACCCATTATATATATATATATATATACGGTGTTTTGACTCATTTTGAATGCCCCTTTCACTGGTTTAGAGTGCCGACAGAGGTAAGTTCTTATCCCTTCACAAGTGGTAAGTGCTCATTTCATACTAATTTAGTATTTATTTTTTGATTTATTTTATCTATCTGCACTTGAGTCCTCTTTCCATTTTGCAAGTAGTGGAAACTTGGATGGTGACATTTCGACACACAGGTGTGTCAGGTATAATTTCTAGCTTCCCATTTTGGGACTACCATACTCAAACCCACCATTTTTTCACCTATTCATGGTTAAAAATCTTCTCCGAGGGGGCAATATGTAGGTACCCAAAATTGTAGGGTACTGTACGGCCAGAACAATGTTACACATGCCCCAATGATGATACATGTCACCTCATAAGGTGTTTGGAATCCAGGAAAGCTCATGAAGTGTATGTTAGCATCCCAAGCACCTTGTCTAAGCTTTGTGTACTTCACTTTATCCTCTGCCTTTATTTTTCTAGCTTTTTGACCTTAAGTGAAAAAATTGCCACCCTACCAGGGTGGCGGTCCTGTAACCACCACCCTGCTCAGGGTGGCGGTCCTTTACGCATTCTCCAGGATGTTCTTTTGATCGCGACTTGCGTAATTTTTCAACATTTACAAGCTTTTCTCAACCACCTTAGCTTGTATTAATGTTTTATGTTCCCTGGAATAGTGTTTCTTCATTGTTTAATGGTAAAAGAGTTCTAATAGGAATCACCTTTGGGTGAATGTGAAATCTATAAATAGCCAGCTTGTTTTCAAGCAAATGGCCCCTCAAAACTGCCCCTCAACTTCTCATTTCCATTGTTTAATTCTTTCAATTTATTGTCTTAGAAGCTCATTTTGTCTTTCATGTTTACATCCATGTTAGTTTTTCCTTTACTTTTTGGAAGCCATTTGATCTTCTTACTTCAGTATTGTTCATTGTCTGTTCATACAAATTAGTGTAGAGCATAGTAGTGTCATTTGTAGATTGAATTCATTAGAGTTACAGGTTGTGTTCTTCACAGAAGGTAGATTCTGTAGAATCTCTCGGTACACTTGTGTTGTATTCCCATAATAAATCCCGCTAGGAATTGCATACGCCAAGCTCTGTCACTTGCTATGTCCCTCTCCTACTCGAAATTGTATTCAGGTCTATATCCAAAGCTGCCATTGTTCAAATACCTTCTTATGTTGATGCTAGCATATACATGCTCTTCTGGATTCACGTGAACATGAAGGAACAAGGAGATCATTCTGAGGGGACAAATTCATACACTAATGGATTCGCCAATGTTATGTAAATTCCGGGTTTTTATCTGTCAAAGTTCTAGTTAAAACATATCAAATAGAGTAGTGAATTATTTCATTTTAGTTAAATTTCACTTTCGTTATTATCAGGGAAGCTGTGGGGATTGATAGTTTCTTAGAAACTATGATTCATTCCTCACTTCTAAGGTAGGATCGAGAATCATTCAATTAAGTTAATCAACTATTTAGTTATTTAGGATAAACTCACAACTGCACAGGCAAGTAGCTACACCAGGCTACCTTGCTTGTTTTAATTTTGTTATTAGATTAGTTGTCATTTTCTGAATATATTAGATTAGTTGCTCTTTTAATTCTATTAAAAATTCTATCAAAAAAACAAAAATAGAGGAATATATATATATGTTGTAGATATATCTTGCATAATTAATTTATTTCATTTCAGTTAGGTTTATATTGATCATTGTATGACAATTACGAGACCTAGGGAGCCCAGAGAATACATTTTTGAGCCAATCGTGCCTCAACCAAATCTTGTTGTAGCATTAACTGACATAGACCAAAATCTCAGAATTCAGGTCTTCCGAACAACAACAGACCTACAAGAAATCAGCACACAGCTAAGAGGATTAAACATAGAAGACAACAAAGCGCACACATTCTGGTCAAATCAGCCAAATTATAGATTGCCTTGATAGACATCCATATGACTGTAGAAGGACCTGAAAGAGAGAACAAACATTTCGGTTGTGATCCAGTAGTCCCACAGCCAGACGCAGGAGACCTCCTCATTGATATAGACACTAGCTTACGTATCCAAGTTGCCAGAACACCTGTTAGGTACTCCGAGAAAATCATGTAACTTCTAGTTCTAAATGTAGAGGCCGAAAAGGCATACGATTAGTGGATACTCGGAATGAGGGATTGACTCTTCATATGACCATAGGAGGTCCACATCAACCACAAACTTACGGTTGTGATCCACAAGTCCCATAACCCAACGGGCCTACAAATCAACCCAACATTGACACCATCTTGCAAACATTGGTATTTAGGTCCTCTCCACTTCCACTAGACATTATCACACAACTATCATTATTAAACATAGCAGCTAATCAAGCTAAAGATTTCTGGACTATACTAGAGAATCATCCATAAAGCACCAAAATATCCACTACACATTTAGCCATTCCATTTTCATGACCTTGTCAGGAGATATATACAAAGCACCCATAGGTCACCTTCCACGTATCCCACAACCCATAGATCAGATCACAGAAGAGCTCAATATTGATTGGAGCCTTCGAGCAGCTATCCTCACTCAAACGATCTATCACACTGATTCAGGTTAGGAGGGCCTTCTTTGCCTTAGATTTACAGATCCCATTATTACATGTTGAAGACATAAGATTACCTAACTATTTTATCTGCAGCCTCGTATGTATTCCATCCCCACCGGCTGTCTCGGCATGACCTCGGGAAGTCAGGTGTGAGGAAGAGTTACTTGTAGATTCCCATGCTCGCATGTCACTTTTCCATCGTACACATCCCTTTCACTATCGTCATTGATAATGATAGATTGTTTGACAATAAATATATCAAATAAATTTATGAAAATTTAGATATATAACATGATAGTCCACACCATAATATCCCCAAGGAAATAGTTAAGAAAAAATAAAAAACAAAATCATTAAAATATCACAAGAAAGATAGTCAATAATAATGGGAAAGATTGGCATCTATAATTTTGTCTCACCTTATGGACCTATTACACTATCATATGCACACCCACCTTGAGACACTCCATATTTCCTTGTCTATGGCATGGTGCAACCATCTTCATGGTTGGAATTAAGTTACCATTCATCTGCATATCACTCCAAGGTCTCATTTATGAAGAATATTACTGCACAACTATAATCCAAGAAATTGAAATACTATATGTGAGACTCCTCAACTCCTTTAACCATCTCAAATCATATCAACATGTTATGAAAAAAATACAATAAGAAGGTTCAATCACGAGAATTTGAGATTGGAGTTCTAGTATTAAAGGAAAATTAAAAATACCAATGATGAGCTTGAAAATAAGGGCAAGTTTGAGTCTAATTAGCTTGGACCATGTGTTTTCATCACCAAGTATGGATTAGGAGCCTTCAATTCGGCCACCTAGAATAGTTTACATGCAATTTGTCTTGAGTAACAAAACAACTAACTAGTTAAAAACCTCTTTGGTTTAAAATGAAAAATGATAGACCACATGATATTCTATATCATCTTCTAGATAAATATGCTATCTAATTATTACTATCCACTTCATAGGTTTTAAAAGATAAAAGGAATACCATTTTTCAATTATCACATGACATCAATGGACATCGTGATAATGGTTGTTATGATTTACAAAAGAAGATAAAAAATATTGAACATAAGGGTATTATTTACTTTGATATGAACCATATTTTATCTCCTACTTCAAGGTGCAGAGATGAGGATATCCCATGATACCCCTTAAGGGGAGCCTCTAGTTTCTCAGCCTCATATGAGTGATGTTCCTTGAAGAGGAATTTATTCTATATTGTCATCTTTATCTCCTAAATTTATTTGGGTACCTAAATATAATACATTTATATCAAATGAGCATAATTAAATAGTAAATAATATAATTACATCCCTAGTGCAAATGTAATCTACTCATGAAGAGGATATGGAAGTAATACATTATTAAAAAAATTATATCTCACTACAAGAATAAATCATACCCATGTGTAAAAAAAAAAAAAAATGGAACAAAAGATAATAATAAAGAAAGCACAAAATCAAGATATACCTGCAAAGGATACTACTTTAATAAAGGAAGCACTTATTTACATAGCATCTAGCTGATGAATATCAAGTTGCACAACACAAAATATTTCATGTAACCATTTCTAATTAAAAAATAACCAACACACCTAAATTTCTAATGAAAGAAAAATATGCTATGCAACATATCAATCATCTGATATTAGATAAAAATGATTTATTTTCATGGCATGAGATGACCAAAAATACCTTATTATGATGTCTCATAAATCTATAATCAAAACCTTTTTCAAGAGAGGGAATATATTATGTCTACACGTTTATTATTTATTTAAAATATTAATTACACAACCAAACATCATGTTTTAACTCTTGCTTGAGTGTTAGCTTTTATATCTCCCTCCTCATATTGAGGTTGATATGTGCAAGCCTCAATCAAGATCAAGTGAACCTAAAATTAAGATCTTATCCTAAAGAATTCAATCCAATTTCTCTTGCATCATAATATTTGAGTGACACATCTTAATCCTATTGTAATTTTAGGTCTAAACCTCCCATGCCTATATGCTTATCTCCCCACCTTCTTGATATCATCATTGTGCAACACTTTCTTTTCATATAAGAATGTGTTTAAAATACAAAAACATTAGAATAGTATACTAAACACTTAGAAAAAAATATTATCAAAATATAAATTTGAGACTTGCATGTGGCTTGAGTTTGTAGTTTTTTACTTGACATATGCCATTTATCAAATAGTTTTCTAGATAACATATTCTATATAAGTTTTACACACATACATTTC
Organism: Taxus chinensis; assembly: GCA_019776745.2. NCBI lineage: Eukaryota > Viridiplantae > Streptophyta > Pinopsida > Cupressales > Taxaceae > Taxus > Taxus chinensis. Next base: position 84,207,938 of record CM034150.1, on the reverse strand, counting down.
ATTTGGTATTTGAGCACGACATAACACATAAACGAGACTCTACAACGTTTATAGATGTTGGATCTCCCCTCTTACCTATTATTTGCACAACATCGAGGGGCATAACCTAGACTATTAGGTACTATTGTTTCATTACATCTTACTTTTAAGCTCCTCATTATGCTTATATTATAAACTATGATATAGGTTTTTTTTTGGAATATTCTAGCCAACACATTTACATTTTGTAGAGCCAACATATCTTGATGTATATATCTCCAAGATACTATTTACTATTATATTCACGTACTCTTGTATATACTTGTTTTCATGTATATGTCCTATGAATTTTTTTATACATGCATGTGTGACATTTTAGTGTCCCTTGTCTACATTATTTCTTTCCTTTTATCATATTTCTGTGTATGTAAAACTCTTTTATCCCTTGTATATGATGTTTTTCCTTTTCTTAATATTTCTTGTGTGATGTTGTACTTATATGCTTCTATACCTATCTACTTCTACGATTTTATGCTTGCTTTCTTGTTTTATATCTCTTCATGTCATAGTTTCTACCATGCACTCTTTTACAAGAACATGATCTCTATGGAGGCCACATATAACTACCTTTAATGCGATACAAAAATGACTATATACTACATCTGACATGGTCACACTTCACTTCTTTTGAGCCAAGTTATCTATTACACATCCCACTCACCAGAAAAGAGTGGGAATCTAGTAGGGTTATCACACATATATTATATGAAATGTAGGAACACAGATAAAACCTATAATATAATGGAATAAGGTATAAATACCCACGAACATGAAAAAATAAAAATTAGGATCAAAATTTACATGGGAAAGAAACCATCAAATCGGGGATGTAACAATAAAATTTTACTATCAAGGATGAACAGTTTCATCTTGGGAAGTTCATTATTAGGAAATTTGTAAGTTTCTTGAACACACATTATAGGTTTTTGATATAATTTTAGGGATATTTTGTACACAGTAGAGCATATTTTACTACGTTTTAATATAAAATGTGGGGGGCCATGATTACTCGATTCCCATTGGAATTATGAATCTTGATATCATTTATATTACATAGGATGGGAGATGAGCCTACTCCTTGCATATTCATCTCTACATACTTGATGAATTGGAACATCAAATAGTGGGGGAATGAGTATACTTCATTTCCTTTTGATTTTATGCTATTTTATACATTTGGGACTTAGATCCATAGATGCAACGACATGGTTTGATTAGTATAAGATTTTTTGGGTGATTAGAAATCCTTGCAACACTGTTCTTTGTTGGGGTTAGCATAAGGTTGTACAGATAATATATCAGATCTAAGAATACATGCAATACAAACGGATATTCTACCGGAATAAATATACAAAACAAGACATATAAATCAACACCAGATTTAACATGGTTGACCCAGTGTGGGATACATCCCCCAAGAAACAAACCAATCTATTATCCAAAGATTTTAGAAGATATAAAATGAATATTTACAATCTTCCACACCTCTCATGATGTACAATACTTTCTTTCTCTCTAGCTTATCCTTCTTCTCCAAGAATTATCTCTCTCACAATTATTTTCACAACAATCATTAACACTCTCAATCTTTACATCTAAACCCTTGATTTCATGCTCATATAGGCAGATACAAACTTAGGGCACTTAGCCATGCAATTACAATCAATAGATCTGATTTAATACTAAAATTAGATCTAATTCCCATGAGTTAAATAAATCACTCACGCACAGGTAACCGACGCCGGTTCCTACTTGCCTGACCGATGCTAGTCATAGGTGATTGATGTTGGTCATAGGTGAATGATGTCGGTCTGTTCATAACTGATGTTGGTTATTGTGTTTTCTAGCAAATTGATATAGCATGCTAAACTAAAGTAATTGAGATCCACAACTCAACAATCTCCCACTTGGAGATAAATTACTGCACTATACCTGTACAATGTCATCCTCGAATCCTTTCCTTATATTTTTTTCTTCCTCTTCAAGTCTCAAACTTGAAGACCAATAGAAGCGAAGTGTAACTCCAACTTCTCTTTTGCTAATGACTTTTTTAGCATATCCGCAGGGTTTTCACTCGTATGAATGTTCTCTAATTTTACCTATGCATCCTCCAATACCTGCTGTATGAAGTGATACCTCAACTGAATGTGTTTCATTCTAGAATGAAACGTTGAGTTCTTTTCCAAATGAATTGCACTCTGACTTTCACTGAACAATTTGTAATCATCTTTCTTATTTCCCAAATCTTCCATGAACCCGCTCATCCATATCATCTCTTTGCTAGCTTCTGTAGCTGCAACATACTTTGCCTCTATAGTAGAAAAATCCATAACCTTCTGCAATCTCAAAATCTAGCTAACTACTATCCCACGTAATGTGAAAATATATCCATTAGTGCTCCTTCTACCATCTAGATCTCCAACCATATCTGAATCAACATAGCCACAAAAAGAAATATCAGAACCTCCATATCATAACTGCATGCTATATGTCCCTCTCAAATACCTGAGTATTCATTGGATTACTTTCCAATGCTATTTACCTAGATCAATCATAAATCTACTCATAGCTCCCACTGCATGGGCAATATCAGGCCTAGTGCACACCATAGCATACATCAAACTGTCAACCACTGTTGAGTAAGGTACCATGGACATCTAGTTTGTTTCTTGCTCTATCTTGGGACACTACTTCTTTGATAACTTAAAATGTCCTGCCAAAGGAGTCCCAACTAGTTTAGCATTCTACATGTTAAACCTATCCATACCTTTTTAATGTAATCTTCCTGAGATAAAGTCAGCTTCTGTTCCTTTCTATCCCGAGTTATCCTCATACCAAGGATTTGTCTGGCTACCCCCAAATACTTTATATCAAAGGATTCACTTAGCTTTTTCTTGAGTACTTTTATTTCTTGTAGTTTTTACCTGCAACCAACATGTCATCAACATACAAACATAGGATAATACAACTTCCATCCTCAAATTTCTTTGTATACACACAATGGTCAGAATGATATCTAATATAACCTTGCTCCATCATGAAGCTATCAAACTTCTTATACCATTGACGTGGAGCTTGTTTTAGGCCATACAAGCTCTTCTTCAGTTTGCACACCATCTCCTCTTTACCTTTGACTTCATATCCTTCTGACTACTGCATATATAGCTCCTCTAAATCACCATGGAGAAATGCAGTCTTTACGTCTAACTGTTCTAAGTGCAAGTCTTATGTTGCCACTATTCCAAGAATAGTTCTAATAGAAGTCATTTTTACTACAGGAGAAAAAATCTCATCAAAATCTATACCTTTTTTCTGTGCAATCCCCTTGACCACCAACTGGGCCTTATATCTTTTCTTTCCTCCTTCTTCATCTTTAACTCTGTACACCCACTTGTTCTGCAATGCTCTTTTGCCTTCTGGTAGCTTCACCAAATCCCAAGTCTGGTTCTCCATGATAGACTTATGCTCCTCATCCATGGCTTTCTCCCACTTCTTCCTAGCATCTACCAACATTGCTTCATCAAAGCTCTCTAACTCTCCACTATCAGTGAGTAATAAATAATAAAGAGAAGGAGAAAAATTTTCAGGTTCTCTTCTTACTCTAGAAGACCTCCTCAATATAGGAGTTTGGGGTTCCTGTTGAGGGGTTTCTTGAACTGATTCATGTGTCAATTTTCCATCTAGAAGATCCTCTACCGCTGCATATTCTTTCTTGGATTCTTCCCTATTTTCCTATAATTGCTACTTATACATAACTTTCTCATTAAAGACCACATCCCTAGATCGAATGATTTTCTTGTCCTTAATACTCCAACATTTATATCCAAAGTCATCACCACCATAACCAATGAAAGTACATTTTTCTGATTTAGCCTCTAGCTTGGTCCTATCATCGTTGTCTATATGAACAAATACCTCACATCCAAAGACTCTAAGAAATGAATAATCAACTTTCTTACCATACCAAGCCTCCTCAGGTATACCTTCATCCAAGGCACTTGAGTGTCCTTTGTTTATTAAGTACACATCTGCGCTCACCACTTCTACCCAAAAAGAAAGAGGCAGGACAGTCCTACATGTATCCTTATGCTCCTAGCACATTCCATTATTGTTCTGTTCATACTTTCTAATACCCCATTCTGCTGCGGAGTTCCTGGAACTATCTTTTGCCTATGTATTTCATTCTTAGAACAATAATCATCAAATTCATTGTTGTAATACTCCCCTCCATTATCTAACCTGAGACATTTTAACTTAAGACCTGTTTCATTCTCTACCAAGGCTATCCATTTAACAAAAGTATCAAATACATCAAATTTGTTTCTAATACAATAAACCCAAACTTTCCTTGTTGCATCATCAATAAAAGTAACATAATAAATTGAACCCCCAAGAGATGATACCTGAGTTTTCCCCCACACATCAAAATGTACCAGCTCTAACTTACTCTCTTTATTTGTAGGTCCAACCTTGAGAAACTTTACTCACTTTTATTTCCCATATATGCAGTTCTCACAGAAATCCAAACATGTTTCTGTATATCTAGGAAAATTATTCTTTATGATGTCCATGCCCTTATGGCTCATATGACCAAGCCTATAGTGCCATAATGTTGTATTTGCATCTGAAGCCACAAGATTACAACCATCAGTACTATCAGTGGATAAATACAAGGTTCCAACCTTCTTACCTCTTGCCACCACAAGAGCACCCTTGGTAACCTTCCAAGAGTCAGCTATAAATATCACAGTACAACCATCACTTCCCAATTGCCCTGCCATATCAAATTTCTCCTTAATGTAGGCACATGTTTGACATCCTTTAATAGCCATGTATTCCCATTCTGCATCTTAACCTGAATAGAACCTTTTCCAACTATACTGCAAGGCTCATCATCACCAAGAAAAACATGCCCAAAATCCCCTTTAACATAATCAACAAAATAATGCCTATGTGGAGTAGCATGAAAAGAAGCCCCTGAATCTAAAACCCAAGATTCAGTAATATTATGCAAAGAAAGAATCAAAGCATCCTAACATACATTACCCGATGCCACAAATTCCTCCTTGTTTTCTTCCTGTTGTTTCTTCTTATCTAGAAGCTCCCAACAGTCCTTCTTTGCATGCCCAGACTTTCCATAGTTCCAACATACAATCTTGCTCTTGGATTTTGACCTTGCTCGATCTTTTGATTTTCCATGGTTTCATCTATTCTTCTGCCTCCCTCTATTTTCCATTGTCAAAGCATTCCCTGAAGTAGAAGATTCCCCATAGCTTTTTCTTTGCATTTCCTCACTTAGCATCACCCCTACAACATCCTCAAACTTCAACTTGAAGTTAGCTAGAACCAAGTTTCTTACCGCCATTACCAGGCTATTCCAAATTTCAAGTAAAGAGCATAGAATTAATAAAGCCCTAACTTCTTCATCAAATTCTATTGTAACCGAAGCTAGAATATTCACAACCATATTAAAATCATTTAAATGATCTACTACTGAACTATTCTCAGACATCTTCATATTAAACAACTTTTTCGTTAAAAATATCTTGTTAGAGGCAGAGGGTCTTTCATAAAACTTCCCGAATGCATCCATTAGATATTTTTTCATCTTTTCCTTTGAAACATTAAATAATATTGAAGATGCAAGACATAGCTGGATCGTTCCAAGTTCCTTCCAATCCAAAAAATCCCATTCTGCATCTGTCATACTCGAGGGTTTGTTCACCTTTTCAGACAATGGAGTATAAATATCCTTCTGATAAAGGTAATCTTCTATCTGCATCTTCCAACGACTGAAATTCTACCTGTTGAATTTATCAACCCTAGATCTTCCATCATCTACCATAGCTCCCACTCAAGCTAAAAACTTTCCCTATGATTCAACACTTTAGCAAACCAAACTAGGCTCTGATACCAATTGTTAGGAAATAAGAGATAAAATATGCAGAATAATCCCTTACAGAATCGCAACAGTAGAAACTAATATGTAGAAAATATTACATATCTCAAATAAAAGTGCAAAATAAATAACACAACAAAAAGAGACAAGATTTAACGTGGTTCATCTAATTTGGGCTACGTCTACCAAGAATCACTTTCTCAGATTTTATTACAAGCCTCCACTCTCTTAATACAATACCCAGATTCGTTTGGAGCTATGCTCAAGAAACTCTACAGAATTCACACCTGAATTCAAAACACATCTGCAATACATTTTCTTATCTATCTATCATATGCATAAGACCATATAAATAGACAATTGCTTAAGCAGTTTGATACAAAACCGTGGGTATCAAAACAATGGGTACTAAAAAACCAGGGGCCCAAAAACAGCCCATAACGGTTACCCATTACCCATGGGTTAATAAACCACCCATGAAAAAAAAATTTGGGGGCTTCACCCCCGAACCCCCTGACCCGCTTACCGGCAAGCTGGACCACCATAAAAATACCCGAGTGTAACACATAGAAGGTGTACCACACTCTAACATGAAAACAGGCTCCACAAACATAACAAATTCCCTAGGGAAACCTCATTGTCAAGGTTAGCAGTTTTAGAGAACATGGGTGCACATGCACACTGGGAGATCAAGCATTTTCTTTCACATAGATGTCTAGCACTCACTCAACAATCATCCAACAACCATCTAACACTCATTTTGGCATAGAGTTGATCCAATCCAGTAAGAAGGAGAGCACAGGAAGCCCATGCAAAAGCTCCCCAACACTTGGTGATTCCTCCACAACATCCAACCACTCATCATCATCTCCATTCTTCATTCATAGGCATCCAGGCCCAGATTGTAAGTAAGTAGAACCTCTACTCATCTCATTCACTTCATTAGTTCTAGTATTTTCATCTTTCTCTATTGTTATTTTCTCCCACAACCACTTACCTATCTCCTTTGGTAGTATTCCCTCCATACCCCCGTCAAAACCCTTGCAAAACCCTATCTAAAAAACCTAATTCCTCATTCCGATCAACCAAGCCCCTTTGTGTAACCATAAAGAGGACCTAAAAACTCATTCTGTGATATTCCTAGTATCCCATAGTGACCGGCATCACTTCTTCCTAACCACCTCCGGTTATCCCACAATACATTGGCCTCATGCCACCATTTTTCAACCCAACCTATAACTCATCCTAGCTCCATCCAAACCCCATTAGATGTACCCACTGGCCTGATATCCCACTTAGAAATCATAAATATCCCACTTAGCTCCCTATCAACTTGAAAAAAAACCTCCTCTAGAACTCTGTTCTTGACCTTTTGTCATTTTTTCAGTGACTGGTGTCAGTCACCCTTAACCATCATCGGTCACCCCTAGACCGACATCAGTCTCTATATCCACAAATACAGCTTAGAACAACAACCTACCTACTTGTTCCTAAGTTACCCATAATTTCCTATGACCTTTTCCAAACCTCTGCTAGACCTGTAGAAGCCCAAAACCATTTACCTAACCCCTAGATCTTGTTTTAACTTAGCCTGTTGAATGAGATCTTTCTTATTGTGTTTTATATGAGATGCCTAAATTACATAGATTACAGTAAGATGACATTTAATTTATTTCTCGCATTAAATTTTTTAAAACAGTGGATTGACAGCCTTCTTGGAAGTACCACACTTCTAGGATCTAGCATATGCTAGGCAGTCAACTACATATACTATTTAACTCTTTTCGGTGGTCTTGCTTTCTATTTCAGGTAGTTCCTCCCAGCCAAAAGGAATCTCTCATAGTCAGCTTTGGATTAAGGATTCAACACGCGTGCAATAACCTACAACTAGCATCTTCAACAGGTTTTCCTCCTATGCCCATTACCCTATCTACTTCGTTAACATTCGAATAAACAATCTACAATTAGGTGAAATAGCTAGCTTGGACCCTCATGATAATTCTCTTTTAGGAATAGCTTGGTCAAGATAGGAATGAGATCGGCGAGTCTTAGACATGTCGGTGAAGTAACCATAATCGAGCTCAAATGAGTTGATCAAGGATCAACGCAAAATAGCAAGCTCAAATGCAAACCCAACTCTGAGACCAACTCAGGCTCAACTCAGTTACCACATGGACATGTGAGCTCGATATCATATAGGAGGGTTGAGTTATTTTATTAACTCAGGTTAGATGCATGTGGTGTACACTGACTTCTTCAAGTGGCTCGGGAAGATGATGGTCAAGCGAAAGGCAAGATATGAGGTAGAAATTATGTTGAATGATGTACACAATAAAGGACATGCTCAGGGAAATAGCTTGGGAAATTGCTTGGGCTAAGTCATGGTGAGCTCGCAGTAGGGTGAGCTCAAAGCCCATGAAGTGGAAATCGAACCAACATCAACTCAAGGACCATACAAAAATGACTCGGATTGAATATTGATAAGGAAGAAGTTTAGTGTTATGAGCAGAATGGACCAAGCTCGCTAATTGAGCACAACACCAAGCCAGGACACAAGGGAGTCCATTCGCAAGTGTTGAGAAAGTAAGAGGATGACACGATCATACGGCTTAGTGTGTTTAGAGTAGTCCGGACAGTGAGCCAGTGAAATCATTGTTTAATGGATGCAGGGATGCTCATGAAAGGAGTGACTCAAGGATCGAGTGCTCAATGTGGGAGACAGAGCTTAGGAAGTGAGAAATGAAGGTCGAGCTGGTGGGATCTGATGAATAGGGTTAGTGGTTACATAAAGGAGATGGATACTTGAACTCATCTCGGTCGATGCAATGAAAGAGGGTAGCTCAAATCATTATGAGAATACATACTCAGTAAGTCACAAATATCTAGAAGTATTTAGTTTTAAGCTTAGACACATACATGTGAGTTCGGAACTCACCCATGTCAGGGATCAGGGAGTGTCGCAGGAGGTAAGTTGACTAAGCATTCAGGTGAGCTTTCTGGAAGGATCGAAAACAGATCGAAGGAGCTTATAAAGACTTGTTTAGAGGCTCAAGTTCAAAGGGAAATCCAAGCCAAGTTGGAGCTCGCCAGAAGATACCAAGTAGATCAAGACAGTCATTACAAGTGGTCAAGCCACGAGTAAACCAAGCTAGATTAGATACTTCCTAGGGGCTCACATAGGAAAAACCAGTTCAAATTTTTAGACAATTCTCTTTCATATTTTTGGAGCTTTTTGGGCTCGAAGATGTTGAGAGAGTTGGATTCCTCTGAATCCCAAAACTTTGAAACTCTGAAATTTAGATTTTCAGAATTTTGGGGTTTGGATATTTTGGGTGTTGAGAGCTCTACATAGGTGATAATTTTGGTTTCCGAAGTCCAATGTGGTTAAGCCGATCAAGCTCTAATTTTGAGTCATCCACCGAGTTGTTAGGGAGACTACAGTTCGAGGTGATGATTCCTTCACCGAGCTTTGAGGATAATCAAGTCAAGTGTCTAGCGGAACGGAAGCGGTGGATGATAATGGTACATCAATGTGACACATTTTTGTGAAGGGTGATTTCTTTTAGAATGCCATGCAAAATGGTTGAGTTGAGGTATGAGTCAGTATTAACTGATGCATGGTGATCGGAGGTGAACATGGGATCAAAGGAGCTCAATATGTAGGAAATGGCTCGGTTGATTGCGACGAGCTCGTGGGGTTCAGGTCATAAATAACATTGGTGAGTATATAGCATGGGAGCTTGGCTTGATGTAGGAGCTCGATTCTATATGGAGCTCAGTTATAGATTGGATAGAAATTCATTTTAGGTTTAATGTGGAGAAAGATAGAGGAGCTCAATGTAGAACCTCACTCGGTACACAACTCGGTAAGAGTGAAAAGAGCTCAGTGGAGAGCTCACTTTGTGAGTTTGATGGGAGGATATCGGGATCAAATTCAACACCAAGTTGTTGAAGGGCGCTCCAAAGAGAAATAGGCAATCTGATTTTGGAATAATCAAGTTGAGCTCAATGGTGTTTAAGGTGATCTCGACATTAGTTAGAAGGTGGCACAACTTACAGGTATTCGGAAAAGAGGGAGAACTTATCAGGTTCAAAGGAGGAACCAACAAACTTAGCGAAAGAAGGATTGAAGGGACCTTAATAAACTTCAGGTGAAATTACTAGCTCAGTTACTCGTTGATGAGTTGTAGAGATGAGATCAGCAGATGACTCACAGGTTGAACCATGCACAGGACGAATCAATTGAAGGAGCTCGTAGGCAGGTAGAGGTGAGAAATCTCAATGGGAAAGTCAATGCAGAGAGATTTAGTAGAAGGAGATTGTGATGCTGAGGAGTGGAGTCAAGCTACACTACAAAAAGGAGTCAAAGAGAGCTCGTCAATTGGATTTGATGATGATGTATTGGTGATGAGCCAAGCTGAGAGGAGAAGTCGATGGTAGGAGCTTGATACAAGGTCGGAGAAACTTGGTAGCTCAGGCTCACCATGGATGAGATGAAGTCGACAGATAGAAAATCAACTGCCAAGTTGATAAAGGAGATCTCAATGAAGGTGGTGGATCATCTTGGCATTGAACTCGTTATGATGAAGGAGCTCACTGAGTCAATTTTTATGTGCCAACAAGGAGCCATCGTCATGTGTAAAGGGCTCAAGAAAATTGTAGAGCCATCTAAGAGTGAAAGGAAGGTCGATGGGATTTATTTAATGAGGGAAGCTTGGTTATGATGACGATGGAACTCAGGACTGAGAATTGGAAGTGATAGAGGAACCTCGTTTCAAAATTGAGCCGGTAAAGAAGCACTCAATACAAGGGAGCTCAGTTGCGTCGGTCGATGGAGGAGCTCATTTCAAAGTGAACTCGTTCAATGCAATAAATGGTGGATCTTAAACCTAACTCGGTGAGCCAACCACTGAGTTGGACTTATTTTTAGTCTTTTCTTCATGGACCCCTCCCTCCTAACCACAAACTAGTCAAGATGGGGCCCACCAGTAGTTTAATTAAATTAATATTTTTCTTCAAGTATTTTAAATAATGATATTTATTATTATTATTTAAATATTATTTTAATTTTGAGAAGACTATATTAGCAAGCATTAATGATGCATGATGGAACCTTTTCAAGTGGGTCAACTGACTGTAATAACTGGTACATCATGTGCCTTCCATTTAGGGAGGGAGTCTATAACTCCTCTCCTCTCTCTCAATTTATTCTATAAATTTAAGTTTGAGACTCATTCAAAAGGGTTCCAACAAGTAAGTTCTAACAATTCAAATAAGTTGGACTAGTTAGACACTTTCTAGGCTTCCCTTCTCTACGCAAGCTAAGATGTTGTGATTTGTAGGCTTTCAAGTCTTTCTTCTAAAATTGTAATGACAACCAGTGCCTTTTCACTGATGTAATGATGCATTGTGCAAATTGCTTGATGTAATGAGAACTATGCTTTGTGATCATTTGTATGTCCTTTCATGATTTTGTTGCTTCTACTCACCTCTCTATCATGTTTTCAGGTGAAGTGTGCAACCAAGGATTTTCTTGCAAGTTTTGGATGTCATTGTGCTTATCAAGGAGTGAAGTAATGTATGTAAAAGTGGGTTTGTAATGCTTGTCATTCTTCCTCATGATCATCTCGCTTCATCGGCAAGCCAGAAATTTGTCTAGCAACACCCTTTCTTGGTGCATCACCAATTCTAGTTTAGGTTTCATTTCTTGCAAATCGTTCCCCCTAATTCCATGAAATGTAAGCATAGCTATAGTTAGCCATTTTTACCCGCATTAGGAGTAGTGTAGTGCTTATTTTAGGAAGAGGAAGCCAACCTTCTTCAAAGGTTCTCCTAGAGCCCAAGTCCCATAACTTGAGATTTGATCCCGTGTGTCCCAATCACACCGTATGTCATGTTCAATTTCATGCCATTCGGGGGGTGCAGTGATTTGGTGACAAAAAATCACTCACATGTGAGAGAGAATGGAGGGGCAGATACAAGAATGTCCAACATTGTAAAAATTCCCTCTTTTACATTATATAGAAGAATGAGATGAGAGAGAAGGATAAAGGCCTAAATCCATGCTTCAACCACTCCCCAATATCATCATTACACCTGTAAGAGGGATGTGGTTTCTTGCACATCTCATACCTCATTATACTCTTCCTTATGCTAGAAAGAATGGCCTCCATGCTTGCATTTAATCCATTTCTACACCTGGGTAAGGCCTCCATGGTCGTGTAGGTTCATCATTATTTTTCTCCCACCTAATACCTAAATTTACTATTTCAAATTATTCATGTTGTGGGGTTTTGAATTATCTTTCAAATGACTATAAGTTTTCCCAAATATGATAAATAGGGTGGAAGTTATTTAGGTTTTAGTGTAGGTTAGGTTTATGGTAAAACCCACCAAGCCCCACCTATCAGCTCACCATTAGCTCCTTAGGAAACTCACCATTCAAGTTAGGTAAAAATTTCACATTGCATAGAATGAGGTGGCCAAATTGCATTGTGTAATTGGTTCTCTACCTCTGATTCTTCTTGCACCCACAACTTATGACACACACACACCCCATACCACCAACTCATGCATGCCCCATGCTATGTGAGTTTGGTACCCTTGTGACATCTTGCACCGACTGATGAGATGCCTCATGCCATGTGTGATCAAAAAATGGTACTATTTTATTTTGTATGTTTTAAAAAATTTGGATACTAATTTTTTCTAGATTTAAAATTGATCAAGAGTCCTTAATTAAACAAATTTGGGTGTTTTGAAATCCCAAGTTTGAAAAAACTTCCTTATGATCAATTAATCATTTATTAAATAAAATTAACTAAATCAAATCGAAATGCTACAAATCCATATAATATTTGATCACAACCTGATTTGTATCATGCACCAAATCTGATTTTTAATCCCAAGATGACTTGTGCATTCGTTTTATAGGTTGTGGAAACTGGATCTTAAAATTTACTTAAATCCAATTAAACAAGTTAAGTGGTTGCTTCATCAAATTAAATAATCAATCCAATAATCAATTTTTATTTGATCAAAAGCTTCACAAACTGAAATAAAATCCACAACATGAAATTGTTAATGGAGTTCACCCGAAGGCTACGTCTCAGGATTCATATAATTGTGAATCGACCCATTAATTCCCAATGAGGTACAATTAATCACCTTCAATAATGACACTAAATATATTTATACCTAAAAAGAAGCTTAGAAACAGGTTTGGGAACTCTGATTTCCTTTCAGAAATTGTTCACAAATTTACCTGTAGCTTCACAGGCATTCCACAATGCTTTTCCTATGCAAATGCGACCAAAAAATGCCTACACCAGAAAATATACAACACTTCATGAAAAATGAAGACTGCCACTATCTTCATATAAAAATATCAAGCAACTTTTATTTTCACACAAAACTCTGAAAAATGTCCCTAGGTTCCTAAAGAATGAGGTTTTATGCAACTTCCCTCTTATTTCTATTACACATTCCCTACACTATCTATGTATAAATGTTACAAAGCTCATTTATACTCACGTCGAGCTACATAGGTAAGTTAGTTGGATAGATGTTTTTGGGGCCCATTGGTCACAGGGTCAACTCCCCATTCCTTTATCTTTGCCAACCCCTTTGTAACTAAGTGGATTAAACTACCACATTCACACTAGGAGGGGAATATTTATCATTTAAAACCATAGGCTTATGCATATCCTTGAATGGGAAACAACCACATCTGCCCTTTTTTTGGGCCACATAGTCGATGGTTGAGCCATTGGTTCATTTCTGAGATGTGCATTGGTTGGTTGACTCACTATGACGAGTTTCCAATGGTTGAACAACCCAATCTAAGCCAAGTTGTATGCTAAATCCATGTTGTGGCAGGTTGAACTGATAAGACTACCTAATCCATTATAGATGCGTTGAGTATATCGGTTCCATTGTGTAATTTAAATCACCCAAATGGGCCAAGTCATACATGTTGTGTTGGTTTGAATAAAGTGTCGAGATATAAGGTGATAAGGCCAATATCGTTCCAAGGAAATATGGAAAAAATCCATCCAAACCGTATGGAAATAAGCCCAAACAGTATGAATTAAATGTGATCAACTCAGTGGGGATTTGATCACCCCACCAAGCTAGAAATATATCTCATCGAGCTAATTAAATTGTGCAATGCAAAAATACAACTCTACAAACCATATAGTCCTACATTGACAGAGTTAGGAAAATAAGTGGCATATATAATCAAAATTGTGATATCAATAATATGAAAAGGTGAAAAAGGAACCCATCCTTCAAAATATTGTGCCCTACAAATTTTTAACTGTTTATCGAAGACCGAAGGTCAAAACAACAAAATTTAATCTTTTCACCTTTTACAAGTTTTGCACGTGTCATGTTCGGATGGGACTATTGACTACGTTTGACCACTTTTAATGCCAAACTTTGACTTGTAATAGATTTTGAGTATGAGCTTTGTTTTTTGGGTTCTACTTGTCAACGGAAAGATCTCGAGACATCCTATAGGCTTGCTATGGTTTAGGAAGATTTAGGGAAGATCTGTATACTAAAAAATACTCTAGATCAATGTGAAACCCACCTTTGACTCTCTCTTATCTCTAACTTATTGAGTTGTTAGTTTGTCATGGGCAGATGTTTTATTGCACCGACATCAGGTTGACGAGGTGCTTTGGCATTGTGTTTCCCCAAAGGTTGCCTTTGATTCATGTAAACCAAATAGATTACCTGAGCCACATCTATCTTGACAACCCCAACATGAATCACCTGCAGATGTGTTAACTCAAGTTAATTCTTACAACCTCACCTTTTGTATTTCGAACAAGGAGCCCAATCAAAATCCAGACCACCCTGGTGACATACATCTTGTGGATCCATTCCCACATCTGCATCTAATAAACAAAACCACTCGCCATCGTGACTCACCAATTCATTCACAAACTTGCCCGCCTCATGCATTAGAATGGCTTGATCAAGCTATAAGGTAGCTTGCTTATGCCAAAAGCCACCCAAATCACCCCACAACTCACCATGTAGCTCACCGAGCTACTTGATGAGCCATTTTTGACTCCTAACCCTTTTTGGCCCCTTTTAAGGAATTTTTTTTATTTGTTTAGTATTTCCTTAATTTTTTTAAACGGGGGATCTTGAGAGACTAGTAGAGCACCCCAAAAATGTTGTTCACCATTATTTCCATATTTTTCTAGTTTTTTGTCAAAAGTGGGCCTAGGGAGCCTATTCTACATCCTATGGAAAAGTTATGGGTCTTTCAAGACCAACAAGAGGAAAAATTACTCTATTGACTCTAGATTTCCCAAAATTACCACAATTTCTACCAAAACCTTGAATTCCACTTGTAACCACAAATTCTCATGTGGATGCCCTATATCTAATGCTTGGGCTTGGTCATATCTTGCTGTCAATTTTTCCTACGGGCAAAAATGGATAAAAAAAATTGTGACTCGCGGGGACATCTACCTACTAGATGTGTTGACCAATGATCTGAATGCATCCATTGGGCATGGAGTCCTTATTCATAGCCTAAAACTTATCCAAACCCCTAAAATTTGACCTCAGAAACAAATTGATCATCGTTGCACCTAGGATGACGTGCCACTTGCATTCCTAATCTTCATAAGAAAAACTGAAAGTTCGGATGAGTGGAAAATTGTTTTGATTTTGAAAATTTTCCTCTTTCTCCATCTCTATAAATTGATCTGTTGGTACAAGGATGAATGAAACATTTGAGATTTTTCCCAATTCTAGTTTAGTTTCTCTACATTTGAAATCTCTTGTAGAGTGTAATTGTTCCTTATAACTCTGAGGTTCTTGTAATGACATTCCTTTGAGGAGGGATACTAAACTATGCAATAAGACCAATTAGGAGAAATAAAATATGTGTCTGTGATACTTAGGGGATGGAAACCTATTCTAATAACAAGAAAATGTGCACAAGAACTTAGAAGAATGAAAATCCTAAATTAATATATACAAGGTGGGAATTGTTCCTTTTAGTAATAGTGCTTGAGATAGATTCCATTGATCTGAATCTGCAGTTCCTCTTCATCCAACTTGGATAGCTAGAAATCATTGCTACTTTTACATCTTGTGACCATGTAGGGGCCACTCCATATGGCATAAAACTTGAAATTCCTACCTCACTTAGCCCGATATGCATCCCATTTTACAACCAAGTCTCCTTCCTAGAAGATCCTTACTTTAGCTTTCTTGTCAAAACTCCTCTTGATCAAATCTTGATCCTTCCCCATGGTTTACATTACATGCTCTCTTATCTCTTCTAATTCCATGAGTTTTGCATACCTAATTTCCATAGGCTCAAAATTTGATAACTCTAGCTACATTAGGAGCTCTAATGTCGGTAATTCAAGTGATATGTGGAGTCTTGCTTCCTTCCCATAGACTATCCTGTATGGAGAGCTTCATGTTAACACTTTTAGTGTGACTCTATCATCCCACAAGGATGATTTGAGTTTGGTATGCCACGTCCTCTGGTTTTCATCTATATTCCTTCTGATGATTCTTAGTAAATTCTTATCTATGGACTCTACTTTCCCATTGCCTTGGGGGTAATAGTTATTAGAGGTGTTAAGATAGACCACATTTCTAACATCCAACTCAATGATCTTTCTTCCAAGGAACACTAGAGCATTTTCTAATATAATTTTTTCTTGTACACTAAATATGGTCACTATCCCCTCATAAAAGTCTAGTATTCTAGACTCATTTACCTCTTTGATTGCCACCACCTCAATTCACTTGGTGAAGTAGTTTTTTGTTGTTAGAATCCATTTATGTCCTATGCTTGAGTTTGGTTTGATGACCTCGATGAAGTCCAATGCCCACTACATGAATGGATAATAAACTAAGATTAGATATGATGGAAGTACTGCTAGCCTCTCTTTCCAGTGAAGAGTGCCATTTTTTCACTTTTTGATCCAAGCATAACAACATTGAATAATATTGGCCAATAGTAACCTGATTTCATAATCTTAAGGGTTTTTACTCATGGAGAAAAGTGACCTCAAACCTCTCCATCATGGAACTCATGTAGAAACTTTTCAATTTGATTGGTTCTAATGCACCTCAACAAAACTTCATTCAAATCCTTCTTGAAAAAGACACCATCAATAAGGAAATTTAAAATGGCATGGAGTCTAAAATATATCCTCTTTGATTTTCTCATGTCTAGAGGGCATAAACTTGTTTCTAGGGAATGCATCATGTCCTGAGTCCAACAAGAAGTTGGTGTATAATCAACTTCCTTTTCTTAATCATCCTGCAACACCAAAACAACCTCTTTTAAATCACTTGTTTCAACATGCTGATTGGAATCCAACTGCTCACACAATCCTTTACCACAGACCAATTTAGTGACCTTAATCTCTATGTCATATTCCATCACATGGGTCATCCAACCTACACTTTTCTCTTTTGAATCCTTTTTAGGAGGAATTCCTTGACTATGGCATGAGACATTAACAACTAAATCTTGTTGTGTGAAACTAAGTTCCTAAACTAATTCAAGATCATAATAACAAGGACATGTTTTTCAATGAAAGAGTACCTTACTTCATATTCTTCCAAGATCTGAATAAAGAAATAAATGGGTTGTTTGGACCCTTCCTTATTCAGCTACACCAAAATGGTAGAGATTGTTTCTAAGCCTTCGAAGGCATATAGAATTAATTCCTTAGAGAAATATGGATTGATGAGAGGTGGGTCTTAGGATATTACCTACTTGATGGCCACAAAACTCTCTTTTCCCTTTGTTGTCCACCTAAATTATGTATTCTTCTTCAACATCATGGTTAGTGGTTTCACAAGACCTAAAAAATCTAGCATGAACCTTTGAACAAAATTAATCCTCCCCAAGAATCTTTGGAAATCCTTCTTTTGACTTAGCAATGGTAGAGCATGGATGGCTTCAACTCTTTTTGGATCAATATTTAGCTCGTCTTTAGACACAATGTGGCCTAGGAGATTTCCTTCATGGGATAGGAATATATACTTCTTCAAATTTAGGGATACTCTGAATCTCCTGCATATTTGGAAAACTTACCTGAGGTAAAATATGTGACTCATTACATTCTTGGAGAATAAAGTGATGTCATATAGGTGCACAAGAACTATCTTATTTACTATCTCCTCAAACACCATGTCCATTTCCCTATGGAATGTAGCCTTGACAATTGACAACCCGACTAGAATTTTCTTATAGGTGTAAGTACCCCACTTTGTGCTGAAGGTTGTCTTGAACTTATCTTCCTCTTTCGCCATAATTTGATTATAACCCGAGTAGCCATCTAGGAGAGATAATCTTTCCAAACTAGATACCACCTGTAATATTTTCTCCATAGAAGGAAGCAAATTATGGTCTTTGAGAGAAGCCATGTTTAAGTCTCGGTAGTCCATGCACAACCTAATTTATCCATTTTTTTCTTGACTGGAACTAGACTAGCAACCCACGAAGATTTCTTGATTAGAAATATGATGTTTTCCTCTATGAGTTTGTTTAGTTCTGTCTTATGAGAGGCTCGATGTGAGGGTTGACTGGTCTTTGTTTCTGTCTGAAAAGCTTGGATTCAAGATCCAGTTTAATGGTGTGTTGTTCTAACCTCATATTGAATCCTCTTAAATCCTCATATATCTAAGAAAAGACGTATGGGAATTCATGAAAAAATTGTATGAAGTCATATTTTTCTAGTTGAGTGCTCACCTTACCAATTTGGAGCACTTTTCCTTCACCCATTGAAATTGGCTCCAAATCTTCCCCTTTGACCTGAATGTTTTCCTTCTCCTTCTATAACTGGTCGTTGGGATTGAAGATTGACTCTAGAGTCACTAGACCTTTTGGGATCTTGTTCTCTCTTAACTAGACCACTTGATCACCAAACTGTTTCTCTAGTTTTTCTTGTTTCCTTGAAGCAAAATCCCCTTCTTCCTACGATAAATTGATGATTTGTTGATCATTCTCAAACACTTTCCATCTAGTGTCACTATCTAGAATAACTGGTCTCACTACCACTTTGATATGGGGTTGTGTTCAATCTCTTTTGATAATATCAACCACATCAAATGTTGGCCCAATTGTTGCAATTTTGTCTGCAGCTTTGTTCTTCTTCCTTAGTATGGAACTGATATTAAAGGCTTCAAAAACTTCAATAATATCCCATACCCTATTTTGATAAATCTTGAGGAGATCATTTGTTTTTGAATTGAATCCTTTCACTTGAATGACATTTAACATGCTATCTCTAAATACCTTCAATTTCTTTATACCCTTTTTCCTTTCCCAATGAAGTCCATGGATAAGAGCCTCGTATTCATTGGTGTTGTTTGAGTAATTGAATTAGAAAAAAAAAGCTAAATAATACTTTATACCTTGGGGTGACATAAGCATTGCACCTCCCCTAGCACCATGTCTAGTCATCAAACCATCAAATAATAGATGCCAAAATTCATTTTCATCTTTAGTTTTCGATTTGGTGATGCTGGGAATAGGTGGGTCCTCTTCATGTAGATAATAAATTCCTTACTCTTCCTCTTCCATCTCCATGTAGGGATCAAAAACATGATTTTTGTTTTCCCATTCATCCAATGTTAGGTCAAGAATATTACCAACCTTAGTATTCACTTCTTGGATGCTTGGATAATCTTCTTGGTCAAAAGATGAGAAGCTGGCATTGATTGGGCTTGGTATATATGTGTAGACACCAAATTTGTGTCTTACGACCCCTTGTGACCCGCATCTCATCTCACAATATAACCTCATCACCTAAACCTTACACAATTATTTATTAATTACCTTGTAATTGATAAATCCACATCACCTTACCTACCACCTCATTTTGCCACTTCATCATGACCTAGCCCTAACCCTAAACTAACCTAATTAAGACCCATAACTTGGTCCACACCTACACCCATAACTAGTGACCCCTTTCTCGCACCCAAAACTGACCTTCTAGTCATTTGACCAAGCCCGCAACTGATCTCTCGGGAGAAAAGCAGGGAAGGTGGGCTATTTTACTAAAAATAGCCTACTTTTTCCTTACCGATGCCGGTTCCTACTCGACCGCCGTCGGTTACATAACTGCCATCGGCTCCCTGTAAATGGGCTCCCCGAACCAAAATCAAAGGTGGAAGGATTTTTGAATCAACAGAGATCATTGGGAGCGAGGAACAGAGTCCAGATCTTCACTTGACCGAGTAGAGACGAGTGGAGATACCAGAAGTGCTTACAGCAAAGGAGATCAGCTTGAGAGGGAGATATTTCATCTTCGTCAAAACCAGTAAGTCACATCTTGCATGTCTTCTGTTATAACATTTCTTATGCTTTTTGAATCACAGTACTCATAAATCCATTTCTGGACCCACCACCCAGCAATATATTACATCTAACTATCATTCATCTACCTCTCATCACCTTATTACGTAATATCACCCATATACAGCCTTACCAATAACACAGCTACCAAACAACACAAACACCCCACAAAAACAACCAGCCTACAAATCCTAAACCCTACCGACATCGGTTACCAATAACCGGTATCAGTTACCCAGACTACAAACCAGAAATCAGCCTTTCCCCTATCTATTCCAAACGAAGTAATTTGATTGATATTTTACAGTCTTTTGTGTTAATTCATATTAGCAGGGAAACTGACCACCTTCGAAAGGAAGTTTTATATTTCCTGGGCCCAAGGCAGTTTCCTCATTTATTGTCTAATCAAAATCTTGTGGTCTTGTGTTCTTATTTGCAAGTAGTCCTTCCAAGACAAAAAGGAGTTCTTTGCAGTCAGCCTGATCTTCCTCTACGGTACGCGCACACCATCTCGACATTCCACAGGTATTCCTCCTAGCCCTAACCCTTATATGTTTCTAAAAGGAATGAAAGGATAGAAGCAACTCTATTCCCAGAAGTCGAAACATTCCGAGCGAAACATTTTGGCACGCCCGGTGGGACCCATTTTTGGGTTTCTTTCTTTCTTTCTTGCTTGCTTTCATATAGGGAGTATACTTGCTGTTTTCTTCTTCTAAAAGATATTCACAAGGTTTTGTATTATTTTGATAACAGAACTCGCTTTGTTTTTGCATCTTGCATTAGTGAAAGTCATCTCTTTTGCTTCATCGAATATCATTTTCAATTTGGATTTAAAACACGTGCATTGGCATCCTTGCTTGCTGTTTTCAATTCTAGTGAACATAGATTAAGTAACAGGTCGTACACGTGGGGGTGATATCCACGGTATTGACAAGAAATTAATCTTACATTCACTGCACAACACATACCGAATCACTTCACAATTAACACAACAGCTCAAACATCCCCCCTTTTTCCGCGGTATTCCTCCACCCGATTGAGGTAACCTTATAAGCCAAAACAAACTTGACATTTCCCGTAAGTCTTTTGTTTAGGATTCTGACATCATTCTACGTCTAAAGGCATAAGCCCACAATAATTAAAATTAACCCTAGGGTTAATCTCTGGATTTGCGTGTACATCTTGCTTGTTTTTAGTTCTGTTTTCTTTCTCATACTCTGTCTTCTGTGATCAATAATTGGACAAGTATACTAAACGTTGTTAAAAATCAAATTAGCAACCTTTTATATCTTGTTATCCCAGACTTCTTACACTGACATCGGTTACCTGACCGACGTCAGCTATAGTATAACCGACATCGGTTACTAGACCGATATCGGTTACTATCTTCTACAACCCCTGACAAACCAGCAACCTACCAATTTCACCATTCTAAGGATGTTTCTGTTCCTGATAGATTAAAATCTTACTGTGTGCTTTTGTCCATGGTTATCATCACTCGAAAGCAAGCCGCCGCTATGGTTTCACATGCTTGCTCTGTTTCTTTACCTGAATCACCCCCTTCACATTCTGTGGGGAATCCTACAGATACCAGCGAGGTTCCTAAAATTCCTGTGGGAGATAAGGACTTTGCCAAGTTTCTAGATGCTAATCCTAGTGCTGTACAATACTATTTGTCTCATGCCCCTGACCGTACGCCTGATGGTCAGCTCCTTGTTGGCATGCCTATTACTATAGCTGCTCATTTAGCGCCCACTCCGCCTGATAACACCGCCTTGCTTCCTGCACCTTTAGCCCCATCTCCCAATCCGACAGCTTCAGAGATTCATACGACTCAGATTGGCTTTCCTTTGGCTAATCTTAGACCCCACATATCATTACCACCGACTGCCCCTACCTC
This sequence comes from Taxus chinensis, assembly GCA_019776745.2. Classification (NCBI taxonomy): domain Eukaryota; kingdom Viridiplantae; phylum Streptophyta; class Pinopsida; order Cupressales; family Taxaceae; genus Taxus; species Taxus chinensis. Next base: position 84,185,738 of record CM034150.1, on the reverse strand, counting down.
ATCTCTCTTGCAGACCACTCCATTCATGACTTGCTCTCTGCCACCTATCCACACGAGCTTTCCTTCTCAAGCTCCGCCTACCTTTTCATTCCCATACACGTATCCAGTAACCTCAACATCTTATATGGGACATACCTATTCGGTCGCCTCAACATATTCATCCTCCATACCTTATCAACACTTAACCCCACCATTGTCCAGCGGAGGCCCTTGGCCCAATTTTCCTCCGTTTACCACAACCGCACCATCATCTCATCCAACCACATATTTCATCAAACAAATGATGGACAAAATGCAAAATCTAGAGGCTTCTGTTTCGGGAAGTCGTAGTGCCTTGACATACGAGCAAGTTTGTCAGGAGCCTATTCACCCTTCTATCCCCCTTCACTCGTATCCTCCTTAATGGGAATTGCCAAAATTTACTCGTTTTAATAGTAAAGAGGATCCTCAACAACACTTGTGATCATTTAGACATGCTTGTTATTTGATTTCCCATGATGATGCCTTGTTACTCCGCACATTTCCCATGTCCTTATCAGGACCCGCCTTGGAGTGGTACAGTGCTTTAACCCAGCACTCAATCTTCTCTTTTAACCAACTAGCCCAATCTTTCTTAGATCACTTCTCCATTAACATTGCTAAGAAAGTATCCATCACCGACCTTTATGCCATTCGACAATTCGAAGACGAATCTATCGCAGATTTCGTCGGACGATGGCGCGGCCTTATCAACCAACTTACATATGCCTTGCCTCAGGCTGAACTTATCAAACTTTTCACGCGGGCATGTGCTAAGCACATTTCTCCTACTCTTCAAATTCAAACTTTCCGCACATTTGATGAGGCCTTTACCATGGCTCGAAAACTAGAAATTCGAGCCTTAGAAGAAGAGAAATTGTGGTTGCGCAACAAAAACCCCAATTTCTGAACTCTTGATTCTACCAATAAACCAAATACCACCACTCCTCACGCGTCCACTTCTTCTAAATCAAAAGGATCTATCCACGCGGTGATGGTTAAATCTCAAACACCGTCTAATACCCCACCAAAAACCACCTATAAGTATAAAGCAGAGCCCATCAATTACACTCCCTTGGGAGAAACCTATGGTGTCATCTTGGAAAAATTGCTCAAGGCCGGAGCTATCACCTTGCCTCCTGTTAAACCTCACTCCGGGTTTGACTCCACTCGCGCTATACCTTCCTGGTACAAAGAAAATGACTTCTGTAACTTTCACCGTGTAAAAGGACATAGTCATGAAAACTGCAAGATGTTGAAAAACATAGTGCAGGAAATGGTTGACGCAGGGGATATAACCCTCGATAATCCTAATGCCCCTGCCAACCGAAATTTGAAAATATTCAACAAACCATTCCCGAATCACTCTCCCAACAGTAACACAAACCAGGATATCTTAGCCGAGGAGAGTGTTCATGAGATCCATGCAGTCTTCGATACCCAGCCAAAAGCCTCTATCGAGAAAATTTTGAATCAAGCCTCTTCACTAACACAGGAGCCCGAACCTCCTTTACCACCATCAAGCCAAAGTGAAATCATTCCTTTACCCATAAAGGAGTTAACTGCCCAGACTTCTCTTCCCATCGATGAGTCTTCTTATACCACATCCCTACAAGACTGCAAACGGATGTTATCTAATCTATCTATTTCCCAGACTTCCCCTTCTACCACTCTTGTTGTACAAGAGGAAGGTACGCCACTCCTTTTGACATCCTTAGACGAGAAATCTCTTGCACCGACATAACCAAATTATTTAACCATGACGGATCCTCTCGAACATGCCCTCTTACCTATTAGTTCTTCATTGCCTAAATATTTTCAACGATTGGTTGACCTCGTAACATTTATTGATACAGTGCCTCATCTACTCCCTGTATCACACCCACAGTGGACTGGAATCACAACCCACCTTTCTTCCATACCAAATTTACAATTCAAACCTGAAGACTGTCATTCTCCAGAAGATAGACGAATCCTATGGGAACGTTTGAGTACCCCTTATTCTACTCAAATGCAGATGACCGATCCCGACACCTCTACAATATATCCTAAGTGTTTACAGAAACTCAAAATGCCTATGTCCTCATTCTCACCCCCCGTATCTATATCAAGTATCCGATCCACCTCTATCAACCTAACCAAATCTTCCCCTACACTTGGGACCTCACCCATACCCAGTCTAACACACCCGCCTAAGCGACTAGATTTATCCAAGAATAAAGCCGCCCCGCCACCTAGGAGACAAACTCAATTCGTGCCTCTATCACAATCAAAACCATCATCGTCACACCTACTTTCCATATTGCGACCTCATCCTTCCACCTTGCATCAATATATCATACCTCCTGCGTTTTCTTCAAAACGACCTACGCCTTCTGCACCTATACAAAGATCTAAGGGTATATCAACATTATCACCCCACGTATCCTGTCCACCCATCAACCCTAAACAAGCTCCATCATCAAAGGATTTATTTTCTGTCACTCCCCTTTCTCCATGGTTGTTTTCTGCTACCATGTCATCTGTAGCCTCATCATCTAACCAGCCGAATGTAGCTCCTGTGCCAAAGAAACCACGTTTGGTGAAAACCACGTGTCAACACCCCTTGGCTAAACCACCACCCGTACGAACCAACCACGCCCAAACATTACCAAAACCCGCACAACCAATGCCCTCATCCTCCTCTGATTTTGACCCACTCAAAGGATCTTACGCCAAAATCCTTGCTATGTTGGTGGAGAATGTGACCATTTCTCTACCCCCACTTAGACCTTATGACCCTTCTAAACCTTGCCCTATAGGTTACGATGAGTTTAAAATCTGTGCTTATCACCGCACACCAGGACATGATGTGGAGGGATGCAAAGCTTTAAAAACCATCCTTCGTCAGTCACCTCTCCCAGATAGAAAGGTTAAGAAAGACAACTTACGAAGGGAGAGACCTTTAGCTTCCATTCCCTCTCCTCTACCATCTGTCCCCGCCTCACCAAGATCTATCATTATTACAACCCCACCTCTTGAAAACCATGATTTATCCCAACCATCTTCCTCATCTCAGGTTTACGAGATTAATATGATTAGTGTTGCTACTCGAGCGCAGAAAAACAATGAGAAAGTGAAAGAAAGAACACTTGCGCCCTCTCTTTCTCCGTCAACCATCCCGATTGCACCACCACTTAAAGTGGTTATTCGCGGACCCGCCTATCCCGTCTCTAATGGCATTGCCCACCGAGCCATGATCAAACAGCTTCACCAATCACCCGTAAAAATGACACTATATGATCTCATTCAGACTTCTGAATCTCATCGACAATCTCTCGTTGAAATTCTTCAGGGGATCGAGGTCTTACCTAATGAAACCCTGCCTATTGCCTCTCTCACCAAACAACCCACCGCCCCAACCACTTTCGTCTCTATACAACAAGCTGCGGCAATCAGTTTCTCTAAAGATGAAATTGTTGACTTTGGTACAGAAACCCTTACCCTTCCCCTTCGTTCCTCCGTAATGGAATTGCCAAAATTTACTCGTTTTAATTACAGAGTATCCTCAAACAACACTTTTGATCATTTAGACATGCTTGGTTATTTGATTTCCCATTATGATCTTGTTACTACTTGGATACTCAACTTTACTGTATCCGCCCATTTCCATGTCCTTATCAGGACCCCCCGCCTTGGAGTGGACAGTTCTTTACCCCGCCGCATCTGCTCGTTTAAAACAACGAGCCCAAGCTTTCTTAATCACTCTCCCTTAACATGGCTAAAAAGTATCCATCACCGACCTTTATGCCATTCTCGACAATTCGAAGAACGATCTATCGCAGATTTCGTCGGACGATGGCGCGGCCTAATCAACCACTTACATAGGCCTTGCCCCAGGATGAACTTATCAAACTTTTCACACGGGCAATGTGCTAAGCACATTTTCTCCTACTCTTTCAGCTTCAAATGTCAAACTTTCGCACCTTTGATGAGCCGTTAACCATGGCGCGAAACTAGAAAGTCGAGCCTTAAAGAAGAGACTTGTTGTTTGCTCAAGCACAAACCCCCAATTTCTGAACTCTGATTCTACAGTATAACCAATACCACCACTCCTCCACGCGGCCCCTTCTTTCTAATCAAAAGGAGCTATCCACGCATGATGGTTTAAAAAAATCTCAACCCCGTCTAATACCCCACCAAACAAACCACCTGTAAGATAAAGCAGAGCCCGTCATTACACTCCCTTGGGAGACCTATGGTGTCATCTTTGGAAAAAGTGCTCAAGCCGGAGCTATCACCTTGCCTCCCTTTAAACCTCACTCCGAGTTTGCTCCAATCGCGCTAACCTTCCTGTACAAAGAAAATGACTTCTGTAACTTCATCACACCGTGATAAAGGACATATCATGAAAACTGCAAGATGTTTAAAAACTAGTGCGGAAATGGTTGACGCAGGGATTAACCCTCGATAATCTAATAGCCCCGTGCCACCGAAATTTGAAATATTCAACAAACCATTCCCGAATCACTCTCCCAACATAACACAAACCGGATATCTTAGCCAGGAGGTGTTTCATCGACGATCCTGCATCTGCGATCCCCAGCCAAAAGCCTCTATCGGAAAATTTTGAATCAGCCATCTTCACTAACACAGGAGCCCGAAACTCCTTTACCACCACAAGCAAGCCAAAGGGAAAGCATTCCTTGACCCATAACGGAGTTTTACTGCCCGACTTCTCTTCCATCTATGAGTCTTCTTATACCACACTCCCACAAGGACTGGAAACGATGTTATCTAACTATCTATTTCCCAGACTTTCCCCGTCTAACCACCACTCTTGTTGTACAAGAGGGAGGGTTTTACGGCCCACTCCTTTTGACTCCTTGGGGGGGGTTAGACGAGAATCTCTTCACCGCACATAACCAAATTTATTTACATGACTGATCCTCTCGCACATGCCCTCTTACCTATTATTTATCTTCATTGCCTAAAGTTTTCAACGATTGGTTGACCTCTAACATTTATTGATACAGTCCTCATCTACTTCTACTCCCGGTAATCACACCCCAGTGGACTGAATCACAAACCCACCTTTCTTCATACCAGATTTACAATTCAACCTGAAGACTGTCATTCTCCAGAAGATAGACGAATCCTATGGGAACGTTTGAGTACCCCCTTATTCTACTCAAATGCAGATGACCGATACCGACACCTCTACAATATATCCTAAGTGTTTACAGAAACTCAATAATGCCTATGTCCTCATTCTCACCCCCCGTATCTATATCAAGTATCCGATCCACCTCGATCAACCTAACCAAATCTTCCCCTACACCTTGGGACCTCACCCATACCCAGTCTAACACACCTCGCCTAAGCGACTAGACTTATCCAAGAATAAGCCGCCCCGCCACCTAGGAGACAAACTCAATTCGTGCCTCTATCACAATCAAAACCATCATCGTCACACCTACTTTCCATATTGCGACCTCATCCTTCCACCTTGCATCAATATAGCATACCATCCTGCATTTTCTTGCAAAACGACCTACGCCTTCTGCACCTATACAAAGATCTAAGGGTATATCACATTATCACCCCACGTATCCTGTCCACTTCCCATCAACCCTAACAATCTCCATCTCAAAGGATTTATTTTTCTGCACTGCCCCTTTCTCCATGTTTGTTTCTGCTACCATTGCAGCTCGGTACCCTCATCATCTAACCAGCCCCCCCCCCCCCCCCCCAACCCCCCCCCGTCCCCCCCCCCCCCCCCCCCCCCCCCCCCCCCCCCCCCCCCCCCCCCCCCCCACCCCCACCCCCCCCCCCCCCCCCCCCCCCCCCCCCCCCCCCCCCCCCCCCCACCCCACGCACCCCCCCCCCCACCCCCGACCCCTCACCCCCCACCCCCCCCCCCCCCCCCCCCCCCCCCCCCCCCCCTGGGGGGGGGGGGGGGGGTGGGGGGGGGGGGTGGGGTGGGGGTGGGGGTGGGGGGAGGGTGGGCGGTGGGGGGGTGAATGTAGCTCCTGTGCCAAAAAAACCACGTTTGGTGAAAACCACGTGTCAACACCCCTTGGCCTTAAACCACCACCCGGAGACACCAACCACGCCCAAACATTACCAAAACCCGCCACAACCAATGCCCTCATCCTCCTCTGATTTTGACCCACTCAAAGGATCTTACGCCAAAATCCTTGCTATGTTGGTGGAGAATGTGACCATTTCTCTACCCCCACTTAGACCTTATGACCCTTCTAACCTTGCCCTATAGGTTACGATGAGTTAAAATCTGTGCTTAGCACTGCCACACCAGGACATGATGTGGAGGGATGCAAAGCTTTAAAAACCATCCTTCGTCAGTCACCTCTCCCAGATAGAAAGGTTAAGAAAGACAACTTACAAAGGGAGATACCTTTAGCTTCCATTCCCTCTCCTCTACCATCTGTCCCCGCCTCACCAAGATCTATCATTATTACAACCCCACCTCTTGAAAACCATGATTTATCCCAACCATCTTCCTCATCTCAGGTTTACGAGATTAATATGATTAGTGTTGCTACTCGAGCGCAGAAAAACAATGAGAAAGTGAAAGAAAGAACACTTGCGCCCTCTCTTTCTCCGTCCAGCATCCCGATTGCACCACCACCCAAAGTGGTTATTCATGGACCCGCTTACCCCATCTCTAATGGAGCTTCCCATCGAGCCATGATCAAACAACTTCACCAATCACCCATAAAAATGGACACTATATGATCTCATTCAGACTCTGAATCTCATCGACAAGCTCTCGTTGAAATCTTCAGGGGATCGAGGTCTTACCTAATGAAACCCTGCCGTTGCCTCCATTTTGACACCCAATCACGTTTCCTCTCTCACCAAACAGCCCACTGCCCCAACCACTTCTGTCTCTGTACCAAAAGCTGTTGCAGTCAGTTTCTCTGAAGATGAAATTATTGACTTTGGTACAGAAGACCCTGACCCTGCCCTTTTCATCTCCGCTTACGTCCCGGACATTCGGGTACGTCGTGTTATGATTGATGGGGGCGCTAGCCTAAAACATCATCTCTTCAAAGCCTTCAACAAATGAATATCCCTTCTAGCTACATGCTTTGCCAAACCCCATCATGTTTCGGTCATTTAATGACGCTATTACCTCTACTTAGGCACGTGATCCTCAACATTTGGGGTTAGGACCACGTACTTTACCCGAACTCTTCTATGTCCTTGAGGGAGTAGTTCTAATATAATATATTGCTGGGTCGTCCTTCGATCTAGGCCATGAGATGCGTTCCTCTAACATTACATAGATGCATAAAATTTGAGTACGAGGGGAAGCTCCTACACCGTAAAAGCTGATTCCCCCCCCTTTAAAACCTGCAATATGTTATACCACCCAAACGATTGCTTCTACCAATCAAGACACCCGTTCACTCAACCCCAACCATCCTCTTCAACTGTGCCTCAACCACCCACCTCAACCGCACCTACGCCTCTCAATGATGAAACTACCGTTGCAAAAAACCACTTCCCTTCCCGAGCTAACATCCCAACCGTTGATCCCTTAGTAGATGTTTTTCAACGCCTTACGCTGGGGGAGTATCACCTATATAACGTTAGTTCTTTCCATACCCCACAGGAGTATGGACAGGTACATGCACATCCTACTTATGACCGTCATGTGGGAGAAGTAATCTCCTACGGACCACCGCACTGCCGTACTAACCTAACATATGGGGGTGTCGACGCATATTTCATTGCCCCTAAGCCTCCTCTTGGTGTGGTTCCTTTCCAATCCGATTTTCAATACCTGACAAATCGTCGCTTTTCCCTCACCTTCTATGACTCGCTTGGGTTTTGGAAAGGCTTTGGTTTTGGCCTTTATGAACAAGGCCGACATACGCTCATCCCCATCACCACACGCAAACATAATGATTGTAGTGGTCTTGGATTTCCGGGAACACTTACATCGACGAAACCTCGTGTCAGTTGTCTTCTAGAAGACGATGGCGTCACCCCTACCGAACCATCATCACCCATTTTTCCTTCATCTCCCACTGAGTCGATAGATCCTGAATCTATCCCTCCTAAATTTTTTTTTCATAAATGCTATCTTCCTAGGTCCTCTTACTTATCAACGCGATAATGAGGACCCCTCTTCTATTCCCCTTCTATATCCAGACATGATTGAAGAGGACTCCCCTTCAATTAACGTTATTGAGTGCTAGGATGATGACTCCATCCTCACTTACCTTGGCGCGGATGACTCTTATATTCAACGAGCCTTACCATCTGAAACCCAAACCATGCTGAACGAATCTACTATAGAAATCAACATCCACACGGAGGAGGATCCTCACATTGTGAAGATTGGACAATCCCTTAATGCATCAGAACGAGTCACCTTTACTACTTTCCTCCGTGCTCGCAACCAAGCTTTCGCTTGGTCCTACGCTGACATGCCAGGAATTGATCCTGACATTGCTGTCCATAACATTACCCTGAAACCCAATTCCAAGCCAATTAAATAGAAATTGAGAAAAATGCATCCGTGCATTGCCCTCTTGGTCAAAGAGGAGCTCCAACGACTCCTTTCTGTTTCCTTCATTGTGCCTATTGACTATCCTCAATGGATTTCTAACATCGTACTTGTCACTAAAGTGACGGGGGGAGTTCGGATATGCACGAATTTCCAGGATCTTAACCTCGCTTGCCCTAAGGATGACTTCCCCCTACCTAGTATTGACCAACTTGTTGATCTCACTGCAGGCCATGAGATGCTCTCTCTCATGGATGGCTTTTCAGGATACAACCAAATTTTGGTTGCCCCCCGCCGATCAACATAAAACTACCTTCATAACTCCTTGGGGAACCTTCTGTTACCGTGTAATGCCATTTGGCCTTAAGAATGCTGGTGCAACCTATCAGCGGGCTATGACCTACATTTTTCATGACATTATGCACACTATCCTTGAAGATTACGTCAACGATCTTTTTGGCAAGTCTAAACATCGTAGTGAACATCTCGATGTTTTAACCATTATTTTTGATCACCTGTTACAATATTCTGTCTGTCTTTAACCAAAAAACTATGTCTTTGGTGTCCTTTTGGGAAAACTTGTTGGCTTTATCGTCTCTTTGCATGGCATTGAGGTCGACCCATCTAAAGTCAAATCTATCCTAGAAATGCCCCCACCTACCAATCTCAAACAATTGCGTAGTTTACAAGGTAAGCTCCAATCTATCCGACGTTTCATCTCCCAACTCTCGGATCGATGTCAACCTTTTCATCACCTTCTTAAAAAGGACATTGATTTTCAATGGAGCGAAGAGTGCCACCAAGCCTTTGAAGCTCTCAAAACTTATCTCTTACAGCCACCTGTGCTTATCCCACCTCAAGACGACCGCCCTTTCTACCTTTACCTTTCCGCCACTGACCACGCTGTAGGGGCCATGCTTGCACATCGTGACTCTGAAAATAGAGAACAAGCCGTTTATTATATAAGTCGTACTTTGGTGGACTATGAGACTAGGTATACACATGTAGAAAGGTTGTGCCTAGCCCTATCATTCGTGGCTACCAAACTCCGACACTACCTTCTGAATCACAAAACTTTCGTCATCACCAACACGGACCCCATCCATTACATGTATGCCAAACCTCATCTAAACCAACGCATCACCCGATGGCTCATGCTCCTCGCCGACCTCGACCTTGAGTTTGTCCACCAGAAATCAATCAAAGGACAAACCATTGCAGACCAACTTGCGGAAGCCCCTTTACCTGGGGAACAATTTACCAATTTTACATTCCCCGACGAACTCATTGCCACTCTTTCACTCCAGGAGGAGTCGTATTCAATGACTCTCTTCTTCGATGGATCCAAATGCCAACGCGGTGGAGGAGCCAACGTTGTTCTCATTCCTCTCGACGCTGAGCCCATGCCTCTTTCATTCCGACTCGATTTCCCTTGCACTAATAATACAGCGGAATACGAGGCCCTTGTTCTGGGTCTCCAGGTTGCGCTGCACTTAGGTATCAAATCTATCAATATTTTTGGCGACTCTCAATTGGTAGTCAATCAAGTTATGGGCATCTACCAATGTAAAAATGAGGAACTTCAAAAATACAAACACTACGTGGATTCACTTCTAGCCTTATTTACTCACTATTCTATCCAAACCATTCCCCCGCTCCACTAACAAATTTGCGGATACTATGGCTTGCTTAGCCTCGCAAATTCCAGCCTCATCAACTGACTCTGACATTTTCATCTTGGTCCAACAACTCTTTGCCCCATCTTATTCAGCCCCGGTTGTTTGTACGATAAATACTGTGTCTGCTAACTCGCAGGATACTTGGTATCACCAATTCCATGACTACCTTACAACCTCTGTTCTCCCTTCTGACCTTACTAGTACTGGTAAACGTGCTTTTCTTAAACGCATTTCTCGTTATGTAGTTATGGGGGGACTCCTTTATAAACGTGGCTTTGATGGCATCCTCCTTCGATGTCTCACCGGCACGGAGGTCACCCATACCATCCAACAGGTCCATGACGGTATTTGTGGTGGACATTTTAGCGGCCTTGCCGTGGCCAAACGAATCCTTCGCCTTGGTTATTATTGGCCTACTCTCAATAACAACTGCTACGAATATGTTAAGCGTTGTGTTATGTGTCAACAACATGCCAACCTTCAACATACTCCTAGCCACCCGCTCCAGGTCGCTCGAGATCTTTGGCCCTTCTCACAATGGGGTTTAGACCTTATTGGTGAGATTCATCCATCCTCTTCGCAACGTCACCGATGGATTATCACAGCAACCGAATATTACACAAAATGGGTGGAGGGCTATTCCACTCATTTCAACTAAAAAATAAAAAATTGTAGAGTTCATTAACCACCACATTATCTGTCGTTTTGGTGTTCCTCATCGCCTGATTACAGATAATGGAAAATCTTTCAAAAATAAGTTGTTGCAAGACCTTTGTGACAACTTTGGTATCAAACTCAGCTTCTCATCACCGTACTATCCACAAGCAAATGGACAAGCCGAATCCTCTAATAAAACCCTAACCAAAATCCTCATGAAAGTTGTCAATGAGTCCGGATGAAATTGGCACGATCACATCCCCTTTGCCCTTTGGGCTTATCGTACTAGCATCCGTACCTCTACTAATGCCACACCTTTTTCTTTGGTATATGGTACCGAGGCTGTCTTACCTCTCGAAATACAAATACCCTCCCTCAGAATATCCCTTCAGGATATTCTCACCAACGATGATTTCCGCCAAGAGCGGTTAGCCCAATTGGAGCTTCTTGACGAACGTCGTCTTACAGCTCTCGATCACCTTCAAATCTATCAAAAACGCATCAAGCGTGCTTATGATAAGCGACTTCATGAGTGTACCTTTAAGGTTGGTGATCTTGTCCTCAAAGAGAATCAACATGTAACCAAACTAGAAAAGAGCAAACGTGGAAAATTTGCTCCCAATTGGATTGGGCCTTATATAATCACTCACACTTATGGATCAGGCACTTATCATTTAGCTTCACTTAATGGTAAACCTGAGCCTGAGCCCCTTAATGCCTTGCATCTTCGACCATTCTACTGTTGAATTTAGTGTTATATCACTTCTTATCTACCTACTGCTCGTCCCTTGAGCTCATTTACCGCTACATACACTTTGTTTTCTACATCTCAAAATAAAATCAAGATCACTTCTCACCTCCCCTTGACGATGCCTTCCCCTTTTTAGTCTAGTCCATGACTTCAAAGTATTAAAATAAGCCGTATTCTTATGGGATTTTCTTGAGTCAAACTTCCTACTAAACTAGATGCTTCACGCCAAAAGAACATCTAGTCATCTAAATTAAATATAGACTGCTCCCTCGAAGGACAGCTATATGCCGAACTATTGCTGCTATTATAAATAGACTGCTCCCCCGAAGGACAGCTATGCATTAAAATCATATCTGCTATTATAAATAGACTGCTCCCTCGAAGGACAGCTATACACAGTCAGCCTTTATCAGAAGCTTCTCGCATTGATCAGCTTCGTGAAGACCTCAAGAATAAAACAATCAAAATCCCTTGTAGACTTCCCGCATCGATCAGTCTATATTCAATAAAATAAAAGCCTCATTCAAAAGAACTTTTGAGTCATGGACTTGTCTATTTAGGGTAGGTTCTCTTTCGTCCGAACACTCACTTTGTAATAAGTTTTCCATACCTCAACTATACCATCTCACCTCACCTCACCATTTGTTTCAACTCAAGGGACGTGACGTACACCTGATAGGATGTGATCATACAACTCTTTTCACCTATTGACTTCTCGTCTATGCACCGGTACCTAGGGCTTCACGTTCATTCTATGTTGTGTGGTTCGTTTTGCTCTTTTCACCTACGGAGCAATCTTTCCTTTTTGCCTCGCATCTAGGATTGTGTGTTGATCTTAAGCAGGACATGGTTCCCTACCACTTGGGTAGGCTAACTTTCGCTTCTCTTATACCTTTTACAAACCTCACCAATTCGTTACCAACACCATCAACCTTGCCTTACCAATATTACTATCAATACCTTTACCAACCAACCAATCGCCTAACCATACCTAAATTTCCTGAATTCACCTCTCCTTGGTCCTAAGGGAGAACTACATTGGTCTGAGGCCCCTCCTTGCTTTGTGCAATGGGCTATGTAGGCAGCACTTCGGAGACATGGGGTCTCCCAAGGTTAGCTCGACCATCCCCTACCATAACCTATCATGTGTGGTAAATATAAATATTTTTGTGTATTTCTATTTAATCACATTCCTCTTTATCCTTTTTCAAAACACCGAAAGTCAAAACAAAAACATTCTTATTATTATCGTAACTCAAATCAACATACATATTCAGTTTTATTTAGATGTTAAACAAATACATCTTCTCTATCATCGACACGCAGGTCGGCATCCTTATTAATTCTTATACCTTGCTAACATTTATTTAGACCCTTACGCCTCATCCCGAACTAGGTGAGGATCGTGATCGTCGACCCCTCTCGCCAGGCCTCTCTGTCCTCAAAGGTACCACAGCTATTGGTACCGCCCACTGATCTGCCAACCTCTCCTGTAACATATGAATACGCCCTCTCGCATGGAGGACTCCAGCCTCTAGTCTCTCCGCCCGTGACTCCGCAACCGCTAACAATCCTCTTGTCTCATTCACCTGCGTTTGGAGCTGCTGAACCAAACACTGCAGACGATCCCTCTCTGCTGTAATCACCGCTATGTCAGGACGATCACGTACACCTTGCAGCTCTACTACCCACCATAATCTATAGGCCTCTGTCGTTCCTGCGTCCATTACCCTGCGATCGGCTGCTACTTCTTCAGGACCTTCTGGAGGTGTTGGCTGGGGAGGTGAGAATGCTGCCTCTGCGTCGATCCTCATATATGGTCTATAAGCCTGCGGTATGTCTTGCACAAATCCAAATTGTCGCCGCACGCGATCTATAGGAATCCTCTCATATTCACCTGGCTTGTGCCCCGCGATCCACCTCAATCGCTCTACACCCCTCAACTCCTCAGCTATGTTCTCTGTTACCATATAGTTCCCGTAAGGCCTCCAACAGATATCCACAACCGTCACCCTCTCCCATACCTGCCTGTAATACTCAATGTCACCCGTCACGGCCTGAGATCTTGCCTCTTGTTCTGTCTGGACCCATCGTCTGAATCCCAACCTCTGTACTCCGGTCTCTCCTGCCTGGATGGGTCGGCCTATTGGTCGCACACAAACAATGTGCTCATAGGCCCAACAGTGTAATAAGTATGAACAATCCAGTGTCGTTCTGTGATTTCACCTACAAGCCCATAAACCCCTGTATAGCTCCGCCAAATATGCAGGTGCCCATGCAAACGTCACGTTCCTTTCTATCATCTCCCAAATAACACACATCAATGCCTTTGGAAATCTTCCCCCTTCCGCCCTCGGTAACGCATAATACCCTACCGCTATCATTAATATCACTGCTAACCTTGTCTCCTCAGGGTGTGCTGCATACATTACCCCATATGTGAATGTCAAACCTCGCTGTGTCAGATCTCGTGCGTATGGACCAAATACTGCTGTTATCGCTGCCCGCCCTGCGTTAGGCATTGCCTGATATACTGGTGTTCCTATAATTGGGAGTCTCAAAATACGAAACACATCTTCCAATGTCACTGTCATCTCCCCTGTTGGTAGATAGAAGGTATTTTTCTCAGGATTCCATCTCTCAATCAACGCCTGTAACATAGCATGGTTACGTGCGATTCGTGAATAATAGCGGATTCCACTTAACCCCAAACGATTTATCAATGTCCATTCAGCTGGCGTTACATCCGCTCGGATTCGTGACAACAGCGCTGGTACACTATCATTCATCCTCAACCCTGCCTCTGCCTGCATACATCAAAATAACAAACAACCATTCAATCCATCAAATCCCCACGGGTTTTTCCTCACATTCTGGAAATTCCTACAGCAACCGGTATCGTTTATAGTCAACCGGTACCGGTTCAGTAACCGATACCGGTTGTCCCTAACCGATATCGGTCACTGTCACCTTCATATAGCCTGCCTAAACACACTGCCTACGACAATAATTTGAGCGTTTATTCCTTTCTATACATACAAACATACCTGAAACCCCTGATTACCTACCCCGTAACACTTACCTCACCTATAACCCTTGCTATCATGTTTTCTTTTTCATATCTACCCACTTAATCTCCTATTCATAACACATGCAAAAATCAAATCACAACCAAAATGTTTACCTCTTGGGTTGCAGCAGCTTGCGGTGGCACTTGTCTTCCCTCTCGGCCCTGCCTGCTGGATGCTTCTCCTCGTTCTGCCATGATCACCACTCTTTTCAAATTCACCTTTCTACTTTCTGAATCTCTTTTCTTATCACTCAAATCTCTCATACAATTACCTGTCTCAGTCGTCAAAAAGCGTCGCATTCGCGTATTTAACCTCTTGCATGGCTCTAAAAATAAGAACTTAAGTTGCCACCCTAGCTTTTCTATTTTTAGAAAAGCTCATACCTAAGTAACCGGTATCGGTTATATAACCGATATCGGTCTATCAGCTACCGTCATCGGTTCCCTAACCGATATCGGTTACACACCTGGCTTTTTAAAACATGGTTCTTTTCTTCATTTTCTACCTAATTTTTTGTCGCGCCCGCCTCTTTTCCTGCATCACAACACCATTATCCATATTTGTCCATCCACCACACATATCATTACAATTTCATTAACATCGTCTATTTTTACAAAAACAAACAAACCATCAACTAAGGATATCAAAAAACTATCAATCTATACATCATTTGGATCCAACTCATCAGATACATATATAACAATGTCACAAAACCAGCCCACAACATGCAACATTTCATCATATAACATGTCATCCATATATACGTGCAAAAACAAAAACATCAACATCATCCATATATCAACATGTCAACTAAACTCATCCTACATTCTATATCACAAACCATTGACGAAATACTTAAAAACATTTTCAACACTGCATATGGATCAAAACATCATCTCTATATATATATATATAAAGTTTCAAATGTACAATGTGCCCTGCATCGGGGCCTCTGTGATCTCATAATACAACAACAAAGCCGGCACGCAGGCCGCAATAAATATCAATCACCTCGACTCGGCTCGCAGGCCGGTCCCTCATATCAAAAATATACTCGACTCGCAGGCCGGTATCAACTGTACAACCCGTACTCGGCTCGCAGGCCGGTATATAATGAATGAATGAATCAATACATGAATAAATGTAGGCACGCAGGCCTCTATCAACACAACCGGTTCGCAGACCGGTGCCCATGTCCATATACAAAAACTATGTGGGGATCCCTCAGCTCTCCCCACCACCCTCAGCACCTCTCCCTGCTGGTCCCTGTGGTGCCTCTCGCCTCCTACCTGTAACGGACACGCCGGCTGTGGCTGCGCCTCCCTGCGATCTCTGACTATGCGAGGTCTCCGCTCGGTGTGCCGCATATGGCTGATACTCAGCTCCGGTACTATCAAGGACATCCTGATAGTACCGGGCCTCCGCTCTCGCCTCCATGTATCTATCCCGTGCCACCGTCGGTACTGGGGCTGGTCCCCGGACTCCTACTGCCAGTACCCCCTGTGCCTGTGCTGGTGGTGCCTGTGGCTGTGCCGCTGCTGGTGGTGGTATCTGTACCTGTGCCTGGGGCTGTGGCTGCGCCGCTGCTGGTGGTGGTGCCTGTGCCTGTGCCTGTACCTGTACCTGCGCCTGGGCTAGCTGCCCCTGTAGGACACCTATCTGTGCCTGTGCAGCAGCCAACTGTCCCTGTAATAGCTGCACCTGGCCCCTGAGCTGATCTCGCTCTGCTATCACTGCAGCCAAGTCTGGCTGTGCAGGCGGTACTATCCTAGCTGCTCTCTGACCAGCCCACCAAACCATGAATTCCCCCGTACACCCAGCATCATCTACACCATCACCTGCTGGCCTCTCAGCAACCCAATCTGGGTCCAAGGGCTGTGGTGCAGGCAGTGGGGCCTCTACATCATCCCTCCTGTACTGAGGGAAGGGAGGTGGCTCGTCCTGTCGTAGCCCCATCTGCCTGCGTACCCTCTCTAGGGGTATCCTCTCGTACTCTCCCGGCCTCCGTCCTGCTATCCAGAATGTGTACTGGATCAGGCGCAACTGTAAGCGGGCTCCTCTGCGAGGGTGATGACCTCTGTAAGGTCTCCATACAATGTCTACCGCTGTCAGGCCCTCTAACAAATGTCTATAATACGCCACATCCCGACCTGCAAGAACTGCTCGTGGCTGGCCCACGACCCCCAACCATCTCTGAAAGCCATATCTGTATATGACCTGTGGCCCTGGCTGCTGGGGTAACCCTACTGGCCTGATGCATATGATGTGCTCATATGCCCAACAGTGAAGTAAAAAGGTAGAGCAAATCCCAAATCACCTCATCCGGCGATAGCCCCATAGCTCCCTGTATAACTGCACCAGGTATACTGGTGCCCAAGCGTAACAGGTGTGCTCCTCCACCATCTCAAGCAGCACCCCCATCAATGCCCGTGGAAAGCGCCCTCCCTCTGAGTCCGGGAGGGCGAAGCAGGTGATCCCGATCATCATCAGCATGGCTAGCCGTGTCTCATGTCGGTGCGCACGGTACATGTCACCATACCCGATACTCGCGCTGTGATAGGTAAGTAGCGCGGCTGCATCTCCAAAAACCTGCAGGATGCTGTCCATCGCCGTCTCCGAATCTACCTGGAACACTGCCTCTCCCTCGATCGGCAGTCGAAGGATGCGATACACATCCTCCAATGTGATAGTCATCTCCCCAGTCGGGAGATGGAACACATTGGTCGCCGGATCCCATCTCTCGATGAGGGCAACCATCAGGCTGTGATCTCTATCAATAGCTCTGTATCGCTGGACTCCGCCGAGTCCCACCTCGCGCATGATAGCCCAGTGTGCCGCGGATACGTGTGGCCGCATCCGCACCAACAGCGGGGGCATCCTATCCCGCATCATCAACTGCTGACGTGCCTGCAAAACCAACCCACAACCTTAGACCTACTCTTTATCACATCATCTACTTTACCCTCTATACCCCCTTTTATCCCCCCGACCACACCCCGACTCTCTAACCCCCCCTCTAGTCACCTACCTTTTCCACTATCTCCCTCCCATACCCAACCCCAAACCCATACCAACCCAACCCCAAACCCATACCAACCCACCTCCAAACCCATACCCAACCCCAAACCCATACCCCAAACCCAAACCCAACCCAAACCCCCCAACAAACCCAACAAACAAAAACCAAAGCAAAAACAAACCAAAACAAAACAAAACAATAAACTCCAACCAACGCCGGCCAATACACGACCGACGCCGGTCAAGCAATAAACCACCCTGCCCGTTAACTTTGCGACCGATGCCGGTCGCTTAGCGACCGACATCGGTCACTGTCATTTCCCGGAGCCGAACCCCCGCGCGGCCCCCCCACCTACATTTTTTCCTTTTTCTACCTACATACCCACCCAAACACCCTAAAAATCTACCCACCTAGCCGCCTTAGCTTATTTTACCTATCTACCCTCTCCCTTTTTCAAATCATTTCCATTTTCTCATTATTTCCTAAAAAATGTACATTCCTACCCAAACCCCAAATCTAGCTTAATACCATTCAAATGCACAAATTAAAGAGTTTCGAACCTACCCGTACGACGACACGTCGTCGTGGTGGGATGGGTGGTGGTGGTCCAGCTGGTCCAGCCCCTCCTGCTCCTCCTGCCTGTGCCATGGGTCAAACTTTGCTTTGCTGGGTCCTCTACCAATCAAATGTTGCCTGCTACTCACTCAGGCCCACCAATCAACTCACTTCTCCACTCAACTAGTGCCACCTCAGCCAACAAATGCACCACTATCCAAAATCCACCTCAGACAACTTAATTGGTTTCCAAATTGCAAAAGTGACAATGACCGGCCGTATTTTTCTTTTTATAGGTTTTTCACATAGAACCGATACCGGTCAAATCGTGCCCTAAGAAACCGGCGTCGGTTATCTAACCGGTACCGGTCATAGATAACCGATATCGGTTTTATCTTTTTTTTTGGTCCAACATTTTGCCCTTATTTACTATTTGCCCTTTTCCACCAACATCGCCTATATCCACCTTTGATGCAAACATTTTCACCATTTGGCCCGACCCAAGGCCTCACCCTACCCTACTGGCCCGACCCAAGGCCTCGCCCTAACCAAGGCCTTTGGCCCGACCCAAGGCCTGCACCACTAAATCCACCTCAGACAACTTAATTGCCCGATTTCCAAGTCCTCGCCGCTAACCATTTGGCCCGACCCAAGGCCTCACCCTAACCATTCTGGCCCGACCCAAGGCCTTCACATAGCCCTAACCATTTGGCCCGACCCAAGGCCTCACCCTACCCACTGGCCCGACCCAAGGCCCAAGGCCTCGCCCAAGGCCTCGCCTAACCCTACCCAAACATTTTCACCATGTGGCCCGACCCAAGGCCTCACCCTAACCATTTGGCCCGACCCAAGGCCTCACCCTACCCTACTGGCCCGACCCAAGGCCTCACCCTACCCATTTGGCCCGACCCAAGGCCTCACCCTACCCTACTGGCCCGACCCAAGGCCTCACCCTACCCTACTGGCCCGACCCAAGGCCTCACCCTACTGGCCCGACCCAAGGCCTCACCCTAACCATTTGGCCCGACCCAAGGCCTCGCCCTAACCATTTGGCCCGACCCAAGGCCTCGCCCTAACCAACCGGCCCGACCCAAGGCCTCACTCTACCCTTCTGGCCCGACCCAAGGCTGCAATCCAACAACTCGGCCCGACCCACGGCCGTACCACTTCAATACTTTACCCAAAATCAACACCATACACTTTTATCCACCCATCCTGTAGTTTTTTGTTCAATCGAGCTCACCTGTTCGTGTTTTAGCATGATTAGGGTTCTTGACTTGATCTGTCGACCAACTTTGCCCAGACCTAGACCGTGACGTTTATCTCAACCAAACCAACCATTTGGTGCTGCCGGACATGCCTAAACGTTCCTGTACCTTACCTGTTATATACCCTGGAGCTACTTCCTATGCCTTGGATACCAGGATTATACCACCCTTGTTTGGATAAACTATCGACCTTTGCCTCTGCACTGCTGGTTTGCTCGTCAAATCATGTACCCTAGTCGTACTATGGCATTTCAACATGCGTCTGCTTCCTTGGACCTACCCCACCATCTTACCATCCTCTCTACACCATTTACCCTTTATCAACCCTATCCCTGATTTCCCGTTCACTCAATCTGTGATAGATTTGAGGGGGATTACCTATACCCTTAACAGGGAAAACCACTTCATATTATTGTCCGCGCAGCTTTACAAAACAAGCTACACGACAATAAGGGGCTAATGTAGACACCAAATTTGTGTCTTACGACCCCTTGTGACCCGCATCTCATCTCGCAATATAACCTCATCACCTAAACCTTACACAATTATTTATTAATTACCTTGTAATTGATAAATCCACATCACCTTACCTACCACCTCATTTTGCCACTTCATCATGACCTAGCCCTAACCCTAAACTAACCTAATTAAGACCCATAACTTGGTCCACACCTACACCCATAACTAATGACCCCTTTCTCGCACCCAAAACCGACCTTCTAGTCATTTGACCAAGCCCGCAACTGATCTCTCGGGAGAAAAGCAGGGAAGGTGGGCTATTTTACTAAAAATAGCCTACTTTTTCCTTACCGATGCCGGTTCCTACTCGACCGCCGTCGGTTACGTAACCGCCATCGGCTCCCTGTAAATGGGCTCCCCGAACCAAAATCAAAGGTGGAAGGATTTTTGAATCAACAGAGATCATTGGGAGCGAGGAACAGAGTCCAGATCTTCACTTGACCGAGCAGAGACGAGTGGAGATACCAGAAGTGTTTACAGCAAAGGAGATCAGCTTGCATCTTCGTCAAAACCAGTAAGTCACATCTTGCATGTCCTCTGTTATAACATTTCTTATGCTTTTTGAATCACAATCCTCATAAATCCATTTCTGGACCCACTACCCAGCAATATATTACATCTAACTATCATTCATCTACCTCTCATCACCTTATTACCTAATATCACCCATATACAGCCTTACAAATAACACAGCTACCAAACAACACAAACACCCCACAAAAACAACCAACCTACAGATCCTAAACCCTACCGACATCGGTTACCAGCAACCGGTATCGGTTACCCAGACTACAAACCAGAAATCAGCCTTTCCCCTATCTGTTCCAAACGAAGTAATTTGATTGATATTTTACAGTCTTTTGTGTTAATTCATATTAGCAGGGAAACTGACCACCTTCGAAAGGAAGTTTTATATTTCCTGGGCCCAAGGCAGTTTCCTCATTTATTGTCTAATCAAAATCTTGTGGTCTTGTGTTCTTATTTGCAGGTAGTCCTTCCAAGACAAAAAGGAGTTCTTCGCAGTCAGCCTGATCTTCCTCTACGGTACGCGCACACCATCTCGACATTCCACAGGTATTCCTCCTAGCCCTAACCCTTATCTGTTTCTAAAAGGAATGAAAGGATAGAAGCAACTCTATTCCCAGAAGTCGAAACATTCCGAGCGAAACGGAAAAGTCCTTAGATAGGAAGAAAGTGGAGAGTGGTGGAAATTCAATGATTAATACATCTTACAAGACTATGACATTGGGTCATGCATGCAGTGTGAGGCTTAATTCTTTGATGATCCCAACTATCCCTACTATTGTCCCATCTAATTATACCACTCCTTTGGATATTGGTTCATAATTTAGGCCAAACTGGTTGGAAATATTCTTACGCATTACGGAACTACTTTCCCTTGAATCGATAATGCAGTTGTGCACTAGCTTTTCCGTGATGGTCAAAGACACATAAAAGGCTAGGGGCTTTAATTTTTTTCTTGGGTAACCAAATTCTTTCTACATTTTATTACTAAGGAATTTCTCCTAATTCTTTAATGTTTCATTTGAAGAAGACTAATTGGCCATGGCTACCTGTAGTAAATCCCATTGTTCTAGAATTGCCAATGACTCCTATAAGGAAATACTAACATCCATCCTCTTCATTTGATCAATAATATCGAAAATAGATGGGTTTTATTTTTTCTACCCCTTATTTGGCACAATATTCTCATGCACTTGAGCTAGTACATGAGCTAATGTAACAGGTGCCTTCACCTGAATTTGTACATTCAGGGTTGTTCTTGCATTTTTGAATCCTTGAGGTGTGAGGGTAGGTTAAGGAATGATTGGATTAGATGATTGTCCCTCCACAATATTCCTCTTTTTTGACCGTGTATTCACTGCCCCACATTGGAAAGGAGGTTGATTAACTCTGTAAAAAATATTTCATTTTCTAATTTACTAACTTGGTTTCAATTGGATGAGCCTCTTGTAAACTTGTTTGCTCTTGATTTTCCTCCTCTGTCTCTTGGGTCACACTGAGAGTCAACATCATTAAGGCATGATTTAGAGCACCATTGAAGCATGTTTCCTAATTTTGAGGTTCACAAAAATGGAAGCACCATTTGTACTCCAATGAAATTTTGTTTTGAGTTGGAACCAAGGCTCTGAATGTTGAAAGTACATTCATATTATATGGTTGAAATGGCCTGGCATCTTGAGGTTATCCTTAGTTCTGATTTTGGTTTGGAGCTTGAGCTCGAGGTCTATTTGGTTGATACAGAGGCTTGTTCACTTGATCTTGAGGCTAATATGGTCTTAATTTAGTGCCCGCTTCCCTTTGAAACTGTTTAGATACTGATATTTCTACTGTTGATCACATTTTGGACATTATTATGTTTTGATTTAGTACGATGTGTATATGTTAGATCATGGATTATTATGGACCTTGATTTAGTTAGCATGCATGATGATTATTGGAGACATTATTATATATGGATGATGATATACTACTTGATGTGGACATGTTATTGACGTTGATTTTAGACATGTGACATTTGATATTATGAGTAGCTCTAGTATAGAGATTCATTGGATGATGATATAGTGGAAAAATTGAATTTAAAATGATAATGTTGAATTCTTGATATTGTTGTGATTTGCATTTGATATTTATATGTTGCTTATATCATTTTGGATGTTCTGATATGGCCCCGAGGCCAAAGGAGGTGTTGTTATTTTGTAGGTTAAAATATCACAACAATGTCGGGGGATTGGAGACTAACCATATTGAAATTCTGGATGAACTTAACGGGGTCACCATGGCACCTGTAATTGTTTGTGTGTTGTGTGGAGTTAGGATTTCCCATGGGGGGGGGGGGGGGGGGGGATTTTCATTATATGTGACCATGGGATGTGTGTTTTATGTATGTGTTCCTTTTAATTATTGTTATATGTATTTTATTTAGTAAAGTGTTCCTTCTTGTAATTTAATTTATAAAATGATAATCATAATGTGAAAGTCATATAGTTAAATTTTATTTAATTTAATTGGGATGTGGAATGTAAGTAATAAAGTTGTTGTCCTAGTTATTAATTAAATTGGAATTATGTTATGTATAACCATAGGTTAAATAAATAAATCATTATGACAAAAGAATATAATAAATGAAGTCATAGATATTAATGCATGTTGTAAGATTGTGTAAGTGATGTGAAAGTTTGTGTAAGTCTGATTTTGGAGTGTAGAACACTCCATCCTCAATGGAACTCGAATTTGTCCTTGAGGGATGCATTTTGAGGCTTGTGGGACAGGTTAAACTTGTCCCACACCTCTTAAAATCATCCACCAACCATACACATGGTTTTGGAGTCAAAATTAATCTTTTTAATTGTAGTTTGAGTATAAGTCTTTATTGCACTTTGCTTACAAATTTTTAATTCAGTCCTTGTTAAAGTATTGGTTAATTTTGAGTGTGAAAGTTGCTTGTCATCTCCATTTATTGTGATTAATTGTGAGGTTTACCTTCTCCTTTTGGGTTTTAGTAAGAATGATGTGGCATCCCACTTGGAATCCACATCATCCTCTCCCTCCCTCTCCTTTAAAATTCAAATTTCTCCTCTTGTTTGGGTTGTTGAAACTTTACTTTTTCCTCCTTGGGTCGAATTTTATTTACTGTTGGAGCCTGCTTTGACGAAAGAGTTGGAAATTATTTTGCATGCTTATACCATGCTATTTTGGGACTACATTTTGAGCACAAAAGAAACTGCTGTTTGGGAAAAAATTCTCCACTATGGAGAGGTAGGATTCTATCCTTTTTGTATGCTATTTTTTTTTCCTTTTCTTGCATGAATGAAATGGTGATTGTGTTGTGTATTCATGGCTGGCTGGGTAGATTGCTTATGGCAAGGTGTAGGAGAAGACTATGGGGTCTTATATCGAGGGGGCATAAGGGATTGCCAATGGCATTGATTTTATTGTGGAGGGAGTGTTGGTTTTAGGATCCACCTTGCAAAAGAAACTACTTGCATTTCTTACTATGGGGGGGGGGGGGGGGGGGCATAAGGGATAAACTTGGGGGGGACATAAGGAGGGGTTGGGAGATATAAGGTTTATGGGTTGAGATTATTTTTGGTGGTATGTATTTTGGTGGATGCCCAATTCCAAATTGGGAGGCATAAGGAGATTCCCCATAGTTCTTGCTCTTGATGGCTTGTTTGGTCAAACCTATGTATTGTGTGAATGATTCTTATTGTAGTGGTGAACTGTTGTCTTTGTTTGGACTGTATTTCTTGTTGTGTTCTGCATGTGAAAAGAATGTTGTTTGTTGTGAAAGAAGCCTTGTTGCCATGTGTTGATGTTCATTCTCTATCCCAATATGGTTGGGGCCGGGGGCCAATGGGGAATGATGGCTTCTCTTTTCCCATTGGATGTCTTGGTTGGGTGGAGAGCGTTGCCTTTCTCCCTTCCTTGTTGTGATCAAAGTTGAAAAGAAGAAGAAATCAGCATGTTATTGTTTAGGAGCTTGGAGAAAACACAGTTTAATAGCCCCATCACTTTAGAAATTTCATTTTTATTTTTCCCACTTGAAGTGGTTGAATTGTATCATTAATTGTAATAAGAAGGCACCTTGTATTGTAAAGGAAAGATTGGGATTCATTAGAAATTGTAAAGGGTTATTATTCCATTGTCTTTTTTGAAAATAACGCGACAGAATGATATTTGCTTGTATTTTATAAATTGAAAATTTATGGAAAGAAATAAGTTGTAATGTGTTGTTTAAAATCAATGAAAAAAAACATCTCTTTCTCAAACTGTACTTTTGCATTGCAATTTAATTACTGTTGTGTTTTAAAATCTCTGTTGAAAAAAAAGGAAATACGTGTGGGAGAAAGAGACATCATTATGTTCCTGGTATTTATTAAAATCTGAACTATTAAATGTTCCCTTATTGTTTTTTAATGAGAAGATAGACAAATTAATTGTTTAGACAAGATTTGATAAGCTTTCCATGTTTGGAAGTGGCAAATGGATTATTATAGTTGTTAATGAAAGAACTCTGTTCCTTTTTTTTAAGTCTGACAATTGAAATATAATCTAATAAATGTACAGTGCAGATTGGAAACTTAAATTAAGAAATGAAACAATGAAATTCATATGTAATAAGCTCTAATGAATTCAATTTGACCTCAACATCAAAGAATGACATTTTAGGACATCATAAAATCAATTTTAGAACTTGCTGGACCACTTTCCTATCAAAAGTTGTAAAAATATGAATTACACTTCAATTAACAAATTGAACCTTAAAAAATACCCTGAAACTTACCCAAGATCAATCCTTAATGTTCAATTGACATGTTGAGAAGGAGAAAACCAAAAATTGATCAAAAAGTCACAAGTTGGAAAATAGCCAATTTTGAATTTTAAACCCTGTAGATCGATTTCTCAAAATTTACCTTCTTGAAACTTCACCAAAATCTAAAATTGTTGATTTCTATGTACAAAGAAGACTTCAAGAGATTTCCAGTAAAATTCCTTGTTTGTCCAAAAACTGACCTTTCTATCAAAAGTTATGGCCATTTGAAGTTTTACTTCAAAAATGGCCATCCAAAAATAAATCTACCTATACTAAAATCAAAATTTGAACTTTGGAAAAAATTCCCCAACAAGTCTGCGGCCCCACAACACTCTTAGCCAATTGTGTGTCGCCACGTGGAAATTTGGAGAGGTGAATCGTTTTGAAACTTAACTTTTTGAAAATTTGACCTTGGGAAAATTTTCCCATTTTTCCCCGCGTCCTTGCAACCAATCATGTTCTAACACGTGGCATGAAAGGTATGCAGATTAAACTTGAAAATTTAACTCCTTGCCTCTTTTTGAAAATTTTTACTTTTTCCTTCGTGGCCCCAAACCCCTGCAGCCAATTAGGTGCAGACACATGTCCTAATGGACGTGTGGGTTCGTGCAAGCCTTTTTGAACTTTAAATTCCTTTGGCATGAAACTATATATCACTCCGCCGCTCCGTAGGCTCACGTGTCCTATCAAAAGAACTCCATGTGCCCTTTTGCACAAGTCAGAAGGAAAATTTTCCTTTAGAAAATTTGGGTTTTTTTTTTTAACCTTGGGAAAAATTTCAAATTTTTCCCTGCGGCCCCGCCGAACCCCGTCCAATCACATGCCTGACACGTGGAAAAATTGGACATCGGTAAGAGAGCTGGAGGATTTTCTCTCCTTTGAGATTTTAACTCATAAAATCCTCAATTTTCCCTTTTTTTTCACCATTCCACTTCTCCCCACACACAATCAAGAAGTGACATGTGTCTTTCCTCCCCTAACCCGCTCAAGGGAAAAATTTTCTCCCTAAGTCCGCGGACTCCCCAAGGGAAAATTTCTCCCTAAAACTCCGCCGACACATAACTTGAGTTTTACAAGGAGTTAGAAGGAATTATTTATATGGTTGGAAAGGTGAGAAAATTTCCTATCTAATGAGCATGATTTAGGAAAATTTTGATGACTCAAAGTGTTGTGAAAAATCAAGTTGAATCCTGTAAGCCTATTAGGGGCAGGGAGGAGTGAGAATTTACTCCTTTAACCTAAGTTGATGAATTTTATCCCTTATTTTGACCTTGTGCTTGTTGTGAGGTCGTTGTAGAATAATTTCTACAAGTCAATCTTGATTTTTAACCTAAAGTTGGTTTGTGATAACTATGATCTTGTAACCTTCATTGCTAACACCCTTAACAAAAAGAAAATTATTCCATAATTTTCCTAGCTAACCCTAGTTGTTTCTTGGTCTCTAGTGGTAGTTTGAAGTAGGCATTACAATTGGTATCGAAGTAGTGGTTCAAAGGCTTGGATCATTGGGCACACTAGAAAATTGAGACTTGAAACTTTAAAACTAGTAAACTTGTTAGTCTAGAAAACAGAACTAGTTGAAAATTGAACATGATAGTAAACTTAGAAATTGAAGAAGATAGCTTGAAGTAATGAACTAACTCTCACTTTGGTCTATGCAGGAGGCTCAAACAGAGTGGGAGGAACATTCACAGAGACTCGTAGTGACCACCACCACCAGATCGAGGTGTAGCAGATATCTTGCCACAGATCCTACAGACCCTTCATGATGTTAATTCTGCTCTATGCGGGGGATCAGTAAGAGGGCACTCAGGCAGACATGATAGATTTTCTTCTATTGAGGGACATGCACCTCCTCCACTCAACTAGGAGCATAGAGGAGAGAACTCCCATGTCGAGTTAGTCAGAGTAGATTCACCACCTAGGGGATAAGGTGGAATAATTCCAGAGCATAGAGAGAGGTATTGGAGCCCTAGGCTTAGGGATGAGCTTATAGAGAGGCCTAGAGGCTGACAGACCACAGCAGTGGATCACATCAGGGAGATCCTAAAGCTTAGGCCCTCACAATAATCAGGTAATATAGGTGGATTTCAGGTAGAGGCCTGGCTAGTGAGCTTGAGCTGTTGCTTCAAGCTTTGTCCTTGTTCTAGTAACATGAAAGCTCGTGTTGCAATCCATCTAGTGAGGGATTTAGAGATAGTGACTTGAGTGCTGTTTGAGGAGAGATTCAGGAGTAGGTACCTATCACAGAGGTTCATCTAGCAGAGGATTAATGAGTTCCATGACCTTCGACAGGCTACCCTTTCTGTAGCAGAGTATGAAAATAGGTTTCTAGATCTACTTCAGTATGTAGATTATATGTAGGATGAGCAGGTGCGGATTCACAGGTTCATCTAGGGCCTAAATTTTGACATTGGAGGGGTAGTATAGATTCACTACCCGCAGACTCTAGCAGAGGTTGTAGATAAAGCCTATATTGCAGAGGAGACTTGGGGTAAAACCCAATAGACTAGAGACCGAGTCAGGATCCACATTTAGCAAATGTAGGATGGTATATCGAGAGGTTCAGTACCTCCTCCTCATGGTGGGCAGCATTCAACATAGTCATCTTTTAGGCCACAGTAGCAGTAGCAATAGCAGCAGCAGCAGTCTTACCCACCATATAGACCTCCACAGAGAGTTGATGCATAGAGAGGTCGGAGCATGGGGCATCCTCCTAGGGGTGCCATTAGGACACAAGGTGGACCTAGAGCTCAGTCAACTAGAGTTCACCACCAGAGGCCACAGCAGACTACAACCAAATCATCAGGATCCACACTACAGGCTTCTAGAGCACCTACTGGAGGTGCTGCTCCTTGGAGAGGATCAGGTGGTTGCTTTAGATGTGGAGTATCTGGACATTTCTAGAGATATTGCCCTCAGAACCCTAACAAGGGTAAGGCACTAGTTTTCAAGCTGACAGTTGGTGACTTGGGGCGCAGCCATAGGATTTATGTAGCATTTGAGAACCGCTAGGCAGAGCACTAGAGCATATTCATTGAGACCACATGTAGCATTGGTGGTATTCCTACCTCTGTATTGTTTGATTCTGTTTCTTCTTATTCTTTCATTACACCATCTTTAGTAGAGCAATGCAGGCTAGTGGTAGTTAGGTAGGGTCTTAGTTGGGATGTCGAAATGACTTCTGGAGCCAAGATCTCTATGGAATCCTTATTTAAGAAGTGTGTTGTGGATTTGAGACCTTTCACCACCACCTCATATCTTCGTATTATTCATTTGGGCTCGTATGGAGTCATTTTAGGTATGGATTGGCTATCTGCATATAGGGCCAGGATGGATTGTTATCATAAGACTATAGCTTGTGTAGATGATTTGGGAGTAGAGTCAGTGATCTCGAGGGTCAGAAGACCCATTTCTATTCACACCATCTCTGCTATGCAGTTCAAGCGGTGTGTGCGACGAGGTTGTCAGATGTACATTGTTATAGTCAGTGATAGATCAAAGGATGGGTCTAGTGGACCATCGCTAGATGATCATCCCATCTTGAGAGAGTTTTCTGATGTTTTTCTAGGGGAGATACTAGGGATGTCACCTCTATGTGAGATTGATTTCCATATAGACCTAGTTCCTAGAGCAGAGCCTATCTCACGAGCACCTTATCGAATGACCACCCCAGAGCTCTTTGAGCTCAAGTTGTAGGTTGAGGACCTTCTGGAGAAAGGCCTTATCTATCCTAGTGTATCCCCTTGGGGTGCACTGGTGATTTTTGTGAAGAAGGATGGATCATTGTGGTTGTGTATTGATTACCACTAGTTGAACAAAGTGATGATCAAGAATCGTTACCCTCTTCCTTATATTAATGACTTGTTTGATAAGATGAAGGGAGCCACAGTGTTCTCTAAGATTGATCTCAAGTCAAGCTACCATTAGTTAAGAATTTTGGAGGTGGACATTCATAAGACCGCCTTCCGCACAAGATATGGGCACTATGAGTTCATAGTGGTGCCTTTTGGTTTGATGAATGGGGTATTCAGAACCTTTTTATATTGTTTCGTGCTCATCTTCCTTGATGAAATCTTGATATACTCACGTACACGTGAGGAGCATGAGGGGCACCTTCGACAGGTTTTCCAGTGTCTTCATGAGCAGTATTTTTACGGGAACTTGGAGAAGTGTGCTTTCTTCCAGACAGAGGTGCAGTATTTGGGACATGTTATTTCAAATGAAGGAAGGTATCACAGTTGATCCTTCTAAGATTAGAGCCATTATGGATTGGCCAACACCCACTACAGTGACTAAGGTGTGTAGCTTCATGGGGTTAGCAGGATACTACTAGAGATTTATTCATGACTTCTCTCAGATTGCGCACCCTATCACTTCCCTTCAGAGGAAAGGGAAGATCATTTTTTGGATGGAAAAATACAAGCAGGCCTTCAGGGCATTGAAGGAGTGCCTCACTACAACACCCATTCTTGCAGTGCTATATCCACAGGGAGAGTTCTTTGTTTGCACAAATGCTTCTTTAGCAGGGCTTGGAGGTGTGTTGATGCAGGATGGCAAGGTTGTAGCTTTTGAGTCTCGCAAACTCAAGGATCATGAGCTTAATTATCCTACCCATGATCTTGATATTACGGAATTTTTGCATGCTTTGGTTAGATGGAGATGTTTTCTTCTTGGACAAAGGTTCACACTTAGGACATATCATTTGAGTCTTCACCACCTCTTCACGCAGCCCAATCTAAACACTTATTAGTGGCGTTGGATGGAGTTTCTTTGTGAGTATGACATGGAGATAGAGCATGTGAAAGGGGAGGAGAATGTGGTAGCATATGATCCTAGTAGATGGAGAGATGTGACTATGGCCACTACAATGAGTACAAATTTGTGGAGCAGGATTCTTCAGCAGCTTCCTCTTGACAACTTCTACATGATAGTATGAGCAGAGATAGAGTCATAGAGACCCCTTGAGGGGAAGTTTTATGGTTTCACCTTGGAGGCTGATGGTCTTCTTAGATAAAGAGGTAGGATATATGTTCCCAAAGATGGAGACTTGAGGCAGGACATCTTGGTAGAGGCACATCCTGCACCCTATTCAGCCCATCCCAGGGTGAAGAAGATGCACACCACTTTGCGATAGTTGTATCAATAGAGAGGACTTCTTCGAGACGTGGCTCAGTTTGTGTCATGGTGCTTAGAGTGCCAAAGGGTTAAGGCTGAGCATCATCATCTAGTAGGTCTTCTTTATCCTCATGCCATACTGAAATGGAAGTGGGACACCATTTCCATGGATTTCATTGTTGGACTACTTATGTCCAAATATCACCACGATGCCATTTTGGTTGCAGTTGATAAATTGAAAAAAGTGGCTCACTTTTATCTGGTGAAGACCACTTATATAGCTAGAGTAGTTACACGAGTATATTTGGATGAGATCATCAGGTTGCATGGGATTCCGTGGAAGATAATTTATGACCACGATCCCTTGTACAATTCACATTTCTGGACTACCATGCAGTATGTCCTCGGGATGAGGATTAATTTCAGCACAGAATATCATCCTGAGACAGATGGACAGACTGAACGAGTGAATTAGATTATGGAGGATATGCTCAGGATGTACGTGATGGATCAGCAATATAAGTGGGAGGAGTACCTGTACTTAGTGGAGTTTTCCTATAATAATAGTTTTCAAAGTTCTATAGGCATGGCTCCTTTTTAGGCATTATATGGTAGAGAGTGCAGAACACCCCTTAGTTGGGACAGGTTGGAGGATAGAGTATCTCTTGGACTAGCTCTTTTTTAGGACATGGAGTAGGAGGTAGTGTTGATCAGGAAGAGATTACAGGAGGCATAGGACAGACAGAAGAAGTATGCAGATCAACATAGGATTGATCGTAGCTTTGATGTGGGCATGAAGGCATTCCTTCGTGTTAGGCCACACAAGAGCCCTATCCACTATGGAAAAGTCTCTAAGTTAGCTCCTACATTCATTGGTCCTTTTGAGATCTTGGAGTGTATCGGCCCTTTGGCCTATCGTCTAGCATTGCCACCCAACTTGTCTCGTGTACATGATGTGTTTCATGTTTCTATCCTTAGGAGGTACATTGCAGATCCTTCTCATGTGTTGGAATGGAAATAATTGTAGGTGCAGGATCAGGGGAAGGTGATGGTGGAGCCTATCAGTATCATAGATCGCAAGACCCTGGGCCTTCGAGGCAGAGAGATTGATCAGGTACAGGTATAGTGGGACAGATATGACGATACTGTAGCCACTTAGGAGGATGCTACTATGTTATGAGTGTAATTTCCACATTTGTTCCAGTGACTTCTAGGAGGAAGTCGAGTCTAAGGGGAGGGAGATGTAGTGCCCACTTCCCTTTGCCACTATTTAGTTACTGATCTTGCTACTATTTATCTCATTTTGGGCATTATTATATTTTGATTTTGTACTATGTGTATATGTTAGATCATGGATTATTATGGACCTTGATTTAGTTAGCATGCATGATGATTATTGGAGACATTATTATATATGGATGGTGATATACTGCTTGATGTGGATAGGTTATTGATGTTGATTTTAGACATGTGACATTTTATATTTTGAGTAGCTCTAGTATATAGATTCATTGGATGATGATATAGTGGAAAAATTGAATTTAAAATGATAATGTTGAATTCTTGATATTGTTATGATTTACATTTGATATTTATATGTTGCTTATATCATTTTGGATGTTCTGATATGGCCACGAGGCTGAAGGAGGTGTTGTTATTTTACAGGTTAAAATATCAGAACAATGTCGGGGGATTGGAGGCTAACCATATTGAAATTCTGGATGACCTCAACGGGGTCGCCATGGCAACTTTAATTGTTTGTGTGTTGTGTGGTGTTAGGATTTCCCATGGGGGGCATTTCCATTATATCTGACCATGGGATGTGTGTTTTGTGTATGTGTTCCTTTTAATTATTGTTGTATGTATTTTATTTAGTAAAGTGTTCCTTCTTGTAATTTAATTTAAAAAATGATAACCCTAATGTGAAATTCATATAGTTAAATTTTATTTAATTTAATTGGGATGTGGAATGTAAGTAATAAATTTGTTGTCTTAGTTATTAATTAAATTGGAATTATGTTATGTATAACCATAGGTTAAATAAATAAATCATTATGACAAAAGAATGTAATAAATGAAGTCATATATATTAATGCATGTTATAAGATTGTGTAAGTGATGTGAAAGTTTGTGTAAGTCAGATTTTGGAGTGTAACACTCCATCCTCAATGGAACTCGAATTTGTCCTTGACGGCTGCATTTTGAGGCTTGTGGGACAAGTTAAACTTGTCCCACACCTCTTAAAATCATCCACCAACCATACCCATGGTTTTGGAGTCAAAATTAATCTTTTCAATTGTATTTTGAAATGACTATGTGTAAGTCTTTATTACAGTTTGCTTACAAATTTTTAATTCAGTCCTTGTTAAAGTATGGGTTAATTTTGAGTGTGAAATTTGTTTTTCATCTCCATTTATTTTGATTAATTAGGAGGTTGACCTTCTCCTTTTTGGGTTGAGTAAGAATGATGTGGCATCCCACTTGGAATCCACATCATCCTCTCCCTCCGCCTCCTTTAAAATTCAAATTTCTCCTCTTGTTTAGGTTGTTGAAACTTTTCTTTTTCCTCCTTGGGTCAAATTTTATTTACTATTGGAGCTTGCTTTGAGGAAGGAGTTGGAAATTATTTTGCATGCTTATACCTTGTTGTTTTGGGACTGAATTTTGAGCACTAAAGGAACTGCTGTTTGGGAAAACAATCTCCACTATGGAGAGGTAGGATTCTATCCTTTTTATATGCTATTTTTTTTCCTTTTCTTGCATGAATGAAATGGTGATTGTGCTATGTATTCATGGTTAGTTGGGTAGATTTCTTAGGGAAAGGTGTAGGAGAAGACTATGGGGTCTTATATCAGGGAGGCATAAGGGATTTCTAATGGCATTGATTTTATTGTGGAAGGAGTGTTTGTTTTTTGGATCCACCTTGCAAAAGAAACTGCTTGCATTTCTTACTATGGGGAGGCATAAGGGATAAACTTGGGGGGGCATAAGGAGGGGTTGGGAGATATAAGGTTTATGGGTTGAGATTATTTTTGGTGGTATGTATTTTGTTGGATGCCCAATTCCAAATTGGGAGGCATAAGATGATTCCCCATAGTTCTTGCTCTTGATGGCTTACTTGGTCAAGCCTATGTATTGTGTGAATGATTCGTATTGCAGTGGTGAACTGTTGTCTTTGTTTGGACTATATTTCTTATTGTGTTCTGCATGTGAAAAGAATTTTGTTTGTTGTGAAATAAGTCTTGTTTCCATGTGTTAATGTTCATTCTCTATCCCAATATTGTTGGGGCTCGGGGGCCAATGGGGAAGGATGGATTTTCTTTTCCCATTGGATGTCTTGGTTAGGTGGAGAATGTTTCCTTTCCCCCTTCCTTGTTGTGATCAAAGTTGAAAAGAAGAAGAAATCAGCATGCTGCTATTTTGGAGCTTGGAGAAAACATAGTTTGACAGCCCCATCCTTTGAGAAATTTCATTGTTATTTTTTCCACTTAAAGTGGATGAATTGTATCATTAATTGTAATAAGAAGGCACCTTGTATTGTAAAGGAAATATTGGGATTCATTATAAAATGTAAAGGGTTATTATTTCATTCTCTATTTTGAAAATAACGTGACAGAATGAGATATGATTGTATTTTGTAAATTGAAATTTACGGAAAGAAATAAGTTGTAATGTGTTGTTTGAAATCAATGAAAGAAGAAACATATCTTTCTTAAACTGTACTATTGCATTGCAATTTAATTGTTGTTGTGTTTTAAAATCTCTGTTGAAAAACAAAGGAAAAAACGTGTGGGAGAAAGAGACAACATTATGTTCCTAGTATTTATTAAAATCTGAACTATTAAATATTCCCTTATTGTTTTTGAATGATAAGATAGAAAAATTCATTGTTTAGACAAGATTTGATAAGTTTTCCTTGTTTGGAAGTGGCAAATGGATTATTATAGTTGTTAATGAAATAACTCAGTTCTTTTTTTTAAGTCTGACAATTGAAAATAATCTAATAAATGTACAGTTCAGATTGGAAACTTAAATTAAGAAATGAAACAATGAAATTCAGATGTAATAAGCTATAATGAATTTAATTTGACCTCAACATCAAAGAAAGACATTTTAGGACATCATAAAATCAATTTTAGAACTTGCTGGACCACTTTCCTGTCAAAAGTTGTAAAAATATGAATTACACTTCAATTAACAAATTGAACCTTAAAAATACCCTGAAACTTACCAAATATCAATCCTCCATGTTCAATTAACATGTTGAGAAGGAGAAAACCAAAATTTGATCAAAATCTCACACGTTAGAAAATAGCCAGTTTTGAATTTTAAACCCTGCAAATTGATTTCTCAAAATTGACCTTTGAAACTTCACTAAAATCTAAAATTGACAATTTTTTTGCAAAGAGGACTCCAAGATCTTTTTGGAAAGTCCTTGTTTTTCTAAAACTTACCTTTCTATCAAAAGTTATGGCCATTTGAAATTTTACTTCAAAAATGGCCATCCAAAAATAAATCTAACTATATTAAAATCAAAATTTGAACTGTGGAAAAATTTCCCCAAAAATTCTGTAGCCCTGCAACACTTTCAGATAATTGTGTTTTTCCATGTGGAAATTTGGAGGGGTGAATCCTTTTGAAACTTAAATTTTTGAAAATTTGACCTTGGGAAAATTTTCCCATTTTTCCCCGCATCCCAGAGCAACCAATCACGTGTTGACACGTGGCATGGAAGGTACACGGATTAAACTTGAAAATTTAACTCCTTGCCTCTTTTGCAAAAAATTACTTTTTCATCTGCATCCCCAAACCTCTGTAGCTAATCAGGCATTGACATGTGTCCTAATGGATGCGTGGGTCTGCGCAAGCCTTTTTGAACTTTAAACGCCTTTGGCATAAAACTCTAAATCACTCTGCTGCTCTGTACGCCCACGTCCTATAAGAAGATGCCACATGGTATTTTGCGCAAGTCGGAGGTGAATTTTCCATCAGAAAATTTGGGTTTGTTTTGAACCTTGGGAAAAATTTCAAATTTTTCCCCGTGGCCCGCCAACCCCCATCCAATCACGTACTAACACATGGCAAATTATACATCGGCGGGAGAGCAGAGATTTTCTCTCCTTTGAGATTTTAACTCATAAAATCTCAACATTCCCTTTTGTTCCACTGGTCCACTTCTCACTGCACCAATCGGGAAGTAACACGTGTCCTTCCTCCCCTAACCCGCTCAAGGGAAAAAATTTCTCCCTAAGTCCGCGGACTCCACAAGGGAAAATTTCTCCCTAGAACTCCACCGGCACATAACTTAAGTTTTACAAGGAGTTAGAAGGACTTCTTTATATGGTTGGAAAAGTGAGAAAATTTCCTATCCAATGAGTATGATTTAGGAAAGTTTTGATGATTCTAAGTTTGTGAAAAATCAAGTTGAATCCTATAAGCCTATTAGGGCAGGGAGGAGTGAGAATTTTACTCCTTTAACCTAAGTGATGAATTTTATCCCTTGTTTTGACCTTGTGCTTGTTGTGACATGTTGTAGAATCATTTATACAAGTCAATCTTGATTGTTAACATAAAACTAGTTTGTGATAACTATGATCTTATAACCTTCGTTGCTAACACCCTTAACAAAAAGAAAATTATTCCATAATTTTCCTAGCTAACCCTAGTTGTTTCTTGGTCTCCAATGGTAGTTTGAAGTGGTCATTGCACTTAAGATCTGAGATTTCTACTGTAGACACTCCAAATTTACATTATGTTGGTCAGAAAATCTGTCACGAGAGCAGATCTATGGATAGACGAGCCAACAGTGTGCAGGACATAGCCCCTCTTTGAGACAACAAAGCGAAACTGGTTTATTGCTATTCCACCAATAGGAACCTATGCAAGTCTCACAATATTCTACCTTTGGGGGTTTGGGATCTCATCCTATTAGAGGTGTTTCTAACTATGGAAAGAAAGGAATGGAGGGAAAAGATGAAGAAAGGATGGGTCCGAAGGGAGAAAAGAAATGAATTCCAAAGCAGAAAGGTCAGAGGGTTTATGTTTTGCGATTGGTAATAAATGGATCCAAACCTACTTGCATAAACGAGAAAATAAATACTGATGGAAAAATGACAAAAAAAAGATAGGTCCAATAGAAGGAACGCATAGATCTGACATAAGAAAGATCAAATGCGTATAACACACATATTCAGCACAAAGTCTTAATATTTGTATTAATGTTTCCTCCTGTTACAAAAAGTACAAATATTTTTCTTCTCACTTCTATTTTTCATCTAAAAAGTGTCCACACTAAATACAACAAATATTCAAGTATTTATAGAAGGAGGAGAAGAGAGAAGGAAAAAAGAAACCAACAACTAATTACAAAAATTTACAAAATATCCAAAAGTAAACCGTTGACTTTGGGCAACTTGGTGGATGACAACATCCCATGGTGCAACATGGATGATGTCATCATTTGTGCTAACATACTTTTAAATATTACAAAAGGAAAGCCAAGAGGAGGGAGCTATTCGTCGTTGTCTTGCGGCTGGAAGGGAGGGCTCTCAGGAGCTTCTTCTTGAGTGGTGCTTGATTCTCCCTCTTTATCTTTACCTTTGCTCTTTGGCAAATGCTTCGGTCTGACAGGTGCATTGCCCAAAGGGGACGTGGTGAAATCTACCCCAAGGTAGATGAGGCCATTCATTTTGCACCAATGCTCTATGCACTGCAATGTGCCCTTAACCCTCTCCTCAATGGTCTAAGGTGCCCTTGTCCTATCAATCTCGACAAATGGCCAGTCGTCCCCATTCGTATCTAGATATACCTAATCAACTTCTTGATTAGTTGTTTGGAAACCTTTTGGAACAATAGCCATGCCATATTGAATAATTTCTGCCAGCGCCAGGCGGGAGTGATCCTTTCTCTTGAGTTCGACCTTATGATACAGGTTGATGTAGATGTCCTCGATCTGTGGAATGTGGATCAGATCAAGTTTTTCCTTTAGGAGGTAATTCTGTGGATCAAAGGTTAGCCTTTCTGGAAAATTGTGCTTCAGGTTAAGCACTTCCAGCTCCGAGAACATTTCCCGGGCCTTGGTGTGATAATTACAGGTGTACCTGCCCACTGTGAGGGGGAAAGGAGTTCCACCCTTCTTCCTTTTCAGGAACTTCTCGTGATATGTTATGAACTGTCTAGATAGCTCCAACAAGATCAACTTAGGGCCTGCATACCTTGGTAACTTGGTGGGCTCCCCCAAGAAGTTGGCTGCTCTGAGATAGGTAAAAGTGGGGAATTGCGTAAAAAATGCTCCCCACTTCTCCATTGCAGTTACTATGCTCTTGGTCGTCTGACCGTGAGTCATATTGGGCCTCAAAAGGTAGATGATGCCATAGAAGAAGGCATCGTTGATCTTGATGAACTATGGAATGTTGTTTTCCAGTCTTAATTCTGGATAATATTCAAATATTTTTACCTAGGGCCATACCCCACATCATCTCAGTGCTGGATAATCTCTCTCAGAAGTAGTAGTGTAGACCACGTAGGATTTCATGTAGAACCTCCCCGTTGTATTGAGGTTTTAAAGCTACTCAGAGATGGTGCTGCTGATGATTTCTGCCCACTCAAAACGCTGATTAGGCACGTTCTTGTTCATTATTTCCAGGTACCTGAGCATCCATTTGTGGAAGTAATGGGCATCAGAAAGTCCAAAAACCCTACACAGGAAAGTAATGGTGTCGCTCAGTTCCTCAGAGAAGTCGCTGCAGTGAATAACCTGCGGCCACCTGGTTATTACCTTCTTATTTTTCAAATACACATTGTTCATTAATTGCATGCATTTTTCTTCATTTTCTTCCCATGCCTTTACGTAGTCTTCCTGGCTTATAGCCACAAAATGCCTGTGGTGGGGAATACCCAACATGATCTCGAAGTGTCGAGCAGTGAGGTTAATTATAACCTTTCCCTTCTCATTCTCGACACACCTTGTCTCTTTGTTATAGCAGCGGGCCACCACCA
The DNA here is from genome assembly GCA_019776745.2 of Taxus chinensis. Classification (NCBI taxonomy): domain Eukaryota; kingdom Viridiplantae; phylum Streptophyta; class Pinopsida; order Cupressales; family Taxaceae; genus Taxus; species Taxus chinensis. The sequence goes on along the minus strand of CM034150.1, from coordinate 84,147,223 downwards.
TCATGAACTCATTATTTACTGCACTAATGGGGATTCCCCTAGTGAAATACAGACCGCTTCCCACCAATTTTTCCATCCAAGGACTTCTTGTGACCCTTCTAGTTCTAGCCCAAAAATCTGCCATGTCTATATGGCCAAGTTCAGAATCTCTGATGTCTAAGTCACATTCTACATGGGACTCGGGAATTCTGAGCCTTTGATACTTGTATTTCATTTCTTCCTTCGTGAGTTTGGCCTCACCCTTTGACTTGGTTGGCCTTTTGCTTGATGTAGACATATGCGAATCTAAGTTCAGTTATTGATCTGCAAGAAAAAGGAGTGAAGTCCAACGCAGAAGATCCATGTTAGCTATTAGATCATCCATCAAAGCTTTACAGAATGAGGAGTTAGCAATTTAAAAGCTTTTGGGCACAGGGCACAAGAATATTACAGGCTGTAGGGTAAAAATTATGACGCACTGAGGTGGAGTGTTGCAAGGAAGAAAGCAACACCAAAGGGCACGGGGCGCAGGAAAATTACATACAACACTCTGTGTTGATGCAAACAAATTTTTGCCTACGCCATTGTGTAAAGTTTAAACTGGGCGCAAATAATTTTTGTGTTACATGGTAGCAGAATGTGCCAATGGCGCATAGATGGAATGTGTTGCATAACATTTTGGTGCGCCAAGGGGCACAACATTAAAGGGTGTATCACTGACTTTATATGTGCCAAGGGGCCTTTGGCGCGGCACAGGAAGAGATTGCATAACAAAATTTGTTGGTGTAAGTAGGATTGCGCCTGCGCCGGTGTAAGGATTTTCTTAGTTTTTTTCGACGTAGGAAGGATGCGTGTTGTAGGCAAGGACAGTGTGCCCTCTTAGCGTGACTATGTTTTATGCAACAAGGATGGTGATTGTGCCAAAATAAAATTGTGGCCCAGAACTGATAACTTTTAGGTTTTCTTTCTTCCTGATTGGTTTGTGGTTTTAGGCCTCTTTCGATGTGGATTTTAACATTGAAGGGGGACATAGCGAAGAAGATCTTGGGTTCATTTTTGAGACAAAGCCCTCCAGGCCAGTAGATCTTGAAGGAGGGTGAAACTGGCTTGGGAGGGAGACTGCAAAACAGGCTGGAGGGGTTTATGGTTTCTTTAGATTCATTTTAGTATTATCCCACAAAGAACCAAACCAAAACAAAAACCATAAGAAAAGCAAGGACCACTTACCCAGAATATATAGAATGAGAGAAATGAAGTGGGGCCCAAAAACACAACACAAGGATGACAAGAGCACTGACAGGTGCAGAGGAATAAATTTTCACGTGTTTTTCAATCGTGAAAATGACAGGGCGGATGCGCCTATATATAACAAAAGGTGTAATAAATGCGCCACCAAATTTTTCAAAGGGCGCACCAGAAAGTATGTCGACATGAAAATATTTGTGCCCTTTGGCATGGTTATGCATCTGTCAGCAAGAAATTATCTACACCTTCGGCGCAAATTCAGGACTATCAACATGGGATTTTGAGAGCTTTGTCGCACTGCTTAAGGGCGTAACATTTTTACTATTGACAAGCCGGCGCATGCGCCTTGGTGTAAGCAAGAAAGACACATCACGAGGAGGCGCAATAATTATTGTGTTAACACTCCAAAGGGTGCACAAAAGGAATAGAAGGGGGCACAAATAATGTTTGTGTTGCATGAACAAAATCTGTGCCCAGCCAAAAAGGACCAAAAAGACCAAGTCTGAAAAACCAAATTTTCCGGAAAGGGATTTTATGCCCTTCCGAATGCTGAGGGACCTTAACGAGGAACCAGAACAATATTTTGGTATGGTTACCTGCAAAATTTCCCTTGTCAATTTTACAGGATAACACATTCATGTTTCCACTTGTTCCCAGTATTATGCTAATACACCTTGTTATTCACCCATTTGCATATAATTAATTTAATTGATGCACATTGTACCATTTTGGATTAATTAAATTAATACCATGTACCCTTTGTACCCCTTTGGCTAAATTAATTATTATTTATTAATTAAATAGTTAATTAATTAAGTGTGTGCACATCCTAGTCATCTACCACTTGATCAAACTCAAATTTTACTCCACTTTGACTACCCTAGTTAACTGCACTTCTAGAATCCTAGAAAGGTTGGGGCAATTAAAATGCATGTACAACCACCTTTCTAGATGAAAATGTTTATAATTAATTTCATTATTGCCCCCGACACTATTGTAACTTCTCATAATGTTATTTTTAGGATGTTCATTTATCTGTATAACCAATTCCAACTACCTTCTATTTCTATAAATTGCAAGCTTACCTTCCTTCTAATCCCTCTTGAATTTGAAGCACAAAACCTCTGTTGAATTGGGTCTATAGCATTTTCCTTCAAATCTTGGAGAGCACTCAAAAGTACCCACAAAACACTTTTGACATTCTTTCTGCAAGGTTTCACAAGAGACTCTTAATCTGAGGTTTGCACAAAACATTTATGAGAGGTTTGCATGTTTCTTTGTTTATCTTTCGTTTTGGTATTTTTCTCTGCTTACATTTTGGCATGCCCAATGGGACTCACACCCCATTTTGTTCTGTTTTTGGTTTTATTTCTTATTGCTATGTTTTATTTGTTTCACCACAGTCTTCTTGTTTATGTGCATCTTTCACAGGTGAATTGGCAAGGCATTGTTTACTAATTTATTTTTACAAGAAGGAGTTGTTTTACTTTTGCAAATTGTGCTAATCGGGGTTTCCCTTTTAGTTTCCCCATTTCTCCATTTTGTATACATTTTTGTTGTCCTTTCTGCACAACTTGCAACATCAAAAGAAAAATACATTTAGATTTTTTGTTATTCAATAACAAAAAGAAGTTTTTTTGTTAGATTTTCCTTTTTCAAAAAAAAAGATTTTGTTATCTTTTTAATAAATCTAATTTAGATTTCAGGAAAATTTAAAAAAATTTAAAAATAAAAATTCTGAAAACAAACATAAAAAATTCAAAACCTAACTACCCTACCCCCCCTCCCTACCTAGCTTGGTCAGCTCAACCGAGCCACTCCCCTCCCAACCTACCCCTTCCTCATTTCCCATAGCCTCACAAACCCCCTACCCCAAGCCACCTCTCTTCCCAACTCCACTGCTCCACCTCCCTTCCTATCTCCCCCACTCTGCCTACGTCTTGTTCCCAATCCCACTCACTACCCATCCTCCTCATTGTTTCTCCCAACCTCGTTGCCATTTCCCACAACCTACCTACCCCGTTCCCTGAGTCCCTCACATTTCTTTCCACCTCCCTACTCGTCCCTTGGACGTTGGCCCTCCCCATTTCATACAGCCCTACAAACCCCCTACCCAAGCCCCTTCTCCATCTCCTCCCATCCTAACCCCCATCTTAGACCGAGCGCTCCATGCAGCCCCTTCTGAACCTTGTGCTCCCTCTAAGCCATTGACTCACCTTCCCTTCCCACTACACTAATCCCCATCTCTATCCTAAGCTATTTAAGCCCTAATCCCACACCACCCTGCACTACACCGATCCCTATCTCTCTATTGAGCTACTCAACCCACCTACACACACATACTAAGCAAATTTACACTACATTAGGATTTTTCAATTTATATTCTTTTTTTTATAGATTTAGGGTTAGGTTTTATTTCTTTATTTATTTATTTTTATTTATACTTTCTTCTTTTTTAATTTTTCAGTTACAATTAAATTTATTTCCTTTCTTATTATTATTATTTTTTTATTAGACTAACTGTGTCGTTTCCTTTTACAGGGTTCATGAACACTTTTAAGTACTCTCTTGCGCTGATTGTACTTGTTGCCATTTTAGTGTTATTGGATGTTTCGGTCAAATTTTTCAAACTTTTTAGCCATTTTGTACACATTTTATCATTTTCTAACTCAAACTAACACTTTGTCACGTGTTTTTCCATACTTTTCCTTTATCATTTTCTTTTGTTTTTGTGACACTAACATGAACTGCCCACGCATATGCTCTTCCCTCTTGCTTTTTAAAGTGATCTTGGGAATCAGAAATGTGGTCATTTCTTTATTTTTTGTTTTTTGGGAATTAACGCTTCACTTAACCAAAGCCAACTCACACATATGCTCTTTCCTCACACTTTTTAAGCGATCTTGGAAATCTAAAATGTGGGTTCACTTTTGTTCTCTTATCTATTTCATTTTGTTTGTTTTACCTCATTCCGGAAAATTTTCTAATCTTTTTTTGCAAGACCCACTCTCAAACAAGGTGGTTAAAACATTAAAAACTACTAACTATAGGTTATCAAAGGAGTTCAACAAAACCACACCTAAATCAAAAGATAAAAAACATACCACATTCAAAAAACTTGATTTTCAGGTTCGGTTAAGAGTTACGGCTTGACCGTTTAATTAGAACATAATCCCCTTGGCATAAGCCTTAAGCTATAACAAAGGGGGTGGTTCTAAGAACCCCAAAGTAGTACACACCTTGAGGGAGCTGGTGGATGAAACAGGAACCTTTTCTCCTACCTGACTAGCAAATCCTTTGTGAGTTAGAGTCACGAAATATCCATAGTGGCGACCCCAATGCAATTCATTCTAAGAAAGGTCTTTACACAGGGTTTCAAAGGGGGTGAAGTAAAGCCGTCAGCTGGCAATAGCGTTACGCTTGCTTAGATATTTTTCTAACACCTATTTGAGAGAGCCACCCAGGAATCCAAACATTGTCCAAGCCAATCTAATGTAGAGGCCAAAAACAAACATTCAAAACAAAATTTTCTTTATTTTTGACTTTCTTCTTTTGTTTTTGTTTCTTTTTTTTGTAGCGTTCCACACTCACTTTTTCCCAAACACTCCTTGTTTGGGATTCATCTTTCACTTTTCTTATCTTTTTTTCATTTTCCAAATAATCCTTGTTTCGATTTTACTTTAATTCTTGTTTCATTTGTTCTTGTCTTCTTTTCTTCTCATCATTAGTCATTCACTAACCTTCATTTTATTCTCAATTTTCCCCTTTTTTGGAACTTTCATCTCTTTTTTATTATTTCAATTTTCTCTTTTTTCATCCTCATTGTCTTCTCCATGTAAGCTTCTTTCACTCATTTGGATTTTTTTAGTCACTTATTTGATTCTTCCCTTCTCACGATTATCAAATCATTCTATCTATCGTAGTCACCAAATCACCTCCTTGAGTTCATCTCCCATTTCATTCAACACTTAAACATTTGGATTACATTTCCTAAAGTTTAAGTTTTCATCCTCTTTTCGACATCAAGTCTTGATTTGTGGATGTCCATGTCCTCGCTCGAGCACTTTCATCTTACAAATCACATATTATCAGTGTTGTGTTTCACTTTGCCATAACTTATTTCATCATATTTTATCTTCATTCTCCTCTTATGACATTTAGTTTGACAACATCATTGTTAAACTGAATGCATTTTTTTTCTTCACGTCTCTAACTTGATAACATATTTGCTACATTATAGACACTTCATCATATATTCTTTTCAACACTTCCACTATCAGTATCCGAGTCTTATCTCTTCATTATCCTCTTCCTTCTTAACTAATTCTTGTTAAGGGGTGAGAACATCACATACGATTTGACTCCTTTTTCATACCCTCTTCCCATTTAGCATTCATTTTTGCTAGGTGGTAGAGTGCATTTGGCAATCAATCTATCCTCATTTCTTCACTCTAGCATTCACATTATTAGAGGTTGAACACATTTAGAATTTTTCACTATAACCATCCTCCATTCTAGCATTCACTTTGTTAGAGGAAGATAACCTTCATCACATCATGCCATTCTTCCATCTTGGCATTCACTTTGTCAAGGGTCAAGTTTATCAAACACTTTGACATGCTTCAATCTTGACATTCACTTTGTTAAGAGTTGCATCACTCATATCTTCCAAACCTCTTTCCCATCTTATCATTCACTTTGTGAAGCAACAAATTATTATCAAACTTAATCATACACCTCTCTTCCATCGTCGTATTCACTTTGCTTCGGGTTGGATTATATTTTGCATATCTCTTTTGCTCCCTCCCTCTTTTAAAAATGGTGGGAACACGACATAGAGATTACATTCCTTTTGGAAGGGGTGAATGAAATACTTTTGGAAATTTTGATAGTGATAATGACCAAAACTCTAAGGATGATTAGAATGACATCTCACTCGAAGAACAATCCCGTGTTGAAAATATTTTACGTATGAATAAAGACCAATTTTTCTTCATCTCCTTGAGATGGGAGAAAAATTACCCTCTGACTTCAATGAAGCTAGTTTACAAAAATTACTTGGCAAATCGCCACCTAACAAGGGTGAACCTTTCATTTCGACAAATAATGACGCTGAGGTAGGACCTAGTCACACGAATACTGATGATTGAAACAAGTCCACCTCAAACAATGCCAAAGGACAATGAATCAAAAAAAGAAAACTATGATGAAAGGAACAAAGGAAAATCAACTAATTCTCCCATTGATCCTACTTAAGCACCTCATGAATCAAATTAATGACATGGCCAAACAACTTTCTATTTTAAATTCCAAAGTCACCAATGAATCCCATGATAAGGAGGTGCCAAAGAAATCTAGTGACGCTTCATTTAAGATTCATACCACACACTCCAAAGATAACAATAACTCTACAAGTGATGGCTCCTTATATTTCTTACAGAACAACTCACTAGTTTTCCCAATAATGGAAAATGATGAAGGATACCATCTCTAGTATGAAACATCAAGGAAAATAATTCAGCTTTGAAGAAATGTGTACTTATCCATTCGGTAAGGAAATATTCGCATATTCCTTTTCTAAAATATTTTGAAGACACCCAACTTTCAAAAATACAGGGGCAAGAGTGACCCTAGAGAGGACAGCAGGAAGTTTTATATGGCTTGCTAATAGGTGGCCTATCGTGATTTCTTCTTAATGAATCTTTTTCCACAAAGTTTAGGAAGACAAACCTTGGACTGGTTTCCTACTTCTCCCCAAGGGCTTGTTGGTGTGTGTATTTTCACACATCATCTCAGGTGAGTCATGAAATTACAATGATGGGCTGAGATCGTAGGTACCATGTGTAATTTAGGGGTCATTATGAGACCTTCATCCAATTCTGTGTCAATGAATGGCAATGTGATTGCTAGTTGCGTCCCAGTGCATCCATTGCCTGAGTTACACTTCTATTTTGGGAGCATGTAACTCCCCAATCTCTACAATCGAGTTGTCATGATTGTAGCATTGGGGGTTACTGCAGCACCTCTTATAATGTTGACACCCCATTTGATCTATGAGATAGAATCGCAGAGTTTTAAAATCCCTTATTGACCAAGGTTCTACTTGTGTTTCAAACCTCATTTACATGCACATTTGGTTGATGCATCGCTAACCATCTCGAGATCTCTTCACGGCAAGCCATTCGCACATCCGTTGATGTGCACGTCGTCCCTCGTGATTGGCCTTGCTTATGGGTTTTAAACCCGAATTCTTTGGGATGGCTGGGCAGAGCAGATCTTGTGAAAATGAATCCGTGCACTCATCGACGTAAGATGTGCATGTTTTTTGGCTGTCTAAGCATGATCTTTAGATTCTTGTTACGTGCGTCATATTGGAAATTCTGAAACCATCAAGCTCTTTACTTGCACTGATTTGCAAGATGTTTATACCTCTCCTATGGGTCCATATTCGTGTGGAATCGAGGTGGTTGTTCAAGTTTTTGGTGTTTTTCATGTTTAGTGTCTTTGACCGCTCAATGGAAAGTAGGTTTGCATGTGACTTGGATGATAAAATTCACGGAGCTTTGCATGCAGTTTTTTGGTAGCATCTTCAGCTTGACATTTTTAAGGGTTCTTGTTTTGTATCGGGGTTTTCATCCAATCTTTGGTACTTAAATCGAGGACTCCATCTGTAATGGAAATGGCCACTTACCCTTGTCTTGGCTCTTCATACTCACTGCATTGGATTTCAACTTCTTTTCTCGAAGCCTATCGCTACCTCACTTCAAAGCTCACTCTAGCATGTCTGTATGCTTTAAGTCAACTTCATTCCAAGGATGAGCTGCTTTGGAATCACTACCATGATGGGAAGTACTCAGTCAAATGCTTTGTTTTCATTTGAGATTTATTTTCGGAGTTCGAGCACTATTTACATCTCATTGTTAATTGGAATGAAGATTTGGTCGTGGTCCTTGTTGGTTAACTGGCATCATGAATGCTCTGTTGCTATTGGCTGAGCCATCACTAGGTATTTTTCTCACTAGCTTGACAATGTGCTGGGACGTTGAAGCTATTTTTCTTAATTACAGTGCCATCTTGGAAGGAATGTTTTTATGTGCACTGCATTAACCTTGACACGTTTTTCATTCAAACTACGTTTTGATTGCATTGAAAAAAGACATTTTTTGGCCTGCCTTTTTCCTGGTTACTTCAATTCTGCAGCTCCACCACTCCAGCCGTGTTCCTCTAAGGATTCCTACAGCACCTCCCTTGCACCACGTGGACACCAACAACGTTTCAACCATCTGCCCTGTTACTCCACACACAGGATCAAGAAATGTGGCTATTTCAGACCTAAACCATTGGAAAATGCCTTGGAAGCTCTAGACATGCTCCCACCTGATCAGAAATAAGAAACAAAATTATACCCCCAGCCGTTTCACCCAAGAGACCTGCTAACAGGTACTCCACGTGGGCTCTATCCAGCTCCGCATGTGGCCTTGAACACAACAGCGGTTATCACCAAGCAACGTGAAGACGTGGCATCTCCTTGTTGTCCACTCTTCCAGATGTGGGCCCTCCTGGACACCTTCTTTTTTAATAGTTTTAGGGTAGATCTAAAAAAAAACATTTCATCCTCATGGCATTGTAAATTGGTATAAGGCTGTAATTTGATGGGGCCTCTAAAGGAATACCCTGGGACACGCTTATCAAAGATGGAGGGGCAAGGTCCAGGGTTGGCAGGAGGCTAACCCCCCTGCTGCATATGCAAGAATAAACCCCTGTTAAAATTCTAACCAATCATTTTGCTGAAGCGAGTACCCACACAATGGGGCTTGAGAGTTGCACGGGCTCAAAATCTTCGTGTACCTTGTTGTTGAATGCGACTCCCTACAACATCTAGTGTAAACTTCTTCATCAGTCACGGGAATCATCCTAGTTGGATGCTATTAAGGATTTTGATCTCTGAATCCATAAGCATCATTTCATGAGTGCTTCCTTGGCATCAGAAGTTGCATGCATTTTTTTCAGGGAGGGCTTTACATTGATGGATGCATTGGCCAATTTTGTAAACTCACCACTTTTATAAAGTGCACGCATTCTCAGGGGGTAATGATTGTACTCTTGGGTTTTCAGCTACACAGACAGCATTCATGCGGACCTTCATATCCAAGCAATCTTGCTTTTGATGCAGTCTTGCATCTTTGCATAATGGAAGAGTCAGCATCAATAACACTCTCAGACTTGTTGCATTGTAATGAATCTCTTTACAGCAAATAATGCCACTTCTCACCGGAGAGGGAACTATTCAGCTTGGCGTGAACTCCAAGTGGAGTTATCTAGATTTGAAAATCGCCCATGCGAGGATGTACTTTCACCTGTTCTATATCTTGGATTCATAGTTCCTCGCAAACCATTGATCATCATCATCTAGATGTGACTTCCTCGATACTTGCAACCACATCTTACTGGTCACACGACGATGCATGTCTCTCATTCTCTTTGGTTTCAGCAGTTACGCAGACTGTTCGTGAGATCCACATCACCGTGTCTAAAGCATTCTTCAGTCCCTCTATGCGAGACCCTTCACATTCTACCACCGTTGCTATTGTTGATTCAGTTGTCTACGCTCACATTTCTTCATGTGATGGAAGTTGCTGCTGACCAGTAGAGTCACAGAGAAGATGGGAGGACTACCCTTCTGAATTGAGCAAGGATTGTGCACCTAGTTCTGGATGTTGAGAGTACTACAGAGGACTCTTCTCCTCTTTCTCTCAGCTATTCCAGAGAGTGTTTCCACATCCCACATCTCATCAGATGATCAAGGTAGTCTCCTACATCAGCCTCATACCATCATCACACCCGCCTCCTTTCCCACCTTCAGTGTGTGAGAGCTCCTTCCTCTCCTCTTCTTTCATTGGGGACAGAAGTCATACCTAGTCAATGAACATCACTCTTGCTGTTTGTTGAGCCGACCTCAGTTGGGATGAGTATCGCTTCTTCGACCTTAGGGTTGTATTTTCACAGAGTCTACTTGCTGATGCACTACAGAAGTCCCTCATCCATCTACAGGTGTTTTAGAGGAGTTCATCATCTCTGTTGCACAGCGAGTGCCCCTTCCGGGAATCATGTTAGCTTCCACATCTCCAGAGACCTTCATGATGAGGTCCACCCTCATGATGATTCGATCCCTTTTCTGTTGAAGGTAGGATTTTTTACTGTCCCTTCTAAACATCTTATATTTTTACATCACTTTCGTAGGAATCAATTGGTTTGCTTCCTCTTTTATCACTGCTGATAGTTCCTATGAACACGTGGCATTACCTTCGAGTTCCTTGAAGCACTCACTCGCTAGACCTATGTCACACTTCCATGCACCAGGACTCAAAGTTCTTTGTGTTGCTACCTTTAGTGTTGCCTTCTGTGGAGTGGGTAGACTTCTAGCACATCATTTATTTCCTCTCATAAGCCCGGCTAGACACACAGTTCGTTGTGAGTGCTCTTCTTCAGTTCAGAGGCAGAGGATCTCGTGCTTCGACATTCTTCTAGGAGACCTCCTAGAGCTACAAAGTTCAGATCCATGCCATGGCTACACAAAATTCTGCATTCCTCTTGTCTCCCTGCTACTTCTCTCTTCTTTTTCTTTTTGAGAGACCTCGCCTCTACCTGTACATGGGTACCTTTTCACCGGCTCGTCTATCCAGCTGAGGACCCATACCTTGAGACATCTTTCTGTAGATAAGAGAGTGTTTTGTTCTCTTGTGGTGGCATTTTTTTCCCACTGGGTATCAGTAGTGCCAGTCACTGGGAAGTGCGGATGGATATCTTTTTGTACATGAGGTTGGAGGCCTCATTAGGCTTTGTGCCGAGACCCATTTCTGATTTCTGACTTCAAGAACCTACCTCATCCTAAAGGCAAGAAAAGCATGGAGGAGGAGGGTGAACATTGGTAGCAGTCAGTATTTTCCACATCATACAAGAAGATGACCTCATTAGATTCACGCTTAGGAAAGGCCAAGATTAGACAGGATTACAACATTGCCGTCATTTAGGGGTCATTGATGATATTCATCTTAGGCGTCAGTGCGTCAAAAGTGTTTCCAACCTCAGTGATGTCCCGTGCGTCACTTTGGGGCAACGTTACAGAAAGCAAAAGAACTATTCTGAGGAGCTTGATAAGACTCCCCCTGCTCATACTCGAGTTGTCATGATTGCAGTACTGAGGGTTACTCATGCACCTCTTATATGTACACCCCATTTGATCAGTATCGATAAAGCTGCCAAGAAGTATTTTTGGATGCTTCTGCTGCTTTTAGTTGTTTTTTTGTTGTTTCTCTGCGGTCGGTTTACTGTTTTTTTGCTGTTGTTTTGTTGTTTTGTCTCGTTTGAGTAGCTGTTTTTGAGCTACTTAGAGCTTCATTGTAACACTTGGATCTTGATCCATTCTCTCTGTTTCTCACTCTTATTCCGGCTCTCAGGCCTTCTTTTGTATTCAAGGGTATAGTCCCTTTCAAAAAACTATTTGCCAATAATAAAAAAAAAAAACCATTCTTTTTTTAATTAAGGGTAAATAGTTTTGAAGGGACTATACCCTGTATACAAAAGCACTCAAAAGCCAAATAGCCTAAGTAGAAGAAACAACCCAGAAAAGAGAAAAACAACCAACACCAGAGGGCTCAACAGCCAGATAATACAACATAGTAATAGAAAAGGATCAAGACGTACAATTATCCGAAAAATAGCAGAAGAGACCAAAAAACAAACAAGAGATATCAATCACTGAATATCGCAACCAAAAAATAGCACCAAAACCATCAGTCAACAGCAACTTCGTAGCCAGTAAACAGTAGCACAGCTCTGCATTCTAGTAACCATTCTAATAGCTCTCACCAAGACAAATCTAAACATGTTAACTGTAATTATAATATGGTCAATGATGGTATTACAGACAACTGCAATGTCCACAACGTCCAAAACACTGAGACTAGACAAAAAAAGGTAAACAACCTCTTGTTTTTTCTAACAAAGAGGTTTTGTTCTCTCCCGATTCTTAACATCACCATTTCACTCCTTTGAGAGAAACTCTATCAACTATCCTTCAAAAACTTGTTAATGCAAACACGGTTACTTATCCCATCACTAGACCTTGGGTTGAGGTAGAACCCAAGCCTACTTAGTACAATGTTGATACTTATTGTGATTTTCATCGCATTGATGGTCAACCAACTGATTGATTCTTTCACTTACGTCACTTTTCCCAAGATATAATTGATAGTGGTGATATCACTGTTGAAGAATCGTCACCAAATAATACACCCAACGACAATCTTAAGGTGTTCTCAAACCCATTTCCCAAACATGGCGATGACGATAAAAATGCTACCAAACATCCTTCTACCAATAACATTGATTTTAGTTCAATTATCTCATTTATTGAGGAAAAACCATCTACAATGGTGACCATTAAATTCACACCTTCAAGTAATTCCGTGACCACATTCTGATGGAAGATATGGGTTCTTGCATCTAACCAACCTTCTAAATCTTTTGTAGAACCTCAAATGTCCAAACCAACAACCCCTTCAAATCAAAAGTAAAATTCTAATGGAAAATCTTCCACTCCATATCAGTACGACTTCAAAAAATTGGCAACCACGCCAACACATATCTCTCTGATGGAACTACTGAAAGATTCACCTAGATTTCAAGATATTCTCACTCATGCTCTAAATGAATGATGTGTTCCTCATACTCTCAATGTTTGATAGTTTCATGCTATGATCGTGAACCTGACGCCTAAAACTCCTATCCTAACTTTTAGCCCTCAATATATGTTGAAGATAAATTTGATTAACAAAAACTCCTTGTACATCGAAGCCTATGTTACCGATCATAAATTCAAGAGAGTTCTTATCGACAATGGAGCAGCCCTTAACATCTGTTCTATAAAAATACTTTGTTGCCTTGGTCATAAAATAGATAACTTAGATGATAACATCATCACCATTCATGGTTGTGATAATACTAAGTGTCAGTCCTGTGGCACCATCACTCTTCCCATATAAGTAGGCCCGCAGCTCCTTGACACTATGTGTCATGTAGTTGACACAGAAACATCATATAACCTTCTTCTGGGTAGACCTTGGATACATGTGATGCATGCCGTACCTTCCACTTTCCATTAATGCATAAATTTTCCACATAACATAAGAGAGTTCACCTTGTGTGGCGATACTGACCCCTTTAAATACTATAAGTTTTTTGAAGCAAGGTACAAAAAGGAAAATTATTATCCATCTATTGATAGCACAACCAAACCTAGCCCAACTCATATTATTACCAACCATAATTACCTAGATATACTGTTGAGCCCTCATGCTTCCACACCTTCCTATGAAGCATCTACATCTAAGGATTCACCTGACATTACATTATCTCTTAAAGGTTTAGGCGAGTAGGCACTTGACAATACATTTATTTTTGGAAAACTCCCATTATCACCTCATAGATATGGGCATCCTAATGCTCCTCATCTACAAGAACCTCCAGCTTACTATCTCACAAACACTCTTTAGAGATGATATGGATATGTAGAAGATGAACATATTCCAATTTCTGATGACTCTTGGCTATACGATGACATGATGGCATATTGCAACAAATCCACTGATTACACCTAGGGTCGTAAAATGATGAAAAACATGAACTGGAAAGGAAGAGGCCTTGGTCCACAAGGGCATGGTGTTCTTGAACCTATAAATATCAATTCTAACCTTTACACATATGGTATAGGATATGAGACATATGAGAATATGCCTATAGTCTTTGAGGTATTATCTAGCGATGCTACCTCATATTCTAAAATTGAGACCAGTTTTGCATATAGCCTCTTCAAATACCTAGCCGAAACTATGCCTTTCCTAGACTACTTATTTGTTAAAACCCTTGACATTGTTTATCCTTCGCTCATTGATCAGGACCAATAGTGTCATATTTCCATGGCTCTCTTTCAAAACAATGAGGCCATCCAGGAGTTCCTCGAGGCTCAGGACCCTTTTCCCTTGTTGGATCACAAGAGGGGTTTTGATATAAGCCTTGATGTTACCGCTTACTTTGGTGAAGAACTTACAATATCCAATCTTAAAGAAAAATAAATTAAACACAGAAAAAATACAAATTATGTCTCGCATAGTGAAAACATTTCTGAGGCATTATACGATAAGCAAAAAATGAAAAAGAAAAAGAAAGAAAAGGACGCATCTCCTAGTGAAAACCTTTCTGAAGCACTAGAGAGAGGAGATTTGGATCCAGAAATATCTGAAAATCTACACAAGCCTCCAATATCATTTCAAGATAATGACACTTCTAAGTTGTTGGTAGAAGATACAACAATCATTAACATTAGAACTGAAGACCAACCAAAATTGTTATAACTAGGTGCCAGTTTATCAAAAATAGATATCAAAGCATTCACAACACTTCTAACTGAGTTTCAGGATGTATCCGCTTGGTTTTATAAATATATGCCTGATCTTGATCCTTCTCTTGTGGGTCATCACCTTGTGGTGCACCCAGATACTAAACTTGTCAAGTAGAAACTACGTAAAATGCATACCAAGGTTGCATTTCTTGTTAAGGCCAAACTACAAAAATTATTAGATTCGAGCTTCATACAGTGCATTGATTTCTTAGAGTGGATATCTATTATGGTACTAGTTGTGAAGAAGACCCCCAAAATCCGTATTTTTATAGATTTTTGTGACATTAACAAGGCATGTCCTAAGGATGATTTCCCTTTGCCTAATATTGACACAATTTTCGATTCTATTGTAGGCCATGAGATGTTATCACTTATGGATGGATTTTCTGGGTATAACCAAATTCAAATTTCTGAAGAAGACCAACATAAAATATATTTTACAACCCTATGGGGGACATTGTGTTACAAGGTCATGCCTTTTGGCCTTAAAAATGCTGGTGCAACTTATCAATGTGTCATGACTGTTATTTTCCATGACCTTATTCACGACATAATGGAATATTATGTCGATGATATTCTTGCTAAATCAAAGACTAGGGTGGATCATCTAGCAGTTCTTAGGTGTATATTTGACTGGTTAAGGGAGTAAAAGGTTCACCTTGATCCAAAAAAATGTGACTTTGGTGTCATTTCAAGGAAACTTCTAGGATTCATTATCTCACAAAGAGGAATTGAAGTGGACCCTATCAAGGTCAAAGCTATAATAGATATGTCACCTCTTCAGAACCTTCAACAATTAAAGGGCCTAAAAGGAAAAATATAGTCTTTTCATCACTTCATCTCCAATTTGGTAGATAAGTGCCATCATTTCAACCCGCTGCTTAAAAAGGATGTCCAATTCAAATGGACACAAGACTGTCAAGACACCTTTGCAAAATTGAAAGAATACCTAGTATCTCCATAGGTACTCATGTCTCCTATACAAGATAAGCCTATGTTGTTATATACATCTACAATAGAACATTCCATTAGGGAATTATTTCCACAACACAATGATAAGGTTCAGGAACAAGTTGTGTATTACTTGAGTAGAAATTTCCTTGAACATGACACCAAGTACTCATAGGTTAAAAAGGCTTGTTTAGCATTTGCTTATGCTTTCAGAAAGTACCTACTTTTGAGACCAATCAGAACAGGATGCATGTCTAGCTAGATTGGGCTACTTAGTGAATTTGACATTGAAATTATCAATCAAAAGGCTGTCAAAGGTCAAGCACTGGCAGATCAATTGGATGCAACACCATTACTAGGTTCACAACCACTAAATTTTGTATTTCTAGATGAAGACTTGTTGTACATAGAGGAAACACCCTTATGGACATTATTCGTTGATGGATCTTGCAATATCCATGGTTCTGGAGCAGGAATTATCTTGCATACACCAGATGGAAACCTCATATCTAAATCTTATCGTATCAACTTCCCTTACACAAATAACATAGCAGAGTATGAAACACTGATAGCAAGCTTAGGCTTAGCTATCTAATGCCACCTACAAGAATTGATAGTTCTTGGTGAATCTCTTTTATTCATTAATAAAGTTAATGTAGAATATCAGGTAAACGATGAAAATATCTTACCTTTGATAGCCTTATAGAGTATTTTTGAATTATCAATTTTGAACAAGTTTGTCGCATACAAAACAAAGCAATGGATGTCATGGTAACTATCACTTCTCTTATTTCATTTGACACTAATCAAACTCACAATGAGTTTCTTGTTGAACGTCTTTTGGTGCCCACATATGAATTGTCGGAGTCCACCATGGTTTGTGAGATTGTTGGTTCTGATCATTCCTTGTACCATGATATATACACCTTCATTCAAACTAAAACTTATCCTCCTAATTTTAATTTAGCTAATAAAAGAGCCTTAGCACAACGTGCTTTGCACTACACCCTTCTTGTTGACACCTTGTATTGAAGAGGACATGATGGGAATCTCTTAAGATGTCTCAATTTGGATGAAGCTAATTAGATGCTACCTAAAGTGCATTCATGTCTTTGTAGTGCCCATACGTGCAGAATAGTCCTTGTAAAGAATATTTTAAGCATTGGATACTATTGGCCCACAATGGAGGAAGATGCATGTAACTTTATGAAGAAATGTCAAGCTTGCCAAAAACACAGTAATCTCATTCATGCACCATCCCAAGCCTTGTAACCTATTACTTCACCTTGGCCTTTTTCAAAATGGGGACTTGATTTGATTGGAAAAATAAATCCCACATCTTTCAATGGCTCACTTTTATTATAACTGCCACTAAATATTTTACCAAGTGGGTTGAGGTTATGCCTCTTACTAACATTACTAGGTGTAATAGTTATAAATTCATCTTTAACCATATTATCTGTCGTTTTGGCATCCCCGATACTATTGTCACTAAAAATGGTGTTTCTTTCAAAAATAAGGATCTCAAGGCCCTAGCTAAGAAATATAATATCCTCCTAAAATGGGTTACACCCTATTATCCACAATGTAATGGCCAATCCAAAGCATCAAACAAGACTATCAAGTCTATTCTGGAAAAGCATGTCAATAAACATAGATGTAATTGGCATATGCAGTTATATCCTACCCTCTCCGCCTACCACACTTCCTTCCGTACACCTACAGGGGATACTCCTTCTTCCCTAGTATATGGCTCTCAAGCCATATTACCTATCAAAGTTGAGTTACCTTCACTTCATGTATTCTTCCAACATATCATTCATGAAGAGGATTACATGTTGCATGCCTTGCAGAGATGGAATTACTAGACGAGAGATAGCTTCGTGCCTTAGACCGTATGCAAGCATATCATAATAGACTACACCATAATTATAATTGTAAGATCAAACCTTGACAGTTTTAAATCAGTGATTTGGTCCTAAAGGAAAATAAAAATAACACAACAAAACCACAAGAAAAATAGGGAAAATTTGAGCCTAATTGGTTAGGTCCTTATGTTATAACTACTAAATTTGGATACGGTGCAGAAAAACTATCTACCGAGGATGATAAAGATTTGAAGGAGCCTATGAATCCCATTCATCTGAAGAATTTCTACTCCTGAGTCTCTGAAGAGTAACCCTTGTACGGGGGGCATGTCAATGCATCCACCTATTTTATCATTTCACTTTTTTCCCTCTTGTAAATTTTCACCTCGTCGTGTGTCACATGTTCTCCTCAACAAGTTGTCGTGCCCATTGTCTACCACCATTGTTCACCTTCCATTTAGCATTTCATTTTTCACTTGGGAATTTCCTTTCCCTCTTCTTTGGCGTGTGGTTCAATTTTTGAAAAAAAAAAAAAACCAAAAAACATTCAAAAAATGTCTCGAAAAACCTACAAAACAATATAAAATTGTCTAGATAAAAAAACCGAAACATGCAAAAATTTTAGGCACCCCAAATTTACATTCATGTTTCCACTTGTTCCCATTATTATGTTAATGCACCCTGTTATTCACCAATTTTTAATTAATTAATTAAATTGATTAATTGATTCACATAGTACCCCTTTGGATAAATTAATTATTATTTATTAAATAAATAGTTAATTAATTAAGTGTGTGCACATCCTAGTCATCTGTCGCTTGATCAAAATCCACTTTGACTCCACTTTGACTACCCTAGTTAATTACACTTCTAGAATCCTAGAAAGGTGGTGGCAATTAAAATGCACATATAACCACCTTTCCAGATGTAAATTTTTGTAATTAATTTCATTATTTCCCCCGACACTATTGCAACTACCCATAATGATATTTTTAGCATGTGCATTTATCCGTGTAACCAATTCCAACTACCTTTTGTTTCTATAAATTACAAGCTTACCTTTCTTCCAATCCTTCTTGAATTTGAAGCACAAAACCTTTGTTGAATTGTGTCTGTAGCATTTTCCTTCAAAGATTAGAGAGCACCCACAAAACACTTTTGACATTATTTCTACAAGGCTTCACAGGAGTCCCTTAATTTAAGGTTTGCATGTTTATTTGTTTATCTTTCATTTTGGTAATTTTCTTTACTTACAACTACCTTTTAATAGTCACCAACGCATTCCCGAAGTTTTGTAGTTGTTTCACAACCTCTTGGAGCTCCTTAGAATTGTCTGATGAAGTGGAGGCCTCACTATTGCTTTGATTTCTATGAGTTGATATGGCATTCAACTCAGGTGCTTGACTGGTAGTGGGGTTGCCCATTTTGTGATAAAGAGACATAGGTGGCCTTGGTGCAATTTTTTGGAATTCAAGGATTCAAATAATAACATGTTAATCAACTTAAATGATAAACATTAATATATTATGCAATGTTATAATGAATAACTAAATAAACATTACATTAATAAATGATATAAAAAATAAATAAATACTTGCAAAATTTAAATAAAACAGATTCAAGATTTATAGTGGAAAACCTGAACGTAAAAAACCAATGTGAAAAGTAACCTTTATTGTAGAGAACCAAATTACATCTAGTAAAAACCTCCTCCTTTACTTATCCTAATCACAAGAGTAAAAACTAAATCAATTAAAATTGATTTGCACACCTTTGATATATATTCCAATATATCAAATGAGGACCCAAAGTCCTTTTTTATATGAGATGACTGAGTATGTCTCCCAACTCACCTTTTCAACCTAAACGGTTGACACTTATTTTAATGTTTAGAATATATAATAATAGAAATATAAATATTTTATATTATTAAATATTTATGCTATAGTAAAATGTTTGACCCATATTAATTAAGGGGTGGTCATCCAACTTAACCATTATATTCCAACACTCCCCCTTAATGCTAAGTGGGATAACATATGCCAATAGATTACTTGCCCATGGTACACTACAGGATTCACAATCCTTAAACCATAAAGATTTTAGGCTAGCATATAGGTTGAAGGAATTATAACACCTTTATCATACTCAAGTTACCTTTTGGTACAAAAGGATTTGAAATCCCAAAGATCATCCCATGATTAGTGGCTAAGTATTATTTGTGATTTTGACATGTTCTCACAAGTTCTAGTAAAAGGATACTTGAACCTAAACATATATGATCCTTTTATAACCAAGGACCTCCTTAACAATATTCTTATACTATATGTTTACCAATAAACTCAATAGTACTAAATAGTTGACTAAAGACCGTTGTTAAGGTCTTTCTACACTTCTTTCTAGAGAAGAAGCCAAGGAGGTATACACATGCCTAGAGGTATTTTTACACTTTCCCGAAGGTCTTTATTGCAATTAATTTTTCATTTTATAAATACCAAGTTCCATTAGGCGGTGACATTTTCATGCACACTCCCCCTCAATGGAAACTTCAAAAATCCAAGTTTTCCATGAAAGTGACAAAACTTTTTAGCACTCAAGGGCTTTGTGAAGATGTCAGCAACTTGCTCTTCAATCGGCATGAACTTGAGATCTATCTCACCACTTAGCACCTTCTCACGGATAAAGTGTATATGTATCTCAATGTGCTTTGTCCTTTGATGTTGTACTATATTATTTGCAAGATCTATGGTGCTCTAGTTTTCATAGAACAAAGGAATACTACCTTGATCCTTCATCTTTATCTCATCGAACAACCTCTTTAGCCATAGAGCCTCTTTTACAGATTCCATTGCACTTCTATACTCAACTTTAATTTAAGAGATAGAAACAATTGACTGATTTTTATTGCACCAAATTTAAACACAACCAGAAGTAGATTTTCTATCTAATACATCACCAGCATGATCAGAATCACAAAATCCATACAAGTTATAATTTTCATCCTTAATATAATGCAACCCATAATTGATTGTTCCCTTAATATATCTAAGAATTCTTTTTGCAAGATTCCAATAATCTCTATAAGGTTCCTACGTAAACCTTGAAGAAATTCCTACTGCATAGGAAACATATGTTCTAGTTATAGTTAGATAAATCAAACTACCAACTAATTACCTATACAAAGTAGGATCAAATTTTTCACATGTAGGTTTAGGATCAAGTTTTATTCCAACTTCCATAGGAGTAGAAATTAGGAAGATCAGAAAAATGAATCATCATGACAAGATCAACATAATGAAGCATGGTGCGAGCCATATCTAAAATAGTCATATTTTTCCATTCTACAACACCATTACACTGGGGATAATGGGGAGAAGTTAATTCTCTTTTAATACCGCAATCAATACAAAAAAATTCAAATGCATTGCTAACATATTCAACCCCGTTATCTGTTCTAAGCCTCTTAATTTTATAATTTAATGAATTTTCAATAAAAGCTTTGAATTCCATACATTTTCCAAACACATCATATTTATTTCTAAGAAAATATTTCCAAATCATCATGGTGAAATCATCAATAAATGTTATAATAAACAAATAATCATTTAATGAAGCTACTTCGAGAGGTCCTCTAACATCACTATGAAAAATTTCTAGTGGTGAAGTGGAACTCTCCTTAAGGTGTAAATGAAATGGTTTATTACTTTATTTCGAGCATAAACACCCTTTACAAGCATCATGAGATGAAGACAACATAGGACAACCTTTAACTATATTACATATAGACATTTCATACAATCTTCGATAATTTACATGTCCTAACCTTTCATGCCATATTTTTGAATTATTCAAACTTTGAGATACATAACAAGATGCAAAAGAAAAATCATCAAAAATATAGAGTCCATTTCCTTGAATTCCTTTAGCAATTATTTTATTATTACTATCCTTTATGTACCAAGTATCCTTCAAAATTTGAATAGAAAAACCATCATGAGTTAGTTGTGAAAACGACAAAAGATTCTTTTTAAGTTTAGGAAAAAATAAAACATTATTCAAAATAACAGTTGCAAATTTTACTTTCCTTTTCTATGTTGCTTCTAAAGATGAGTTATCACCAAGATACACAAGTTCATTGGTTTTCGAAACATCAACTAAAGAATTAGAAATACTAGCCATATGATTTGAAGCACCTGAATCTAGAATCCATTCAAAATTTGAGGAAGAGTATAAAGCAGAATATAATGCAACAGTTTTAGGAGCATCATTAGACCTATCATTTTTCCTTAAATTATATTTAGATGAGACAATCTGTTTCTGGTTTTTCTATATAGGTTTCTTATATTTACACACTTCCTTTTTATGCTCAAATTTACCACGTTTGTGACATTTACCAAATGGCATGCAATATAAATCAAAGGGATGAAATTCCCTTGATACCAATACACATAGGAGAACCATTTGAAAAATGGCTCATTTACTTTTTTGGGCCAGTAACTCTTGTTGTGCACAACACTAGAGCTTGGTACATCATCATGGCCATAATTATTTGACAAGATGGGAAGAACTGGAACCCACATAAAATTTCACAATGGCCATAACAATTATGTTCCTATGGGAGAATATAATCTCAAGATATGATTTTCCATTGTGATTAACCAATGAAAATGGAATCCATTTCATTATAGAGATGACGTGGATCTTGTTGACATCATTCATGATTGTACACAATAAGACTGCCCCTACGATCCCCGAGTGAATGGTATAGTAGAATCATTTAAAAAAATCTTGGGAAATACTTTAACAAAGATATGCAACGTAGGGCACAAATATTTGGATGACCATGTTTCAATTATCTTATGAGCCTATATGAATACCTATAAGTTCTTGACAAAGTACACACCATTCTAGCTGGTGTTTGAAAAAGAATTAATTATATCTTAAAATTATATTAGTTTTCATCATCTTAGTTATATTAGTTTCATAGTTTGAATAGGAGATTTGGATGACATAAAATCTATAAACCAAAGAATCAAAACTCTAATGAATATAGATGAGAAGATATTGCTTGCACGCTGAAATCAAGAAGTTGAGAAGAAAAGATAACAAATTGCATGATAATCAAATCAAGATCAATGTTATAAGGGAATGCACAAATGTCCTTCTCTATGAATAGAAATATGCCAAACCTCCAAGTAAAATTCAAGTTAGGTGTTTGGGGCCATACATCATTTGAAATATTTTGGATAGTGGCACTTGGGATATGTGCATGCTTAATGGAAAACTACTACCAAGAAACTTCAACGGGAGAAGGTTGAATTCCTACAAATCTTAACTAGGTAACTGTAGTGGTAATAAATGTTTTATGAATCAACCCAAAAATGTTTCCTTAGTTGCATTGTCGATGTTCTTCCATATTTTTACAAAATTTTATGATATTTCAGGAAGGGACTCATGTGCATGTTTAGGGTGTAAATATAATAAAAAAATAACCTACTCATCAATTTCTGACAAATTTTAACAAAGTGCACCCCATACATCGCACATCTCTAAAATGGAATTATCATGCATATAAGAAAAAGAGAACCAATCTCATAGATTGTATAAGAAATATCACAATGAAGAACCACACACACACATAAGTAAGGGGAGGAGAGGTGAAATAAGTATCAAAATATTATGAGAGAGGTAGGGTTTAAAGATAGGGTGTGTGCATGCATGACCCAAAATTATAGCAAGTAGTCATGTTTAGATGTTGATGTCATAAGAGAGAGAAGCAATAAAACAAAATAACACCTTGAGTACAAAAGGATTGGGGAAAATTCCAAATTAATATTTTTAGATACAAAGATCTGACATAGTGACCAAGATGTACAAACCAAACACATTAAATACACCTCCCAAAATAAAAATGTATTCACTACATGAGCCGACAAGAGTAAATTTGTGAAGGAGAGCACCAGTAATAATCCATGTGATAGATATTACTCATACCTCACACTCTCAATATTTCACTACAAAAAAAAAATCACATTGATAGATTAGGGAAAAACTAATCCATGGAACTCTATTTTAGAGAGTTCTGATAAGGTTCAAAGAAGAAAAGTGTGAGTTTTACACTTGGACAAAATCAATCCATTGTTGAAGTGAAATCTCTAAGTAGCAAGTAAGATAGTATCCTATTAGATACAGTCATTACAACCTATTCTTTGGGAATGGGGAAGCTTAATGAAATACCATTTGGCCCAAACTAGGTAGAAAATAAAATGTGTGGACATGATCCAGTCATGGAAGAACTAGAGGAGAAAGTATCACCATAAAAAACCAAAAGAGGGAATCCCTAAGATGCAGCTCCTAGAGTTATGCATCATTGGTGAAAAGGAGGAGAGAAAGGTATTCAAGATAGATATGAGGGAGGTCAACTACTAAAATAACTCCATAAGTTGGCCTAGAAAAATATTATGTGGTTAAAAATAAACATTGGCATGAATGAAACAGTGGAGATAAACAACAAACGACACCTAGAGATAAAATACATTGGGGTATTTCAATTATTTAATCTTCCATACTTTGGCAAGGCCACCCCTTGTCCAGTTCTTTCTCACACACCTACCCAGGAATAGTCTCTAATTTTTGGATGGAAAACTAATATATCCACTAATCTACTATATTTTCTTACAAGCATCTCAATGGAAGGTGCAATCGTCTAGAAGGTTCTTGAAGAAAACATAGATATTGACAACTTTTTTCAAAAATGAACTATTAGTGGGGAAAATGTATCATTTCCATAGTTGATATCTTAGACCCTTCAATGAGGATAGTTGGAAATTTGTTGAGTTAAAATATTTGTCACTTTGGAAGATTGGAGAACATCAACCATAAGTTCTTATACTTGGCACACACAATAATAATGTAGAGCATTAGGTATAAATTTTCACAATATATAACATATATAATAATTAAAGGAACACATGTAGTCTAAGGAAGGGGAGTTCCCTTCATATTCGGTGTGATCTTGATCCTCATTGTGTTTGATAATATTGGTGTGCCAAATTGATATGATCTAAAGGTTTTTGAGTACCCAAAATCAAATCAATCTCTAGTTGAGTTCTTTTCCAAGTACACATGCCCTAGAAATGATAAGAAATCCAACCAACTGCACATCAAGAGATGGTTTGATGAGTGTTTCAAAGAATTCAAGGAGGAATCAATAATTCTTAAGGATATCCTAGATGTTTGCAAGGATAAGGTGTGGTTTAGGATGATGACTCATTGTTGTTGCATGTAGTACAAATTAAAGACCAAATCTTGGTCAGTGTGGTGTTGGCTATTGTACATGTTCTTGAGTACATAATTCTAGGTAACGTTAATCAAAATAAATGATATCAGTGTTAATGGTGTATTGGAAACTCCTGATAACATATAAGTGATGAATATGATGTATATGGATACTCAAAAAGGGGAGCAATAGAGGATAGAGAGATGGACAATGAATCACATGAAGTAAAAGGAACCTGTATATTCAAGTATACCAATTTCATCAACATGCCATATAAATATATCATATTATATGCCTTGATCCCAAACAACAACAAGAAGGTGTGCACACCATATCCCCACTAAACAAAGGCTAAGACATCCTGAGAGTCGTATAACACCTTTGAAAAATTAGAGTAAGATTATGGGTCTATGAGGATACATAGGAATACAAGGACTAGTGAACCCTATTTAATCACTTAACCTATAGTACAACCAAAAAATTCTATCACAACATAAGGTATTTTGATTATAATGAGGGATAAGAAGCCAGAGGGAGACATTCAAACAAAACCACCTCCATTTCCATGACCATTTCCTCCATCCCATCCTTCACAACTCCATTCATAGAAGGTATAATACCTTCTCCATTTGGGTTGAACACAGTAGGAACTACCTACGGGGTCACCTCCCTAACTTATTTTTCATATTATGATATTGTAGTATATAGTAGAACCTCATGACTCTACCGCTCACTAAGAGGAGGAAGGGGAAACTAAAAAAAATCAAAGGGATAAGTCCAGAGACATGGATATTGAATCACATGATGGAAGTACATAGAATAAACACTATAGTATGGAGGAGGTGATGAAGGATGATTCCAGCCAAGGGTTATAAAGAAGAACAAGAAAAAGTGAGAAGAGACTCTGGTCACGGAAGAAACTATAAAGGATGGTGGAGCTTATAAATAATAGATGCATAGAGGAGTACATACTAAGGGGCCACTCAAGTAATAGAAGGAAGATGAAGAATAATAAGAGAATCTAACAAGAATGAAAGGGATATAGGCATGATAAAAAGAACACAAACCCATCAATCTATAATATGAATCTAGTCCTAAGGAAGAAGATGAGGTCAAGAAAAGAAAAGTATAATGGCACAAGGGGTAGTGCATCACCTTCAAGTAGACATCACAAATCCCATAGAGGACTCTATATGCACCCAAATTTACATATGCTACATTGTCAAAAAATGGTTACAAAAGTCCCCCAATGATGATTCATGTCTTTTTAGAAGATGTATGAGCTTCTAAACCCATATGCAGTGTATATTTGTAGCCTAGATGTCCTTACTTAGATTTTCCACGCTTTTTCCAACTTCCCACTTCATTCTGTGCATGTTTTGTGTTAGGTTTTGGGGCCTGATTTCATGTGAGAAAGTGTTGAAGACTGTACACTAAGAGTATTGTACACTTTCCATAGTTTTCTCGCCGGGAAATGTGCTTTTCTCATATGGGCGGGATTTTTGATCCATAGGTTTATGGGATGGTTTTGGCCCATGGTTTTGAAACACACAGTTTTGGCCCATGTTTTTGATACCCACAGTTTTGTAAAACTACTTAAGAATTTGTTTATACTATATGGTTTTGTGCATATGGTAGATATAATGTAACAATGCAAATGTGTTTTGAATTCGGGTGTGAATTTTGTAGAGTTTGTTAAGCATAGCTCCAAACAGATCTGGGTATTGCATTGAGAGAGTGGTGGCTTGTAATAAAATCTGAGTAATTAATTCTTGGTGGATGTAGCCCAAATTGGGTGAACCGTGTTAAATAATCTCTTTGTGTTGTGTTATTTTATTTTACACTTTTATTTGAGATTTGTAATAATTTCTGCATATTAGTTTCTATTATTATGATTCTGTGAGGGATTATTCTACATATTTTATCCCTTATTTCCTAACAATTGGTATTAGAGCCTAGTTTGGTTTGCTGAAGTTTTGAATCATAGGGAAAGTTTTATCTTGAGTGGGAGTTATGGCAGATGATGGAAGATATAGGGTTGATAAATTCAACGGGCATAATTTCAGTCTTTGGAAGATGCAGATGGAAGATTACCTTGATCAGAAGGATATTTATATTCCACTATCTAAGAAGGTTAACAAACCTTCAAGAATGACGGATGCGGAATGGGATTTGCTAGATAGGAAGGCACTTGGGACAATCTGGCTATGTCTTGCATCTTCGGTATTATTTAATGTTTCAAAAGAAAAGACTACAAAAAATGATGGATGCATTAGGGAAGTTTTATGAAAAAACCTCTGCCTCTAATAAGATATTTTTAATGACAAATTTGTTTAATATGAAAATTTCTGAGAATGGTTCAGTAGTAGATCATTTAAATGATTTTAATATGGTTGTAATTATGCTAGCTTTAGTTACAATAGAATTTGATGAAGAAGTTAGGGATTTATTAGTTTTGTGCTATTTACCTGAGAGTTAGAATAGCCTAGTAATGGCGGTAAGAAACTTGGTTCCAACTAACTCAAAGTTGAAGTTTGAGGATGTTGTAGGGGTGATTCTAAGTGAGAAAATGCAAAGAAAAATCTCTGGTGAATCTTCTACTTCAAGGAATGCTTTGATAGTGGAAACTAGAGGGAGACAGAAGTATAGAGGAAGTCATGGAAAATCAAAGCATGCAAGGTCAAAATCCAAAAGCAAGATAGTATGCTGGCATTGTGGAAAGTTTGGGCATGCAAAGAAGGAATTTTGGGAGCTTTGGGATAAGAAGAAACAAAAGGAAGAAAAAAAGGAGGTAAATGTGGCAACGGGCAATATATGTTAGGATGCTTTGATTCTTTCTTTGCATAATATTAGTGAATCTTGGGTTTTAGATTCAGGGGCTTATTTTTATGCTACTCCATATAGGAATTATTTTGTTAATTATGTTCAAGGAGATTTTGGGCATGTTTTTCTTGGTGATGATGATCCTTCCAGCATAGTTGGAAAAGGTTATGTTCATGTTAAGAATGCAGAATGGGAATACTTGGCTATTGAAGGATGTTAGACATGTGCCTACATTAAGATGAAATTTGATATCGGCAGGGAAGTTGGGAAGTGATGGTTGTACTGTGATATTTACAGCTGACTCTTGGAAGGTTACCAAGGGTGCTCTTATGGTGGCAAGAGATAAGAAGGTTGGAACCTTGTATTTAACCACTTATAGCACTAATGTTTGTAATCTTGTGGCTTCAGAAGTAGATACAACATTGTGGCACTATAGGCTTAGTCATATGAGCCATAAGGGCATGGAGATCATAAAGAAGGATTTGCACGGATATACAAAAACAAGTTTGGATTTCTACGAGGACATCATATATGGGAACCAAAAGCAATTAAGGTTTCTCAAGGTTGGACCTACAAAGAAAGAGAGTAAGTTAGAGCTGGTGCACTCTGATGTGTGGGGTCCGACTCAGGTATCATCTCTTGGGGGTTCAAGTTATTATGTTACTTTTATTGATGACGCAACAAGGAAAGTTTGGGTTTATTGTATTAGAAACAAATATGATGTATTTGACACTTTTGTTAAATAGAAAGCCTTGGTAGAGAATGAAACATGTCTTAAGCTAAAATATCTCAAGTCAGATAATGGAGGGGAGTATTACAACAATGAATTTGATGATTATTGTTCTAAGAATGGAATTCATAGGAAAAATATGGTTCCAGGAACTCCGTAGCAGAATGGGGTGTCAGAAAGGATGAACAAAAAAATAATGGAACATGATAAGAGCATGAGGTTACATGCAATACTGCCTCTTTCTTTTTGGGTAGAAGTGGTGAGCACAACTGTGTACTTAATAAATAGAGGACCCTCAAGTGCCTTGGATGGAGGCATACCTGAGGAGGCTTAGTATGGTAAGAAAGTTGATTATTCATTTCTTAGAGTCTTTGGATGTGAGGTGTTTGTTCATATAGACAAGGATGATAGGACCAAGCTATAGGCTAAATCAGAAAAATGTACTTTCATTAGTTATGGTGGTGATGAATTTGGATATAAATGTTGGAGTATTAAGGACAAGAAAATCATTCAATCTAGGGATGTGGTCTTTAATGAGAAAGTCATGTATAAGTAGTAGTTACAAGAGAACAGGGAAGAATCCAAGAAAGAATATGCAGTCGTAGAGGATCTTCTGGATGGGAAAGTGACACATGAATTAGTTCAGGAACCTCCTGAACAGGAACCCCAAACTCTTATATTGAGGAGGTCTTCTAGGGTAAGAAGAAAGCCTGCATGTTTTTCTCCTTCTCTTTATTATTTATTACTCACTAATAGTGGAGAGCCAGAGAGCTTTGCTGAAGCAATGCAGGTAGATGTCAGGAAGAAGTGGGAGCAAGCCATGGATGAGGAGCATTAGGCTCTCATGGAGAACCAGACATGGGATTTGGTGAAGCTACCCAAAGGAAAAAGAGCATTACAAAAAAAGTGGGTGTTAGAGTCAAAGAGGAATAAGGAGGTAAGAAAAGATACAAAGCCTAGTTGGTGGTCAAGGGGTTTGCACAGAAAAAATGTATAGATTTTGATGAGATTTTTTCTCCTATAGTAAAAATGACTTCTATTAGGACTATTCATCGAATAGTTGCAGTAGAAGACTTGCACTTAGAGAAAATTCATGTAAAACTACATTTCTCCATGGTGATTTGGAGGAGGAACTATATATGCAGCAACCAGAGGGCTATGAGGTCAAAGGTAACGAGGAGATGGTGTGCAAACTGAAGAAGAGCTTGTATGGCTTGAAACAAGTTCCACGTCAATGGTGTAAGAAATTTGATAGCTTCATGATGGAGAAAGGTTATATTAGATGTCATTCTGACTAGTGTGTGTATACAAAGAAATTTGAGGATGGTAGTTATATTATCCTATTTCTGTATGTGGATGAAATGTTGGTTGCAGGATAAAAACATGCAGGAAATAAAAGTACTCAAGAAGCAGTTAAGTGAATCATTTTCTATGAAGGATTTGGGGGCAGCCAAACAAATCCTTGGTATGAGGATATCTCGGGATAGGAAGGAATGGAAGATGAATTTATCTTAGGAAGAGTACACTAAGAAGGTCTTGGAGAGGTTTAATATGCAGGATGCTAAACTGGTTGGGACTCCTTTAGCAGGCCATTTCAAGTTATCAAAGGAGCAATGTCCCAAGACAGAGCAAGAGAGAAACTAGATGTCCAAGGTACCTTACTCATCAACGTGATTGGCAGTTTGATGTATGCCATGGTGTGCACCAGACTTGATATTGCCCATGCAGTGGGAGCTGGTGAGTAGATTTATGAGTGATCAAAGTAAAGAGATCACTGGTAGGCAGTAAAGTGGATCCTTCGGTATTTGAGAGGGACCATGGGGATAGTTTTGTGCTACAATGGATCAGACACCACTTTGTGTGGTTATGTAGATTCATACATGGTTGGAGATGTAGACAGCAGGAGGAGCATGACAGGTTATATTTAAACTATAGGTGGGACAATAGTGAGTTTGATTTCATGTCTACAAAAGCTAGTGGCTTTATCAACCACGAAGGCTGAGTATGTTGCTACCACAGAGGCAAGCAAAGAGATGATTTGGTTACAACAATTGCTTGAGGAGTTGGGGCATAAGCAGAAGGAATGTAAGCTGCATAGTGATAGTCAGAGTGCTATACACCTAGGTTGAGAAGCCTGCTTAGTGGAAATTAGTCTCCAAGTGGGAGATTATTATGTTTGTGGAGCTTGTTTTCATGTTAGAGTGTGGTACACCTTCTATGTGTTACACTCAGGTATTTTTATGGTAGTCCTATTCACCGGTGAGCGGGTCAAGGGGTTTCCGGGGGGTAAAGCCCCCCGATCGATGGGGGCTCGGGGGAAAATCCCCCAAAGCAAATTTTCATGGGTGGTTTATTAACCCATGGGTAATGGGTAACCGTTATGGGCTGTTTTTGGGCCCATGGTTTTTCAGTAACCATTGTTTTGATACCCACAGTTTTTTGTCCATGGTTTTGATACCCACGTTTTTGTATCAAACTACTTAAGAAATTGTCTATTTATATGGTCTTCTGCATATGATAGATAAGCAAGCAAATTTATTACAGATGTGCTTTGAATTCGGGTGTGAATTCTGTAGAGTTTGTTGAGCATAGCTCCAAACGGATCTGGCTATTGTATTGAGAGAGTGGAGGCTTGTAATAAAATCTGAGCAAGTAGTTCTTGGTGGACGTAGCCCAAATTGGGTGAACCACGTTAAATCTTGTCTCTTTGTGTTTTGTTATTTATTCTACACTTTTATTTGAGATCTGTAATATTTTCTGCATATTAGTTTCTACTGATATGATTCTGTAAGTGATTATTCTGCATATTTTATCTCTTATTCGTAATAGCAATAATGTGCAAACAAGGGTTATAGACCATCCACAACTTTTATTTTATCGCTCCAAGAAGTTGATGCAATAAATTACAATAGGGTCCAAAGGCATGAAATTTTTCATTACAATGCTCGAAGGGGATATTTGAAGCTCCAAAAATCACTCGCATGTGTGAAAGAAGGGATGGGTAGATACAAGAATGTCCAACATTTTAAAATTCCCTCCTTTACATTATATAGAAGAATGATATGAGAGAGAAGGAGAAAGGCTTGAATTCATGCTTCAACAACTCCCTAAAATCATCATTTTACCTGTAAGAGGGATGGGGTTTCTTTTACATCCCATACCCCATTGTATTATGCCTTGTGCAAGAAGGAATGGCCTCTATGTTTGCATTTAATCCATCTATACACCTGGGTATGGCCTCCATGGTCCTATAGTTTCTTCATCATTTATTCTAACCTAACCCCTGAATTTACCATTTTAAATAATTCCATTTTGTGGGGTTTTGAATTATCTTTCCAATGACTATAAGTTTTCCCAAATCTGATAAATAGGGTGGAAGTTATTAAGGTTTTAGTGCAGGTTAGTTTTAGGGAAAAGCCCACCAACACCCACCTACTAGCTTTCCATTAGTTGTTCGAGAAACTCACCATTCAATTCAAGTTGGAATTTTGCATTACTTTGCATGGGGTGGCCATCTTGTATTGTGTAATTGGTTCTTCACCTTCGATTCTTCTTCCCACCATAGCTCGCCATACACACACCCCATACCGCCAACTTGTGCATAACTCATGTTATGCGGGTTCAAGACCCAAGTGACATCTTGCATCGACCAAAGAGACTCGCCTCATGCCACGTGAAACCCACCTTTGACTCTTTCTTATCTCTAACTTTCTGAGCCATTGGTTTTTCCTAGAGAGGAATTTGTATTGCACCGACATTGGGTTGATGGTGTGATTTGGCATTATGTTTCCCTGACGGCTACCTCTGACGCATGCAAACCTGACACATTTCCCGAGTTGCATCCATCTCACCAACCTTGACACCACTCACTTGTAGATGTGTTGACTCAATTTAACTCTGAAAACCTCACATTTTTCATTTTAGGCACGGAGCCCGACCGATATCCACACCACCCCGGTGACATGCATCCCCGAATCCGCATCTAATCAACCAAACCCCTCACCACCATGACTCCTCAAGTCATTCAGGAACTCTCCCATCCCATGCATTAGATTGCCTTGATTGAGCTATAAGGTAGCTCAACCATGTCACTAACCACCTAACTCGCTTCATAGCTCAATCAGACATTTTTCACTCTTGAACTTTTTCGGCCCCTTTAGGGAAATTTTTTTGTTTATTTAGATTTTTCCTTGAATTTATTTTTTAAAACAAGGGATCTTGAGAAAATAATAAAGTACCCCAAAAATGTTGTTCACCATTTTCCCCTCTTTTTCTCGCTTTTGGTCAAAATTTGGCCCGGTGAGCCCGTTCTCCATCTTATGGTAGAGCTTTGGGTCTTTCAAGACCAAGAAGAGGAAAAATTACTCTATTGACTCCATATTTCCCAAAATTATTGCAATTTCTACCAAAACCTCTACTTCCACCTATAACCCCAAATTCTCATGCAGATGCCCAATATCCAATGCTTGGGCCTGGTCCTATCCTGTTGTCCATTTTGCCCAGGGGAAGAATGGATAACAGAAAGATATAGTGTTATTCTCCAACCCTGACTGCTTCCCAACAATTTATACACAACTGTAGATGGTTCAATCCTACCTTTTTTAATTTTAATCAAGTTCAATCTAGTTTTATTCAATGTTAATAGAACGAAGGAGAAATCATGCATGGTGGTTGCCTAAGGATTGTGCCTATTCGGTGAAAAAAGTCATTTAAACTGCTGGAAATTGTGTCAATTTGAGAAAAACATTATATCTACCCCTGGTCATAGGCACCCAGGAAAGGTCATGAGTACCTAAGAAATTGTTTCTGATGTTAGGTGCTAGTTTATGTGTTGTGTTGAGGACTCAAGCTAGATTCTGAGCACTTTTTGTAACTATAGAGTGTGTTGTTCCTGTATTGTGCAGGTCTGATTTGTGAATGTGTACTACTGAATGAGTTGACTGATCTAACCAATGTATTCCCTCCTCATTTGGTGTGCATGTGACATCACTAGGATAATATGGACCAAAGGAGGACCTAATGTACATCTCAAATTGATGCTCTGTAAGGGGATGGAACGTGCATGGTAGAAACCAAGGCACACACAAATAAAGTGGCTGGAAACATGTGTTAGTGTAAACAATAAAAATACACATATAGAAGACAATTTGTAAGCTAGCACGCAATAAGACCAAGTATACCATGAAAATTATAGTTTCAAACATGGGACATTGCTCACAATGTCGTAAGAGAATTAGGGTTGAAGTGGCCAAAATCATACCATGTACACACAAGACAAAGGGAAAAGCATGCAAACAATAGAAAACAATGACAAATAATATAAATAAAATAAGTAGACAACCATGGAAGAAAATAGACCTACAGAGCAAATGTTGTGCATGAAGCACCCTTTAGCATGTTGGAAAGATAGGAAGTATGTCAAAACATGTATATATCACTAGATTTTAGTGTGCTAGTAAAGATATGAAGCAATAGAAAATGAAACAATAGCACATGTGATATGTACAAAAGTAAATGCCCCTAGGAGCCATTTTGGGACTGATAAGAGGTACAATGTCGATCATCTATGCTACGTGTATAGATATGTAGGAAGGTTGCATTCACAATTAGAAGGCAAGTGAACAAGCATATGTATATAGAAAAGATAATGACATATGAAATATCCATTTTACATTGTAAGAAAAGTGTAACATGTGATAATAAGTAAATAAGAATAATGTCTAATCAAGATATGCAACATGTTATGCTTGTGAATGAGATGGAATTAAAATTGAATGTTATATGAGCAACATTCCCCCTAAGTGGATGTGAATGAGCATGAGATGAGGTTCATTTATAAAATACCCCTCAGCAGTCAAGAATGAACCATACAACAAGAGTGTGTTATCAAGAAATGGTTTGAATTATGCGCAAGAAATATATGATCGACAAAGCATAATAATGTGTGAGTGAGATGATACGAGGTTCATTTGAGATTTATACCCTCAGTAGTCGAGTTTGAACCGTGGAACTAGAGTGCGTCATAGGGTAGTATGAGGCACTGCTGGAAAGATGTCTTGTAAATGTGTAGATTGTGTAAGATGCTCAATAAAATATGTCATGAATGTATGAAGTGTGAAGTGTGTAATTAGTGAGGTTCAAGAATGTAGTATGCCCTCAATAGTCAAGTGTGAACCATAGCACAAGAGGTTGTCACAGGGTAATGACGATACAAAAATGTATCAAATTGTGTGATGATGAATAGATTGCAAAATGTGTGGATAAATGAAATAGAAACATTATAATGCTAGAAGGGGGGAGTAGACGTGATGCCCCAAAGTGTATGAGAGATGTAGATCTATGGCGGTGTTTGAAATGTGTCATATACCTCAATATAATAAATAGTTTTCTTAACAAAAATGATTGGTTGTTCAAGTGGATATTGTGAAGGGACCTTGAATGCTGGAATTTGAAAGAGGACATCTAGAGTTTGTTCGTCTTTCTTAGTGAGTGGCTGCTTATTTGGAATTGGTAACACTATAGAAAAATTGATAGGAGAAGAGGGTGGATTGATTGTGAATTTTGACTTGGTGATGCGGTAGAAGACTTAAGAGGAGGAGCTATTAGAATGATTTTGAGAGGTAGTTTCTTAGCTTGAGTGGATTGCATAGGTAGTGCTTGAGTGAAGGAAGAAGAAACTTTAAAAGTTATGGCATGATGCTCATTAGAAATAGAAGAATCAGATTTAGGAACCTAATGAGATGTAGCAATTGGAAATGGACATTTATTAGAATTTTGTGCAACAAATGAGAGAAAACCCTAACACTCAAAGTGCTTGGTACTTCATTGTAAATCATAGAAATCATTTTCATTATGTCCATTGATTCGATGATAATTGCATTATGAATTTCGGAAGAATATATATATATATATTTAGTCGTCAAATAAAATGTTAGAGGTGTGGGGAGTGGTAAGACTTTGCGTTCACTAATACGAGCACATATGGAAGACATAGAATGAGGATGAGAAGCATCCTTAAGATGTTGGATTTTAGATATAGAGATAAAATTGTGGATTCCATAGCTTGAAATTTATCTTGAAATAAATCATGTAAATCTTGAATTTATTTGTAAATATAGCGATTAGAATAAGAACCAAGAGAGTCATTAGAAAGATGATAGAAGATAGCACTGACTTGAGTGGCTGGTGTATCTTTGGTAATATATGTGGTGTCTAAAGATTTTTGTAGAACATCTTTGCAAGGTGGATACATTTGAAGTAATTCATGCAAAGAGATTGGATGAACCTTAAGAACCACGAGATAAGAAAAATTATGATCGAAGAGTGTTTGATTGAGATGGGTTCACCAAATGATTTAATAATAAAAAGATTTTTGTAAAACCTTAATTGTAGTGTAGTACTTGATAAATAAACATTGAAGTGTAGATTTTACCTAAGCAATAAGAAAACAAAAATTAAACCCCGTAAGTGTAAGAGATGAAATAAGAGTTAGCTGATTTCACAATAATCCCAAATATGTACTGAGTTGGAAAACCAATGAAATAGGAGGGCACAATGTCACAACTGAGCCCAAAAAATTATAGAACTGTCAGAAATATTAGTACGGCGGCGCCTAGACTAGGTCAGTGGATCTTAGGAGCTGCAGACCTCTATTGGGAACACGTGACTACTCAAAACCTCTTAAACTAATTTTTTTAGTTTTTTATGAAAAATCATAGCATCCTCTGAATGGCCAAGTTGTGGATGGGGCATTCGACATGATTGCACAACATGGAGCTATCCTAAGTGTTGGACTTTGTAAAATGGGATAGCTCTCTAGAGAAGGTCAGTTCTTGATCCTAATCCTACCTACCAAATCTACTCCTAATGAAATAAAATACCTATCTAAACCTATTCTAACATACCAAGGAGATAGGGAGAGAGAAACTTGCATGAAATGAAACCTACACCAAGAACGGTGATACACCAAGAAAAGGAATGCTAACCACTTCCCCAGCCTACAAAACAGTGAAGGAATGAACTTGGAGAGAGAAGTCATCCAACACATACCAAAACAAACACTTTCTCCATTCCTAAATAAGCACAATGCACTCAAATCCTGTAATGAAACATGGAGTATGCATAGATCCTGCAAGCACAACGAGAGGCAAGAAAAATAACAAAGATCAAGCAAGGGTTGACAGATGAACCACAAAACAACAATTTTATTACTCCAAGTATACACATTACATTGCTTTGGTAGAAGGAGGCAATAAATTCCATTACAACTCTTTGGGAAGAAGGCTTGAAGCCCTAGAACCGAGAAGAAGAGGGGTGTACTAGAGGAGAAAAATGACCAAGCATTTATTTTTTGTAACCCCTTTACATTTTATAGAAGAAAAATTGGAGGAGACAGAGAGAGAGAGGAAACCAAAAATATCCTGCAACTACCTTCAAAATCCATCATTGCCCATGCAACAAGCATGGGAAATCCTAAAAACCCCATATCTTCATGTACTTTTCGTTATTGTGGATGAAAGGATGCCCATACCTTCATTAACTGTACCTCACCTACCAAGTGCATTGTTCACTGTTCACCATTTTTGGAAATCTAAAATCTCTTAAATTCACCCTCTGATGATCCCATACTATAGATCAGATTTCCCTAATTATGTCAACTGGTTTTTGCGAGAATCCGACATTCCTAGTTTAAGATATGGCATTTCAGGTTTTTGGGGAGTCTGCAAATTTCAGGGTTTTAAAGACGTCTGAAAATCCCATTTTTATATCTCCATTATGAAACCCTTGTTCTCAGTTCTCAGTGACTGTATTCTTGCAAAACATGGGCTACTGATTCTTGAGTTATGGCTCTCTATATGAAAGGGGGTTTTAGTGTTCATTTGACTTTGCATGAACTGCAGACAAGTTGGGCGATTAGCTCACTGAGCTTCTCAATGAGCTAAGGGGTGAGTTCATACCTTGTGCATTCATAGCACCTGGTTAAACCTATGTTTCGGGCTCTTCTGAACTCTACATAGTATATGCAGCCATGAAAATACTCTGACCATGCCGACCAGATGAGCTCCGAGATATTCAGTTTTTCACTTACTTCACGGTTTCCATAGTCCTTTCCTACATTGTCAAACTCAAGTTTCACCATTTGCAGTGAGTCCCCATTCATTATACCCTGAAACCATTATCCTCATGATGTATTTGGTTAATGGGCTCACCACTCCTATGGTCAGGTTGTTCTTTGAATCCTGTAGTTTACATTGGCCCCTTTTGGTGAATTGGCTGACACTCCATTTAGCTCGATCCCTAAGCTATCCATGTAATGTATTGAATAACTTGGCGATTCCCTCTACTCAATCCATTCTTCAGGTTCCAAATTCATGGGGACCTCAAAAATTGTTCCCCACATTGTATTGATGGGATTAATGCTTCGTGCAAATCTTCAAAAACAATTCTTGCATGTTTTCATCTTTCCGCCAACTCAGTTGCCTAGACGTGGTTAATACATCCCCAAAATCGTCCCTAATCCAAACCCCACATGGCTCTTTCACACTAAATGATGTGGAATCCAAGTTCACAAATCCTGATCACCTCAGTTTGGCCTCGAAATGGCTATTTATGACATTGTTAATTCAAAATTTTGGATATTTTCTCCCCAAAGCTGATATCACTGTTCATCTTTGAGCCCCCACGAATTCTCTGAAATTATGAAACCCCAAATTCTGAAATTTAGACTTCAGGTTTTGAATTTTTTTCATTTCAAGCTCATGACATTATTCATTGCATCTCTTCCCCACAGAACTCTCAAATGTCAAAATCCACTTTCTTTGAAGTCCAAAAACATTAACACCTTACTGCATTCACATCTCTGAGCTTCCATTGCATGGCCGACATCACTTTTCACCCTTACCATGACCGGCCTAATTCAACCCATTCACATGTGCTGTGACATCATCTGATGTCGATGCCACGTGATTTACCATGGGCTTGTCGATCCATAAATCCTTTTCTACGAGCATCATTTCTATCTTAACTAAGTTGGCCTCATCCTCTACTTGAATCATTCTCTTGATGGACTTCGCGCCCTACTCTATGATGCCCATGATCCACCTCACAAGATGTCGACTTCAGTCCTAAAACCTTAGCCTTCCTCATTTTTTACGCCAAGTCAGCCACGAACTTGACTTTAGACCTCCAATTCCTACATTCATCATTCGAGCCCCCCCAATTTCCTTTCAACTCCCACGATTTCTTCAACCCTTTTTGGTAAACTTTACTCTTGTTTTTCGAGCTCGAAGAGTCTATTTCAACTTTCCCCCTATGTGGTTTGAGTTTTGCTCACCTTCGAGCTCTGAGAGGAGCTCGTCTAAGCTCTCTATGGTCTTTTAGCTCAGCTTGTGGGTTTTCCTTCCACTACACCTTAGCCTCAACCAAGATTTTAGCTTGATGCTTGGTCCATTTTTTCATGCCTAGGCTCAATACTTGAGCTTTTTTCTTCCTCCATTGTGGACTCTTCCACATGGCTCGGTGGTCCTCAACCTATGACATGATCTTGTTGTGTTTCCATTTACATCAAGCTGACCTGGTTCACCATTTTCCATGTTTCCCATGCCATCCTTCACGCCCATTGAGTTGACTCAGTTTTCTAACAAAAGTTCTACGACCACCCCGGGTGCCTGTTGCGACCCTTTGCAATATCAATCTTCCTTTGTGAACCCACCAGTCAAATTTTTAGCCTAATCAACATATTCCAAAGCTCACCCTCTAACTCGATGCACTAGCTCACCGAGCTACTCGGTGAGCCATTTCTAGCTCGGTCCCTATTTGGTACATTTTCCACAATTTTTTCCTCGACCTAGGAGCTTTTCGAATTCTCCCGTACATTCATGCATTTATGCATCAAGAGTAAGTGGGAGAATACCACAGATTTTTCTTTACAATATTTTTTCCATTTTTCCTTGTTTAGCTAGAGGTGGGCCCGGAGGTGGCCCATTTTATTATTTTTAATTTTATCTCTAGGTTCAAAACCTAGAGGAGGAAAAAATCCTCTTATGATTCCAACTCTCCCAAAATTATTGAAAATGCTTCTAAAACCTTGAAAATCGCCTATAAGCTCCATGTCATCCTTAGATGTCATATTTGGTGCTTGTGTCTAGTCACATCTTGTTATCCAATTTTTCTTGGGGGGGGAATTAGATAACAATTTGGTGACTCCCATGGGCATCTTCCTGTTAGATTTTTATATACCAATAGTCTAGTGCTTCCATTGTGCATGGAGTCACAACTGATAGCCTGATACTGATCCGACCCTTTGAATTTTCCCTCGAAAATTGATTTAAAACTGTTACCCTGAGAAATCCGCTACTCGCACTCCCAATATTTATAAGAAAATATTGAAGGTAAAATTGTGAGAGTGGAAAATTGTTTAAACTTGGGATTTTCACCTTTCATAACTTGTGGGACCAAAACATGGACTTCCAAACCTACACTGAAACTTGACTTCACCAAGTATGAGCATGTTGAATCCAATGATTCCTCGGCATGCATGGCATATGCAGAGTTTTAAGTAGAAATTTTGCTGAGTTGGGACATCATGGACCTATTTTAAATTTTGAATTTCTTCAATCTTCTAAAATTTCTATCTCCAACCCATTTCTTGGAACATCGTCGAAGACTGCCTACAAACCCATAAAATCTTTGACTGAAATGTTTAAGCAAGGATTTGAGGTTGATCTTCTACTTTTGAAACATGGGGAACTTTGAATGATTAGGGGTTTCTCTTAAAGCTTAGACATATTGTTGTTATGAAACTTGTCATTTTGCATGCAACAACTGTCCTTGGGGCTGATTTTATGGTCCTGCAAGGGTGTTAGAAGCTCAATGATTGATCTGAAAGAACTATTAAAACTCGTACCTTATCAAATTTAGTTGCTTTGCATTTTTTTGTCTTAAGAATTGTAATTTTTTCTTTTAGTTATGAGATTCTTCCTAATACAAAGTCTTTCCAAGAGGTCTACTGAAACCTGGTGCACTACACTGGAGCAACACGAACAAAAACTCGGTACAAAATAGAAAATCATACCTACCCAAGTAGACATGAAAAATATTCCTCAGCACTTGTTATAAAAGAATCAAACCTACTCCTACCCTACACCTAAACAAAAAGAGAGAATACTTCAAAAAAACCCTGCAACTGGCAATGTGAAATAGCTCCTATTCTTTACAACCTACATCCATTCGGATAATTTTACACTAAACATGGCTATCCATATGAGTGGAAAACCAACATTATCCCAAGTTTCCACTTAGATCATCAAGGAATCAACTAAAAACCAAATAAAAACCTCTTCGAAATGAATTTCATGGGGCTCCTGTAGGCGTTGCAATTATTATAGCTGGTCATCGGCATTATGAATCTCTTCCTCATGTTATTGAGTGAACATGACTAATTCTGGAAAATTTGGTTTTGGCTCCAATGAAGCTAGATATCTAATGGGGCATGACCTTGATTATTGAATGTGCTCGCTGCTCTCAGTTCAAATCTCAATAAGAAAATACTGATGCAGACTTTCCTGGAAAAGTTGACTTTATGTAAATTGAATTTCTTCCTTTTACACATTTACATAATACTAATGTCCCCTTTGAGTGAATGGTATGAAAATTGTGACAGTATTTCCATACTCTTATCCCTCCTCGGCAGCATGGAACTTTTCCTCAATATGCATCTCATGGTGATTACTTGCATCCTATAATAGGATCGTTGATGGCTCACCGTAAATAGTTAAATGTTGTTTCTCACTTTGGAGCTCCTCCCCCTTATCCACTGCAAATTTTGGAAGATTCAATTGCTCCAATATCATCTCAAGAGGACTCTTATGAAATGCAGGATGATCTTGCATGTTGTCCTCCTTGGCAGCGGGCTCCTAGTGTTGGAAGGTGAATGATGGGGAAACAAAGGTAGCCAATTCTATAGGATCTTCCACATCAAGACACTCTTCCAGATCTAATAAATAAGCATCTTCTTCATATTCCTTCTGTGCCACGAGTTCAACCTCCTCCATGATGTTTCTCTAGTTTTCTCTTTTCTTGTCATGGCATTCATTGTCCTCTAGCAAGAATTTGAGAGTTCAAAATTGTCCCCAAAATCAAAACTTGGGGACAATGAAGTGGGATAAGAATTGGGAACCTCCTTATTTTCATGTTCTACATTTAATAACTCCAAGATTATTTTTTATTCACCTTGGTGGGAGCATGCTCCTCTTCTTTTGAATTTAGGACTACTCTATCTTTCTCCTCTGAATTTGCAGCAGATGGTTGGTCAACAATCTTTAAAAACAAAGTTCCCTCATGGACACTACATTCTGAGCATTCCGATTACTAATCCTCTTCCACTTGTTCTTCCTTCATTTCTATGGCGAAGTCACTTTCCACCACTGGTGGTTGGTCCTCAACCTCCTTTGTAGGCTTAACCATCAAGGGGATTGTATCAAATCCATAATCTTAGAGCCAAGATCAACAAGTTTTACATCATTACTTCTTTTCTTGGATCTTCTTCTTGTTTTCCTGGTTTTTTGAGTTTCTTCCCAACATGGATTGGGGAATGTAAGAGGAAGGGTGGGTTGGGTTTCAATATATTTTTCCATTGCTTTTGGTGGGGGAGGGGAAGGTTTTGCATTTTGGCCTTGTGGAAGGGGCTTAGGTTTAGAAGTGGAAAAGGGGATAAAACTCAAGATGAGATGGACGAGTGGAAGATGAAGAAGTGGGTTCCATAATGGGGGCAGTAGATGTGAAACTTGGGAATTGATTCTCAAGTTGAAATAACATTGGTTGGGGACTAGAGAAAGGATCATAAGATGGAAATGTTGAATTTTCCCATTGATAGGAATGATTAACATGATTAAGCCTCTTTGTCTTGGATCCATGCTTCAAGGTGGGGTACAATTTCAACCATGAGATCAAGTTTCTCATGTGGGCTATAATGACTCAAAAAAGGGGCAAACCATGGGCAAGGTACCCTGAATCCAACCTTAGATGCCCTTAACCGATATGTACCCGTTAATTGTTCCAACTTGGCATCCATGTTTTGAACTTTCTCTTGCAAACCAATATCTTCGAGCGTAGGATACCCTCCAAAACATGCATACCCCTGATCTTGAAAATCTACATAGTTTGGTAGATAACCAAATTGGCCTGCTTCTTGTCCATAGAAATATGCATACCAATTCTCATCATAGAATGGTTATGGAGGTTGCTGAGAATGACCCGAAAATTAACTTTGCAAGCTAGGGCATGGGTAAAAGTTGCATGGTTGCTGCCTTAGATGTGAATCCCATGACATGAATGAAGCCATGATTACATGACTTCATAGAAGAAATGAAATGGAAAGGGATGAAATAAATGGAAGAAAAAATGGATGGAAATGGGTGGGAAAGAGATGATTTACAACTCGGAGAAGATGGGTTTTTGACCAGATGGAGTCACCAGTTGTGCTTTCCATGTTCCTCCAAATGTTGTGATTCTGACAAGAGCACAAAGAAACTTGATGGAATGAAATGAGCACATGTATGCACACCTTGAAGGGATCAAAAATGGTTGCAAAATTTGAATTGGGTAAGCTCCAATTTATCTCTGAAATCTAAAATTTTAGAACCTGGCTCCCACACAAAACCTCTGAAAGTCCCAAGTAGGAAAAACTTGAAATTTCAAAATGCATGCAAAATCCAAAAATTTGATATGAGAGATCTCTAAAATCTGAAGTGTCAGAAATCCCTGAAATTCCAAAAACCTAAAATTCTGAAATGCCAAAAACTCTAAAATTTTGAAAACTTTGAATTTTGAAAACCTAAAAGTTCTGAAAACCCAA
Source organism: Taxus chinensis (assembly GCA_019776745.2). Lineage (NCBI taxonomy): Eukaryota > Viridiplantae > Streptophyta > Pinopsida > Cupressales > Taxaceae > Taxus > Taxus chinensis. Next base: position 84,104,035 of record CM034150.1, on the reverse strand, counting down.
AATGTCTAAATTTGAAAATCTCTAAATTTCAAAATGTCTAAAATCCTGAAATTGTAGAAACTCAAAATTTTCTGAAATATCGAAATAGCAAAAACCCAAAAAAGTCTAAAATCTCATAATCCAAAATTCTGAAATGTAAAAAATTCCAAAATTCTAGAAAATCAAAAAATTGGGTTTTTAAGAATACCCTTTTGATCTTCAACCCCCGATCTATCTTTTGGTGAAATTTGGACTTTTTTTTCTCGTGAAAAACCTCTGAAAATGGATTTCAGCAATCTAACCCTATGGTGAAAACTCTGAAATTTGAAATTTACAAAATTTGAAGTCTCAATTCCTTGCAAATGCTTTCAAATTTGTAGAAACAAATTCTTGTTCGACTGGGCATGCAAAATTTTTTTATGCAAAATCACAACACACCCTGAGTGGCCCAGTTGTGGATGTGTCATTTGGCATAATTACACAATATGGAGCTATCCTAAGTGTGGGACTTTGCAAAATGGGATAGCTCTTTGGAGAAGGCTAGTTTCTGCTCCTAATACTACTTGCCACAACTATTCCAAATGCAATAAAAGACCTATCTAAACCTATTATAACATACCAAAGAGATAGGGAGAGATAAATTTTTATGAAATGAAACTTACACTAAGAGTAGTGATACACCAAGAAAAGGAGTGCTAGCCACTTCCCCAGCCTATAAAATAGTGAAGGAATGAACTTGGAGAGGGCATTCATGCACCAGATAACAAAACACACACTTTCACCATTCCCAAATATGCACAGTACACCCAAACCCTGTGATGAAACATGGAGTATGTACAAATCCTACAAGCACAACGAGAGGCAAGAAAAATAAGAAATATGAAGAAAGGGTTGATAAATGAACCACAAAACAACACTTTTATTACTCCAAGTATGCACAGTACATTTCTTTAGCACAATGAGGCAAGAAATTCCATTACAACTCTTTGGGGAGAAAACTTGAAGCCCCAAACTTGAGAAGAAGATGGGTGCATAGGAGGAGAAAAATGACCAACCCTTTGTTTTGTGCAACCCCTTTACATTTTATAAAAGAAAAATTAGAGGAGAGAGAGAGAGAGAGAGAGAGAGAGAGAGAGGAAACCCAAAATCTCCTCCAACCACCTGTAAAATCCATCATTACTCCTACAACAAGGATGGGCAAGCCTTCAAAACCCATATCTTCATGTACTTTTCCTTATTGGGGAAGAAAGGATGCTCATACCTTCATTAACTAGACCTCACCTACCAAATGCACTGTTCACTGTTCACCATTTTTAGAAATCCAAAATCCCCAAAATTCACCCTTTAATGATCTCATGCTATAGATCATCTTTTCTTGATTCTGTCAACTAGTTTTTTGTTAGAATCCGATGTTCCTAGCTCAAGATATGGAAGTTCATATTATTGGGGAGTCTATAAATTTTGGGGTTTTGAAAACCTCCAAAAATCTCATTTTTATATCTCTATTATGAAACCCTTGTTCTTAGTTCTCCATTTACTATATTCTTAAAAAAATGGGATACCGATGCTTGAGTTATGGATCTTTGAATGAAAGGAGCTTTTAGTGTCCATTTGGCTCTATATGCACTGCAAGCGAGTTGGGTGATTGGCTCACCGAGCTACTCAGTGAGCTAAGGGGTGTGTTCATACCTTGTACGTTCATAACACCTAGTTCAACCTATTTTTGGGCTCTTCTAACCTCTGCATAGTATATCCAACCCCGAGAATACCCTGAACATGCCGAGCTAACGAGCTCTGAGCTATTAGGATTTTCACTTACTTCACGGTTCACATAGTCCTTTCCTACACCATCGGGATCGAATTTCACCATTCCCAGTGAGTCACCATTTGTTATACCCCAAAACCATTCTCCCCATGATGCATTAGGTTGGTGAGCTCACCACACCTGCATTTGGGATATTCTTTGCATCCCCTAGTTTACATTGGCCCCTTTTGGTGATTTGGCCAACACCACATTTAGCTTGACCCCCAAGCTATCCATGCAATGATTTTAATACCTTAGCGACTCCCTCTACTCTATCCATTCTTTGGGTTCCATATTCATGGGAACCTCTGAAATTGTTCCCCTCCTTGCATTGGTGGGCTCAATGCTTCATGAAAATATTTGAAAACACCTCCTATGCCAAGTCAACACAAGGTGGGATCCCCTTATTTGTTTCTTAAATATGTTTATTTTTCTGCCAACTCAGCCTACTAGACGTGGTTAATACTTCCAAAAAATCACCCCTCCAAGCTAAACCCCACATGGCTACTTCACATTGAATGGTACGGATTCCAAGTTCACCAACCTTGATCACCTCAGTTCATCTCTGAAATGGCTATTTCAGAAATTGTTACTTCAGAATTTCATATATTTTCCCCCTAAAGCCAATATCACTATTCATCCTTAAGCCCCCACGAATTCTCAAAAATTACAAAACCCCAAAGTCTAAAATTCAGACTTTGGGTTTCATACTTTTTTCATTTCGGACTCGTGACATTGTTCATTACATCACTTCCCCGCAGAACTCCAAAATGCCAAAAGTCAATTTCTCTGAAGTTAGAAAACATTAACGCCTCGCCACATTCACATCTCCGAGCTTTCATTACATCGCTGACATCAATGTTCACCCTTACCATGACCAACCTGATTCAATCCATTCAACTATATTATGATATCATCTGATGTCTATCCCACATGATTTACCATATGCTCGCTGAGCCAAAAATCCTTCGCTGCGAGCACCATTTCTATCTTGGTCGAGTTGGCCTCTTTTGCTACTTGAATCATTCTCCCGATGGACTTCGTGCCCTACTCTATGATGCCAATGAGCCGCCTCACAAGATGTCGATTTCATTCTGGTCACCTCAGCCTTCCTCGTCAATTATGCCAAGTTGACGACGAGCTTGGCTTTAGACCTCTAATTCTTGCATTCTTCATTTGAGCCCCCTCAAGTTCCTTTCAACTCTTAGGCTTGCTTTAACCCTGCTTGGTGAGCTTTTCTCTTGTATTTTGAGCTCAAAAATCCTATTTCAATGTTTCCCCTGCATGGTTTGAGTTTGGCTCACCTTCGAGATTTGAGAGGAGCTCAACCGAGATCCCTATGGTATTTTAACTCGACCTGTGGGTTTTCCATCCACTACTCCTTGGCCTCAACCAAGATTCAAGCTCGATTTTTGGTCCATTATGTCATGCCTAGGCTCAATGCTTGAGCTTGTGTCTTCCTCAATCGTGGCCTCTTTCACGTCGCTCAGTTGTCCTCAACTTGTGACATGAGCTCACTTTCTTTCCATTTGCATCAATTTGACCTGGCTCATCCCGTCCATTTGCCATGTTTCCCATGCCATCCTTCAAGCCCACCGAGCTGACTCAGTTTTCCAACGAAATTTCTACGACCACCTTGAGTGCCCATTGTGACCCTTTACAAGCTTGATCTTCCTTCGCGAACCTGTCAGTCAACCTTTTATCTTGATCAAGCTATTCCATAGCTCGTCCTCCAACTCAATGCACTACCTCATCAAGCTACTTAGTGAGCCATTTCCAGCTCGGTCCCTATTTGGGCCATTTTTCACAAATTTTTCCTCAGCCTAGGATCTTTTTTAATTCTTCTGCACATTCTTGCATTAATGGGTTACGAGGAAGTGGGAGAATACCATGGAGCTTTCTTTGTAAAAAAAATTTCCATTTTTTTGTCTTTAGCCAGAGGTGGGCCCGGAGGTGGCCCATTTTCTTCTTTTTAAGTTGATCTCTAGGTTCAAAACCCAAAAGAGGAAAAAAACCTCTTATGATTCTAACTCTCCCAAAATTACTGAAACTGCACTTGAAACCTCAGAAACCACCTATAAGCTTGATTTCATCCTTAGATGTCCTACTTGGTGCTCAGGTTCGGTCACATCTTGTTATCCAATTTTTCCTTTAGGGAAAAATTAGATAACAATAATGTCACAAGATGTTTGTTAATATTCGTTTTTGGTCTCCTATAGGTTTCTAGAAGATTGTCGAGTTCTCCTATAACCTACAAAATATAAGAACTCCTACAAAACCCCAAAACATGTCAAATCTGAAAAAAATAAAAAGATGTAAATGGGGAGTTAGACTGACCTTAGTAGTCACCTAATAGAGTGATCTTATGACCGAGTGTTGTACTACATCTCAGACTTCATGTAGTTTTGCATGTGTGTGTGAAGAATCATGCCCTAAGTGGATCTTGTGTTAGATGCACTTGAATAACGATCAATAGCTATATGTAGCAATGTAAGTAGATGTGTGGATGGAAAAATAAACATCCCCTCATATGCATGTATGCAGAAAAGTGTAATCCCTTGTCCCTTGACTAAGTGCTAGATGGATTCTTTAATACTCTTATAATGCTTTTAGATGCAACCTTAGGTGGTGATAGTATATGCTTAGAGCTTGGTTGTTTACTATGGTCACATAGCTTTATATTTATATGATTCCCTTGTTTGAATTTCACAATTAACAACTAAAAATTTGACCCATAATAAAATAAAATGCCCAAAATATAAAAGAGGCCCAAAAGGGGTGAGAAATATATAAAGAGATCAGGGTTCCCAGAAGGATGGGGGTGCCTTAACGTTGGCATCTTAGTTGGGTGTTGGTGTAAAAAGTGATCAAAGATTAAATAGTGAAGCATCGAATAGGATGTAGGGTGTAAGAAGCAAAGAAGAAGACATGAGCAAAGACAAAAAAGGCCAAGGACATGTTAATTGTTATTTTTCTCACTGATGAATTGTATGAATAGTAGTATGAGACCATGACCTAGAAATGTACCCAAAGTGCATGATTTAGTGTCTACAGGAATGAATTCTATGTGATTTTCATCCCAAGATTTTCCCAGACTTAGTTGCAGTTACAATTTATTTATGGTTTTTGTCCCAAAATTTTCCAAGACTTAGTCATGGGAACAACTACCTTGTGATTTTAACCTATCCAGTTTTTCATCTCTATCATTTGGAAGATTCTATTTGTGTTCAATTTTACAGTATTATTTTTAGGTGTTACTATCCCACACCATTTTCCATTATCCATCTACATGCACTTTGACCCATACATTCTTCTATCCTCTCCATGTGTGATTTGGTTCATACTCTCTCCAATCCCCTCTGTATGCACTCTTTCATATGTATTCCCTAGTCCATCCATTTCCCTCACATATTTTCCATACACCTTATTTTTTTCCACTCCACTATTTCTTCGTGTTCATACGCATGACCTACCTATAAATATCCTATAACCACCATGCAACTACCCCACAACCTCCTGCAACCACCTGACTACCACATTGCAAAAACCTACAAGCCCCTACAGCCACGTTATAATCCCATGCAACCACCTTGTAAACCCCTTGTAACCACTTTGTAACCCCATGCAACCACCTTGTAGCAACCCTGCAATCACCCTAAAACGACTTTGTAACCACCTTGTAACCATCTTACAATCATCTTGTAAAAAAATTTCAACCCCCTTATAAACACCTTGCTACCACCCTAGAACCACCTTACACACATCCCAAAACAACCCTTCTACTTCCCTAAAACCACCCTGTAACCCCCTTGGAACATATATACAACTACATTGCAACTAAATTACAAGCACCTTACAATTCCACTTTCACCCACCCTAACATTCTCCATGAACACCTCATCAAATGTATCACTTAACTTCATTCCCAACAATTGGAGGCATGCATTCCTTCATCGACCGATCAGTACATTTGCAATTAGCATATTCACCCCATTGTGTTATGTAACCCCTATCTATTGTATTTTAAATTGCCCACATTTTAAAAATCCAATGGCATCACAGACCCCCAACATCACTTGCATCTATTTTACTCAAAATGTAAGATCATTAAACATGATAATTCCATGATCCTGTACACCTTCCCACTTTCACTCATTTATCAAGTACTTAACTATATTTTTGAATCTCATAATTTAGTATTTACACATTACAACAAATTTCTGACACATTATTATCCCACTTCTCCATCCATATTGCACCTGACAAAACCTTGGAAAACCTTTACATGCTTCAAAAATATCATGCAGAGTCTATTCTTGATTTTTTTTTTACGTTGGCATGCACTCATTAACTACCTCTCATTTCCACTCCAATAATCATATCTCATTGTCCTCTTTTGAAAATGTTGTGTCCCCCAAATCTCATGCCACTTATGAATTCACCCATTGTTAACTTTTAACAAGATTGTACACATGGTGTAATGCCTTGTGGATTTCCACTTTGGAAATCTTAATTCCTTTCCACATAATTTGGTTCCTCCCCCACATATTCCCCCAAAATATTCTCATATTCACAGTATCATCCAACGTAATCCACCTCTACCTACTCAATCACCATGTTCTACTAAGGGTTCTCACTTCGTGTAAACCACTCAAAAATTCACTCCACTAACAGAATACCTTTCTTATATTCTCTATAAGTTTTTTGACACCAATATAATCACTCTCCATCATATACCACCCCAACCAAGGTGTAACATGTTAGGAAATTAATATTAATGTTCACATTATCGTCTTGGTGGTTAGTAATATTGTCATAAACAATATTACATACTTAGATCATATTATTATTGTTGTACCCATAAGTCTATTAACGGGATTATTGTTTGTACTACATCCTATTTTATATGATGTTTTGTTACCTACCTTCATGGCTATTTAATATCCCAATGTAATGTGTGACATATCCAGAAGAATTATATTGTTTTGTTGTGCAAATCTCTCTGATCTTTCATATGTGGTATCAGAGCAATGGCATTCTGAGCATTGTGTTTGTGTGGGGCAGATCTATTCTTGGTTATGGTTTCCCCTATTATGAGTTTCACATATATATTAGGCCAAAAACGTGGGATTTTGTAGTTTGCAGCAACGTGATATTTCTGATCGTGGCTTCTACTCATCAATTTACATGCAAAGATAAGTCTTCCCTTGCAGTCCTCTTTGCATTTGATTCAAGTATCCACTATTCATCATTTTTCCCAGGATTGACAGTGGTATTCAAGCTCTGTTCAATGTGCATATTTTATAACAGTTAAAGATCAAATAGTTCATGTACATCTGCTCACCTAAGTATAGTTACACGGTGAGTTTTGGGGTGTTGCTGTTATTGAATGCATTTATCTAGCTGTGCGTCACCATTTTGTTTTGACAAGTTTCCACACGCCAACGTTCCATCTTCCAATGAGTTGGATGTGGCAAAATTAGATGTTGAGAAAATGTCTATTTATGAGGCAACATAGTAATCGCACGCATCATGCGGAGATTAGATTGAACTTTGAACAACTATTTTCCATCAAAAAAGAAGATCACGCAGATCGATAAAGGAAATTCTTATTTACATAAATTGTATGGTCTTTGTCCATTGGTATATTAGTGCCTATTCTATTTAAATTTATTTGTTATTATAGTTTTTTAAGTCTTTATAGTTTTCGTTTAATGCCATGCATTCAGTTGAATGTTATAAGTTAGACGTTTAAAGATCTCAAAATTAGAATTTGGGATATTTTATAAAATTGGTCATTATAACGTTAATATTGTCTTTTGTTTCGAGTCAATTAGAGTCATCAATTGTCAACACATTAGTGACAAATATCATTGTCTAGGTCAAAAGAGTAATTTATATATATCATTGTTGTGGTCAAAAGACTCGTAAAGTATAAAAAAAAGCCTCTCTGAAAGTGGTGTTGTCAAAAGTCCATTGTCAAAAATTCAAAGTGTTATTTATTAGTGTCATGTTTTTAGATTTTTAATTTTTAAGTATATACAGTCATAGTTTGTTATTCATTGAGTCTTGTCATTTTAAAGTCTTTACATTTTGTAAAAAAATTGAGTCTAAAATATCTTGTAATCATTGTCAAAGTAAAAGAGTAATTACGGTCACTTCAAGTCAATTCAAGTCAAGAGTCAAAGATTGTAAAAATAAAAAAATTTCCTCACGAATATATTTTTGGTTTAACCAGACGTCCAAAAAAATAAAGTGTTTCACATTGTGGGAGGGAAGATATAATAAACAATATGGAAATAGTTGAGCTTCATGTCGAAATCAGGTTGAGCTAAGCAACAGAGTACTGGAGGATTCAGGGACCGGAGGCTGGAGGACAACCAACGACCTCTCACCAGTCACCAGCAATGGGGCCGAATAGAATTGTGGTGGCATATATATAGTGTGAGTATATGTTTTTCAGTGTGGTTTCATGCACTTTAGCTTTTACAGTTTGCAATTTTCAATAAGTGGAAATTTCACATTGAGGGGGGAACATGATCAACATGATCCAATGTTCCATTTCCAATTTCTCAGTTGTGTTTGTGATTATTCCTACATAAATTCCCCAATGCAAAAAAACATAGTGAAGAACAGATAACACAATGAAATGCAACATCATGAGTCTTGATGAAGTAGAACAGTCAAATGTGTTCCTATTCCTAACTAGGTTTATGGTTAGCCTCCTGAAAACCATTGAAGGTTACTCATATGTGTTCCTGCTTGAGTTCCCACACTGCTAGGTCAGAGGTGTTCCCTATAGTGGTTGGTTGATAAGCAGATGATTCCTAAGCTTGTTCCCATCCTCTTTGGTCAGATGTGTTCCCGATAGTGCATGGTCAATAAGAAGTTGATGTGTTCCTTCTTCTACCTTTAGTTTGAGTGTGTGCCAAGATCATGAGCGCGCAGAGGCATCATGTTGTAGAGGAAGTGTGAAAATTCTCTTACTACCATGTAAACATTAAGGATGGGAATGTTAGGAAATTAATATTAATGTTCACATTATCATTTGGGTGGTTAGTAATATTGTTATAAACAATATTACGTACTTAGATCATATTATTATTGTTGTACCCGTAAATCTATTAACGGGGTTATTTTTTGTAAATACATCCTATTTTATAAGATGTTTTATTACCTACCTTCTTGGCTATTTATCAGCCCAATGTAATGTATGACATATACAAAAGAATTCTATTGTTTCGTTGTGCAAAGCTCTCTGATATTTCATATAATGTCATCTATAAAAGGTGTTTCTATCCTTGTATTGATATTCATTCCACTTATTTATGTCCCAAACTCTGCAACATCATATAATATCTCCTTGATAGGAGTGATATTGTTTTTGACCCTATGTCTCATCCTGCTCTATCTTCTAATACCAATCTAATAATTTCACACACTACTACTATTTCTTCTTCACCATGTGTTGAATCATCATCTCTAACTACCTGCAATCACCATTTTCATATTGTTTATGATCTTCTCTAGAGTCATTATTATCATAGGCCCCTAACATAGGGTACGCTAAGATATACTTAGCTAAATTTAAATCTATATGTGAAAAATTAAAACCATAAATAGTAGGATAAATATACATTATGAAACAAGAGTGGAATAAACACCAAAAATGGAGGCAACACAAATATGAGTCCTTTATTACTTGAGAGCGTGATTACAACACTCAGGCCAAGAGTCCATATAGTAGAAAAATATACAATGTAAATCAGGCCTATTTTGTGCCTATTCCAAACTCATTACATTCCATGAGACCCCATTTTTAGGCGGTCTGTCAAACAATTCACATGCCTTATCTTGCACCCACATTTTCTATAAAATTTTAACAGAAGAACACACGATTTAGTACATTTTTTAACTCAACTCAGACAAAGAAAATTACTAAACAGAATGCTAAATACTCCCAGTCCCATATTCTTATGAGTTCTACATGCACAAATCAAATAAAACCACACATTTAACACTTGTTTAATAATTAAAGGTTATGGAATCTTTATTTGACACCTAGCATTCTTATTTACTTGAAGCATTCTAAGGCCTCTTCAACAAACCTCTTTTTTACATATCTTGCTACCAGTGTTGTCTATGGGGAAACATTATCTCTCTATTAAAAATTTTTAATAAAAAATGTCACCTAAGCACTTGCAACTATAGAATCTAGCAACACTCCAGTCACTTATGCCTAAACGGCATCCATATGACACCAAAACTCTTGATTTTCCCAAACTGGTGGTGCATTTAAATTCCTTGTAAGGATATTTTGATAGCAGGGGCGGATGGTTTGGTATGGGAAACTATATGTTCTCTCCAAACACCCAGCACATGCATCGACATAGCCACCGCAGGCTAGATCAGTATGTTGGTGAAAAAGTTTAGAGTTTCTTCAACATAGCAGCAGAGTCAAGAAAGGATAATACGTAGACCCAGACATAAATTTGGGGCTATATTTTTATATCACTTCCGTTAATGAAGTATTCACAAACTACTCTATTAAACATGTATACATCCTTCCAAGTAAAAAGAAAGAAAGATTCCATGATCGAGATATTCTCCAATAAATCACATTTTTCCAAGAACATTGTCAAACATTCTATACGCCAAGAGTATGCTCCTACATCTACACATAGACCCACCAAACACACTTATTGAAATAACAATAGGAAAAATCCCCTCGCCATTTTGCTTGATGGACGTAAAACCCTTATCTAAATCTTCTATGTTTCGTGTAGGATGGAACAGAACTGGAAAGGTTGTGACGTTTGACTTGGAGAATACTAGGAGTGTTGTGGGATCTTGTTTCCACACCTATGACATGCAGCCTCCATCCTCCTCCATTTGTGGCTGCCATATCCATCTCAAAAATGAAGAAGGAGAATGGAAGTAAAAGGGAGGCAGAAACCCTAGGCGCCTTCAAAAGTTTTGAAAGTTTTATTAATTTTATTATTTTATTTATTTATTTAAATAAAGTTCCATTTTTTTAATTTTATAACACGTGTGTATATATATACATATACATATAATCTTATTTTCATCTCATTTTAATTTTTTTTTTAAATAATCATTATTATTGTTGTCATTCTCAAAATTATATCGATACACATGATTGTTACTCGCAACTGAACTTCCACATCAAGGGCCAAGTTAGGGTAAGGTGAGATAAATATGTGGTAAGGAACTACATATGAGTGCACATATTTATACAAAAAACATAGAGACATCACATGCCCAGAAGCACTCTCAAAATTTTAAGAGGATAAAACATGGCACAATGAATACATTCAAAGTTTTTGGGCATTTTACCATTCCCACATATTACAATCAGAAGAAAAGCCTCATGGGTTCTTGAGAATTTTTCATGATAAAATGGAAAAAATGAAAACACCCATACTAAGAATGGGTAAAACATCAAATTAAATAAGGTTATGAACTTACTCGTTACTTTGACTAGTATGCTCACACATGGACACAAAATAGGGGGTTTCGGCCACTTTGACCTACCATTTTTTGAACATGGATAAAAATACACAATTGCATCATTAGCTTTGTGTCTCAGAAAGATTGAAGAAACTGTAATTGATGAGTATGGATATTTACTATACAGTTGTGGATTATCCAAACAGCCATTGCATAATGCACTGTTACAAAATTATGTGCATGAAAAATGCAAATGGTACAAGGAAATATTTGACCATTCAAAATCAGTTACTGTTTCTAGTATGAATACTTCATTAAAAAATCAACCATCGATCCTCTACTTACAATTGGACAATACTTTGAGTGATAACAAGAATCATACCTTATTTTCATTTTCATTGATGTTGACGACATAAAAGTTATTAAACATTATGTATCTAAGATTCTTTCTAGTGGTACACACTCATGATGATATAGATGGGACTTTTGCAAGATTAGTAGAATTGTTACATAAAGTAGACACACTTTATTTAACACATATCATGGACTCCTATAGAACATTCCAAGAAGGGTCAAGTACATTCACTCCTTGCCTTATTGAGGAAGTATACAACTTCAAGGAATTTTTTGACCCATTCTTGTTGGATAAAAACCATAAGATAGTGGGTATCAACAAACCTAAGTTGTTCATATTTCATATCGTGGATGGCATACTAGTGATGGAGTATAAAGAAATAATAAAGGATTTGTAATGGTCTTGTCTAATCCAAATATGGCATATAAAGGATAATGGTGAAGCAAAATTGTCAGAAGGGAAACCTCCTTTGGAACCTTTCAAAGAACTCAAAGAAATGGAAGATATGAAAAAGGGAAGAAAGCATATATTGAATATTTGGGGAAAAGTGCAACATGTGAAGGTAGTGAATCATTTTCTTCCAAAGATAACGTATTGGGAAAATGTTTTGTGTGCTTTGGATAGACCATTTGTAAATTATAGCAAGAGGTCAAATGTTTGTGTTTTTTCCATAAATAGTATAGGAAAAATACATATATGACCAAATAACAGGAGCCACACATATTATTGGACCCCTAAATTAACTAAGTACCTAAGGCGTGAAACTCGGTGACACATGGAAGTAGGGCACGAAGGCATGCATGGAAGTAGTTCTTGGAGATGCGTGAAGGCTCACGCCCAAGCAGGATGGATTTGGGATGCCGTGAGTTTTGGACAGCAGGAAAGGATGCATTTAGGGAATGAATCAAAAAGTGACCAAATATGGATATGTATAATCTATGAAGACTTGCAGCTCAAGGAAAGGATATTCCAAGGCATCATTACGGTTTTCATGAAAGGATAAGGGGCCAAGGTTGTTATGGATTAGCTGGCACATGCATGCTAAGGACACTCGATTAGGAGAAACACAAGATGAAAATTGGCATGTTATTGGGTAGTGGCAGGGAAATCATGATTGATTCCTTCAGGATTTCTCATGTAATAATGAGTGGTTAAGAGGAGATTCCTGGAGAGTTCCTCATATGTATGGTTTAAAGAGAGAAGTGTGTGAGAGTATGAAAGCAAGAGAGGAAGATAGTTAGTAAATATATGTAATGTGTGATGGCGAGCTCTGTAAAGTGTCGAAGCTCTGCTACTATAAATATTTGTTGATGCAAATTTACAGCACCCCTGATTGCTTGTGATTTTGTGTACAAGGCAACCCATGCAACCTGCATAACATGGGATTATCCTACAGTGTGGGACCTTGCAAGTAGGACAATCCTCTGGAGAAATTTGGCTTCTTCCTCTTCCTAGTGCCAACTTCTCCAAATTCCAAAGAATTGCAAGCTAAACTAACCCTATTCTAATGTTTTCCAAGGAGACAAGGATAGAAATATGCATGAAATAAAAACTACTCTAAGTGAAGGTGATATACCAAGAAAGGATGTGACAATCCTAGCAAGTGAAAAATAAGGAGAAAAAGAGAGGAAGATGGCTGGTAGAAATGCCACAGTTCAAGAAAACAATCAATTACCTAAGTTTTTAAAGCACAACAAACTATAGACCCTGCAAGGAGATAGATACATGCACAATATACTCATAAATATAATGAAAGGAAAGAGATGCAACTCATACAAGCTGGGGTGAAAATGGCCACAAAACATGAATTTTATTGCTCAGAGACATGCACAATCCATCACACCATAAGCACAAGACAAAATCCTTTACAATAAGCCCAAATTTGAGGCCTTTAGCTCACAATATCTCTGGAACAATTTTTACAAAGTTCCTTTGCCTTTTGGAAAATTCCCCCTCAAAATGACGTGAATTTTACAATATATAGGGAAAATTGGGTCACCAACCGGCAAGATGCGTTGAAGAGGTATGGGAAACCATCTTGTAGTCATTTTTACCCCCATCACAAAGGAAATAAATCACATGCACGTCGGCCTATCACCCAACGGGCGCTGGGCACTCACCTGAGGCACACGTGGGCATCGAGTCTCTCTTTTATGTGAGTTTAGTGGGAAACATCATCTATGATTCGATTTTAAGAGATTTGAAAGGAAATAAGACATACAAGCACCATAAAGCTCAAAACAACTTCTAGATCCTTGTAGTCATTCCAGACATAAAGTGCTTAACATATTATAGAACTTACACCAAAACAGAAAGGAAGTTATACAAGCATTCATACTTAGTTCATAAACATAAATTAAAAAGAACTATGAAGAAGGATTTATGCATTAAAACCATTAATGCTCATATTCATATAAACTGGTAACCTCATTACATTCATTAGGCCCACTATAGAATGTCACAAAAAGGCAGACCGTAGTCATGCACTATAACTCGATTCATATAACTAGGCCCTTAAAATAAAATTCATAACTCCCCAAACCCTTGATACATCCTTTCCTACCCTTATTTACCCAAGTTAACAGGGTCCTTGCAGTATTTCTTCAAAGCTCTGCCATCTCTTTATATATCTACTACTTCTGCAGGCACTTGTATATATAGCCTTTTTGAACTACCAACTCATTCTCTTGTGGCCTCAGATACATCGCAAAGTGTCAGAATGTGGTCCTCCACGAGCACATGCTCCTCCAGGCCTAAGCTCACCACTCCTTACCATGATGTCCTTCTAGAAGCTTCTAACGCAGGGCATATTCCTTCTTGGGCCAACATGTCACCAAGCTGGCACCTTATCCACTCTGCATGCATAGTCAGCTCACACTTTTCTCGTATCCTGCCCAAAATTCCCAATATAGCTGAGTTATGAAACCTTGTATTTGTCCACGTGCACGCCATGGGTTTCCTTAAACCCTTCCCTATGTGACTTCTCCTTGGGCACGTACGCGCCTTTTTGCACTTAGCCACTATTTCAAGGGCTCAACACATCTATTTTGGTACTTTTCCTGCATGGGTGGTCATGGGTTCCATGCCTCATTAATTTTAGTTGTTGGGATGTCATTCATTCACCTACCCTTGTGAGGCTTGTAACTCATCCATCCATGTCATCTAACCATGACCCGACCAACATGTGTGTTGTGTAAATATGAGGGGTAAGACGGGCTTTAAAAATCATTCAAATGCATTAAAAAATGTGACTTGACCAACCCTTGGGTATCCAACCCCCAGCTAACCAATCATGACCTATCCAACCTGGTCGTACCATCTAACCATGATGTCGTGCAAGTGTGACGGGTGCGACAGGAGTCAAAAACCGTTCAAATACATCAAAAAATGTGACACGACCAACCCCTGGGCATCTAACCCCTAGTGGACCAACCTTGACCCGTATAACCCCCATCTATCCAGCCATGATTTCCAATCCTGACCCGTCCAACCTTGACCCGTTTAACCCTGACCCATCCAGCCCTGACTCATCCAACGTCTAGCTGACCAACTACTGGAGGAGATAACTTGAGCTTCCAGATGCATTTTCGGGTGAAATTTTATATGATTTAGCATGGAAACAACCCATTAAATCTAATGGTTGTGGTATAAAGATACAATTTTGAATTTATCACCTCTAAATTTCTCCTTCTCTCTCTCAGGATCACCGGTTGTGCGCTAGAAGAAATAACTGCCTTGCGAAGTGTATGGTGTTTCAAGATGTCTCGTCTTTTTCACCATGTAGGGAATAAAATATGAATTCCATAGGCACATTATTGGAATTATAATTCCTAAAACAAATATTATAATCTTCTGTTGAATCTCATGTCCTCTTTCACGCTGCAAAATCCTTAAGGCCCAAAATCCTACTTTTGATGGATGGCCCCTAGACCTCCGAAACTTCCCTGAAACATTTGAAATACTCCCCAAACTTGAAAACCCAACTGTATCATTCTATATTGATCCATGAATCATTTTCTAGTTCTCAACCCATCCTCCCAATTTGTTTATTTTACCAAGGGGTTAAAATAGATAACAATTGGCGACTTGCGGGATGATCTTCCTACTTGATCTTGAAGACCAGTGACCTTAGGGGATCCATTGGGCATGGAATCATATTGATTGTTGTAACTAGTATGTCACTTGAAAAAACTAACTTCCAACCTTTGGGGTGCTACTGGATATTTTCATTTCAAAATAAACCCCTAGTTGAGGACTGGTTGCTTCATCACCAAACTTTTCCTGAAACTGGAAAGTGCAAGAGCAACAAGGGCACAACTATGTACAAACACAGAATGACGTACACATTCTAAATAGAATATATAGGGAGTGCACAAAAAAATATTACAAAAGAAACCTAAACTAAGACAATGCGATGTACTACAAGCACTTGGACGAATTACAAATCCTAAAATAATATATACAAGGGTAAAAATTTTCCTTTTAGTAGCAATGTATAAGATAGTTTCTATTAACCAGAATCAAAAGCTCCTCTCCATCCAAAGTAGAAAATTGGAAGGCATTGCTACTTTTACATCCCGTGACCATGTAGGGTTCAATCCAAATGGCATCAAACTTGGAATGTCTGCCCAGGGTTTTCCTGATGTGCATCCCACTTTAAAACTAAGATCCCCTTCCTGAAAGGTCATGGCTCTTACTTTCTTATCAAACCATATTTTTACTAAGGCTTGATCTTTCTTCATCATTTGACCTACATGTTCTCTTATTTATTTCAATTCTATCAGTTCTGCATACCTTGCCTCCTAATTGGTTCAAATTCTGACAACTCAAATTGACCTCATGAACTCCAATGCAAGTAGCTCTAATTAGTATAGGCAATACTACCTCTTTCCCCATAGACTAACTTGTAAGGGGAATTACATGTTCACATCTTTGGTGTGATCCTATCAACCCATAAGGCTGATTTGAGCTTGGTATGACCATGTCCTTTGATTCTCATCTAGAGTCCTCTCTGATGCTTCTTAGCAAATTCTTGTTTTTGGACTCTGCCTGTCCCATTACCCTGTGGGTAATAGTTTGAAGAGGTTCTCAAGTAGATTCCATTCTTAACAGCCCATTCTTTGATCTTGGAACCTAGGAATGCCAGTGGATTGTCTGATATGATAGTGGTTCGGTACACCGAATCTAGTCACTATTCCTTCATAAGAAGTCTAGTATGCTAGACTCGTATAATCTTTTTTATGTGCTACCACCTCAGTCCACTTGATGAAATAGTCTGTTGCGGTGAGAATTCACTTGTGACCTTGGCTAGAATTTAGATTGATGACACCAATGAAATCAAATCCCCATTGCATGAATGGTTGGTCAACCAAAATTAGATGCAATAGAAGTGCTACTAGTCTTTCTTTACCTATGATAAATGCACATTTTTTACATTGTCTTGATGCATGTATAACAGTCATTGAACACCATGTCGGCCAGTAATAACCCATGCCTTCATTATCTTGAGAGATGTTACACATGTGGAGAAAAATTTCCTCTGGCATCTTGCATCTTGAAAATCATCTAACACCTTCTCAATTTGACATGTTCTAATGCATCTGAGTAGAACACCATTGATGTCTTTCTTGAACAAAACACCATCAACAAGAACATATGGAATGGCTTGTAATCTGAAGTATTTCCTCTTTGTTTTTCTCATTTCTAGAGGGAATAGGCCTATTTGTAGGAAGGGTATCATGTTCTGAGTCCAACAAGGAGTGGGCACATCATCATTCATTTGTTCTTGACCATCCTGCAGTACCAAAACAACTTCATTTTCATTGCTCACTTCAACTTGTTCACTGAAGGCCAACTGTTTAACATAATCCCTTTCCATGCACAAGCTTAGTGAATCTTAATCTCAATGTCATATTCCATGACACAAGTGATCCATCCTGCATGGTTCTCTTATTCAGATCATTGTTCAGAAGGAAGTCCTTGACTCCAACATGGGAAACTAGTAGTTGGATCTTGTTATTTGAGACTAGATGTTTGAATTTATTTAGACTCCTGATCACTGCTAGGACATGATTTTCAATGAAGGAGTATCTCACTTCATAGTCCTCTAGAATTTGGCTGAAGAAGGTAACTGGTTGTTCGGACCCCTCTTTTTTTGTTGTACTAGGATTGCATAAATTGTGTCCCCACCACCAAAGGAATAGAGCATGAAATCCTTGGAAAATCCTGGATTGATGAGAGTTGGAGCTTGGGATATAGCCTCTTTGATAGCCTAGAAAATTTCTTTTCCCTCAGCTTTCCACTTAAATTCCATGCTATTTTTCAACATCAATGTTATTGGCTTGACAAGAGTGGCAAAGTTTGATACAATCTTGTAGACAAAATTAATCCTTCCTAAGAAGCTCTCAAGGGCCTTCTTATGACTTGGCAAGGTAAATGCTCGAATTACTTCAACTCTTTCTAGGTCAATCATAAATCCTTCCTTTGACATAAAATGGCCTAGGATATTTCCTTCATGATACAGGAATATGCATTTATTGGGATTTAATGATACCACAAATTTCCTACATCTTTGAGATACCTGTCTAAGATGAAAGAGGTGATCTGTTGCATTTCTTGGAGAACATAGTGATAACGTCAAGATATATCGAGTACTATCTTTCTTGATTAACCCCTTGAATGTCATGTCCATTTCCCTTTGGAAAGTGGCTCCGGCATTAGACAATCCAAACGGAAATTTTCTTGTAAGCATATATGCCCCACTTAGTGGTAAAAGTGGTTTTGTACTGATCATCTTCTTTCACCATAATCTTATTGTATCCCGAGTAGCCATCTAGGAGAGAGAATATTTCTAATCTGGATACTACCTGCAAGATTTGTTTCATTGAAGGGAGTGGGTAGTGGTCTTTGAGAGATGCCTTATTTAGGTCCCGAAATTCCACACACAACCTTATTTTTCCATTCTTCTTCCTAACCGATACCAAGTTTTCAACCCATACTTGAATGCTTGATTGGAAATATAATGCTTGTCTTTATTATCTTGTTTAACTATTTCTTCATAAGAGGCTCAATGTGTGGGTTGATTGGTCTTTACTTCTACCTAATGGGATTAGCATCTGGATCTCAGTTCTATTATATGTTGTGCCAATTTGGATTGAATCCTCACAGGTCCTCCATAGCTCCAGGTGAATACATACTTGAAACTCTTGGCAAAGTTGTACGAATTCATATCTCTTCATGTTCATTGCTACTTTGCCAATTTGGAGTGTTTTGCCCTCTCCAACCGAGATTGGCTCTGAATCTTCTCCCTTGACCTATATGTTAGCTTTCTCTTTATGAAATTGATCATTCAGGTTGAATATGGACTCCAATGTTACTAAACCCTTGGGAAGCTTGTTTTTCCATAGCTACACTACTTGATCCCCATATTGTTGCTCTAATTTGTCTTGATTCCTAGTTGAGAATTCAACCTCTTCTCATAAGAAATTAATGAAATGTTGATTGTTCTCAAACACTTTCCAGATTGTGTTATTGTCTGGAACTGTTGTCCTTACAATCACATGGATATGTGGCTGCATTTTGTCTCTTTTGATGTTGTTAACCACATCAAAATTTTCTCCAACTACTGCAACCCTATCTATAGCTTCATTCTTCTTCCTAGGTATGGACTCAATATTAAATGCTTTAAAATCTTCAATTAGGTCCCACACCCTATTTTTTGTAGCTTTTAAGTAGGTCATTCTTTGCGGCATGTTGTCTTCTTACTTGGTTAACAATCAGCTCACTATCCCCGAACACTTGTAAGTTCTTTGTGCCTCTTTTCCTAGCCCAATGAAGTCCATGAATCAAAGCCTCATATTCAGCTGTGTTGTTTGAAAAGGTGAACTAGTAATATGAAAGCTGGATAGTACTTGATGTTTTGTGGTGAAACCAACATTGCACCACCTCCAAGCACCTTGTTTTCTTCTTGAACTATCGAAAAATAGTTGTCATACTTCATTTTCATCCTTATATTAGGGCTTGATGACGTTAGGAAAGGGTGAATTTCCTTCATGTACACACAATATATACCCATTTTGGATTCTTTGATTTCCTTTTATGGGTCAAATTGCATGCCTTTTGTTTTCCCATTCGTCCAAAGTTAAATATGGAATTCCCTAGACCTTAGTACCTAGTTTTTAAATCATTTGAATGCTCTTCCTAATCAAAGGTATGACCAATTTTCATTAAGAAGACTTGACACATGAGGCTTCAATGTGAAAATTTACAATTGGCTGCAGATTTGCTTGTCATCTGTAGGTCTAAATCTTGTTCTAAAAAGCATGTGTGACAAATCTACATAGATAGATATCCACCATATTTTAGCAGTGAAGTTCCCTTGATAGACACAACGCAAAGAGTTGAGGAAGGTCAATCACAAACACATCCTACAAGAATGTGACATTAGGACAAAGTATGTAGTGTAAGAGTTAAACCTTTGATAATCCCAACCATTCCTACTACTATGTCCCATCTAGTTGCACTACTCCTTTTAGTACTGGCTTCATAGATTTAGTCCCAATTGATATGCTATTTGTTTCGGCGTTACTGAGCTACTTTCCGCTGAATTGATTGTGAAGTTATGTACCAAGTGGTTCCTAATAATTGATGACACATACAAAGGTGGAGGCTTCAAAAAATTTCTTAGTTGACCCCCACCCTGTTGTACTACATTAGTGAGACCTTTCTCGTGTCTTTTGTTTGATCTATTGGAGGTAGACTAATTGGCCCATTGCAACTTGCAAAAAATCTTGTTGTCCTGGGATTTCAAGTCACTTCCACAGGGAAATATTCACATGTGTTTTCTTCATTTGATCGAGGATGTTTAAAGGGGATGAATTATCCTTTTGTTTCCCTTTATTTGGCACAACCTCTTCTTACACATGGGATGGAGCTTGAACAAGACACATGCGTTGCACCAACTAGATGCCTTAGGCTTATTTTGCACATTTGACACTACATTTGGTCTACTAACTCCTTATTTTTGTAGAATTTGGTTGAGAAACAACTAGATTAGATGGGTTTCCTTCCTTTATGGTCATCTCTTATTTGACTAAGTGTTAGTAGCGATGCCATCAAAAAGGTTATTGATTAATTGTACATAAGTCTTTTGTTTTAGAATTAACCAACATAGTTTATGTTGGAGGTTCCTCTTGTTGAGTTTCTTGCTACTGATTTCCCTCTTGACTTGGTTCTTAGGACACACCAATGGTCTATACCATCAAATCCTGAATCAACGCACCATTGAAACATGTTGATTGACTGTGAGGTAGATTGTAAGGGTAACACTAGTCTACTCCTATGCCATGTTGTTATTTTGGAACCAAGGCTCTTAACGTTGAATCCATGTTTAGATCATATGGTCAGAATTGCCTAGTAGCTTGAGTTTTTCCTTGGTTTGAATTTTGATTTGTGGCCTGAGCTGGTGGTCTATTTTTCTTGTATGGGGACCTAGCTTTATACTATTTTTGAGGTTGATACATTCTAGAACTCTGAGATTACTGTCTCTTGATAGTCACTAGCTCATTTCCTAGGTTCTATAGTTGCTTCATGACCTCCTGCAAATATTTTGAAGTGCTTGAAGAAGTAGAAGACTCTATATTGATTTGATTCCGAGGGGGTGGAATGGGATTTAACTCTTGTGTTTGACTAGTTGTAGGAGCTCTCATGTTTAGATAGAGAGGCATTGGTGGCCTTGGTGCTAGCTTACCAGCTTCAATCAATCAGTTTTCAGCTCTAATAGCAATGTTATAGGCTCCTGGCAGCGTTGTTCCTCCCATTGACTAGATCATCATGGCTATATCTGAATTTATAGCCTTCAAGAAATAGAGGAATGCTCCTTTGGCAGCTGGTCTAACATTTATCGGAATCCTGTCCCATGTTCATTGGAAACAGAAATTGAAATCTATCATTTGATCGTTAGGATCCCTCTTGATTGTTGTCAATTGTTTCGATAGGGAAAAATTATCTCCCTTTTGCCCGAATTTATTATGGAGGATTGTGCATAGATTGTCCCAATTCTAGATAGATCCTACTGTTAGACTCTTAAACCATTGCAAGACTTTACCTGTAAAGGAGGATGCCAACAACTTAACAACAATGTCCATTTAATCAATTTCATGAATTTCACAGACATTTGCAATGTCTTGAATGTGATCAATCAAAGTTTTTTGGTTCTCTCTCGTGAAATATGGAATTTTCTTCAATGCTACAATTGGAACATGATTTTATACATTGAGAGCAAGTTGACTAATGCCCGTGAAGTTGACATAGGGATTGGGCTACGACATCCTGATTGGTCGGAGAACTCTAGTTGATTGAATTGATGGTCTACCAGGTACAGGTGTTGATAAGGTTCTATTTAGTGGACATGGAGAACTTTGAGCTCTTCTTCCCCTTCTTCCTCTATCTAGAGATAACTGCAAGTAATCAAAGATACCTTCTTCCCTTGCTCTAGAACGGGTTTGCACTCTTCTCATGTAATTGATAAACTTGGGCTACTGAAACCAATGGATTTGAAAGATGGAATCACCATATGTGTTGCTACAAAGTCTCTAGAGGTTGGAAATTCACCAAAACACACACCCAATCTTGATAAAAGTGACAATATTGACTTCTCTCCCACCGAGTGTGCCAAAACTATTGATGCAAATTTACAACACCCCTGATTGCTTGTGATTTTGTGTACGAGGCAACCAGTGCAACCTGTATAACATAGGATTATCCTACAGTGTGGGACATTGCAAGTAGGATAATGCTTTGGAATGGTGTGGGAAACACATATGGGAGTGGTTTGTAATCACAAACTATCAACACGTAGTTTAGCGCGCCGATGGGTCCATAGGGCACAACTACATTAGGACCCTTTCCTATGATAGGAGGAGGATCTCATGGATCTAGAGGAGTTG
Organism: Taxus chinensis; assembly: GCA_019776745.2. Classification (NCBI taxonomy): domain Eukaryota; kingdom Viridiplantae; phylum Streptophyta; class Pinopsida; order Cupressales; family Taxaceae; genus Taxus; species Taxus chinensis. The sequence continues at coordinate 84,081,480 of CM034150.1, read as the reverse complement.
GCACTAGTGGATCTAGTGGTTCTGGTGCAGGAGGTAACATAAAAGGTAATCAAGGTCTTGGATCTGGTGGACAAGGTCCATAACACCATCAACAGGTGTTTTATGAGATATCATTCCACTTACCTAATTACAAGGGTGTTGAGGATGTTACGGAACATGTACACAAGTGTGAGTTACTATGGCGTGCAAAGGGAGTCACTTCCCCAAAGTGGAAGGCTAGTCAGTTTGTAACCACGTTACAAGGATGCATGCATAGTTTATATAGGAAGTATGACCAACACCAAATAGTGGTGGATTACATTTTGTTGCATAATGCCTTTTTGGCGGAGTTCCACATACCTAAGTTTGAACAGAAAAGCATTAGCGCATTGAAGAAGATTCAAAAAGAAATGGCAGAGAGTGTGCATGAGTATGATGCACATTTCAAGACTCTCATATCCAAGTTATCTTATAGCATTCACCCTTCATAGCATATTCAGTGGTTTTTCAGAGGATTGATCACACCATTTAGGAGGACGATTTCATAGAATACTTTCACAAATCTGCATGAGGCCTTGGAGGATTCGTTACATGCTGAGGCAATAGGAAGTGTTGATACAAGAGTTAGTTAGTTAGTGTTGACAAAGTAGATAAAAAAAATGTCTGCGAACTTAGATTATGAGGCTCGCAATGGGTTATGGTGTATATATTGTGAGGTAGAAGGGTATACAAAGGACAATTTTCCTCAGATATCGGTATGCACAATGATGGTAGAAAAATATCATGCTGCAAGTAAGTTTCCACTACTGCAACACACGATCTGTAAGAATGTGTCTTGTTATTGCAAAATTCACACCTCTACTACTCATGACAACAAGGATATGATTGATTGACCAAATACATGATTCCCTTAATACTGATGCACACTAGACTAGTATTTCAAGAAGTTCCAAGGATGAGGGTCATCATTATGAAAGGTGTGAGGATGGAGGGAATCATGGAAGAGGATTTCACAGAGGATTTCAAGGCCATGGAAACCATGGAGGTGGAAGAAGTGAGTTCCCACATGGAACTTGTTACAATCTGTGGGTCTACGTAACACTATAAATGTGAATTCCCCAATCTATTACAATGCTCTTGGTGTAGAAAGAAGCAAAAGTATGAGGAGTGCCCAGAATTATTTGAACACATGAGCCAAAAATAGTAGAAGGAAAAAGGCATCGAGATGGTAAGCATGAATAAATTCAACTAGCAATGGATGCCAAGGGTAGCGCGTGATTCAGAGTTGGATCCTGTACTAGTAATAATGCAAGCTAAGGCTTCACATGCCAAGGAGATACCAAAGTATAAATCACTAGTTACTAGAGAAGAGGTGGTGCATGGGAATTACCCAGACCCTTTTCATTAGAAATAAGTCTATCAAGAAATCATGGATGTGATTTAAAGCTTACAAGGAGAGATCCAATGCCTAAAGGAGAAAACACGGTATTTAGAACAAAAGAAAAGCACTAAGACTTCACATAAGGATATGGATGAAGTCAAGGAGGTATGAAAAATGCTAAGGTAAGAGAATATCATGCCTTTTCTAGGAGAATGGCTATGGGAGAAAGTACCACTCACTGGAGGAGATAACGAGCGATAGGTATTGCATGCTAACCTTCCCCCTCACATCATTGACTATAATAAGGAGATTACCTTTAATGCAGTAGTTGATGGATGGCTCATGAGAAATATTTTGATTGACACGGGTGCAGAAGTTAATGCTCTCACTTTAGACACATGGAATCAAATGGGAAGACCCCCATTACATCCATCCTCAAATGTGTTGTATATGGTTGGCAAGACAAAGGCAATGCTCATTGGTGTTTTAAAGGATGCTTCTATCATTATCGAAGGGGAGAAATTCACTGGATACTTCAAATTCTTAGCACTTGTTGAGGTGGACAAATTTCTAGCATTACTTGGGAACCCCTTGTGCTATAAGATCAATGTTGAATTATGTTTCAATAAGGGGTATATAAGTTTTGAGAACAAGGATGAACGTGTTATCATCCCTTTGACTGATGGAAATTCAGCACCCTATATTAAGCCCTTGGGAGAAGAAGACCTAGATAGAATCTATGTGCCCACTATCAGAGACCCTGAGGTTATGCAACCAACAAAAGAATGTGTTATTCAATGGGAAGATACTCAATCTATAAGTGATACAACTAGTGTGACATGTGAAAATTTGGCACATGGGACATATGAGCTATTCAGAAGGTAGCTAAGAGGCTCTCTGATGAGAGTAACAAAGGTGAAATTAGTTAGGCACCTGGGAGGAAATCACTTGCCAAGTTACACTGGGGAGATAACCATGATGTTTTCCTATGAGCAATTGAGACCTAGTGGGGATCTGAGATCGAAAGGAGAAGGATGCTTAGCTACAATTTTCTTAGGACCACATCATGTAGGTGGGTGACCCATCGTGATAACCTTCTAAAGTGGCATGAGTTGAGAATCGTGTTCTCTGTTAGGTTTCTCTAAAGTAATGCACCTACTTCTATACAAGACTATCATGGGAAGGAACCCACCTCATTTCATGTCTAGGCATGTGAGAAGGCATGGATGGAAGGCTTGGAAGCTTTTCCACCATATTTATAGGTGCATAAACTTTACTACACCTTACAAGGTTGTGCACACTCATGATACATTCATTCATAACTACATCATTAGACATGAAATTGGCAGGAGTTGATGGTTGATCTCCTTTAGGCTTTTGAGTACCGAAATACTAAACCACTGGTGAATTATGCGCTATAGGATGTTAATACCCTAACTATGGGAGATAGTGCCATGGTGGAGGATAAAATACTAGAATTGTTGGGAGAATGTGACTTGGAAGTGTGCTTCGATGAGGGAGAACCAAAGGAAATACAAGTTGAGCGTGCCTGCATGGAAAAAGAGAAAGGAAAGTTTGTCTATGTGATCGATGGTGAATAAGTAGAGAACTTGGATGTTAACCGTATTTTTGGTACATGTGAGGTTATGGATAGTGCCGATGAGCAAGCACGTGCATACCATGAACCCTTGAAAACTAAAAAGGTTAACATTGGTTCGGAGGCGGAACCTAAGGAAGCTAATATTGTAGATTACTTATCGAAAAAGAAGGTTTCAAATGTCATCAATCTATTGTGTGAATTTTAGGATTTGTTTCCATGTGAGTACCATGATCTTAAGGTATTTCACCACTCTTTAGGAGATATGTGGATCAAACTTAAGGAGGGTGTGCACCCAATTTGGAAGATACCATTGCAAATGAATCTGAATTTATGCGTTAGGGTTAAGGAGGAGATTGACAAGATGATTACATCAAGCATCATTGAAGTTGTTGAAGAATCAAAATGGATAATTCCAATGGTCATCAGTATTAAGAAGGATGGGAGGATAAGTATTTACGTTAATTATAGGGATTTGAATGTGGCATGTGTCATTGACCCTTTTCTAACCCCCTTCACCGAGGAGATCTTGGAAGGAGTAGTCGGGCACGAGATATATTCTTTCACATACCATTAGGTTATAATTGCAAAGGTGGACTAAAAAAATTCACCACTAAATGGGGAATTTTTTACTATGTGGTCATGCCTTCTGGAATGAAGAATGCACCTATTATGTTTTCTCGCATTGTGGTTCAGGAGTTTCAGAAATTTATCCATAAGTTTCTTAAAGTGTACCTTGATTATTGGACAGTTTATGGACTAGTAAAAGACCATTGCAACTATCTACAGTTGATGTTTGAGATATTCCAATAGTTTATTATATCTCTCAACATTAAGAAATGTGTTTTCACTACTCCTTTTAGAACCCTTTTGTGACATATCATATGTAAAGAAGGCTGGTTGGTGGATCCTACCAAAGTTTCCATTATTGTGGGATTAGGGGAACCTACCAGATAGAGTGTGGTGCATTCCTTGGGCATACGGGGTACTACCAAAAATTTATTAAGGGATATGCCAAGATTGCCACGTTATTGGAGGGATTGCTGAAATAGAGAATTACATTTCATTGGGGAGAACCGCAAAACATGGAATTTGATACATTGAAGAATGGGCTTATCATTGTGCCCATATTACACTTTCCTTCCAGGGATAATCCATTCCATGTACATGTTGATGCCTCAGGGATGGAAATTGGAGCAATGTTGACACAACCTGGTGAGGGGATTGTTGATCACCCTCTTTGTTTTGCAAGAAGGAATTTGACACAAACAGAGAAGAACTATACTACTAATGAGTGTGAGACATTGTCGATGATCTCTTTGCTGCATAAATTCAGGAAGTCTCTGTTGGCAACACCCTTTATATTCTACATGAACCATATGGTATTGAAGTACTTGGTAAACAATCTCATTTTATAAGGGCACATATGCAGGTGGGTCACATTATTTCAATAGTTTGAGTTTACGGTTGTAAAACTGGGTAAAAGTAACCTTTAACCTGACCATTTATCAAGGATCAAATGAGGTGAGGATGTGTATAGCATTGAGGATACAATGTTAGATGCACAATTGTTTAGATTATGGTGTGCACCCTTTGAATTAAAGGATATTGTTGTGTCTCTAAAAATAGGTATGGCGCCGGAAGGAATGAAGACTTTAGAGAGAAAATAGCTAGTTATATGTGTTGTACCCTACATGTTAATTGGTGGAGACTTATACAAGTTAGGTCATGATGAGATCTTGCAATGGTGCGTGTTAGAGCATGAACACGTTGAAATAATGGAGGAAGCACGTGGTGGAATTGCAGGAGGACACTATAGTGGAAATGCCACCACACAAAAGATTTTACTAGGAGGTATCTAGTGGGAAAGAATTTACTAGGATTGTATCGATTTTTGCAAGGCTTGTGATCATTGTCAGTTCCTTGACAAACCAAGAATAAGATATGAAATTCCCTTGAGGCCAATAGCTAGCATTGAACTGTTTGAGAAGTGGGAGATTGATTTTGTAGGATACTATTTCATCTGCCACGTGAAGGATGGGTTCATTTTCTATCATTACTTGTAATGATTACTTAACACAATGGGTGGAGGCATCACCTACGAAAGCTTGCAAAGAAACCACCACGGTAAGATTCTTGTGGGAAAATATAATCAACAGGTATGGGTGTCCTTTGATTTTGACTAGTGACAGGAGTACACATTTTTTGAATAAGACAACTAGGATTTTGCTGGCAGAGTTCATGGTAGCTTATCACAAGATTACCTCTTATCACCCTCAGTCTAATGGAACCACTAAGGAATTTAAAAAGATACTAAGTCACAAGTTGACCAAGATTTGTGATGTTGAGAGATAAAATTTGGATGAAAAAGTCTTAGTTGTACTATGGGTGTATAGGACAACCTATAAGAGATTGAACAAGGCAACACAGTTTCAATTGGTGTTTGGCGCAGAAGCTGTTTTAGCAGTAGATTTTATGCTTCCCTCTATGTGTATTGCGCACGTAGGAGGATTGGCCAATGAAAAATCATTACAAGAGCGCATGGATAAATTAATGCAATTAGACGAAAGTGATCATTTCCTAGATGGAGTCTGAAGATTGAGAAGGTAAGATAAAAAGTATGCCACGATCATCACATTAAAAATAAAAAATTTGAGGTTGGGAAGATTGTTTTACTTTATGACTCTAAGTTTCTACACCATCCTAGGAAACTCAAAGTCTGTTGGTTAGGGTCATATATTATATCTTACATCCTTGATTTAAGCACATGTCAATTGCAAGTGCTGGATGGGACAAGGTTTCCAGGTAATTTCAATGGGAGTAGGCTGAAGCCCTACTATTAATATGGCTTCTATGTGTCTATAAATAAGGCAGTAATGCTAATTACATTAGGTTTCCTTTAATGCTTTTCCCTTTTGGTTATTTCCTTTATCGTCATTTTCTTGGGTTTTATGTTGCATGTTAGTGTGCTAGTAGCTAATTACATTGAAAGAGATTCTATGTGCAGAGGACCACACATACATTTTTGTGTGGAGTGAAGTAGCAGACATGTTGAATATGTTTTACAAATTCTTTCGACAATGGACTGATGGGAATTATTATCACAAAGGAAGAAGAATGAGTGGAATGATGGTTAAGGTGTTTGAATTCATGTGGTTATGAAGATGTGTTGAGAAATATTTAAAGACCACAAAGAAGGGAAAGATCGTGCAATACAAAATAAGTTAGGAAGCACCATAGGAAACTATGTAGTGGATAACATGAAGGTTATGTACTTTGGCATGGTTACGTGCATGAAGGAGGTATGTGGAAGTGAAGTAGTGTTGGAGTGCCAAAATGATACAGAAGTGACATATGAGGGGAAGTCGCAGAAGTTGATTTAAGTGAAATAAAGTGCTCAATTAAAAAATAATGTTAAGACATGAGGTTGGAGGCACTCTAAGGAATTAAAAAATTAGAAATAGGAGGTAAGAGTGGTCATTTCGACTACTTTTCCTTAGAAAAATTCTTTTGTGCTCTCAATCTCGAAGTGCGATGAGGGTTTGTGAAGAAGAGAAAAGTGAGGTACTTGTCACGAACTAGAGGAATTTTGTAAGCTGAATTGTAGTTAGGATGTTGCAAGGAGGAAGGAAGATAATAGAGCAGGAGAGGGGTTGCGTGAAAGAGAAGTGGAGAAGTCATCAAGTCCAGGAAAGAAAAGGAGAGAGGCACAAGAAGAAATAATAAAGAATATGGCACCAAAGAAAGCTCAAACAAATAAACTAGAGGTAGAGAAGGAGGATCTTGTGGATATGTACTAAAAAATGTAGTACCCCCCAAGGGTTATCAAGGTAGAAAAGTGGAGTTTGAAGTTATACAAATGCAATATTAGAAAATACAACCACGAGACAAGTGATAACAAAAAGCTGATGCGGGCAGACTTAGTTTGAAACACTCTAATGGTGGACGAGCTCAGAAACCCTAAGGTTGACGAATCGATGTAACAAGAACTACAAAATAATGTAGTTTTGTAGCTATGGGAGTTTCCTTTCTTTGCAGAACCTACCCCACTCTTCAGATGGTTAATGTCGCGGGTGCATGAGTACTTATTACATGCCACTTAATTAAGATAGTTACAGGCCTACGGAACACTGGAAAGGACATGGCACTTGATTTATGTGCCACTATAAAAATTAAGTATCTACCTAAGAGATTGATCTATGAGAAGGGAGGAAGGGCCCATGTGATTCTGGATCTCCCAGACCCAACATTGAGATTCACCTTCTGGCTCATTAGTTGCAAATTGGGCACATTAGAGAGGTGGACAAAAATCAATAAGAGGTTCTTATATGTGGCCTGCAGGGTGTCAAAAAGGGCACATTTTAATTTTGTAGACTTTATCATAAAGGGCATTGTTGAAGAAACACAAGTACATAATGGGGCAGGAGAAAACATCACATGGGGATACATACTTCTATTTATCGTATTTTGGGGGATTGGTGTCCCAGATGGACTAGATGGGAATATATGGGTTCACCCAGTGGCACACTCCTCCCCTATAGTTAAATTTGTGAAGTTCACATGTGATGGGAGCATCTCAAGCACCTAACTGAATCAGTTGAACATGTGGTTTGAATGGTTTCATGAAGCATTTGATAATGAGTGGTGCATCCCCCATGAACTTTCACAAGCTGTCAAGAATCAGGTAAAACTCGATGTAGACACCAAAATTGGGTCACACTCCCAATGTTTCTTTATCAAATAACCAGCTCAATCATACTCGTCTAACCATGACCCCTTCCACCCCACATCACCATTAATTTAAATAAATTAATATATAGCCTCACAATATTTAATATCCAATTACCCTAATTTCTACCCCACCACCTCACCTAAACACCTCATCTAGCCACCTCACCCTAGACCTATTCTTGGCATGTTTCCATAACCAACAATAACTAAGTCTCACTTACCTTAATGAGCTAAGATTTGGTCTAACCCTAAAATCAATCCCTAAAATATCTCTAACCATATTCCCACTCATTAGAAGGGAAGTTTCCATTCTAATCCGTGATAATAAACTAACAGGGCCCAAGAAATTAGAAAGATCTACCCATTTTAGTAAACCTAGGGTATCCCACCTTAACTAACGCCGGTCACCCCTAAACTGATGTCGATCAACCCGGAACCATCGTCGGTTACCATTTATTCACCCAAATAGCCTTGTTTTTGGGTTGGCACATTTTGAGAGCAAGAAAGGAGATCAGAGCTACATATAAGTGAAACAAGCATCCTTTTACACATCTAGACATCCAGAACCATCACCAGGATCAATCATAGAGCCATTGCATTCATGGGAGCACTCCAGGAAATCACCGCTATAGTACTATACATGTATTCTTCGATCAACCACCTCTGCCACTCACCCATCAGATCCTTAACACATTAAGTATGGCCCTAACCAGTAGGTTTTATTTCAGTTAGTAATCTTTATTAATCCTATTATTAATATATTATTTACATGCTTATTACTTCATCACCCACTTGCCTGTGAACTCAAATATCCCTTCACCCATATCACCAAATCACATATCCTCACCTATTGTATACTTCTGAGCATACCTAAGACCTCTACAAACCTTCCCATTCACTCTCCCAAACTTTATTTGACCTCAGATCACCCCTGCCATTTAATCTATTTGAGTTTCTTTTATCTTGACCATACTGACACTAGTTATCGACTACCACATACCTAAACCGGCATTGGTCACACTCAACCAAAATCGATCTCTTTGTTTTACAGCTTGACCAAGAACAGACCCAACAATCACCCTACCAGTTGACCTAAATAACCCAGAATCAAACGCTAATCAGCCTCAGTACCTTGATAGAGACTTCACCTCTCAGATCCAACTATAGCCTAGCCTATTTTTATTGGATTTTCTTATTATACTTGAATGAAATACCTAAATCATAGTAACTACAATAGGAATTTTTTTATTTCTCGCATTAACTTATTTTAAACAATGGATTGACAACCATCTAGGAAGTATCACACTTCCCGGAACTAGCATACGCTAGGCAGTCCACTGTCATATATCATTTAACTATCTTTTTTTGGTCTTGTTTTCTATTACAGGTAGTTCCTCCTAGCCAAAAGGAAGCTCTCACATTCAGTTGTGGATCAAGAAGGTATAACGTGCACAACAATCATCAACCGACCAGCATTTAACAGGTATTCCTCCTTGGCCTTTACCCTTATCTATTTCATCACTTCGAAAAGGTAAAGAAAATGGTGAAACATTTTGGCACGCCCGGTGGGACCCATCAAGGGTTCTATTGCATTTATTTATTCCTAGGTGAAATTTGTGTGTTTGTTTCCCTTCTAAAAGCTTCCACATTAATTTTCTCTTTTGGAAATCATTCTCCTTCTTTCTATTTTCTAAAACCAATCGTATTTTTGGTGCTTTGAAAAGAACATGTCTTCCTTTCTTTAGAATTGCATTAGTGAAAGAGCATCCCTCTTCCTATTCATCTCTTGCTACATCAAATATTACACTTCGATTTGGGTTTAAAACACTTGCATTACATTCTGATTTGTTGCATTATTAGCTCACATTAAAACTGAGGGAAACCTATATGCTGGAAGTCATGCCCAGCTGATGGTTGACACAAAGAATCGTAGAAAGCACATTTTTCTCTCTTTCTGTGTCTTACCAAACTTGCAAAAAATCAAAATATACACATCTTTCTTAAACAACATCTTACCCAGGAACATCTTTCAGTGATCAGATGATCCGATTGGCAGGTACTCCCCAGCTCATTGCCTTTGTCAAGTCATCATCTCAGAGGATGGCCCGCCCCCGCCATAACATACCTGAAACCTCTCCTTTTAGATATTCTTCTTTGTAGGAAGCCTTCCTAACCAAAAATTTTGTTCTAAATACACACAGTTAGTCCGAAATAGCATAAGCTAAATAAACATAAGAAAATCACTATTAGGATCGTGCTTTTTCTTAGCGTTCTTCTTGGCTTATGTTTTGAGGTGTGAGACTACGAATCTCAATTTTTCTTCTTCCTTACACACTCCACCATCATAGTTGAAGTATTCTGACTTTGTCTGAGTGTTCCAGGGCCCCATCTCCTCATTCTTAGGATTTTGATTTTGTTTCTTCACTTAATTTAATTCACAAAACCCATTTTCTTCATTTCTTTATAATTTCACAGTCACCGACGTCGGTCCAGTCGAACGTCGCCGGTTCACATTTGACCGTCAATCGGTTAAAAAATAACCAATGTCAGCTTCTAGCTTTCTAGTTACTTTACCTAGAATAGCCTTCATCACTGTTTCTATTCTATTTCTTTGCCTCAGGGCATCATCATATTTCTCCCCTGTTGATACCCACTGTCATACACAATTTTCATCAGTACACATCCAACATTCTTGTTTCATTCTTTGAGACTGGTTTCTTCCACAGTGACCGGTATCGCTTTCAGAAACTATCATCGGTGTTCCCCCAACCATCACCAGTTAGCCTGACCATCATCAGTTTTTCTTGAACCGTCACTGGTCAACCTAACCATCGTCGATTTGCCTATGTTTATTTTCAAAATCTATACATTGACCAGATTCACCTCTCAGACCCCATTATTCTTTGTTTCTACTATTTTCTGTGTCATCTACAGAATACAATCTTACCAGGTCAGCACTTGTTCACATGGTGCTGACTCATAGCTAGACTAACACCCTCATATTCCACGTTAGTCGTCAACCACTCCCACCTAGTCCCTCACCGCCTTCTATCCTGTCACCCATGGATCCAACCTTACCTACCACCATTGCTGTAGGTGACGAAGAGTTTGCATGACTCCTTGATCAGAATCTCATGGCCTTACAGTTCTACCTTTCCCATTCTTCCACCCAAGACTCCTCAGGTCAATTGATATATGACATGCATGTGCCCATCTCTCCTACCCTTATTCCTACTACTACATCAGCCCCTAATAATGCGGCATTACCCTCACCTGCTTCAACCCTGATAGTTTTGCAGCTACGCCCCATACCTGTCATAACCACTGTGTCTGTAGTTTCACTTATGCCTATTATATTTGTTGTCCCCTCATCGACCACCCAGACCATAGCACAGTCCACACCCATTGTCTCACAAATACCCATTGCAACACAACCACCCATGGTGTCGATGACCCCTACTCCATTCCAAAATCGTGTCCTCTCTATCCCGCAAACACTGCCCCCAATTGCTACCAAAGTCACAACGACCATCCCACCTACATACACCTACTATCAACAACCCCTTATCTCGTCTGTCACCCATTCTGGATATGTGCCTCCTATGTCAGTTCCCTATTCTCAACCTCCCTATCAGGTTCAATATCTGCCCCCTTATGCCACAGGAGGTGTCTCCCCATCACAACCTACCACTGACCTCATCAAGTTGATGATGGAAAAGATGCAGACACTGGAAGCATCAGTTTCTGGCTCACGCAATTCCCTCACCTATGACAAAATTTGTAATGAGCCTATTCACCCATCCATTCCTATTCGACCATACCCCGTACATTGGGAAATGCCAAAGTTCAACTACTTTAATAGCAAAGAGGATCCACAACAACATTTGCAGTCCTTTAAACATGGGTGTTACCTGATTGCCCATGATGACACTTTACTTTTGAGGACTTTCCCAATGTCCCTGACTAGACCTGCATTAGACTGGTACAGTGGGCTACCAAGACATTCCATCTACTCGTTCAATCAAGTAGCCCAGGCCTTCTTAGACCACTTCTCGATTAATATTGTCAAGAAGGTTACCATGACTGATCTTTATTCCACTCATCAGTATGACGATGATTCTATCATTGACTTTGTCACTCGTTGGCGCAACCTCATTAATCAGACTCACATTTCAACTGCCTCAAACTGAACTCATAGAGTTGTTTACTCAGGCTTGTGCTAGACACATCTAGCTAACCCTACAGGTGCATACCTTCTGTACTTTTGACGAGGCATTCACCATGACACAAGAAATTAGAAATTCATGCTATCGAAGAAAATAAAATTTAACTTTGTAACAAGAACATCACGTTCAAATCAAACGATGCTTCTTCATCTGTGAAACCCCAAAACAACTATTCAAAACCCAAAGGGTCTACCAATTCCATAGTTCTCAAATCTAGCCCCCCTCATCAATCAAACCCAGCCAAACCCCCTTTTAATATCTCTCCTATCCAAGCTTTCCAGTTCAGATGGGAACAATGAAAATTCACTTCCATAGGAGAATCTTATTCTTCTGTATTAGAAAAGCTTGTGAAGGCTGGTGTCATTACCCTCCCACCTATAAAACCACATACTAGTTTTGACCCTGAGCTGACCCATGCCCTCATGGTATAAGGAACATGAATTTTGTAACTATCATCGTGTCAAAGGTCATAGTGACAATAACTGCATCACCTTCAAGAATATTGTCCAAGAAATGTTGGACAACAGAGATCTAGTCTTGGATAGCCCAAATGCACCCGCTAACCAAAACCTGTATATCTTTAAGAAACCATTCCCTAATCATGCCCCATCTTCCAACCAAGTTGGTGATACCTCAAACAATGATGGTAATGTCCGCGAGGTCCACGCTATTTTCAATGACACACCAGTTGCTTCCCAGTTGCCTCGTGTTCCTTTCATAGAGGAAATCTTAGCCCGTGCTCCCCTACCTACACTAGAATCTATTTCATCTACTCCTCTACCCACAGAGGAACCCCCTTCCTGTTCCCCTTCACCTGTGGAAGAGCCTATAATTAGCACGCCGCCTTTGACCCCTCAAAATTCTGAGCAATTGTTAGTGGCACCTCTCCTACTCATAGAAGATGTAGGTCCACCACCTACACCAACACAAGGAGAGTCCACTTCAGCTGACCCATCCTCTCCTCTACCCATGGAGGATACTATAGAAGTACCACTTCCTGTAGATGACCATTCACCATCAGACCTTTAGGATCCTACTGATCTACTTTTGGCTCTCTTACCTAAAGAGTCTGAGGCTAACCATTTCCCTGTATCTCAAACACATTTTACGGGGATTTCCACTGGATCCACATCAACCCCACCTATGTCAGTACCATTCTCACGCTTGGCTGATCACCTAGACTATGTCGATAGAGCCTTACTTTGGGGATGCCTTCTACTTCCTGTTTTAACACAAATGCAGTTGTCCCCTGTTGACACCTCCACTATCTATCCAAAAGTGTTTCAGGCAACCAAACCAAACACAATCATGACTATTGCAATGCCTTCCATGACACCACCCCTAGCCCAACTCACACCTCTGCCCATAGCCCAATATACACCTACACCCAAACACCTACCCTCACCTATATCATCACCCTCACCTAAACCTACACCTACCTTAGGGATCATACCAACAACTAGCCTTACTCACCCACCCATCAAATTAGATTTAGCTACATCTTCCAAAACTAATACCAAACTTAAACTAGCCCCTAAAATGAGGATCCAATCCCCTAAATCTCATACCCCAACCTTTCCTACCATGCCCTTATCACCTTCACCCCTTCTGTCCATCCTAGGACCTCACCCCTCGACCCTGGCCAAGAAACCCCCATCCACCGGTAAACCAAGAATGCAGCAACCCATTTCCCCATCGTAGACCTCTAATATACCCAAGCGACCCACACAACCTCCGCCCTCACCTGTAACCTTCTTACCACCCATACCTCTAATACCGTCAATAACTTCTTCACTACCCATGACACTTCCTTCTCTTTCACTCATGCCTCCTGCCCAACCTACACCACCTACCTCCACAGCACCTCGGTTACCCCCGTGGGTAACCCGCCCTATTCCACCATATACTTTTCCCTCCACATCTCGTATGCCCATATCTCCTTTTCCCAAAAATATGCAACCTAAAGCTAAAAATCCGCTACCCTCCAATAAGGTAGTTAAACCAACCAAACCTTCCATTTCTAGTTCATCTACCATGCCCCTACCCAAGCAGATATGACCAACACCTAAGACCACACCACACACCAAACTAGTAGCCCAACCTACTCCCCCTATTGTAAAACCTCTTCCTCCACAATCAACCATACCTGCACCCAAACCCACATTCACCTCCCATTGTGATCCACTAGTGGGATCCTATGCCAAAATCTTAACCAATCTCCTCAAAACTTTTGTCATCACATTACCGCCCCTTAGACCTTACGACCCACTCAAACCCAAACCAAAAGGGTTTGACAAAACCAAAATTTGCACCTACCATCATGTGCCAGGACATGATGTAGAGAACTATAAGGCTTTAAAAACCACTCTTGTCCAATTGTTTCCTCCTAAAGAAAACTTTGACGATGATGATCTTCTTGATGAGGACCCCATTTCTCCTTCACCAATTTCCACAGATCCTCTCCCTTCACCTACTCAGTAACCAATATCTCCACCCCCACGACTCTTGGATCCATACCTGAGGTTCGAAATTAACATGGTTTACATAAGAGAATTGGGAAAACCACCACCAAAATGTGAATGCACCCTACTCATTTCACAAGGATCGTATCCCCCACTAGGGTTTTGTCCCTCATGCCACTATACCTTCCATGACACACCCTCTTCATCCACCTCTCCTCAGATTAACATGATCAACATTGCCACCTGTGCTCAGAAAGACAAAGGGAAAGAGAAAGCAAGTGGCCCATCAACCAACCCTATACCCAATATACCATCCGCACCCACACCCAAAGTCATCATTCGAGGTCCTGCATATCCCATTTCCGACGGGGTCACACATCGCACAATGCTAAAACAACTACACCAATCCCCCCTCAAAATGTCTTTATATGACCTCGTCCAAACCTCAAAGTCACATTGTCAAGCCCTCATGGAGGTCCTTCAATCTATCAAAGTATTACCAAATGACCCCACACCTATGGCCTCCATCATTACCCCTCACCATGTAGCCTCTCTCACTAGGTCTTCACCTTCCTCTACACCTCCACCCACTCGCCACGTGGCCACCCTAAGCTTTTCAGATGAAGAGATCACTCCCTTCTAGTCCAATGACCCCGACCCCACTCTTTTCATCTCCTATCTTCATCAATAATATATGCATACGATGCGTTATGATCGATGGTGGTGCTAGCATTAACATCATCTCCTCCCATGCATACAACCAAATGAAAATACCTACCAATTGCATGCATGGTAACCCTATTATGTTGTGTTCCTTCAATGATGCCATGGCCTCTACCCTAGGTACCATTGTTCTCCATGTCCACGTAGGTCCCTGCACCATCCCAGAACTTTTCTATGTCCTAGAAGGGGAGTTCCAGTATAACTTGCTGCTTGGCCAACCTTGGATCTATGTTATGGGTTGTGTCCCTTCGATGTTACATCGATGCCTCAAATTTGAACACGAGGGACATAATTACACCATCCCTACTGACCCCTCACCTTTCAAGACCTATAACATGCTATATTGACCCAATGATGTGCTTGTACTGGTCAAGGCATCTACCACCACAACTACTTCACCTTCACCCACAAGCCCATTCACCAAAATTACCACTACTTCTGCTGCATCTAACCTTGTTATCCCCACTACAGTTGTAGCCTCTACCACTGACACCCCTTCATCTAGCGAACCATCCATATCCACTACCCACATACCAACTATTGATCCCTTACAAGGTTTTTTCAATGCCTCACTCTAGGGGAATACCACCTATACAATATCGATACCTTCCTCACCCCACAAGAGTATGATAATCTGCGTCAACACCCTAGTTATGATATTTGCATCAGTGACATTTTCCCTTATGGCCCTCCCCACCTTCACACCAACCTAACATATGCGGGACTTGATATGGCCACCTATAAACCTGAAACCTCCATCCCAAACCCAGCCATTTTCATCTGACCTACACTCCCTGACAAACCCTCATTTTTCTCACACTTTCCTCCACCGATGTGCATGGAAAGGATTTGTCTTTGGTTTTTATGAACAAGGCCGCCACACTATCATCTCCTGTACCTCTTGTAAACACAATGACCATAGTGGCATTGGTTTTAACACTCCACCTGCCAAGAAGGTTCGCATTGACCTTATACAGGACAAGAAATCTTCCCCCTCTCATTCACCCACATTACCATCTTCACCCACGGAGTCCATAGATCCTGAATCTATTCCTCCTAAAAAAAATTTTCATAAACACCATTTCCCTGGGACTGCTGACCTATCAATGCAATGGCAAGGCTCCCTCTTCTCTCCCATTCCTGTATCCTGACATGATCAATGACAATATGCCTTTAATTAACATCGTTCAATGTCAGGACGATGAGTCCATCCTCACCTACCTTGGTGCAGAAGACTCTTATATTCATTGGTCATTACCCTCTGAGACACAAACCATGTTGAATGAATCGACCATCGAAATCAACATTAATACTCAGGATGACCCGCACATTCTAAAGATCAGCCAATCCTTAGATGCTACTGAACATAGAAGCCTTCACCTCTTTCCTCTGAGACCATAGTAACGCATTTTCTTGGTCCTATGCTGATATGCCCAGTATTGACCCAAAAATTGTGGTTCACAATATCGTAACCATTCCTGATGCCAAACCCATCAAACAAAAGCTGTGGAAAATGCATCCTCGCATTTCTCTTCTGGTCAAAGAAGAGCTTTAACACCTTCTCTCAGTTTCCTTCATTCTACCCATTGATTATCCCCAATGGATTTCTAACATCATTCCTGTCATGAAGGTGATAGGGGGACTCTGCATTTACACAGATTTCCATGACCTCAACCTCACCTGTCCCAAAGATGATTTCCCACTACCAGGAATTGACCAACTAGTTGATCTCACCACTGGCCATGAAATGTTATCGCTCATGGATGGTTTCTCGGGATACAATCAAATATTACTAGCCCCAGAGGATCAACACAAGACTACCTTCATCACCCCTTGGGGGACTTTCTGCTATCAAGTCATGCCTTTTGGCTTAAAAAATGTTGGTGCTACATATCAGCGAGCCATGACTTACATCTTCCATGACATCATGCATCACATATTGGAGGATTATGTAGATGATCTGCTTGCCAAATCCAAGCATCGAACCGAACACCTACCCATTCTTAAAGTCATCTTTGACTGCCTCATCAAATAATATTGTGTTCGTCTTCAACCAAAAAAGTGCATATTTGTGGTACTTTTTGGAAAACTCCTAGGTTTCATCGTTTCTTTGCGTGGCATATAAGTCATTCTTGCTAAAGTCAAGGCTATTCTTGAAATGCCGCCACCCACTAATCTCCATCAACTTTGCAGCCTACAAGGAAAGTTGCAATCAATTTGGCATTTTATCTCGCAGCTTTCCGACCGCTGTCAACCATTCCATCATCTTCTCAAGAAAGACATTTCATTCAAATGGGATGATGAATGCCATAAAGCCTTCGAAGCCTTGAAACAATACCTACTTCAACCACCAGTGCTCATTCCTCCTAAGGATGACCAACCCTTCTACCTATATATTTCCACCACTGACCATTCTCTAGGTGTCATGCTCACTCATCACGACAACCAACACCGAGAGAAAGTGGTTTATTACATAAGCCATACCCTTCTTGACTATGAAACTAGATATACCCATGCTAAAAAACTTTTCCTAGCCTTAGTTTTAGGTCACCACCAAACTCTGCCATTACCTACTCAACCAAAAAACCTTTGTCATTACTAATACTAATCCATTACACTATATGTATACCAAACCTTATCAAAATCAATGTGCTGCACGTTGGCTTATGCGTCTTATTGACCTCAACCTCAAATTCATCCATCAAAATTCCATCAAGCGTGAGGCTATCACCGACTAATTGGTTGATGCACCTATTTCTGGGAATCAACCCTCTATCTTCAACTTCCTAAACAAGTCTATAGCTACCCTTTCCTTGGACGAACCCACTTACCAAATTAAACTCTTCTTCGATGGCTCCAAGTCTCAGTGTGGGGGTGGGGCTGGTGTTATCCTCATTCCACTTGATGGTGAACCTGTTCCTTTGTCTTTCAGACTCAATTTTGATTGTGCTTACAATATTGCTGAATATGAAGCACTCGTATTGGGTCTACAAGCTGCTTATGCCTTAGATGTTAAGTTAATCAACATCTTTGGTGATTCTCAGTTGGTCATAAACCAAGTCAATGGTATATACCAGTGTCGTAATGAGATACTTCAAAAGTATAAGCATCATGTGGACATAATTTTGACCACCTTTGACCATTACGTACTTCAAACCACCCCACGTTCTACCAATAAATTTTCAGATACCATGGTCTACTTGGCTTCTCAGATACCTACTTCACCCGCTGACTCTAAAATCTTTTTCACCATACAAAGACTACAATCACCCTCTTATTTTCCTCATGAAGTCTACTCTATTGGAACCACTTCTCCTGACCCAAGTGACCTTTGGTATAAGAAATATACAAACTATCTTTCCTTTTCCATTTTACCTGTCAATCTCACTTGTAATGGACAACGTGCCTTTCTTAAAAGTGTCTCCTGTTATGTCATCATGGGTGGTCTTCTTTACAAATGTGGTTTTGATAGCATTCTCTTGTGATGCCTTACAAGTTCTGAAATTCCTTACACCATTAAGGAAGTCCACGATGGAATTTGTGGAGGCCACTTTAGTGGTCTCGCTGTCGTAAAACACATTCTTCACCTAGGCTATTACTGGCCAACCCTAAACCGTGACTGTTGTGATTATGTCAAACACTACATAAAATTCTAGCAACATGCTAATCTCCATCACACCCCTAGTCATGCCTTACAGGTCGCATGAGACCTTTGGCCTTTCTCTCAATGGGGTTTGGATCTTATCAGTGAGATCAACCCCCATTCTTCACAACGCCACCAATGGATCATAACCACTACTGAATATTACACTAAATGGGTAGAATCCATTCCCCTCATTTCCACCAAAGTAGAGAAAATATGTGAATTCATCAACCATCACATCATCTGTCACTTTGGTGTCCTCACCGCATTATCACAGATAATGGAAAACAATTCAAAAATAAAACCCTACACAAACTATGCAATGCTTTTAGCATCTAACTCAATTTCTCATCACCTTATTACTTGCAAACCAACGGTCAAGCCGAATCAACCAATAAAACCTTGAACAAAATTCTTATGAAGGTAGTCAACAATACTGGGAAGGATTGGCATATGCACATTCCTTTCACCTTGTGGGATTATCGCACTAGTATTCGCACTTCGACTGCTGCCACCCCCTTTTCTCTAGTCTATGGTACTGAGGTTGTCTTACCTCTCAAAGTCTAGATTCCATCCCTTTGCATCTCACTACAAGACATGCTCAATGATGATGACTTTCACCAGGATCGTTTGGTGCAACTTGAATTATTAGATGAATGTCATCTCAACGCTCTTGACCATCTCTAAATCTACCAAAAACATATCAAACAGGCCTATGACAAACGCGTTCATGAACGAACCTTTTAATTCAGTGACCTCATCCTGAAGGAAAATCAACATGTAACCAAAGAGGAGAAAAGTAAATGGGGCAAGTTTTCTCCTAATTGGCTTGGACCCTATATCGTCACCCATGCCTATGGATCAGGTGCTTATCATTTTTCTTCACTCAAAGGTAAACCTGAACCTGATCCCTTTAATGCCTTGCATCTTTGACCGTTTTATTGTTGATATCAAGTCCTATATCACTTTCTATCAATTGATCACTCATCCCTTGAGTGTTGTTCACCTTCCATAATTACCCATTTTGAGGATCCACGACTAAACAAGAATCATGTGATTACCCATCAC
Organism: Taxus chinensis; assembly: GCA_019776745.2. Taxonomy (NCBI): domain Eukaryota; kingdom Viridiplantae; phylum Streptophyta; class Pinopsida; order Cupressales; family Taxaceae; genus Taxus; species Taxus chinensis. Next base: position 84,061,670 of record CM034150.1, on the reverse strand, counting down.
CTTTTAGCCTTGTCTTCAATATGAGTACCACGGCTCTTCTCATAGCATGATTCTCATGGATACTTTTCATCTTCTTCAAGATGGAATCCCATGGTTGTTCATCACTCGAAACCACCTCTTTCACAGTTAATCTTTGTGTACTATGATCTTGTCTTCTAAAACAAGAACCTAATCATCCTCTATAGTCTTGTCCATGACTTAAATGTCTAAAAACAAAAATGGATACAAATCCTTGAGTCAAACTTCCAGCAAAAGATGACTCCCTCAAAAGGGACATCTCTTCTTTATATTCTACCACTATCAATAGACTGCTCCCTAGAAGGACAGCTATATATGGTCATTACAAAAATATAATAACTATTCAGAAGCTTCCCGCATCGATCAACTTCACGAAGACCTCAAGGAGATAATATACCCATCCCATATAGACTTCCCACATCGATCAGTCTATTATAAAAAAAAGATGAAATTTTTGTCATGGACTTGCCTATTTTGGATTCTAGGTTTCTTGTTCCAAAATACATGTCATCATACACTAAGTTACGCTAACCCTCTCACTCTCACCCCCTTGCCTTTTTCCCTAAATTCCTCGTTACTCAAGGGACTTGCCGCAAACGTGACATTTCATGATCATGTGACTTTTCTTCACCCTTAGAATAGTCCATTATGCAAGGCCTGTAGGGTCTTATGTTCATAAGCCCATCTAGGGTATGGTAGACTCATTAGGGTTCTTATCAATTAAGCAACTCTTTTACCATCTCTTACCATTCTCCTTCCTCATTACTTATTGATTATCCTATACAGGACCAGACCCTCGACACTTGTGTTTAAAAATCACTTAACCATGCCTACAACCTAAACTCAATCATGCCTACAACCTAAAATAAATCATGCCTACAACCTAAACTCAATCATGCCTATTACCTACATCACCCATGCCTCACACCTATCAACCCATTCTACTATTTCATCATAATCTTCCCTAGCTTATGGGAGAACTACATCGGCCTTGAGGTCCCTTTTCACAGAGACTATGTAGGTAACACTCCGAGGGAAAGGGGCCCTTGGAGGTTAGCTCAAGCCACTCTCTACCAAAACCAATTCCCTCTTCCCCTTTCCTATTCACATTCTACCCTAGTTAGTTTCCTTTTATATCAATCATTGGAAATTAAACCACACAAACAACAATTGCTTAACATATTTACCATCATCACTCATACATTCATTTCATCTTGTTTACCATTTATTTACCATTATTATACATTTTCCTACAAAACATCTTAACATGATCCACATCATCATTAATTGCACAAATTAATGAATTGGAAACTCAACCATACCTAAACCAACCTAAAATCAACCATACCTAAGTCAACCTGACTCCATTCATGCCTATGACCCATCCATGCCTCAACATGAATCCCATGCCTATGACCTAACTCCATCATGCTTGAACCAACCTGACTCCACCATGCCTACATGACCCTGACTCCATCATACCTAATTCACCTTGTTTCCATCACGTATACAAATAATAATGGAAATTAAAACAAGTACACCATCCATGGTATAAATATCATCATCTATAAATCATGACGTCTGTGTATACATAAATATGTACACAGATACAAATGAATACAAAAATATCAAAAAACCTCATATACATCCTCACCATCTTTGGCACACAAGCTAGCTATATCATCAAAAATATATACAAAACTCTCATGTACATCCTCACTATCTTTGACACGCAGGACTGTCTATATATCAAAAAAATCTATATATATCCCATCTCCGGTGACTAATCATCAACCCACCTAATATCTATCTTGCCTATCTCCAACTCCTCCTATGTGCCCATGTGGCATCCTTCTAACATCTCACCACCCAGCATGGGCCTCGACCTTCCCTTAGTTGGTACCACACCTAGAGCTAGCCTCCGCACATTGGTAGTCTTGCCCTGATCCTATCTCAGAGCTCGAAAACCCCTGTACTCTCTACACTATGCATATGAGACTTGGTCCTCTCACTTGAAGCTTGTTGTGCTCTGTACTCTACGTAGGATGGGACGTCTATCCCTGAGGCCATCAAATGATCCTGATAATACCGTGCCTCTCCTAAGGCATCTCTGAACTAGGCCATAGGTACTATCTGTGGTGGATCCATTGGTCTCCCCCTTGTACCTACCTCTCGGGACCCTATCCCACTAGTACCTGTAATGAGGGACCCTACTCCCTATCCCTATGCTTGTGCCTGTTTTGAGGAACCCTGTCCTGCCCCTACCTGTATCTGGGCCTGAAGGGCCATAACTTGTTCCTATGTAGTGGCCAACTAGCCCTGCAAACCTAGATATCTGTGCTTGTAAAGTAGCTACCTGTGTCCTGTAAAGTGTCCACCTGTGCCTCAGACCCAATCAACTATCCCTGCACTACCCCCAACTATGTAAACTAGGGTCACCACCTACCCCTGGAGGGCATCTCTCTACACTGTAATGGTGGCAAAGTCCAACTGCCCCGACCTCAATGGTATGGCTTGTAGCTGTGCTTCCCACCACTATCTATACCCATCTGTAACTCTGGCATCATCAATCCACCAGTCGACCACCTACTCCTCCTACCTTGTAGGCACCGTCGGTTGTGGTAGAGGCATAGGCCTCTCCACGTCATCTCTCCTGTACAGTGGGAATGGTAGAGGTACATCCTGTGGTAACCCAAACTACCATCTAACCCTGTCTATGGGTATCATCTCATGCTCTCCTACACGGACGCCCCTCTATCCATCAGAGCAACTATAGCTCTTATAAATCTACGACCATCTGTCTGTATGATGGGAAGACCACATATGGTCTCCAAATGATGTCTACCCTAGAAAACCCCTCTAGTATCTTCCTATAGTGAGCTACATCATGTGTAGCCTAGTCCCCCACCACACCCCACCAGCTGGAACCCATCACCTATACCCAATCCAGACCATACCTAGCTCAAAGGATTCTATTCAGGGAAATCCGATCAAATGAACACACACAATGTGCTCGTATGCCCAACAATGAAGCAAAAATGTACAACATAAGTTGAACCTCCATAATATCCCATAGGGCTATAGCTCCCGGTATAGTTGTACCAAATATGCAGGTGCCCTGGCAAAGCAAGTCCTCTCCTCCATCATATCATGCAGGACTCCCATCCATGCTTGTGGGATTCTCCAACACTCTACATCTAGTAGTGTGAAACAACACACTACCTCCATAATCAAAACTAATAGCCTCATCTCCTCAGGATGGGTTACATACATCTCTCCATAGCTCAAGTTGGTGCTATGAAACCTCATCTCCGCCATCCCCTCCCTAAATATTGTCTGCATCAACTCCTCTGATGCCTCTGACAAAATTGAATACACCCACACCCCTACTATCAATAGCTGTATAATCCTATAAACATCCTCCAAGGTGACGGTCATCTCCCCTGTGAAAAATGGAATGTGTTGGTCGCAGAATCCCATCTATCGATGAGAGTGACCATCAAAATCAGGATCACAAACTATGCACCTATAACATGTGAATCCCAATCAGACCCACCTCAGTCACATGCCTCCACTCCTCATCAGTCACATCTCCTTAGACATCTAGTAATAAAGGTGGTACCCTATCCCACATCTGTAGCTGATCCCTCTCCTGCATCCAACAAAAAAATACTATTGTTAGAACCCCCACATACCAAACACACTTCCTACCTAATAAACCTCATTTCCAACCCTCATTACTTATTCCACCCACCCTACAGATTACCCATTGCTAAACCAATCTATTCATGTCATTTATACTTATTACCCTATTTTTCTCTCATGACCCCTATCTTTACATCGCCCAACATATCCTCACTTCTTACCTTTTCTCTCTATTTCCCAATGTTCCCCAGAATCTAACCACCACTGGTTAGCCTCAACCATCATCAATCACGTGTAACCGACATCAGTCACCTACTTCTAAACTGATTCTGGCCAAAATACCACCGAACGTCAGCCAACACTTGACCGATGTCGTCACTGTCGCAAAGCCAAACAAGCAAAACCCCTCCCCTCTTTTCCAAAATTCTTCAAATCCAACCTATACACCTACTATACCCTACCCAAAGCTAACCTAACCCCTATCTACCCTACCTAGAACCTCCCCCCTCCCTCATTGCATCAATTTTCACTACCAACTTCATTATCTTTTCCTACCCATGAAACCCATACCCACATCACATTTTTCTACTTTAAAAAGGAAGGATCGGGATAGACTCCTACCTTGTCTCAGTGTTGTTACTGGCATGTGGTGGTATGACTGGCCACTGAACCAGTGGCCCACCCAAACCTTCTCCTACCTCGGCCATGTCCAAATCACCAACACAAATACTCCTGACCTCCAATCAAATCCTCCACACTGATCTTGTGGACCCAACTACCTGGCCCGTCTAACCAACCTGATCTCTCCACCTCAGCCAGGTACTATACCTCATACTTTCCTCTCGCAAAAGCATGAAAGGTTCCATGCTCTGTCGTTTTCCCAAAAGTCAAAATGCACAAATGAATCCCCTTTTTGTGGATTTCTCTTTTTAAATACCCAACCCGACCCGACCGACGTCGGTCAGATCGTGCCCTAGTAAACTGATGACGGTTAAACCTAAACCGACGTCGGTTACCTTTCATTTCACTTATAACTCTTTTTATTTATTTTTACCTATTTTTGCCCACAAATTACCCAACCCTTCCACTGTTTGACCTTAACCATTTTATCGCAACCTACCTCCAAGCCTACATTACATATACCTATCCTTCATTGCGTTTCTAAGGGAGTTTTTTATTTTACCCATACCTCGGCCTTACTTGTGTTGTAACCTAGCTACCTGGACCTGGAACATTGTTAAGTGACCTTTGAACCCTTGTTCTCACTATACCCTATGACACTGTTACCCATGTTATTTTCCCTAATGACCTTACCTTGCCTATTGTCATGTTGTTTATCCTGACCTAACCTTTGGTGTACCAGAATATACCTAAACATTCTTGCACCTGACCTACATTGTGTTTCCGCACCATATCCTATGCCTTGGATACCAGAATCACTTCAACCTTGTTTGGATAATTCTATTGACCTTAGACGATGTAGAGTTTGTATGCTCTTCAACTTGGTACCATGTCGTAGCTTATCTGTGTGTGTACATTTGACTGTTTCTACCTTTGACCCTGGCCAATTACCTAGATTACCCGATTGGACCTTTACCCAATTACTCCTAGTGTCTACCTTCCTCTTCATCACATCCACCTTTTATCAAACCACTCATTGATTTTGTCTTTTACCACATCATTTCCTAGTTTGAGGGGGATCACCTTCACCCACACATGGGGTAACCACATCTTATTTTTGTCAGCGTCGCTTACCAATACAAGCTATGCAACAAAAAGGGGAAAAATGTAGACACCAAAATTGGGTCACACTCCCCTTGGTCCCTTGTCAAATAACTAGCTCAAGCATACTCATCTAACCATGGCCCCTTCCACCCCACATCACCATTAATAAATTTAATTAACTTAATTAAATTAATATATATCCTCACAATATTCATTACTTAATTATTTTAATTAAGCTAATTTCCACCTCACCTAGACACCTCATCCAACCACCTCACCCTAGACCTATTCTTGGCATGTTTCCATAACCAACAATAACTAAGTCTCACTTGCCTTAATGAGCTAAGATTTGGTTTAACCCTAAAATCAATCCCTAAAATCTCTCTAACCATATTCCTGCTCATTAGAAGGGAAGTTTCCATTCTAATCCGTGAGAATAAACTGACTAGGCCCAAGAAATTAGAAAGATTTTCCCATTTTAGTAAACCTAGGGAATCTCACCTTAACCGACGCTGGTCACCCCTAAACCAATGCCGGTCAACTAGAACCGTCGTCAGTTACCATTTATTCACCCAAACAGCCTTGTTTTTGGGTTGGCACATTTTGAGAGCAAGAAAGGATATCATAGCTGCATGCAAGTGAAACAAACATCCTTTTACGCATCTAGACATCCAAAACCATCACCAGGATCAATCATAGAGCCATTGCATTCATGAGAGCACTCCGGGAAATCACCGCTACAGTACCATACATGTATTCTCTGATCAACCACCTCCACCACTCAGCCATCAAATCCTTAACACAATAAGTATGGCCCTAACTAGTAGGGTTTATTTCAGTTAGTAATATTTATTACTCTTGTTATTAATCTATTATTTGCATGCTTATTGCTTCATCACCCACTTACCTGTGAACTCAAATATCCCTTCACCCATATCACCAAATCACCTATCCTCACCTGTTGTATACTTCTGAGCATACATAAGACCTCTACAGACCTTCCCATTCACTCTCCCAAACTTTATTTGACCTCAGATCACCCCTGTCATTTAATCTATTTGAGTTTCTTTTACCTCGACCATACCGACACCGGTTATCCACTACCACCGTCGGTTCTACCTAAACCAGCATTGGTCACACTCAGTTGATGTCGTTCTTTTTGTTTTACATCTTGACCAAGAACAGACCCAACAATCACTCCTACCATTTGACCTAAATAACCCAGAATCAGACCTTGGTCATTCCCAGTACCTTGATAGACACCTCACCTCTCAGATCCAACTATAGTCTAGCCTGTTGTGATTGGATTTTCTTATTGTACTTGAATGAAATACCTAAATCATATCAACTACATTAGGAATTTGTTTATTTCTCACATTAACTTATTTTAAATAGTGGATTGACAGCCATCTAGGAAGTATCACACTTCCCAGAACTAGCATACGCTAGGCAATCCACTGTCATATATCATTTAACTATCTTTTTGTGGTCTTGTTGTCTATTACAGGTAGTTCCTCCTAGCCAAAAGGAAGCTCTCACATTCAACTATGGATCAAGAAGTAAGAAGGCGTGCAACAATCATCAACCGACCAGCATTTAATAGGTATTCCTCCTTGGTATTTACCTTATATGTTTCATCACTTTGAAAAGGTAAAGAAAATGGTGAAACACTCGCAATTACCCAACATTTTGGTGAGCAAAGTTTATGATGGCCAAGGAAGAGATGGGACAATGGTGCAAGCTCCCCTTTGTGTTTACTGTTAAGTACATGAATTACACCATCAACTAGATAAAGGACATGCAGAAGTTGGTCTTTGATGCAGAACAGGTGGACGTTGATGTCCATATATTGTGTGTGACATACAATTATGGTACTCGACCTACTTATGTCGAAGTTTTAGAGCCATAATTTTTGGACTTTCACCCTCAAGTCACCGTTACCATCAAAGGGAACGTCCATTGGGTGTTTGTGCAAATACACACAAAAACACAAGGGCAGATTGAAGTGGAGGTTACATAATCCCCCTTTCCAAATCCATAGGAGGTGTCAATCTCACCCATGAAAGCAGTAGAATTCAAAGAAGAGGAAGAAGAACAAAGTGAATGTAAGTTAGATACTACCCAAAAGAGGAGGTACTACATGTGTTGAAATCATAGAAAGGGCACAATAAATTCACTACAAGGTAGTGTCAAGACCTCATTACCAGGGTGTTAGAAAGAGAAGGAAGAGGGGGAAGATCCTGAAGAAAAGAAGCAAAAGACACATGATCCATCGATCCCCACAATAGGCTCGAAGGAAGGTGAAAAATAATACCACACCACCTTCAAGGAAGATTTGGAGGCAAAACTAGAAGAACACGAAGCTGAGGATGAATCCACAGATACGAGAGAGGTGTGCGAGGAAGGAAAGGATCACTTTTGAGGACCTAAGAAGATCCCAACACATAGGCCTCCCTGACACAGACCATCAGCCTAAGGGGAGAAAAGGGGGACTCCTTTAGTATAAAGGAGGATAAAGGATTCACCCCTAAAGAAAAGAAGAAAAGGACGAAGCACAAAGCTACGAGGAAGAAGTGGACACTTGTGTCCCCACATATGGACTTCATGGATGACCCAATGAAAGTATTGTGCACAAGTTTCCATGGCACCCTCCCACCAAAAAATCTACATGGATGGGATTTTATGGATCAAGAAGGGGGTGTGCCCAAAACTAGGAAGATGTTTAGCTAGAAAATGCATTACCATGCCGAAGAGCCTGAGTTTGAGGTCAATGATCATGTAATAAAGACCATCCATATAAATAAGAAAGGAGGAAAAACATATAGGGTGGTGGATCCTAGCCACCTAACAAATGAGAAAGCATGCAATGTGCTTCAAAATATGTGTTCAGAGGTGATCTGACGTAACTTGGATGCAAAAGAAATTGTTCAGACCCTGGTCGTAGAAAATAAAAACAAGGAAAAGGAGATAGATAGACTGCACTAGGTATTTAGGGGCAAACAGGTGCAAACTAAGGAAGCATACGACTGAGTTGGCTCCCTCGTGAACAACATTTTGGGACAATGTCTAGCATTAGTGAGACCATGATAGACTATGGGGATGAAATAGAATATCTTGAAGAACTTTTTGGGTTGTTGCTCACATACATCAAGGATGGCATGGGGCACATAGTTATAGAGCTCACAAAGGAGAAAGAGGAAAACAAGGTCGTCATTGAAGCCCAGATCACTGAGTTGGAGGACTTTCTCACCCAACTCAATGAAATAAATATACTTACAGATAGGGGCTTCAATAGCTGCAGAAACTGTGAGCCCATAATTGACATGTGGGTGGCAAAAGAGGAGGCCGCCCTCAAGGATTTATAGGATACCATCCCCACCAAAAATTTCAAATACACGTAGTTGGTTGTTAATACCACAACTCATAAGGATAAAATCAAAACGAAGCGCAAGAAGTTGGACTTCGTGATTAGCGAACTTCGGGATTCCATCACTGAGTAGATGAACGAGTTTAATGGTGTCTACGCAAAAATGGTCGTATCTATAAATGCACTAAAGGGGAAGGTGGATGAAATTACCCCACACCAAGTGCCCATCATTGTGAGAGACGCGTCAGGTAAGGTCTTATTAGAATTGAAGGCCTAGGAGAAATTGAAGGATGAGATAGATGTAGAGTTCCCTGAACTCCTCTAATTGGTCGCATAGCATATTCTTCTTGTCATAAATTATTTATTGAGATTCTTTCAATTCCACTATTATTTATTCTTTTAAGGAACAAAATTATTTCCTTAGCAATTTTTGGCCATCAAGACTTTTTTCAAGAAGCGCAAAGGATTGTTAGAGTGGAAATCAAATTATTGGGGGATGATGTTGGACCCCTTAATTAACTAAGTACCTAAGGGGTGAAACTTGGTGGTGCATGGAAGCAAGGCATGAATGCACGTGCGGAAGTAGTTCTTGGAGATGCACAAAGGCTCACACCTAGGCATGATGGATTTTGGACTTAGTCAGTTTTGGACAGCGGGAAAGGATGCATTTAGGGAATGAATGAAAAAGTGACCAAATACAGATATGGATAAGTTATGGAGACTTACAACTCAAGGAAAGGATATTCCAGGGCATCAATATAGTTATCATGAAAGGATAAGGAGTCAAGTTTGTTATGGATTAGCTAGCACATGCATACTAAGGACACTTGATAAGGGGAAACACATGATGACATTTGGCATGTTCTTGGGTAGTGGTAGGGAAATCATGAAATATTCCTTCAGGATTTCTCATGTAATAATGAGCGGTTAAGAGGAGATTCCTGGAGATTTCTTCATATGTATGGTTTTAAGAGAGAGGTGTGTAAGAGTATGGAAGAAAGAGAGGAAGATAGTAAATATATGTAATGTGTGATGGTGAGCTCTGCATTATGTTGAAGCTATGCTACTATAAATAGCTTCATACATGGAACTATTTTTATGTAATCTTCATTGTTGTACTTTGGCATATGAATATAATGAAGTGATTTTGAAGCACTTATGTGATGAATCTAGATCTGTATATTTCCTTTTTATGTTCATGGGTGTATTATTGGTTTTCTTGATGATGATCATGATTTAGCTGTACTTATATTGTAATATGATCATGCCATCCTATATTCTAGTGCATTAAATAAGGAGTTAGTGCTTACATCTGGTTGTCAAAAATGGGTGTGTCATTCTCTATCTTTATAACACCCCCTTATTAAGGAAGAATATTCTCACTAAGCTCGCATAAAGGAGGGTATCAACACTTGCGCGTGCCTCAGGTGAGCTTCCAGACCAGTATGGATGATGTTTCAGCACATTTTGGGTTTAATGGAAAAATAAGAGGTAAATAGAGACCACACATATTCATAAAGAAGGCTACATTAATCAAAATATCCCAAGTAATAATACTATTTACAATGGGCATGTTTGTGGAAGATCTAAATAATAATTCAATCCATTGAAGGATGTGTTTAAGGACATATGCTTCTTATATGACCAGGAAATGATAATTAAATTATATTGATGGGGGGAGTAGATTAGGATTTAAATGGGTTCAAGTAAACCAATGTAAATAAAAAGGTGAGAATTCAATATTGGAAACCTATAGGGAGAGGAGAAGGTGCAAAATTGAATCGGGATTGTTTAAGGCCAAATACAACATGGACCATGTCAAACTAACTTAAATAAGATATTTATGTGGATAGCATCATCTAGGCATTGACACCAAATAAAAATTGGCAAAGTGGCTTCATAAAGATACCTGATAAAGGACATGAGGCCATCAAATCATACCTTGAACTACTTGAATAGGATAATGAATTTTAACTTGGAGAAACTATTGAAGATCATAAATTAATATGTGAAATCATCTTTTCACGGGATGTAGGTTTTTTGAAAATTTTATTCCAAAGCATGCTCCAATAAAATTGTACAGTTGTATTAGTATTTGATATTTAAATGGAAGATTGAGTGTAAAGTAAGGGAGATTTTTCCATATAATTCTAGAAAACATCGTGTCGTTTATGGAATTTTAATCTTATTAATGTCTTAGGAATATAATTTTCACCATGCACTTAATTTATTTCATAAAAAAACATAATAATTCCTTTATTATGCTAGTAAGTTTAGAGGGAGCTAGTTGTGATTTACAGGGATTCAATTAGGTCTGATTTTCAAGGAATTTGTTTCAATATTTCATGCTTTGGTTTTTTTAGGGAATTTCTCATGGTTTATGATTTCATTATAACCCCAACAGTAAATGTTTTTCACCTAAATTTATGTGCATAACCCATATCTTGTGTGCATAACCCATATACTATGTGCATAACCCATTAATTAAGTTTCGACACTAATAAACATTAATAAATGAACCCATGAAACTTACAATTTTAAAATCACCAATCACACTCTTGCCATTGATGTATTAGACTTTGTGAATTGAACATTAAGTGTGTATAATGCACATGCTCCCCTCCATCTCAATCATTCTATTGAAAATATTCCTAAGTTACTTGTTTAGAATGGGCAAATGTCCATTCTAAATTAACTTATTTTTTAAATTTTTCTAATAACTTTATAAAGTGCAAACCTTTCAAGTATAGATACTTGACTATGTGGCGGAAACTTTAAGTTTACAAAGAATTGGTAATGGTTAAGGGTTTAATTACAACAACTAAATTATATGCTTTGAATTTTGTAACTCTTGAATTAAGAAATAAAAAATTTATATTCACAGTTACCCATTAATTAAGTTTGGACACTCATAAAACTTAATGAATAAAGCCATATAACCTTTCAATTAAAATTATTCTTAACTTATTTGTTTAGAATGAGAAATTTCCCATTTTAAATTAGCTTAGATAATATTGTTATAATATTATCTTTATAAAGTACAAACCTTTGAAGGGTGTAGTGGGATGATTTTTTGCTGATAAAAAGAGTTTTCTAATTACTTGTACATAGTGTAAATACTGGATTCTGATATTACACTACTCAAAACCCAATAATCATAATATTGGAATTTGATATCACACTAGATAAAAAAAATAATAATAGAAATTTTGGAATCTAATTTTAACCATTATAAAACAAAAAATGATGATACTATAAGTCTACATTTTTGGACATATGTCTAGATTTAATGAAATGTTGGTAAATCAGTTATTTATGGGATCAACACAACAACTCTTTGACATGTAATGCCAATATTGTATCTGTATAAAATGTTTGGTAATAGAAGACAATTATTTAAATTACACCTGACCTAAGTCCACTTGGATTTATCATATTCACTCTTGTTTTGACTAGGTGTCATTTAAGCTTTCAGACAATGTTATCTGTATATTTTGTTTACAGGATCTTGTATTAGCATGTTGATAATTCATATTCTTTGTTGAATAATTCACTCAATAATTTGGTTCTATAAAAGTATCATGCATTGTAATATATCAATCATTTTTCCCTCAATATCTTTAGCTCAGGGTTCATTTTAAGAAGCCTCTAGTAAAATGGGGGTGGAAAATCACCGGTGAATATACCTTGATCCACTTTCACGTAAAGGAAAATTTTCCATTTTTTGAGAACTAAAATTTCACCTGTTATTATTTTGAGGGAGAGTGACTGCACATATAGGAAAATTTTTGTTGACGCTGACGCCTTGTTATCACACGTCAGCAAGGCTTGTTGACGTGTGACATGACATCTTATTGTTGCGCATTAACAAGCTTTGCTAATGCGTGACAGTAAGGCATTTTGTCACATGTAAAATGCATGACTTTTATGGGCTCTTTAAGATGCCCCAGTTTGAAATAGATCATGATATTATGAATTACCCACTCTCCTTGTACAATACAGAGTATAATATGTTTACTGTTACTATGGACGATGGTTGTATGTTTTAATTCAGTGTCGATCTAGCTAATATTCATCACTTAACAAGCCTTCCATAAAAAAATTCCCCAAATTCACAATGAAAGAAACCTTCGTCGAAAAGGATAAGAAGTACCTAGAATCTACTTTTGATTTCCATGTTGATTGTACATGTAAATTGTTTTCAATTTTCATTTTATATTTTCAGTTTTCCATATTAATCTATAATCTGTAATTTGTTTTCGATATTAATTATAATGGATTTTTGGAATTTTGCAGCTCATGTCAATAAATCAAGATGTGCTGTGGATATGCAAGGAATTACAAACCACTTTCTTGTTGCTATGATTTCTTTCTTTTAAGCTAGAATTGTTTTGCAGGGTCGGAAAATGGATATACCAAACTGGGCTATTGCATACATTCTTGCAACTATTGAAAAGAAAAGAAAATTGATTGGTGTACCTTTTTATCCAATAAAATAAAGACTGACATTACAAATGCATCACTTTCGGAAAAACCAGTCATGCACTCCATAAAATATCTCCTTGGACTTTATTACGAGGATATTTTTAATTTAAAAGAAAAACCAATTCCTACTTGTACGGATGAGACAATGAAGAATTTTTCAATTCCATTTCAAGAACAACAAGTATAAGTTTTTATTTTGACATTAGACTAACAGTATGTTCATTTGGAATCTAATTAAATATTGACTGTTTGCAAAAAATATTTTTGGAGGCCCTTCTATGAAAAAAAATGGCATCAAGAGGAAGAGGCCAACAACATGCTGAGGCGTTAGCAGATTCACAATTTGAAATGGAAGTTCACTCATCTCTAAACCATCAAGCATTTGAATTCTTTAAATGCTAGAGATGTAATACCCTAACATATACTATTTACAAATCCCCATTTTTGTAATTTCAATTTACCATTTACCATATTGATTTGACATACAATTGATTTTTGCTGACATTCTAGGGACTTTGAAAAATGTGCGGGCTTCTCAAAGTCAACTGTCTTCACCAACTCACTCAATTCAGTCGCATGCAATTGTCTCTTCTCAACAACCTACTCAGTAATCCTAACCACACACAACTCAAACACAACAAATTACTACTCCAACACGTCCACCTCAATCTCCGTAACACATTACCCCTCAATAAGGTATGATTTTATTGCTTTAGTATAAGTTTTCAATAGTTTAACAGTTTTTCATATGATTTTTCTTGCACATTGTAGTCCTTCACATTTTGTACAAATAGCGGCACCGCCCCCTCCACCAATATGATTCAAAATGCCAACCAGAGGTTTGGGAAAAAAGAACATTGGTAAGTGCATGCCAATTCCTCCAGCCCCTTATGGGACACTAAACATTGCCTCCTCATTCCGAATTATAACCATCTTCTCGGTGGCTTGCCCAACGTAATGGGCATATCAGTTTTAAATAATATAAATTTAGATGAAGATTACTTGGGCATTGATAGAAATGACCCATCAGGATTTTTTAATACACGTGAGATAATTCAAGGCCATCTGGTATACTTCAATTTCAACGTAATTTATTCAACTTTCATTACATTTCACTTTAAATTTATTTATTTGAATATTGATTTATTTTATTGCAAATATGGTCAGGCCACCCAAAGGTAGAAACAGGTAGCAGTCGATGATCAACCCGAAAGCCCCCATACCTCGCGAGCGACATCATCTTCTTCATATACAAATGGTGAACAGTTGTAGACACCAAATTTGTGTCTTACGACCCCCTTGTGCCCCGCATCTCATTTTCGCAACCTAACCTCATCACCTAAACCTTACACAATTATTTATTAATTACCTTATAATTAATAAATCCACATCGCCATACCTGCCACCTCATTTCGCCACCTCATCATGACCTAGTCTTAACCCTAAACTAACCTAATTAAGACCTATAACTTGGTCTACATCCACACCCATAACTAATTACTCCTCACCCGCACCTAAAACCAACCTCATAATGACTTGACCAAGCCCGCAACTAATCCCTCGGGAGAAAAGGAGGGAAAGTTGGCTATTTTACTAAAAATAGCCCACTTTGACCTGACCGATACCGGTTCCTACTCGACCACCGTCGGTTACGTAACTGCCATCGGTTCCCTGTAAATGACCTCTCCCAACCAAAAACAAGGGGTTGGATTTTTGTTGATCCGAATCAGAAGTCATTGGAAGGATCCAGAATTTACTTGGCTGAACAGAGACAAGTGAAGGAAAGAGAGGAGTTGGCAGAGAAGGACATCAAGCCCAAGACTGCAACTGAATAACCAGAGCCCAGTGACACTCATCCAAGTATTGGGAGAGGAGATAGCTCATCTTGGATTGTCAGATCATCCCACTTGAGCCCTATCTTCGCCATCGCAGTCCCAGAACCTGCATTTTCATCAGGAATTAGTAAGTAAGTCTTATATGTTCTTTTAATAATATTTCTTGGATTTCTGAATCACAGTAATTACAAGTCTACCCCCAGATCCACTACCTGGTAACACTCTCCACCTAACTTACATTCCTTTACCCCTATTTTTCTCCAAGAACAGCCCCCATACCCTCTGAGTCTTCTCCATCACCTCATTACCTATCCCCAGTCATTCTACCAGCCTTATAAACACCATAACTATCATATAGCCATCTTATAGCCAACCTTCACCCAACCCCTTAAATCACTACCCCTACCGATATCGGTTATCATCAACCGGTACCGGTGACACTGACCGGCGTCGGTCACCGTGATTCTAAACCAAGACCAGCCCTTTCCTCTATTGTTCTAACAAGGTAAACAAATTGTAATTGGACAATAGCTTATTTGTTAGAATTTGTGTTAATTCATATTAGCAGGGGAACTGACCACCTTCGAAAGGAAGTTTTATATTTCCTGGGCCCAAGGCAGTTCCCTCATTTCTTGTCTAATTAAAATCTGGTGGTCTTGTATTCTTACTTGCAGGTAGTCCTTCCAAGACAAAAAGGAGTTCTTCGCAGTCGATCTGATCTCTCTCTCTACGGTACGCGCACACCCTCTCGACATTCAACAGGTATTCCTCCTAGCCCTAACCCTTATCTGTTTCTCAAAGGAATGAAAGGATAGAAGCAACTCTATTCCCAAAAGCTGAAACATTCCTGTGCGAAACATTTTGGCACGCCCGGTGGGACCCATTTCGGGTTTCTTTCTTTCTTGCTTGCTTTCACATAGGGAGCATACTTGCTGTTTTCTTCTTCTTAAGATATTCACAAGGTATTTTGTTATTTTGGTAAAAGAACTTGCTTTGCTTTTACATCTTTGCATTAGTGAAAGTCATCTTCTTTGCTTCATCGAATATCATTTTCGATTTGGGTTTAAAACACGTGCATTACATTCTTGCTTGTTGTTTTCAATTCTAGTGAACGTAGATTAAGTAACAGGTCATACACGTGGGGGTGATTTCCACGGTATTGACAAGAAATTAATCTTACTTTCACTGCACAACACATACCGAATCACGACATAATCAACACAACAGCTCAAACATCCCCCCTTTTTCCGCGGTATTCCTCCGCCCGATTGAGGTAACCTTATAAGCCAAAACAAACTTGACATTTCCCCTAAGTCTTTTGTTTAGGATTGACATCATTCTGCGTCTAAAGGCATAAGCCCAAATTGATTAAAATTAACCCTAGGGTTAGTCTGTTAATTTGTTTGTGCATTCTTGCTTGTTCTCGGTTCTGTTTCTCTGTCATACACTGTTTTCTGTGATCACTTCAGAACAGTTTGGTAGGCATACTAAGCACTGTTAACCCCAAATCAGCAGCTTCTTACAGTTTCTTATACCAGTCCTATTATACCGACATCGGTTAAGTGACCGACGTCAGCTACAGTCTAACCGACATCGGTTAGCAGACCGATATCGGTTACAGTCTTTTACAGTCCCTGACAAACCAGCAACCTACCAATTTCAACATTCTGGGGTTGTTTCTGTTCCTGATAGATTGAAACCTTACTGTGTACTCTTGCTCATGGTTGTTATCACTCGGAAGCAAGCCACCGCCATGGTTTCACATGCCTGCTCTGTGCCTTTGCCTGAATCACCTCCTGCCCATACTGTGGGGAATCCTACGGACACCAGCGAGGTTCCCAAAATCCCTGTAGGAGATAAGGAATTTGTAAAATTTTTGGACGCTAATCCTAGCGCTGTACAATATTATTTGTCTCATGCCCCTGACCGTACGCCCGATGGTCAACTCCTTGTTGGCATGCCTATTAGTATAGCTGCTCATTTAGCTCCTTCTCCGCCTGATAACTCCGCTTTGCCTTCTGCATCCTTAGCCCCGTCTCCCAATCCAGCGGCTTCAGGGGTTCATACGGCACATAGATTGGCTTTCCTTTGGTTAATCTTGGGCCCCACATATCATTACCGCCGACTGCTCCTACCTCGTCTCTCTTGCAGACTGCTCCATTCATGACTTGCTCTCTACCACCTATCCACACGAGCTTTCCTTCTCAAGCTCCGCCCACCTTTTCATTTCCACACACGTATCCAGTGACCTCAACATCTTATATAGGACATCCCTATTCGGTCGCCTCAACATATTCGTCCTCCATACCTTATCAACATTTAACCCCACCATTGTCTAGTGGAGGCCCTTGGCCCAATTTGCCTCCATTTACCACAACCGCACCATCATCTCATCCAACCACGGATTTCATCAAACAAATGATGGACAAAATGCAAAATCTGGAGGCTTCTGTTTCGGGAAGTCGTAGCGCCTTGACATACGAGCAAGTTTGTCAGGAGCCTATTCACCCTTCTATCCCCCTTCACTCATATCCTCCTCAATGGGAACTACCGAAATTTACTCGTTTTAATAGTAAGGAGGATCCTCAACAACACTTGCGATCATTTAGACATGCTTGTTATTTGATTGCTCATGATGATGCCTTGCTACTCCGCACCTTTCCCATGTCCTTATCAGGACCCGCCTTGGAGTGGTACAGTGCTTTAACCAGCACTCAATCTTCTCTTTTAACCAACTAGCCCAATCTTTCTTGGATCATTTCTCCATTAACATTGCCAAGAAAGTATCTATCACCGACCTCTATGCCATCCGACAATTTGAAGACGAATCTATCACAGATTTCGTTGGACGATGGCGGGGCCTTATCAACCAACTTACATATGCCTTGCCTCAGGCTGAACTTATTGAACTTTTTACGCGGGCCTGCGCTAAGCACATCTCTCCTACCCTCCAAATTCAAACTTTCCACACATTTGACGAGGCCTTTACTATGGCTCGAAAACTAGAGATTCGAGCCTTAGAAGAAGAGAAATTGCGGTTGCGCAACAAAAACCCCAATTTCTGAACTCAAGATTCCACCAATAAACCTAACACCACCACTCCTCACACATCCACTTCTTCGAAATCAAAAGGAGCTGTCCATGCGGTGATGGTCAAATCTCAAGCACCGTCTAATACCCCACCAAAAACCGCCTATAAGTATAAAGCCGAGCCCATCAATTACACTCCCTTGGGAGAAACTTATGGTGTCATCTTGGAAAAATTGCTCAAAGCCGGAGCTCTCACCTTGCCTCCTGTTAAACCTCACTCCGGGTTTGACTCCACCCACGCTATACCTTCTTGGTACAAAGAAAATGACTTCTGTAACTTTCACCGCGTAAAGGGACACAGTCACGAAAACTGCAAGATGTTGAAAAACATAGTGCAGGAAATGGTTGATGCAGGGGATATAACCCTCGATAATCCTAATGCCCCTGCTAACAGAAATTTGAAAATATTCAACAAACCATTCCCAAATCACTCTCCTAACAGTAACATAAACCAAGATATCTTAGCCGAGGAGAGTGTTCATGAGATCCATGCAATCTTCGACTCCCAGCCAAAAGCCTCTATCGAAAAAATTCTGAATCAAACTTCTTTACTAACGCAGGGATCCGAATCCCCTTCACCACCATCAAGACAAGACAATAGCCTTACCATTCCTTTACCCATAAAGGAATTAACCACCCAGAGTTCTCTTCTTACAGATGAACCTTCTTACACCACATCCTTGCAAGACTGTGAGCGGATGTTATCTAAGTTATCTATTTCCCAAACATCTCCTTTCGTTGCTCTTTCCATAAAAGAAGAAGACTCGCCTCTTTTTCTGTCATCCTTAGGAGAGAAACCTCTCAAATCAACATCACCACATTCTTTAATCATGACAGATCCTCTCAAACATGCCCTCCTACCTATCAGTTCTTCATCGCCTAAATCTTTTCAGCGACCGGTTGACTTCTTAACACCCATTGATACAGTGCCTCATCTACCCCCTGTATCACACCCACAGTGGACCGGAATCACAACACACCTCTCTTCCATATCAAAGTTCCAATTCACACGTGAGGATTGTCATCCCTCAGGAGATAGACGAGTCCTATGGGAACGTTTGAGTACCCCCTATTCTACTCAAATGCAGATGACCAATCCAGACGCCTCTACCATATACCCGAAGTGTTTACAGAAGCTTAAAATGCCTATGTCCTCATCTTCACCCCCCTCATCTCTACCAAGTATCTCATCCACCTCTATTAGCCTAACCAAATCTTCCCCTACACTTGGGACCTCACCAATACCTAGTCTAACACACCCACCTAAGCGGCTAGATTTACCCAAAAATAAAGCCGTCCATCCACTTAGGAGACAAACTCAATCTCCTCAACCTATGCCTCTATCACAACTAAAACCATTATCGTCACACCTACCTTCCATATTGGGACCTCATCCCTCCACCTTGCATCAATATATCATACCTCCTGCGTTTTCTTTAAAATGACCTGCACTTTCTACGCCTATACAGAGATCCTGTTCACCTATCAACCCTAAACAAACTCCATCATCAAAGGATTTGTTTGCAGTCACCTCACTTTCTCCATGGTTGTTCCCCACCACCACGTTATCTGGAGCCTCACCATCTAATCAGCTAAACATGACTTCTGCGCCGAAGAAGCCACGTTTAGTTAAAACCACGTATCAATACCCCTTGGCTAAACCACCACCCGTACGAACCAACCATACCCAAACATTACCAAAACCCACCCAATCAATACCCTCATCTTCCTCTGATTTTGACCCACTCAAAGGATCTTACGCCAAGATCCTTGATATGTTGGTGGAGAATGCGACCATTTCCCTACCCCCACTTAGACCTTATGACCCATCTAAACCTCGACCAATAGGTTATGATGAGTCTAAAATCTGCGCTTACCACCGCACACCAGGACATGATGTAGAGGGATGCAAAGCGTTGAAAGCCATACTTCATCAGTCACCTCTTTCAGACAGAAAGATTAAGAAAGACAACTTACGAAGGGAGAGACCTTTAGCTTCAATTCCCTCTCCTATACCACCTGTCCCCGCCTCACCAAGATCTATCATTATTACAACCCCACCTCTCGAAGACCATGATTTATCCCTACCATCTTCCTCCTCTCATGTTCACGAGATCAACATGATTAGTGTTGCCACTCGAGGGCAGAAAAACAACGAGAAAGCTAAAGGAAGCACACCTGCGGCCTCTCTTTCTCCGTCCGCCATCCCGATCGCACCACCACCTAAAGTGGTTATTCATGGACCTGCCTACCCCGTCTCTAATGGAGTTGCCCACCGTACCATGATCAAACAGCTTCACCAATCACCTGTAAAAATGACACTGTATGATCTCATTCAGACTTCTGAATCTCATCGACAAGCTCTCATTGAAATTCTTCAAGGGATAGAGGTTTTACCTAATGAAACCTTGCCTGTTACCTCCATTTTAACACCCAATCACGTTGCTTCCCTCACCAAACAACCTACCGCCCCAACCACTTCTGTCTCTGTACAACAAGCCGCTGCTGTCAGTTTCTCCGAAGACGAAATTGTTGACTTTGGTGCAGAAGATCCTGACCCTACTCTTTTCATCTCAGCTTACGTCTGGGACATCCAAGTATGTCGTGTTATGATTGACGGGGGCGCTAGCCTCAACATCATCTCTTCAAAAGCCTTCCAACAAATGAATATCCCTTCTAGCTGCATGTGTGCCAACCCCATCATGTTGCGGTCATTCAATGATGCTATTACTTCTACCTTAGGCACCGTGATCCTTAACATTCGTGTAGGACCACGTACTTTACCCGAACTCTTCTATGTCCTTGAGGGAGAGTTCCAATACAATATGTTGTTAGGCCGCCCTTGGATCTGGGCTATGGGATGCGTTCCCTCCACCTTACATAGATGCATAAAATTTGAGTACGAGGGGAAGTCCTACACCGTAAAAGCTGATCCTCCCCCCTTCAAAACCTGTAATATGTTATATCACCCTAATGATGTGCTTGTACCAGTCAAGACACCCATTCATCCAACCCAACCATCCACTTCAACCACACCTCTACCATCCACTTCAACAGCACCTACACCTTCAACCAATGAAACCGCCGTCGCAAATACCACTTCCTTTCCCGCAGACAACATCCCAACCTCAGACCCCTTAGTAGATGTTTTTCAATGCCTTACGCTGGGGGAGTATCACCTATATAACGTTAGTTCTTTCCATACCCCACAGGAGTACGGACAGTTACATGCGCATCCTACCTACGACCGTCGCGTGGGGGAGGTAATCTCTTACGGACCACCTAATTGCCGCACCAACCTAACGTATGGGGGTGTCGACGCATCATCCGTTACCCCTGAACCTCCTCTTGGTGTGTTTCCCTTCCAATCCAATTTTCAATACTTGAAAAATCGTCGTTTCGCCCTCACCTTCTTGACTCGCTGTGCTTGGAAAGGCTTTGGTTTTGGTCTTTATGAACAAGGCCGACATACAATCATTCCCGTGACTACACGCAAACACAATGATCGTAGTGGTCTCAGATTTCCTGAAACACTTACACCGAAGGAACCTCGTGTCAGTTGTCTCCTGGAAGATGACGACGTCACCCCTACCGAACCATCATCACCCATTTTTCCATCGTCACCCACAGAGTCGATAGATCCTGAATCTATCCCTCCTAACTTTTTTTTTTTCATAAATGCTATCTTCCTAGGTCCTCTCACCTATCAACGTGATAATGAGGACCCGTCTTCTCTTCCCTTTCTGTATCCAGACATGATCGAAGAGGATTCACCTTCAATTAATGTTGTTGAGTGCCAAGATGACGACTCCATCCTCACTTACCTTGGTGCGGACGACTCCTATATTCAACGCGCTTTACCGTCTGAAACTCAAACCATGTTGAATGAGTCTACTATAGAAATCAACATCCACACAGAGGAGGATCCTCACATTGTGAAGATCGGACAATCCCTTAACACATCAGAACAAGCTGCCTTCACTACCTTCCTTCGTGCTCGCAGCCAAGCTTTCGCTTGGTCCTACGCTGACATGCCAGGAATCGATCCTGACATTGCGGTCCATAACATTACCCTGAAACCCGATTCCAAGCCAGTTAAACAGAAACTGAGAAAAATGCATCCACGCATTGCCCTCTTGGTCAAAGAAGAGCTTCAACGACTTCTTTCTGTTTCCTTCATCTTGCCTATTGACTATCCTCAATGGATTTCTAACATCGTACCTGTCACTAAAGCGACGGGGGGACTTCGGATATGCACGGATTTCTGAGACCTTAACCTCGCTTGCCCCAAGGATGACTTCCCCCTCCCAAGTATTGATCAACTTGTTGATCTCACTGCGGGCCATGAGATGCTTTCTCTCATGGATGGCTTTTCGGGATACAATCAAATTTTGGTAGCCCCGGCCGATCAACATAAAACTGCCTTCATCACTCCTTGGGGAACCTTTTGTTATCGTGTCATGCCGTTTGGCCTTAAAAATGCTGGTGCGACCTATCAGCGGGCTATGACTTACATTTTTCATGACATTATGCACACTATTCTTGAAGATTATGTCGATGATCTTCTTGGCAAATCTAAACATCGCAGTGAACATCTCGATGTTTTAACCATTATTTTTGATCGCCTGTTACAATATTCTGTCTTTCTTCAACCAAAGAAATGTGTCTTTGGTGTCCTTTCGGGAAAACTTCTTGGTTTTATCATCTCTTTGCGTGGCATTGAGGTCGATCCATCTAAAGTCAAAGCTATCCTAGAAATGCCCCCACCTACTAACCTCAAACAATTGCGTAGTTTACAAGGTAAACTCCAATCTATCCGGCGTTTCATCTCCCAACTCTTGGATCGATGTCAACCTTTCCATCACCTCCTTAAAAAGGATATTGCCTTTCAATGGAGCAAAGAGTGCCACCAAGCCTTTGAGGCTCTCAAAGCTTATCTCTTGCAGCCACCCGTGCTTATCCCACCTCAGGACGATCGCCCTTTCTACCTTTACCTTTCCGCCACCGACCACGCTGTAGGGGCCATGCTCGCACATCGTGACTCCGAGTATCGAGAACAAGCTGTTTATTATATAAGTCGTACTCTGGTGGATTATGAGACTAGGTATACACATGTAGAAAAGTTATGCCTAGCCCTATCATTTGTGGCCACCAAACTCCGACACTACCTCCTGAATCACAAAACTTTCGTCATCACCAACACGGACCCCATCCATTATATGTATGCCAAACCTCATCTAAACCAACGCATCGCCCGATGGCTTATGCTCCTTGCTGACCTCGACCTTGAATTTATACACCAGAAGTCAATCAAAGGACAAACCATTGCCGACCAACTCGCGGAAGCCCCTTTACCTGGGGCGCAATTTACCAATTTTAATTTCCCCGACGAACTCATCGCCACTCTTTCACTCAGGGAGGAGTCGTATCCAATGACCCTCTTCTTCGATGGATCCAAGTGCCAGCGCGGCGGCGGGGCTGGCGTTGTTCTCATTCCTCTTGACGCTGAGCCTATGCCTCTTTCATTCCGACTCAATTTCCCCTGCACTAATAATATAGCAGAATACGAGGCCCTTGTTTTGGGTCTCCAGGTTGCGTTACACTTAGGTGTCAAATCTATCAATATTTTCGGCGACTCTCAATTGGTAGTCAATCAAGTTATGGGCATCTACCAATGTAAAAATGAGGAACTTCAAAAGTACAAACACTACGTGAATTCACTTCTAACCTTATTTACTCATTATTCTATCCAAACCATTCCCCGCTCCACTAACAAATTTGCGGATACTATGGCTTGCTTAGCCTCGCAAATTCCTGCTTCATCAACTGACTCTGACATTTTCATCTTGGTCCAACAACTCTTTGCCCCATCTTACTCAGCCCCGGTTGTTTGTATGATAAATAATGTGTCTGCTAATTCGCAGGATACCTGGTATCACCAATTTCACGACTACCTTACAACCTCTGTTCTCCCACCTGACCTTACTAGTACCGGCAAACGTGCTTTTCTTAAAAGTGTTTCTCGTTATGTCGTCATGGGGGGACTCCTTTATAAACGTGGCTTTGATGGCATCCTCCTTCGATGTCTAACCGGCGCGGAGGTCACCTATACCATCCAACAGGTCCATGACGGTATTTGTGGTGGACATTTTAGCGGCCTTGCCGTGGCCAAACGGATCCTTCGCCTAGGCTATTATTGGCCTACTCTTAATAACGACTGCTACGAATATGTTAAGCATTGTGTTATGTGTCAACAACATGCCAACCTTCAACATACTCCTAGCCATCCGCTACAGGTCGCACGAGATCTTTGGCCTTTCTCACAATGGGGTTTAGACCTTATTGGTGAGATTCATCCGCCCTCTTCGCAACGTCACCGATGGATAATCACGGCAACCGAATATTACACAAAATGGGTGGAGGCCATTCCACTCATTTCAACCAAAAAGGAAAAAATTGTAGAGTTCATTAACCACCACATTATCTGTCGTTTTGGTGTTCCTCACCGCCTGATAACAGATAATGGAAAATCTTTCAAAAATAAGTTGTTACAAGACCTTTGTAACAACTTCGGTATCAAACTTAGCTTCTCGTCACCGTACTATCCACAGGCCAATGGTCAGGCTGAATCTTCTAATAAAACCCTAACCAAAATCCTCATGAAAGTTGTTAATGAGTCCGGAAGAAATTGGCATGATCACATCCCCTTTGCCCTTTGGGCTTATCGTACTAGCATTCGTACCTCCACTAATGCCACACCTTTTTCTTTGGTATATGGTACCGAGGCTGTCTTGCCTCTCGAAATACAAATACCCTCCCTCAGAATATCTCTTCAGGATATTCTCACCAACGATGATTTCCGCCAAGAGCGGTTAGCCCAATTAGAGCTTCTTGACGAGCGTCGTCTTACGGCTCTTGACCACCTTCAAATCTATCAAAAACGCATCAAGCGTGCTTATGATAAGCAACTTCATGAGCGTACCTTTAAGGTTGGTGATCTTGTCCTCAAAGAGAATCAACATGTAACCAAACTAGAAAAGAGCAAACGTGGAAAATTTGCTCCTAATTGGATTGGGCCTTACATTATCACTCACACTTATGGATCAGGCACTTATCGTTTAGCTTCGCTTAATGGTAAACCTGAGCCTGAACCCCTTAATGCCTTGCATCTTCGACCATTCTATTGTTGAATTTAGTGTTACATCACTTCTTACCTACCTTGTGCTCGTCCCTTGAGCTCATTTACCACCGCATACATTTTGTTTCCTACATCTCAAAATAAAATCAAGCTCACATGGTTTGATTATCACCTCCCTTTAAAAATGCCTTCCCCTTTTTAGTCTAGTCCATGACTTCAAAGTATTCAAATGACACATTCTTAATTAAAAACTTATGGGATTTTCTTGAGTCAAACTTCCTACAAAACTAGATGCTTTATGCCAAACGGACATCTAGATCTCTAAATTATATATAGACTGCTCCCTCGAAGGACAGCTATATGCCAAACTATTGCTGCTATTCTATATAGACTGCTCCCCCGAAGGACAGCTATACACAAACGCCGCATCTGCTACTATAAATAGACTGCTCCCTTGAAGGACAGCTATACACAGTCAGCCTTTATCAGAAGCTTCTCGCATTGATCAGCTTCGTGAAGACCTCAAGAGTAATAAAATACATATCCCTTGTAGACTTCCCACATCGATCAGTCTATATTTAGCAAAATAAAAGCCGCATTCAAAAGAACTTTGGAGTCATGGACTTGTCTATTTAGGTTAGGTTCTCTTTTGTCAGAACACTCACTTTATAACAAGTTCTCCGTGCCTCAGCTATACCATCCACCTCACCTCACCATTTGCTTAAACAACATAACTCAAGGGACGTGACGTACATCTGATATATTGTGATTATACAACTCTTTTCACCTATCGACTTCTCGTCTATGCACGGTACCTAGGGGTTCAAGCTCATTCTACGTTATTCTGTGGTTTGTTTAGCTCTTTTCACCTACGGAGCACTTTTTCCTCTTTGACTCGAATCTAGGATTATGTGTTGACCTTAATCAGGACACGGTTCCCTACCACTTGGGTAGGCTAACTTTCGCTTCACCTATACCTATTCCAACATCACCAATTTCTTACCAACACCAACAACATTACCCTACCAAAATTAATACTTTTACCCACCAACAAATTGCCTAAACATACCTAAATTGCCTGAATTCACCTCTCCCTGGTCCTAAGGGAGAACTACATCGGTCTGAGGCCCCTCCTTGCTTTGTGCAATGGGCTATGTAGGCAGCACTTAGGAGACATGGTGTCTCCCAAGGTTAGCTCGACCATCCCCTACCATAACTTAGCATGTGTTGTAAATATACATATTTTTGTGTATTTCTTTTCGCCAACATTTATCTTTATCATTTTTCAAAACAAACATTCAAAACACGATCCTTCTCATTAGTATAACTCAAATCAACATACCTATTCAGTTTTATTTTAGATGTTCAACAAATACATCTTCTCTATCATCGACGCGCAGGTCGGCATCCTTATTTATTTCTATATACCTCTATAAAATTCACTTAGACCCTTGCGCCTCATCCCGAACCAGGTGATGAGCGGGCTCGTCGACGCCTCTCGCCAGGCCTCTCCATCCTCAAAGGCACCACGGCTATTGGTACCGCCCACTGATCTGCCAATCTCTCCTGTAACATATGAATACGCTCTCTCACATGGAGGAATCTCACCTCTAGTCTCTCCGCTCGTGACTCTGCAACCGCTAACAATCCTCTTGTCTCATTCACCTGCGTTTGGAGCTGATGAACTAAACTCTGCAGACGATCTCTCTCCGCTGTAATCACAGCTATGTCAGGACGATCACATACACCTCGCAGCTCTGCTACCCACCATAATCTATAGGCCTCTGTCGTTCCTGCATCCATTACCCTGCGATCGGCTGCTATCTCTTCTGGTCCTTCTGGAGGTGTTGGCCGGGGAGGTGAGAATGATGCCTCCGCGTCGATCCTCATATATGGTCTATAAGCCAGGGGTATATCCTGCACAAATCCAAATTGTCGCCGCACGCGATCTAGAGGAATCCTCTCATACTCACCTGGCCTGTGCCCCGCGATCCACCTCAATCGCTCTACACCCCTCAACTCCTCAGCTATGTTCTCTGTTACCATATAGTTCCCGTAAGGCCTCCAACAGATATCCGCAATCGTCACCATCTCCCATACCTGCCTATAATACTCAGTGTCACCTGTCACGGCCTGGGATCTTGCCTCTTGTTCTGTCTGGACCCATCGTCTGAATCCCAACCTCTGTACTCCTGTCTCTGCTGACTGGATGGGTCGGCCTATTGGTCGCACACAAACAATGTGCTCATAGGCCCAACAATGTAATAAATATGAACAATCCAGTGTCATCCTGTGATTTCACCTACAAGCCCATAAACCCCTGTATAGCTCCGCCAAATATGCAGGTGCCCATGCAAAAGTCACGTTCCTTTCTATCATTTCCCAAATAACACACATCAATGCTTTTGGAAATCTACCCCCATCCGCCCTCGGTAATGCATAATACCCCACCGCTATCATTAATACCACTGCCAACCTTGTTGCCTCAGGGTGTGCTGCATACATTATACCATAAGTGAATGTCAAACCTCGCTGTGTCAACTCTCGTGCGTATGGACCAAATACTGTTGTTATCGCTCCCCGCGCCGTGCTAGGCAATGCCTGATATACTGGTCTTCCTGTAATTGGGAGTCTCAAAATACGGAACACATCTTCCAATGTCACTGTCATCTCCCCTGTTGGTAGATAGAAGGTATTCCTCTCTGGATTCCATCTCTCAATCAACGCCTGTAACATAGCATGGTTACGTGCGATTCGTGAATAATAGCGGATTCCACTTAACCCCAAACGATTTATCAATGCCCATTCAGCTGGTGTTACATCCGCTCGGATTCGTGACAACAACGCTGGCACAGTATCGTTCATCCTTAACCCTGCCTCCGCCTGCACACATCAAAACGACACACCGCCATTCAATAAATCAAATCCCCAAGGGTTTTTTCTCACATTCTGGAAATTCCTACAGTAACCGGTATCGGTTATAGATAACCGGTAGCAATTCAGTAACCAATACCGGTTATCTTTAACCGACATCGGTCACTGTCAATTTTATACACCCTGCCTAAACACACCACCTACGACAATAATTTGATCGTTTACCCCTCTCTGTACATACCAACATACCTGAAACCCCTGATTACCTACCCCATAACACTCACCTCCTCCATAACCCTTGCTATCACGTTTTCTTTCTCATGTCTACCCACGTACACTTCTCTCATCCTATTCACAAAACATGCAAGAATCAAATTACAACCAAAACGTTTACCTCTTGGGCTGCAGCAGCTTGAGGTGGAACTTGTCTTCCCTCTCGTCCCTGCCTGCTGGATGCTTCTCCTTGTTCAGCCATGTTCACCACCCTCTTCAAATATAACTTGTTGTTTTGCCTTCTGAATCTCAGCCCACATTCACTTTCCCTGTCTCTTTCCTCCTTATCACTCAATTCTCTCATGCAATTACCTGTCTTAGTCATCAAACAGCGTCGCATTCACGTATTTAACTTCTTGCATGGCTCTCAAAATAAGAACTTAAGTTACCACCCAAGCTTTTCTATTTTTAGAAAAGCTCATTATGGAATAACCGGTATCGGTTACCTGACCGATACCGGTCTAGCATCTACCGACGTCGGTTAACTAACCGATATCGGTCACATGCCTACTTTTTCTTAAACATAGGCCTTTTCTTTATTTTCTACCCAATTTTTGTAGCGCCCACCTCTTTTTCCTGCATAACAACACCATTATCAATATTTGTCATCCAAATCACATATATATATCCTCACAATTTCAGCAACATCATCTATCTACATTATAACAACCATCGACAACATACATACGAAATCATATATATATATATATATATATATATATATATATATATACATCAAACCCATCAGCATACACAACATGTGAATTAAACTCATAATCTATATATACATACATTCCATTTCAAAAAGCCATCAACAAAAGACATCAACCCCATCAATATATAAACCATGTGGATCAAACTCATCATACATTAAAATTCACAAACCATCGACAAAACACTTAAAACATTTTACACACAGCATATGGATCAAAATCATCATATATATCTATATATCAAAGGTTTCAAGTATACAACTTGCCCTGCATAGGGGCCTCTGTGATCTCATAATAATACAAAGCCGGCACGCAGGCCGCAATAACTGTCAACATCGCGACTCGGCTCGCAGGCCGGTCTCTCATATCAAAAATATACTCGGCTCGCAGGCTGGTATCAACTGTACAACCCGTACTCGGCTCGCAGGCTGGTATCAACTGTACAACCCGTACTCGGCTCGCAGGCCGGTATATACAATAAATGAATAAATGAATGAATAAATCATATGTGGGCACGCAGGCCTCTATAAACATAACCGGTTCATAGACCAGTGCCTATATCCAATGTACAAACAAAAACATCTATCTCTGACCCAGGGATGTCTCAACTCTCCCCACCGCCCTCAACACCTCTCCCTGCGGGTCCTGGCCCTGGCTCCCGCCTCCTCCCTGTCACCGACCCACCGGCTGTAGCTGCACCCCCCTGGGATCTCTGACTCCGTGAGGTCTCCACTCTGTGCGCCGCATACGGCTGATAGTCAGCCCCGGTACCATCAAGGACGTCTTGATAGTACCGGGCCTCCGCTCTCGCCTCCATATAACGGGCCCGTGCCACCATAGCTGCTGGGGCTGGTCCCCCGACTCCTAATAACAATGGCCCCTGTCCTACCAATACACCATGTGCCTGTGGCTGTGCCAGTGCCGGTGGCGGTACCTATGCCTGTGGCTGCACCGGTGGCGGTACCTGTACCTGTGGCTGTGCCGGTGCCGCTAGTGGTGCCTGTGGTGGTGCCTGTGGCTGTACCTGTGGCTGTGCCTGTACCTGCGCCTGGGCTAACTACCCCTGTAGGACACCTATCTGTGCCTGTGCAGCAGCAAGCTGCCCCTGTAACAACTGTACCTGTCCCCTGAGCTGGTCCCTCTCTGCTATAACAGCCGCTAAGTCTGGCTGTGCGGGCTGTGCTCTCCTCATGGCTCTCTCCCCTGCCCACCATACCAAAAATGATCCTGTGCAGCTGGCGTCGTCTACGGTATCATCTGCTGGCCTCTCTGCTACCCAATCTGGGTCCACGGGCTGTGGTGCAGGTAGTGGGGCCTCTACATCATCCCTCCGGTACTGAGGGAAGGGCGGTGGCTCATCCTGTCGTAGCCCCAACTGCCGTCGTACCCTCTCCAGGGGTATCCGCTCATGCTCTCCCGGCCTCCGTCCCGCTATCCAGAATGTATACTGGATCCAACGCAACTGTGATCGGGCTCCTCCGCGGGGCTGATGACCTCTGTAAGGCCTCCATACAATATCCAAGGCAGTCACGCCCTCTAATAAATGACGGTAATACGCTACATCCCGTCCGGCGAGCACTGCTCGTGGCTGGCCCACGACCCCCAACCACCTCTGAAAGCCATATCTATATATCACCTGTGGCCCTGGCTGCTGGGGCAGCCCTACTGGTCGAATGCATATGATATGCTCATATGCCCAGCAATGTAACAAAAATGTGGAACAAATCCCGAATCGCCTCATCCGGCGATAGCCCCACAGCTCTCTGTATAACTGCACCAGGTATACTGGTGCCCAAGCATAACATGTATGCTCCTCCACCATCTCGTGTAGTACCCCCATCAGCGCCCGTGGAAAGTGGCCTCCCTCTGAGTCTGGGAGGGCGAAGCATGTGATGCCTATCATCATCAACACGGCAAGCCGTGTCTCATGTCTGTGGGCACGATACATGTCCCCATAGGCAATGCTCGCGCTGTGATAAGTCAATAGCACGGCTGCATCCCCAAATACCTGTAGAATGTTGTCCATGGTTGTCTCTGCATCTACCTGGAATACTGCCTCCCCATCGATCGGCAGTCTAAGGATGCGATACACATCCTCCAGTGTAATAGTCATCTCTCCAGTCGGGAGATGGAAAACATTAGTCGCCGGATCCCATCTCTCGATGAGGGCAACCATAAGACTGTGATCCCTATCTATAGCCCTATATCGCTGGACTCCGCCGAGTCCCACCTCGCGCATGATGGCCCACTGCGCTACGGACATGTGTGGCCGCATCCATCTCAACAGCGGGGGCATCCTATCCCACATAGTCAGCTGCTGACGTGCCTGCACAAATCACCCACTTCATTAGACCTACCCTTTCAAACAACAACTACTTTAACCTTCTATACCCCCCCACCCACCACCAGTCAAACCTTTACGATCACCCTTCCTATCAACCTCTACCCCTTCCCTCTCTACCCCCAAAACACAAATCCCAACAATAAACACAAAACCCAAATCACTACTACCAACACACCCAAACAACAACCACAAATTCAACACAACACCAAACCCAAACCAACAAAATAAATAATCTTAACTAAGGACCGGTACCAGTCACCCATGACCACCACTGGTCCTCTCTCCATCGTCTCTCCACCGACACCGGTCAACCACACCCGAAAAATTCGTGACCGATGCCGGTCGCTTCGTGACCGACATCGGTCACTGTAAAATTACGGAGCCGAACCCGACGCGGCCCCCCAAATCCATTTTTGGCCTATTTATCTCTATTTACCCACCCAAACACCCTAAAAACCTACCCACCCTGCCGCCTTGGCCTATTTAACCCATCTACCCTCTCCATTTTTCAAATAGCTTCAATTTATTCATTATTTTATCAAAACATTGGATTCCTACCCAAACCCCCAAATCTAGCTTAACAACATCAAAATCACACAATGAAAGGTTTCGAACCTACCGGTACGACGACACGTCGTCGTGGTGGGATAGGTGGTGGTGGTCCAGCTGGTCCAGCACCTCCTGCTCCTCCTGGCTGTGCCATGACTCTACCTCTCCTCTTCTGGGTCCTCCACCAATCAACTGCTGCCTCCTACTCGCTAGGGCCTACCAACCACTCACTTCTCCACTCAAATAGTGCCACCTCAGCCGACAAATGCACCAATCTCAACAATACACCTCAGACAACTCAAATGGGTTTTCAAATTGACAATGTGACAATGACAGGCCGTATTTTTCTTTTTATAGGTTTTTGACCTATAACCGATACTGGTTATATTGTGCCCTAAGGAACCGGTATCGGTCACCTAACCGATACCGGTCATATCTAGCCGATATCGGTTTAATACCTAACTTCACCCAACTTCTGCCCTTATTCACCAATCTCCCTTTCTCACCACGTTGCCTATTCACCACATCGCCTATACACTCCATTGCTATTTAGCCATTTTTGACTTCATTGGCCCGACCCAAGGTCGCGACTCAATCACTTAGCCCGACCCACGGCCGCAACCAACCACTTGGCCCAACCCACGGCCGCAACCAACCATTTGGCCCAACCCAAGGCCGCAACCAACCATTTGGCCCAACCCAAGGCCGCAACCAACCATTTGGCCCGACCCAAGGCCCCAACCAACAAATCCGGCCCAACCGAAGGCCGCCACCAACCATTTGGCCCGACCCAAGGCCGCAAACAACCAATCAGGCCTGACCCATGGCCCTCACTCATCAATCGGCCCGACCCAAGGCCGCACCACTCAAATACCTCGCCCAAAACCAACAAATTACAATTTTATCCACCCATCCTGTAGCTTTTTGTTCAATCGAGCTCACCTGTTCGTGTTTTAGCATGATTAGGGTACTTGACTTGATCAGTTGACCAACTTTGCCTAGACCTAGACCGTGACGTTTATCTCAACCAAACCAACCATTTGGTACTACCGAACATGCCTAAACGTTCATGTACCTTACCCGTTATATCCCCTGGAGCTACTTCCTATGCCTTGGATACCAGGATTATATCACCCTTGTTTGGATAAACTATCGACCTTTGCCTATGAATTACTTGTTTGCTCTTCAAATCATGTACCCTGGTCGCACTACTTCATTTCAACGTGTGTCTGCTTCTTTGGACCTACCCCACCATCTCACCATTATTTCAACACCATTTACCCTTTATCAACTCTATCCCTGATTTCACACTGCCTCAATCTGTGATAGATTTGAGGGGGATTACCTATACCCTTAACAGGGGTAACCACTTCATATTATTGTCCGTGCAGCTTTACAAGACAAGCTACATGACAATAAGGGGCTAATGTAGACACCAAATTTATGTCTTACGACCCCCTTGTGTCCCCGCATCTCATTTCGCAACCTAACCTCATCACCTAAACCTTACACAATTATTTATTAATTACCTTATAATTAATAAATCCACATCGCCATACCTGCCACCTCATTTTGCCACCTCATCATGACCTAGTCTTAACCCTAAACTAACCTAATTAAGACCTATAACTTGGTCTACATCCACACCCATAACTAATTACTCCTCACCCACACCTAAAACCAACCTCATAATGACTTGACCAAGCCCGCAACTAATCCCTCGGGAGAAAAGGAGGGAAAGTTGGCTATTTTACTAAAAATAGCCCACTTTGACTGACCGATACCGGTTCCTACTCGACCGCCGTCGGTTACGTAACCGCCATCGGTTCCCTGTAAATGACCTCTCCCAACCAAAAACAAGTGGTTAGATTTTCGTTGATCCGAATCAGAAGTCATTGGAAGGATCCAGAATTTACTTGGCTGAACAGAGACAAGTGAAGGAAAGAGAGGAGTTAGCAGAGAAGGACATCAAGCCCAAGACTACAACTGAATAACCAGAGCCCAGTGACACTCATCCAAGCATCAGGAGAGGAGATAGCTCATCTTGGATTGTCAGATCATCCCACTTGAGCCCTGTCTTCGCCATCGCAGTCCCAGAACCTGCATTTTCATCAGGAATTAGTAAGTAGTATCTTATATGTTCTTTTAATAATATTTCTTGGATTTCTGAATCACAGTAATTATAAGTCTACCCCCAGATCCACTACCCGGTAACACTCTCCACCTAACTTACATTCCTTTACCCTATTTTACTCCAAGAACAGCCCCCATACCCTCTGAGTCTTCTCCATCACCTCATTACCTATCCCCAGTCATTCTACCAGCCTTATAAACACCATAACTATCATATAGCCATCTTATAGCCAACCTTCACCCAACCCCTTAAATCACTACCCCTACCGATATCGGTTATCATCAACCGGTACCGGTGACACTGATCGGCGTCGGTCACCGTGATTCTAAACCAAGACCAGCCCTTTCTCTATTGTTCTAACAAGGTAAACAAATTGTAATTGGACAATAGCTTATTTGTTAGAATTTGTGTTAATTCATATTAGCAGGGGAACTGACCACCTTCGAAAGGAATTTTTATATTTCCTGGGCCCAAGGCAGTTCCCTCATTTCTTGTCTAATTAAAATCTAGTGGTCTTGTATTCTTACTTGCAGGTAGTCCTTCCAAGACAAAAAGGAGTTCTTCGCAGTCGATCTGATCTCTCTCTCTACGGTACGCGCACACCCTCTCGACATTCAACAGGTATTCCTCCTAGCCCTAACCCTTATCTGTTTCTCAAAGGAATGAAAGGATAGAAGCAACTCTATTCCCAAAAAGCTGAAACATTCCGTGCGAAACAACAGTTGCTACCATTTTCTTTAGAGAACTTAATCGGTAATGATTTTAAATCCCATGTCACGGATTTTATTGTAACTCATATCAGTCAACTTATATAATGGGAGAGATGGGAAAAAGTACTAAATAATGAAATAATAAGTCGTTTTGAAAATTATTGGCAAAGGGAAAGTTTATACATTGTAGCCCATAATCAACATGCAAAGATGGATTCCTTACTTACCCAAGTAAGAGGTGGGACTATCACGTATAAAAACAACTATAAAGATGATATTTTAGATAAAGCATTAAACAAATTTGAAAATATTAGTGTTGAAACCCAGGCATATTTTAATAAATGGTCTAAGGACAAGGATCTGGTAGCAATTGTAAATGTCAAGAGAGATAGAGCGGTCGTAAGTATTATCACTTTGAAACAAATTTTTTTTTTTAATTTGAAATTTTTTTATTTTAGTAATATGTTTAATTGAGATCACTTTTTTTGTGTAGTTGAAATATGAAAATTTTAAGAGTCAAGCAAAGGTGTTCCAAGTTCACTTGGAAACAGTGAATAATAGTTTATCTGCAACAAAGAAATTGAAATAATATATTGTTTAGTTAACAAACAAAAAGATACACTAAAGCAGATAATTAAAGAGCATGGCTTCGAGCCTGAAATTTTATTCAAAGCCAAGGGAGCTGAAGATCCCAGTGTTCTATCCCATGGAGATGTGAAAAAGGAAGAAAAAAGGATCGTAAAGAATTTAGAAAGTGTCACAGAAGATCTGTTTAGTTCTGGGATTGTTCAAGCCATTGGGGAAAGGGGTACAGGAGGAGAAGCCATTGGGGAAAGGAGTACAACTACAGGAGTGGAAGCCATTAGGGAAAGGGGTAAAGAAAATTGAGGGTTGAAAAATTTCATGATTAAGGGTTGAAACTTGAAAAATTGAAACTTTAAATTTTAAAGTTTGAAATACTTTATAATCTATATAAGAAAATTTGAAACTTGAGTGTGATGGTCATGATGTTTGAAAATTTGAAATAATTTATTATCTAGATTTGAAATTTTGAAAATTTAAAATAATTTATAATCTGGAATTATATCTTCTTATATATTATGTATAGAATTTCTAGATTGTATATGGTGTTTATGTTTCATTTGAATGTGATGGCATTATGATAATGGTTAGTTATTTGATTCAAAAAAAATCTGGAATGTGGTATGATAGAGGAATCGTAATACTTGTAATGATGATTGCACAGATGTGGATGATGACATTAGAATAGGATCATAGATATGGATTATCATGAGTTGTATGTGGATGTAGATTTAGCTTCAAGTATGATCATGGATTCTGGATGATGATAATGGGTAATTGTTTTAAGAAAATTTGGAATGTGGTAGGACAAAGACATTTAAACCTTCTCAAAATATTCTTCTCTCTACTTGTAATGATATGATGACATTATAATGGATATAGATGATGATGAATGATGATAATGGATAATTGTTTTAAGAAAAATGGAATGTGTTAGGACAAAGACGTTTCTACACATTTAAAATAGATATGGATGATGATGAATTGTGTGGACTTACATTTAGCTTCATGCATGATCATGGATGATAATAATGGATAAATAATTGTTTTAAGAATAATTGGAGTGTGTCAGGAGTCTAGGACTTACATATTCTTACTACTTGTAAAACTTGAACTTTGTATCAGGTTTCTCAAAATCTTCTTCTCTCTACTTGTAATGAACTAGGACTTACATATTCTATGATGACATTAGATGTGGATGATGACATTAAAGAAGATATGGATTATGATGAATTGAGTGGACATACATTTATCTTCAAGCACGATCATGGATGATGATAATGGATAATTGTTTTAAGAAACTTTGGAATGACTTAGGACAGAGACATCTTAATACAATAAATTAGAACTCTGTATAAGGTTTCTTTGCATTTCAACATTCTCAAAATATTATTCTCTCTACTTGTAATGAATCACTGATATGATGACATTAGATGTGGATGATGACATTAAAATAGATGTGAATGATGATGAATTGTATGTGGACATAGATTTAGATTCAAGTACAATCATGGATAATGAATTGTATAATGGATAATTATTTTAAGAAAATTTGGAATGTGTTATGACAGAAACATCTTAATATGGAAAAATATTCCTTTCTCTACTTGTAAAATTTGAATGTGTGATTTTATCCCAAAAATTTTAAACACTTTATGAAAGCATTTTGCAAATAAAAAAATAAATTAAACATAATTGTAAAAACTCAATCAATGTCATATGATATGGTTTAAGTTGCCTATTGTCTTTTAGATGGCTGTGACAAAACATATGGAAGGAAAATGAGAAATCATCAGTGCTAGAAGATCTTCAATTCAAGAAAAATCAACACGAGAAATGGATTAGTATATATATGGGTGAGTTTCCTAACATTTTCAGTCCCGAGAAGTGAGAGCTTCCTCGGATGGATGTCAACCCACATTTTCAAAAAAAAGATGAAATAATGATTGATCGGATTAAGGAAGAAACAAAAGATTAAAGAAAAATGCAAATGTTAACTTCTACATGTCTAGACAACATAAGTCTAGAAGAGTATAACAGTGGAAGAATATGTAGATCTAAACTCTGAAGGTCTTGCAAATTAGTATTCAACAAATGCATGTAACAAATAGATTTTTAAAATAGAATTTCGTATTCGAAAAATCCAAAATAGTAATTATATGAAACAGATTTTTTATAAATAATTTTATTTAAATAAATGTAAATATATATACCTGTAACATCTTTAATGATAACAAGAGCTGAAACAAAATTTGATAAAAATCCTCCTCGGTAAATATTTACATTTGTAGAGTTAATATGAAATTAAATAAATAACCACAATCAAACAAAAAAATTAAGGTCAAGGGGATACCTATTTAAAGCTGAAACAATCCATTATCAATAGCTTCCTCAAAGTCAATGTTCTCTTATGTAGGGTGTGATGACACACCAATTCCAGTCTCATCATTGGGAACAGTTGTACTTGTAGCTTTATTATTTACACCTCTTCTTTTGGAAATGGAATTCCAATGCACGATTTCTCTGTTGAAAGGAAAGGCTTCCATGGAGTATCTAGAAACATAACACCTCATGTAACTTTCTAAATTTTTATCCAACTTGTTTCTCAGTTTTGATTTTATAAATGATAAAGCACTGAAAACCCTTTCGTCCTCCACAGACCCCAAAATCATTGTTGGGCATAACTCGTATAATCAAAAATATTCACTGATGTCTTCTTGTAAGACATTACTTTGATAGATTCCTCACCAGAGCCTTGTAATAGCACTACTCTTAGAAGGTTCGTCTAAATTTTTATATTG
The DNA here is from genome assembly GCA_019776745.2 of Taxus chinensis. Taxonomy (NCBI): domain Eukaryota; kingdom Viridiplantae; phylum Streptophyta; class Pinopsida; order Cupressales; family Taxaceae; genus Taxus; species Taxus chinensis. The sequence continues at coordinate 84,023,387 of CM034150.1, read as the reverse complement.
GTTCCTCATTTTTGTTGCAAAATTTGTTGATTGAGACTTTAATAAATCAACATTTACTATACCTTTGATTTCCATACCCTTGATCTTTGAAGTCTTTGTGAAATGTTCCATTATTCTACCCATGGATTTATGGAAATGCTTTCTTACAAAGTCTGCAGGAGCACCTTCAGTATTCCAAAAATTAGGATTCATCACACCCATTACTTCAAGAATTTTATCTTTGGAGAAATGTTCTCTAATTTTTGATGAGCAGGATTCTGAAATTTATTAAAGCTTTATTCTTGTTTCAACTATAATAGACTCAAAGAGATTACGTGTCACTGAAACATCTTCTCATTCTAATCTTGTAGTATCTTGACATTTTTGCAAAATGTGCAGTGGTATGTCCCTCCCATTAACATTGATGTAGAGGTGATCATGGATATTAAATCTCAAATAGTTACTGGGATTTTTTAGGATCTAATAAAGCTTTCCAATTCTCAAAAACATGTGCATCAAAACTATCTTGGGAACAGTATAAGACATCAAGACTTTGACATACCATTTTTCTCATCTGTATAAAATCCACAATATAGATTAATCTCCCTTGTGTATACTTCATTAGTGTATTGATCTCCTGCAACATTGTAAGAATACCAACCAATGTAAGTAATGTCGTTCGAATCAGTTTTAACGGAACAACAAGTCCCTCACCCTGTCAACTTCATGACGATATTTGTGCATGAAACCAACCAACTAAGGATACTCCTCACGAACTCTGCATGTTGGTTCATACAAAGAAATGCATCTCGTCTCAACATCCTTTAGAATTTTTTTTCCATCTATAATTATCAGTTGTGAATTTTTAGAACTCAAGAAATTTCTTTGGGTTGCTTTGCCATATAGGCATGAAGTTCTCTTATAAGGTCTTCTACATGAGCAATATTTTCGTAGTTACTTACCATTTTATACACTAAATTCCTTTTTTGATCCATACAGTGAATTGTCTAACATATAAGGGGCAATTGTTATTTGCAATCTAATACATAGCCTTGTACGGTGACCCTGCATGACTGATGCACCATCTGCTCTAATGCATACCAACTTCGTAGAAATTTCATAATCAGTCATTCCAGCAATATATTTCAAATGAGAAACAATTATTTTATGTAGGTTTTCGGCATTACAGTTTTCAACCATTTTCATAACACCCAGCGTATAAGGTGTCCTTACATGATTTTCTAAAGTATAGACGTGGATACATACCCATGCAGTGTTGTCAACTGTTGTCACTTCATCAATTGAAAGAGAGATAAACTTAGCTTTTTTTTACATTCTCTTTCAAATCTTCCTTCTCTATCATCGAAAGGAATTTTACCATTTCCCATGCACTAGTGTCAGACCAATGAGATTGAGGTACGTCATGGGCATTCCATTATATTGATAAAAAAATTTGAAATCGAGGAAATCTGAAATCAGATCTTCCTTTCTTTAGTATGTGAAATAAAGTAGAGAATTGTGTGAGTTTTGCATGCAAATTTGTTTTATTCATCTTACCAATTTTCGATGTGATCGTTCCTCCCTTTTCCATGAGATGTCTACATTTTTTCTGTTTTGCTTCATACTCTGTTGTGTATTTAACATACATATATTATTTTTTAGTTTTCCACCTGTGTGTTTTGATTTTTTGGCCATCCTCCCCTGTTACAGTCAAATATTGTTTTCCACGGTGTTTTTCTATAGTGTCCAGCTTCAGTTGCATTTTTTGATGCTTTCCCATTTTCCACGTACATATTGTACATGTACATTCATATGGGATCTCTTCTGAAATATATGACTGTATAGGTTCGATAAATGGAAATTTGGTAGCCCAATCAAAACTTGTAAGTCCTCCCAATTGTCCACATATTCTTTTTCATTTTCAATGATTTACTTTTTTGAGTAGAATTCTAAACAATATCATAATCACCTAGTTTCCTCTTTCATGAAACAAAATTTTAATTTGATTTTTGTGTTCCATTTTGTTGAGTATTTGTATGTACGATATCTTGATGCACTCTTGGTTGCACCCCAACAGGAAGAATATCTTCAAGATCTGGCATCTCAACATGTATATCTTCAAGATCTGGCATGGTATCATCATAGGTGTCATTTGGTTGATACTGTGTAGAATGCATGTCCACCTCAATATTACCTTCCACACAGTCAATACTCTGATTATTTCTAGGGGTAGCAATATGGGTGCTAGTGGTTGTGGTATCTGTAGCAGTAGAGTTTCCAAAATACTTGAACAAGTTCTTTTGAGATTTCTTAGTTACTTTTTGGGTCTTCCCATTCTGAGCACTAGCACCCTCCATTATTCTGAATTGAGTCATGTGTCAGCAAAAGCACTAAGTTGCGCGTCAGAGAAAATAGAGTTACGCATCAGAAAATACATTGAGTCACGCGTCAGAGAGAACTAAATCATGTGTTCAACAAACACAGTGAGTCGTGCATCAAAGAAACATATATCGCACGTCAAAAAACTAAGTCCTGTCACGTGTTAGCAAATGAAATGAGCCACTTGTTAAAGAATATCCTTATCGTGCGTCAACAAAAAACCCTTTATCGCATGTCAGCAATATCTCCTTGTCGCCTATCCACAGATAGCCTTTGTCACGCGTCAGCAAATAACATCTATCGCCTGACTGCAAGCTACTAAGTAATCAAATGATAAAATTGTACTGTGCTCTAGTGCTTATAGCATGCAAGTTCACAACTTCATGGTATTGGTAAGGTACTAGTGGTAGCATACTACCCAACAAATCACCTAGGTTTTTATAGGAGATGTTTTCAAATGTAGGCGAAGCTGACCCCAAAAAATATATATACTGTAAATTTTAGGCGAACAGGACACTGAACTTCTCCAAAAAAATCACCTTTTCAAATTTTGATAAAATGAAATTTTTGCCATATTATGAATATTTGGCACTAAAATTATCCTTGCTTTAACTATTACACAATTCCTTATGCAGTATTTTGTTCCTTAATTATGTATTTCACTAAATACGATAAATACATCTTCCCTTATCCCTTCCAAATTGCCTCCCAAATGAATATAGACCAAAGTCACATCCATGCAAATTACAAGATTAAAATATCCACACATTTGTTCTCCTTGTAATATTCCTCTCCTGTGATTAGAATTAGATCCTCTCCACGATGATGTCTGTCTACTTCATCTTATAGATTCCATAATTCACTTTTTGGTTCTTCTCTTCTTTCTTCTACTATTCAAAATACATTCTCTATCAATTTTTTCTCTTCCGCAATTAATTCATCCACTTACCTCATCTGCTCGATTCCATGTTCAATGATGGTATTCCTACCTATGCTCACCACAACATTGTTAGTAGAGGCCCTGACATAGAGCATATTTAAAGATACTTAACTACATTTAATTAAATATGTTGAAATTGAGATTAAAAATAGTAGAATACATATACATTATGAAACAAAACGGAATAAAATACAAATAATGGAGGCAACACAAATTTTAGACCTCCATCAATTAATAGTGGGATTACAACACTTAGGCCAAAAGTGCTCGGAGTAGAAATTATGTAATGAGAAGTAGCTCGCTATCCATCATCACTCTCTCCATCCAAATTTATTCGCAAAGTGTCCTTTCATATTTCTAGTGATTCTTTGTCTCCTTCATGTATCTTGCCATTTCCCATATGAGACAAATTATATATAAATTTAATTTTATCCCTACTAACATTCATTACGCACTTCATTCTTATCATACCTCATACACGTCAAATTACCTGTTTTCGATTTTTTTTCCCTCTTGGACAAAACTAGACAACGAGAGCCTATTGTGTCCTAAGACTGGGAAAAAAATATTTCACGAGGTTTTCCAAGACATTCCAATTAAAATTTTACATTTGGGAAAAATTTATGTTGTTCGAGGTGGTTTCAGAGTCATTTCGAGCTACTCCTCTTCATTTCAGGTTTCAAAGGTTTGCCCATATTCGTTCAACATGAACAAGTAACTAACCAAAATTGATAAAAATATGTTTAAAGGCCTTATTGTATTGCCCTCTTCCTCCAGGGTTTTACGAAAAGTCATGAGTGTCACATTTAGGGGAAGAAATCATGATTTAAGAAGCTCTTTGTATTAAGTAAGAAAAGGGATCTCGTGCATCCATAACATGATCGAGCTCTCATCTAACGGTATAGCTCATTGATCGATCCCATAAGAAAACTCAGAGTTGAAAATAAAACAAGCCAAATTTTGGGAAGCTCATGAGGAGCTCGGCCAAAGAATGAAACTATGATCCAAGTCATGCACGAGTTCAATGAGTAAGAGCATCGGAATTTCAATGCACGAGTTGGTGAAGAAATGGCAAGTTCAGAGGCCTCAAAACAGAAGAGTCAGAAACTATGTGGACAAAGTTGCAAGGTGTCATTGCAGAGTGTATAGTTCAAGATGAGGAGGATCTCATGGTGAATACATCATTTAATGGAGCAATGTGGCTAACAGCCTAGGGAGCAAGTCAAGTTTGTGGAAGCTCAACAACGCCATCTAGTTGGTGTATAACAGTTAATCCAGGTCAGTAATATGATAAATGAATGATGGGCGACCCACATGAAATGTATTGAGAATGGAGCTTGGTAGTTTTAGCATGGAGTGCTTTGTCGAAGCGAAGGAGTAATGGGAGTATCTCATTCATTTTGGAGGATGGTTGTAGGTCGGCTCAGTTTATAAAGAGGGGTCTTAGAGATATCATGATATTGAAACAGAGATGGTGAGCTTATATGGCTTAACGGAAAAAATGGGAGGAGCTCGGCCCTAATACTCCATGGTAAAGGAAAATAGAATAACTCGCTCACGGTTCGAGAGGGGAGGTGTTGATGGAGCTCGAAAGCACGGCGTCACCGCAAGTAGCTCAATGTATCGATCCAAATGGTAACTCGACCATACTAATGATTTATTAATGCATGTAAGTGCTAGCTTGGTAGAGTGAGTCGATTTATTACTCGGGACCATAGCGACCTAGACAATAAGCGAGGAACTCAATGTATCGAGCCAAATGGTAAGTCGGTCGGATGTTTTTTAGGTTTACGATCTCTTACTTAGCGATGGAGTAGCTCATCGCAATATGTAAACAAAAATCTTAGGTATCCAAGCCATGATCTAGACGCAGTGTAAATTGAATTGGCTCGGTAGACCACCAAGGTTGCATGGAGCTCAAAAAACTCGTAGAAAATACGTGGAGGCTTAGGTCATTGAGTCGTGAGGAGAAAGAGCTTAGAACTACGGAAGGAAAAAAACACAGGGATTCTGGTCATTAAGAGCTCATTTGGAGAAGCTCGTTCGGGGACTCAGCTATCATATGAGCTCGATGGTCACTGATAGGTAAGCTTGGGAGTTTTTGTGAATATCACAAGATGGTGGTCTCGGAAATATACACCGAGTCAACTCGAACTTAAACATTTGAGGCATAAAGTATGGCGAGTAGGACTGAGCCACAGAATTTTCAGGGATAATACAGAAACGGGTGAAATCCCTATCACAATGAAAAGAATTTTGGAAACTCTACGTGAAATGATGTCGAGTTAAGTAGTAACACTACTATTTTTGAGTTACGAGCTCGAGTTGAATAATTTAGGAAGCGGATGGCTCGCCGAGGATGTTGTCACATCAGGCGAGCCCTTAGGATGACTCGATAAGGAATTTTAAGCAATTCATAGCAGTGGCAAACAATGAAGGGCGAGTTCTAACTCTATTCGAAGCCATAGGGTATAATAATGCTCAGATCGAGCCACTCACAAGGAAATAGAAAGGATACAAATTCGAATACATTAGAAAACTTGTATCCATTTCAAAGCCTGAGAAATGAAGTCTCTATGATGAAACCAAGTTAACACTCGTAAGAGAGAATTAATGGTTATAGAGTTGTCCCTCAAGCATGCTGAATTAGATCCGGGGTGGCTCCCTGAGTGGATTCAGGGAGAACTTGGAGCATAGCAATTTTAGTTGGAAAACTGAGCGAGTTACTTAGCGCCAAGCTCCTTTGGCGGGTCATTTCTCTATAAAGAGATATTTGCATGGCCAAGTTGTGTCCAGAGGGAGGTGATTGTTAATGTGAGGAAGAGAAGGTGTCTCGATAATGTAGTTTAGAACGAGACGAGTTAATTGGGATCAACTCAAGATACGATTGCATGGTAAATACATAACTCGGTGTCTCGGCAACGTAGTTCAGAATCAGGGAACTTGGTAGAGTAGTTTCACGAGTGGGTCGTTTAACTTGAGTTGGTGAAATAAAACAGAAGGGTCATTTCGGAGCTCGAAGACAACAGCGAATTTGAGATTTCGTAGTTCGGCTTTTCGGATTACAAAAGGGCCGAGTTGAAGAGATAGGCCCAAAACACCCGAAATTTCAAATTTTAGACTTTTGGCCATTCATGGTTTAGGAGTTTCAACATGAATGAAGCTCGGTGGTTCGCAACATCCTAAACACTTCCAAAACCTGATTTGATTTGGTCAATGTGTCTCTGAGGCAGTTTCCATGTCAAGTTCTGAGACAAGGCCAACCGAGCTATGTGAAACGCAATATAGGGAGTCAAATTCCGAGTCTAATGCCGAGTTGGTATGACAAGTTAAGTGGACCAAGTCATTGGATATTAATTTGAAGTGGGAAATTTCTAAGGGTTAGTTGTATTTAATTGTCTACCGCGTTGAGAGTTAGTGGGAATGACGCAAGAAGGATTTTGGGGAGACTAAAGCATGACTCGACCAAGTCATTTCAAGGAAATTTATTAAAATTTTGATTTTAATCATTTGGAAGGGGGAATTGGTATAAATGGAGAAATTTAAATTTTTTGTGCTATTATCAAGCATGCTGATGAGGACAATGCCTCAGATTCCCTAAAAACAACTTTTTCTCAAGAAGCCATATTTTTCTTCCTGGTTACTTGATTTTTACAAAATTACATTCGATGGAATCAGGAGAATGAGAAATACGTAATGAAATCACCAGAAGATGAATTTTTGGAGGTTTTTCGTTCCAAATTTTCATGTTTTCTTCATTCCTTGAGTTTTTATTCAAAAGGTGGAGATGCAATAAATGAGCAAACATGGATAACAACAGTGATTAATTGTTTCCTACATTATGGCCTAGATTCTAGGATTTCTCCTTCTTCTTCTCACCACTTAGCAAGTGCTATAAAATTTAAAGGGGTGCTTATTCCAAAGGGGTTAGACATTCTTTCCAAGCTTCCCCTCTCTTCATAAGTTGAGATGTTGTGAATTTGTAGGCTCTCAAGCCTTTCTTCTCAAATTGTAATGGCAGCCTATGCCTTTTCCCTGATGTAATGGTGCACTGTGCAAGTGCTTGAATTAATGGCAATTATGTTTTGTGACCAGTTATATTTCCCTTCATGATTTTGCTTTTTCTATTTATGTCTCTCATGTTTGCAGGTGAACTGTGCAACCAAGGTTTCTTTTGCAAGTTTTGGAGGTCATTATGCTTATCAAGGGGTGGATTATTGCATGCAACTGAGTTGTGGTGCTTGTTCACCCTTCTCATGTTCATCCTACTTCACTGGAAGAATGATAACTTTTTTATCTAATCAATTTTAACAAAAGGAACGTATGCTTTGTATTTTTTGATATCCTCTCTAAGTTACAGCAGGGGAAGTTGACTTGTGGTGCACACACCCTCTTCAAATTAACCCTTCTTGGGTCTAGAGAAAGTCTTTCTTGGTGCATCACCATTTTTAGTATAGGTTTTATTTCCTTTCAAATCTTTCTCCCTAATCCCTTGAAATGTTAGCATAGGTCTAGTTGGCCAATTTTCTTGCATTAGGAGTAGTGTAGTGCTTAGTTTAGGAAGAGGAAGTCGACCTTCTCTGGAGGTTCACCTCGAGCCCAAGTCCCACAGCTTAAGAGGTGATCCCATGTTTCCCAATCACACTGAATGTCATGTTCACTTTTAGGTCATTCAAGGGGTGTAGTGATTTGGCGATAACAGTTTTTAGCACGCCCGGTGGGACCGAGTTAGTACTTCTCTTCTCACTTGCACAAGTCAAAGTACCTAGCGACTCTATATCTTTGGATTCCAAATCTCAGTGCGTTAACTTATGTGAAGAATTTTTTAGGAAATCATATATAGTGCTCACATTATTCATATATATGGATGAATAATATTATGTAATATATTATGAGTTGTAATAAACAAACTCATAATATTAGGTTAGTATATTATATACATGAGTTGTTTGGGAGTTATAACAACTCACATATATATAGATTTGTGGTTGAGTTGTTTCCTACTTAATAGGAAACTATCTCCCTATATATTTGAAGCTTATTCATTATGTAATGATCCAGAATGAATTGAAAGTATATTATTATTCCATGTTTAATATTGTACATTATTCATCTGTAAAACTGATCCAAATCTATTATTTGGTATCAGAGCGTAATGGATCCTTAAGAGTGCAGGAGTAGCTTTATTTTCATTGACGTTGCTCTGATGAATGGAAGATCTTTACTCGACGTGGTTAGAATGACATTGATATAATTTCTTATTGATTTTCTTTTAGTTATCTCACACGGCATTTATGCCTCTCAAATCTGTAGCTATCAAGTCAATGTTTGAATGGCTCTATCAACCTAGAGTTGAATCTGATGGTAATTTTTATTTTGATTAATAATTTGGATTATACATCCATTTTCTGCATGTATCCTTGTGTCCACCAGTGGGAGGAAGAATGTATTCATCGATTCAAAGTTGGAAAAAGAAGAACTCAGATTCTTTCTTGATATCTCAGACATTCGTAGATCCATTTGTATTATTTCTCGATAGATACAAGCTCAGCTAGTGAAAAATTTTAGAAAGAATCAAATATTCCTCATTCATGTTTCACATTGATTTGGCTCAGCCGCAAATCAACTCAACACAATCTATTTGCATTTTGGGACTAGATTGCATTACATTGGTTTAAAGGTAATTTTTATTTTGACTCGCCTATTTCCCATATCTCCTTGCAAACTCTGTTCAACATTTGCTCAAGCATAGCCCTTTGCAACACGCTCGGGAACTTATCTGCAACACTAGATCCTCACAACAATGTTCTCAGCATTGACGCAGTCCTCATGATCCAACACAGACCTCACATCAGTCTCTAACCTGACTCATATATTGTTCACAAGATATGCGGGTAGATCCAAGTATAACGCAGTGACTTCATTGTCTATTTTTCTCTGTGCACCATCAACCCCAGCCGTATCATCCTGATATCTTGCATTGAAATGCGTGGTCAGTATTAGTAGAGGCTTGAATAAAGAAATAGGTATTTTGGTTGGGCGATCATTCTAAAAGTTACTAGCTTATTAATAATATTCCATAGTTGTTTTCCCCCTATATCAAGTCGTTATGGAGATAAATACATGTGAACTATGCATCAAGTGTAATTCTAAGTCTGTAGTTAAAGTCAGTCATTTAAAAATTAAAGTTTTTTATGTTTAAGTCTTGGTTTAGTTGTTTGCATTTTGATCAAAATAGTTGTCTCATGGATGCATTTTCGGTGTTACCCAACGTCCATCAAAATAAAGTGTTTCACATTGCGGGAGAGAAGAATAAATCACAATATGCAAACTATTGAGCTTCAACGTCCAATTTGCTGAGTAAGCAACATCATCTGTTGGAGGAAGGAGGCATAGGAGGCTGGAGGATAATTGGCATCCTCTTGTCAGTTGCCAACAACGAGGCCACATGAAGTTGTGGTGACACTGTGTGTGTGTGTGTGTGTGTGATTTTACTTTCATTTCTGGATTGCAGTATGATTTCAGAGTTCCTCTTTTGTGTTGAATAAGTGAAATGTTCACATTGAGGGGGGGAACATGGTATCAATGTTCCATTTTCTCTTTTCATATTTGTAATAAGTGAGTGGTATTTCCTAAATAATTCCCTAAAGGAAAAGCATAGTGGACAGATGAAATCACAAAAGAAAAGCAGCATCATGATATTGAGGTTGTTGGTTGTCCTACAAAACCATCCCTATTGAGGTTGTTGGTTGTCCTGTAAAACCATCCATGTTGAGGTTGGTTGTTGTCCTATAAAACAATCCATATTGAGGTTGTTGGTTGTCCTGTAAAACCATCCAGATCATGAGCACGCACGGGCAGCACGTTGCAGAAGGAAGTGCAATTGTTTTTCTCCCATGTTCGCACTAAGGGGGGGAATGTTAGGAAATCATATATAGTGCTCACATTATTCATATATATGGATGAATAATATTATGTAATATATTATGAGTTGTAATAAACAAACTCATAATATTAGGTTAGTATATTATATATGTGAGTTGTTTGGGAGTTATAACAACTCACATATATATAGATTTGTGGTTGAGTTGTTTCCTACTTAATAGGAAACTATCTCCCTATATATTTGAAGCTTGTTCATTATGTAATGATCCAGAATGAATTGAAAATATATTATTATTCCGTGTTTAATATTGTACATTATTCATCTGTAAAACTGATCCAAATCTATTAGAATTCATACAAGATATTCTTCAAAGAAAGGAAATTATCAACATATCGAACTATCCTTGTCTCCTCCAAGGATAAGGAGAAGAGGCATCTCAACATCACCCATTGTAGCATTACTTCATTTCATTAAGTTATTGTGCTCTTAGTGAAATTTCAGCCTTAGAAGGTATACCCAAGCACAGCTGGTGACTTCATTGGTCAAAGTACCCCATTCTCTATGTTGTGGACCTTCAACTTTTCCAATTTCCATTTATTTCTCTTCCACATCCACCATTTTTCTCCCATTCATGAAGTTGTGCAATCATGGCTTTGTTTCCACAATTGAGTTTCCACTTGCACCATCAATAATACTTTCCATCTTCAGGGTATTGTAACCCACGTCCAGCTCCATTTTATGATGAGAATCAACAACATAGATATCCCCATGAGCAGAGTCATGGTCAATATGGTTTTTCAACTAACTATGCATCTTTCCAATAACAAGGACATGTAGAGTTTGGAGGCCATCACACATATGTGAAAATGTTGAGTTACATCTTAAGTTTCAAATAATGGAGGCATACATGGTGCAATCTAGATCCACAACTCAAATAAAGGCATTTAATATTGGTTTCAAGGTAGCTTTTCCATGGGTTGGCCCTAGGCCCAGGTTTGATGACATGCAGGAAAATATTGGTTTCATGACTGAATTACTACATCAACTTGAAGGTTGGATCGAAGAGATATAGGATTATGAGTTTAATACAAGTAATCCTTATCAATGGGTAAGTCCTACACCACCACCTCAGAGTCCTCTTCCCAATTCCTCGTCAATTTCATTTTAGTCTAATCCTCAAATTCCAAGTTTTTCACCAGTTGCCCATGCTGAGAATTCCATTCCTTTGTTTCCTATATTTCCATCCCATCATGAATCTTTTGTTCCTCACCCTTCCAAAGTTCCTTCCTTTTTGCAAAGGCCACCAAGACAAGAAGATTTACCTCTTCTACTATCTCAAACAGTGAGGGAAGTCATTAAATCCCAACCCACCCCTCCTCTTATAGTTCCAAATCCATTTTAGGAAGAACATGATTATACTAAAGATGAAGAGAAGGATGTTAAGGAGCTTAATAAAGATGAACTTTCAAAAAATCTAAAGGATTGGGCTGTAATATTGAATGTAAAGCAAGTGCCCCTCATAACTCAGCCTCCATCCAGGGTTGATATTCAAGATCACATGGTGGATACTGAAAAACAAGTACAAGAGGATGATGAGCATCTGTTTATGTGTTCAGAGTACAGCATGCATGTTAGCACTATGTTTGTAGAGACTATTGATTCCCCACAAGTTTCAAATTTGGTTGAAGAAGAGAATATGCAAGCCAAGGAAGAAGGACTCTTGAGTGTACAAGATGAATTTTATGAGTGCAATGACCCTAATTACCAGGCATGTCAAGAACTTTCCACATTTATGAAACATTGTAGCAATTTTCCAATATCATCATCGAATGCAACAACTAACCATATCAAGATTCTTTCCATGGTAGACTCAGAAGTTTCAAGTGTAGATTATACCATGCAGGAAGTTTTAGATTCTTCCACTTCTTCATATTTTCGAAACTATGTTTTCTTAGATGAATTTGATCTTACAAATTCTATGTTTGAAGATGAGGAAGGTCATGGAGAATCAAATGCTAATTCAAGAAACATCATAAGGGAGGTAGAACCCTTTACATAGTCGAAGAACAAAGAATTAAATTATCTACCAGATTTGGAGGAGTATTTGGATACAAAAGAGCTTATGGAAATATCCATTTATGATATTCCATTATCTAGCCTTCAATGTAAGTTGTTCAGTGCTATGCACAAAAATACTCGAGGACCGTCTGTAGTTTCAAGTTATCCTCTTGAATTTGAATTGGAAGAATTCAATCTTCTACAACATTCATTGAAATAAGAAAGAGAGGGGAACGTGGGAGAAACTAAGTCAAATTATGAGGCTTTGTGGGGAGATTACGTTATTGAGATTTTCTTGCTCTCAATTGTGAAGTCAAATTTTTTTGATGAACAACTGATGGTGGAAGAAAACCATGGAGGTCTTGCTTCCCTTAATTTTCCTCAAAAATAGCAGGTGCAAGAATTTGATCTTGCAGGTTTCATGTGGGATGAGGAGGTTAAAGATGTAGAAAAACTTTTTCTTTAGATGAAAGTAGAATTCCTATATGAGCAATACTCTTCAAACACTTGCAGAGATTTTCAAGTGATTCCATTGGATCTTGTAAGCGGTCCAAAGCAACTGCATGTCATGGGGGAACTTCTTATTATCAAAGGAGAAAAAATAGATGGAGAGGATATAAATTCATTACCATTCATTCTTATGGGAGAAGATTTGTTTATAAATGGGGAACGGGAGAAAAATCAGATCATAGACAATCATTCTTTTCAAGGAATTCTTCCTGTAGATGTTTTTGTCAAAATTATGATTCAGGGTAGAAGGAAAATTCATAGGGTCAGACCATGTCCCATAAGGTATTTGGCTTTTTTGGAGACAAAAGAGAAGTAGCAGTTGGTCACATTCATTTCAGAATGTGAGGATGAATTTCACAACCCCAAGAATCAATTATTATGCCTATACAAGACAAATACAGAGAAACTAAAAGAGGCATATTTTCTCTTTACAGTTGATGCCTTGGCAAGTCAGATGGAAAATTTGATTTATGTCAGTTTTTCAGTATCGGTTCCATCTGTGTCCATTACCACATCATCTGAATGGCTGCCCATTATGAGAAAAGGGAGCTATTTTTCACAAGCAGTTACAAGGTTTGTATAGTTCACCTGTTCTTCCAGTTAGTGTAGGGTAGAAATAGGTTTACTTCCAACAGAATAAGTTCCTGGCACACTCTGCATGTGTCATTTAAGGCATGTATGTTTTTCAGTTATTTGTGTGTTGTGTTTTTGTCTCTGTTTCTCTTATACAGCATTTCGAAGGTGAAATTTTCAAAAGAAGGGGAGAATTAGTACTCCACAGAGTTTTATAATGTTCTAATTCAATATATATTTTGTTCAAAACCCTGCAATGTGTTTTGTAAGCCACTCCATTAACTAATTCAATGTGTTTTGTACATAAAATATTATGTTCCAGGTCAGGTTCATTTATTATTCTTCATTTTGTGGTGGTACTTCTAAGTTTGAGATTTAGAATGCAACATTGTTCAGGTATTTGGAGGTCAAGAGTTTCATGGTTCAGGATAATTTTTAGGAATAATAGTTATGGCTCCATGCCCAATGGATATACAAGGCACTGGAATCATGCTTAGCAGGCAAGCATCCCCGAGAGGTCACCAAAAATTTTGTCAATTTTTTTCCCTCTTGGACAAAACTAGACAACGGGAGCCTATTATGTCCTAAGACTAGAAAAAATATATTTCATGAGGTTTTTTGGGACATTCTGATTAAAATTTCACATTTATGAAAAAAAATTGTTGTTTGAGGTGGTTTCAGAGTCATCTCGAGCTATTCTTCTTCATTTTGGGTTTCAAATGTTTGCCCATATTTGTTCAACACGAACAAGTAATTAACCAAAATTGATAAAAATATGTTTAAAGGCCTTATTGTATTGCCCTCTTCCTCCAGGGTTTTAGGAAAAGTCACGAGGGTCACATTTAGGGGAATAAATTATGATTTAATAAGCTCTTTGTATTAAGTAAGAAAAGGGAGCTTGTGCATCCATCACATGATCGAGCTCTCACCTAATGGTATAGCTTGTTGATTGAGCCCATAAGCAAACTCGAGGTTGAAAATAAAACAACACAAATTTGGGGAAGCTCATGAAGAGTTCGGCCAATGAATGAAAATGTGATCCAAGTCATGCAAGAGTTCAATGAGTAAGAGCATTGGAATTTCAATGCACGAGTTGTTGAAGCAATGGCGAGTTCAAAGGCCTCAAAATATAAGAGTTATGATCAAGCTCAGAAGCATCAGAAACTATGTGGACAAAGTTGCAAGGTGTCATTGCAGAGTGTATAGTTCAAGATGAGGAGGATCTCATGGTGAATACATCATTGAATGGAGAGATGTGGCTAACATCCTAGGGAGCAAGTCAAGTTTGTCGATGCTCAAAAAACGCCATCTAGTTGGTGTATAACAATTAATCCGGGTCGGCAATATGATAAATGAATGATGGGAAACCCTCATGAAATGTATTGAGGATGGATCTTTGAATTTTTAGCATGGAGTGCTTTGTCCAAGCGAAGGAGTAACGGGAATATCTCGTCCATTTTTTAGGATGGTTGCAGGTTGGCTCAGTTTATAAAGGGGGGTCTTAGAGATATCATGACATTGTAACAGAGATGGTGAGCTTCTATGGCTTGACGATACAAATGGGAGGAGCTTGGCCCTAGTACTCCATGGTAGAGGAAAATAGAAGAACTCTCTCATGGTTCGAGAGGGAGGTGTTGATGGAGCTCGGAAGCACGGTGTCATTGCAAGGAGCTCAATGTATCGAGCAAAATGATAACTCGGCCATACTAATGATTTATTGATGCATGTAAGTGCTAGCTCGGTAGAGTGAGTCGATTTATTTATCGGGACCACATTGAGCTGGCGAATAAGTGAGGAGCTCAATATATCGAGCCAAATGGTAACCTGGTCGGATGTTTTTTAGGTTTATGATCTCTTTCTTAGCGATGGAGTGGCTTGTCGGAGTATGTAAACAGTAAGCTTAGCTATCCAAGCCACGATCTGGAGGCAGTGTAAATTGAATTGGCTCGGAAGACCACCAAGGTTGCAGGGAGCTCAAAAAACTCATAGAAAATACGTGGAGGCTTAGGTCATTGAGGAGAAAGAGCTCAGAAATGCGGAAGAAAATAAAACACAACGATTGTGGTCATTAAGAGCTCATTTGGAGAAGCTCGTTCGGGGACTCGGCTATAGTATAAGCTCGATGGTCGCCGATAGGTAAGCTCGGGAGTTTTTGTGAATATCACAAGATGGTGGTCTCGGAAATATACACCGAATCAGCTCGAACATGGAAATCTAAGGCATAAAGTATGGCGAGTAGGATTGAGCCACATAATTTGTAAGGATAATACGGAAACGGGTGAAATACCTATCACAATGAAAAGAAGTTCGGAAACTCTGCGTGAAACGATGCCGAGTTAAGTAGTAACACTGTTTTTGAGTTACGAGCTCAAGTTGAATAATTCAGGAAGCGGATGGCTCGCCGAGGATGTTTCAAGGAAGACCGAGGATGTTGTCGCATCAGGCGAGCCCTTAGGATGGCTCGATTAGGAATTTTAAGCAAGCCATAGCAGTGGAAAATAAATTAAGGGCGAGCTCTAACTCAACTCGAAGCCATAGCGTAGAATAAAGCTCAAATCGAGCCACTCACAAGGAAATACAAAGGATACAAATTCAAATACATTGGAAAACTCGTATCCATTTCAAAGCCTGAGGAATCAAGTCGCTATGATGGAACCGAGTTAACACTCGTACGAGGAAAGCAATGGTTATAGAGTTGTCCCTCGAGCATGCTGAATTGGATCCGGGGTGGCTCGCTGAGTGGATTCAGAGAGAACTTGGAGCATAGCAATTTTAGTTGGAAAACTGAGCAAGTTACTCGTTGCCAAGCTCCTTTGGTGGTTCATTTCTCTAAGAGATATTTGCATGGCCAAGTTGTGTCCAGAGGGAGGTGATTTTTAATGCGAGGAAGAGAAGGTGTCTCGAGAGCGTAGTTTAGAATGAGACGAGTTAATTGGGATCAACTCAAGATATGATAGCATGGTAAATACATAACTCGGTGTCTCGGCAACGTATTTCAGAATCAAGGAGCTTAGTGGAGTAGTTTCACGAGTGATTCGTTTAACATGAGTTGGCGAAATCAAACAGAAGGGTCATTTTGGAGAGTTAGTGGGAATGCTGCAAGAAGGATTTTGGGGAAATTAAAGCACGACTCGACCGAGTCATTTCGGGAAATTTATTAAAATTTTAATTTTAATCATTTGGAGGGGGAATTGGTATAAATGGAGAAATTTAATTTTTTTTTGGCTATTACATGATAATGAGGATAGTGCTCCAAATGCCCTAAAAACAATTTTTTCTCAAGAAGCCATAGCTTTCTTCTCGATTACCCGATTTTTACAAAACTACAGTCGATGGAATCAGGAGAACGAGAACAACGTAATGGAATCATTAGAAGATGAATTTTTGGAGGTTTTTCCTTCCAAATTTTCAGGTTTTATTCTTTCCTTGAGTGGTACCTCGAATGGTGGAGGTGCAATAAATAAGTAAACATGGCCAACAACAATGATTAATTGGTTCCTACATTCTTGCCTAGATTCTAGGATTTCTCCTTCTTCTTGTCACCACTCAGCAAGTGCTATAAAATGTAAAGGGGTGCTTATTCCAAAGGGGTTAGACATTCTTTCCAAGCTTCTCCTCTTTTCACAAGATGAGATGTTGTGAATTTGTAGGCTCTCAAGCCTTTCTTCTCAAATCGTAATGGCAGCCCTATGCCTTTTCCCTGATGTAATGATGCACTGTGCAAGTTCTTGAAGTAATGGAAATTATGTATTGTGATCAGTTAAATGTCCTTTCATGATTTTGCTACTTTTATTTTCCTCTCTCATGTTTGCGGGTGAACTGTGCAACCAGGGTTTCATTTACAAGTTTCTGAGGTCACTGTGTTTATCAATGGGTGGAGTATTGCATGCAGTTGAGTTGTGGTGCTTGTTCACCCTTCTCAAGTTCATCCTGCTTCACTGTAGGACTGATAACTTGTTTGTCTGATCGATTTTAACAAAAGGAACGTATGCTTCCTAGTTTGTGATATTTTGTATCCTCTCTAAGTTGCAGTAGGTGAAGTTGACTTGTGGTGCACACACCCTCTTCAAATTAACCCTTCCTAAGTCTAGAAAAACCCTTGCTTGGTGCATCACCACTTCTAGTACATGTTTTATTTCCTTTCAAAACTCTCTCCCTAATCCCTTGAAATGTTAGCATAGGTCTAGTTAGCCAATTTTCTTGCTTTAGGAGTAGTGTAGTGCTTAGTTTAGGAAGAGGAAGCCAATCTTCTCTGGAGGTTCACCTTGAGCCCAAGTCCCACATCTTGAGAGGTGATCCCATATTTCCCAATCACACCAAATGTCATGTTCACTTTCAGGCCATTCGGGGCATGCAGTGATTTGGCAATAACATTACCCACTGTCGCGTGCTTCCACATTGTATATTCTCTCATCATCATCCACTCTATAGTCCTCCACATTGTCACCACATCCATCATCATTTCTAATGTATATAACATCACACGATCATATTTTGGTTATGTCATCATCTACTACCATCACTCATTTTTACCATATACAATCCTCTTATCATCCATTCATTCACCATATCTATCATTTTCTCTTTATCACTCACCAATCCACTCATTGCTTAATTTATTTTAGATCCCTCTTCCACATGCATATTATTTCCTCCATCAACATTATTTTAGGAACCCTTTTTTCTTACTTCTCCCCATTAGATCATATACCATATATCACTTTTTCACATTCCTTTTACATCCATTCCCCATAATTCATATCCACTTGTTCTCAAGTATCTTCCTCACAAGTTACTTACACTTTCTATATTTTCCTCACCTCTCTTGGATCCTTCCTCCACATGCATGTTCTTGCATCCTTCACCACTCAATTAGGAATTTTTATTTCTACCAACACCTCCTTATTCTCTCACATAAATCATAACTACACAACCAATTATTCTCACACATCTTGTTTACACATATCTTCCATATTAACTTATACTTGCACATCAATTTCGCATTCTTCCACATGCTTATCCATTTGATGTCCTATTCTACAATTCTATTCCTATTTCACACATTCATCTTCTTACCACACCTACTCATCACACTCCCACATCGCTTTCTCTCATGCCTCCATCTCCTAAGGACTTGGTTACACATTCTTGTACATTCAACATTTTATTCTTCATCCCTCCTATTTTACACAATCATCCTCTTAATTCATCGATTCATCACAAGATCTTGTCACTTTCTATCATGCTTCCTCAAGAAATCAATTTCTTCTCTACTCCTCATCCACATGACATCATCTCTAACACAAAACTTCATATCACTCTATCTCCTACCAAGGATCTATCCTCATTTCCTCATCCACCTGAAATTATCACACATGTATTACACCCATCATTTATCTTATTTACTTCATCTTCCCAATCACATGTTCCACACACTTCCATCTTATGGGTTATCATTGGCATCATTTCTTCACTCTTTATCAATATCATTAAACACAATCCAATTATCTATCTCCTTTACAACCATTTTGTAGACATCATGTCTCTCATTCATTTGGTCCCTAAATGGACTAGGGGACTCATATTTTTCATCGTCGTCACATTATACCCACACCATACATTCCACTTATTTTCATCCATTGTGGATTTTATACATAACCTATTTATATGCACATCCTTCTCCATTAGCATTCACAAAAACAAAAAGATAGACCTCCATACATAGCTAAACATATTTTAAAATCCAAAAAAATCTATATATTATAAAAAAAGCAATAGAATAGTAATTTCTCATAGATTTTCTTCCATCACAACTACTCCATTCATTCATCTTTTATACTATTTCTCTATTCAGTATTACAGTTCATTCACATTCCATGTCATGGTTTGACATCTTCTGGTGAAATCTTGATTGGCTTATTGTCACATTTCGAGAGTCAATAGTTTCTAGTACATTTACTTATGATTGGTACCTAGAGAATTATAAATTATTTTCCTCTTAAATATCTAATTACTATTACACACTTTAAAACTTGTTATGAAGGCCCCGAGACATTATTTGTTGATGCGCACACATGTCGTCTCCATAATCACTTCCACTCCATCCTTCAAGCCACTAGTGATTCTAATCCCCTTGTAAAAAACCTTAAGAGAGTTGGATAACTTGTCAAAAAAATCAAAAATTCACAAGCAAATTCAAAATTATGAAAAATCAATAAGAAGACATCCCTCTCAGGGGACTTTCTAGTATCTCTTCCAAGGTTATAGGCACCTAGATGGTAGTAGAGAAATTTTGAAACTATAATCAAATTTATCTCCATTGGGGCTATAAAATCTTGGCATGAAGTGGAGCAATGCACAACTTACAATTTCTTTCCATTTCATCAATCATCAGTCACCTTTTTCACTCACACCTACATATTGTTTTATGTTTTCTCTTACTTCCTTATGGGTATTCAGGTCAAAACATATAAGTATGTCCCACTTGGTGGCCAAAAATATTTTAAAATATGACTAGTAACTAAATAGTTAAAAATACTATTAAAACTTTGAAAAATTAGGTCATATTTGGTCATTTTATGTGTTTTCTCATGTTTTGGTTATCAAAAATATTTTGTTGAAAGTATAAAAAATACAAAAAAGTGTGACACAATTATATGCTTTAACCCATTCCCTTCATGAAATAATTAAATTTCACATGAAAAAAATGGATCTCAAAATGATATAGTGATATGTATGTCACCAATAGATGTTTATCACTTATTCATGCTCTTATTTTAGTTCACTCTTATCTCATGACTCATTCCTTCCAACTCATCGCGTACTCATTAACAATACCAATTCAAATCATATTCCCACTAAAACATAATTATTGTACCATTTCCTTGGCTCCATGTCATTCCACACTTGTATTCCACTTCACTTGGGTAGAACATCCATGGGATTTATCTACCCTCTACACAATTTTTTGTATAACCACTTCTCATGTCATCTACCTTGCAATTATTTGCAATCATCACTATCGGGATGGGGAAATAATGCTCTCACACTCTCTAACTTTCATCCAATATTAAACATATCAATGCATCACCTTTTCAATTACACATACCTAAGGAAAAAATATCCTCTCTTCTACTCTTCATGCCTTTGCTAAGGTTCATTTTATATCGTTTATCATCTACCAATTTTTTTCATATGTTATGTTGGGGAAACCTGCATCTCCAAAAACCATCACCTGAGGGTGGATATCAAATCAAACCCTTCTCATTTGACCAAATAGTCTTTATCTCATGAAATCAATCTCTCAATCCCTCCATATACTCAAAATGAAGTGGCCCATCTATTAAATTTACAACTTTTTGTCTATCCCAACCATCTAAGCTCACATGTGTAAAAATCAGTGTTATGAGATTAGACAAAGCCCATCTCATCTTCATTTTTTACATTACATCTTGTATGCTCCATCACATAACCCAAAAGAGGTGAACATAGACACTATAACATACACCTTTCACAAAAATTCTCCTAAGATAGAACTAAAAAATAAAATAAAACCACAATAATCCCTACTAATCAAATATTTAAAAAACCACCTAAAAGTTTTTTTTTTTTTAAGTTTATTTAAGACATTTCACCTTTACTTATCCTCATCCCCTCTCATTCAATGTTGTCACATCATTTTATACACCCCATCTACTCGTTTACCCTTTTTATGCACTTTGGACCCTTATTATCTCACCTCTTTATGTAAATTACACCCGTATCTATCATAATTATCTATGCACCCTAAAACTAGAAAACAACACTCACCCCTTCATTCATCCTTCGTATTTACTTTCATGATTTTGGATATTACTTGTGCATGCATTATTTGTAGGTCTTTTCGAAGGTGAAAAATGATCATTTGGACACAATGAAGCTCGCAGAACAATCATATTTCATATTATTAACAATGTTTCCGATCACACCTATGATTAGCTTACAACTACTCTATAATTTTCAACAATCACAACTACAATTATCTTGTGAATGGTGGCAACTTTCAATCATCCAATGCACCATCAAAAATTTAAAAACATTCACAAATAAACCCAGAATGATGGTTTGGTCCCCTTGAGCCCCGAGACATGTATATCATTTCATATTTTTCTTTTAATAATTACATGTCTTACATGTTCTTATTATCAAATTTGAAATTTTCTAGGGATCTGACTAAGACATGTCCACTAGCGACAAAAATAAACTAACATTTTTATAAGTGTCTTTTATCACAGATTTACATATATATTTCAGAGACTTAACCCATTTTATTCAATTAAAGAACCTATGATGTCCCTCCTTATTCAATAACAATGTAAGCTCATTTTATTTAGTAGAATTGATTTGAGATATAATAATTTCATCTAACACATACTACAGGGTAGTACAAATCTAGGAATGCGCCTCTAAGATGAAACACATAAATAAATTCATACCATTTTCCCTCCACTTAACTATCCCTTTTTCACTCCTCTAAGACTAGCTAAATATTTCCTTGGTTCCTCCAATGTAAGAACACACAAATACATATTCTTCGCTTCAAGTAACAACCTTTTTTTCCTACTCTAAACAATAATATAGTCTCACCCCCACATATGCATACACAGTTGCATGCAAGCTTGACAATAATTATTTCAATTCAACATTTTCTCTAAGGATAAATTCACAACAAAATAGTTAAGATAATTAAGAGAAATAGAGAAGGGAAAACATTATTCACAATCTACACAAATTATGGTTTATCTCACACAATTAGTACAATTTAATTTCTTAATTAATATTTTGTTTTGTAGAAAATTTAAAGTACATAAAGAGGAATATGAAACTTGTTTGCAAATTTTGATATTATTTTTTTGGTTAGCACATGTTTTGCTCATGGAAACACCTCACTTTTCATTTTTTTAAACCAAGGTTTTACCAATAGTATTAAAGAGGTAGAATTTTAAATTACACATTATATTTGGCTCCTAAAATAATATTTTGATCAGTATAAGAGGGTTAATGGTTCCCATATCTTTTTATTATTATCTTAGAGAAGAGTTACAAATAGTCATCTAGCTATACACAAAGTAACCTTGCTAACAAGAAGCCAAAAATATAAGTTGCAAATACAAACAAAGAAGCTACAAAAAAATACGTTGAAATACAAAAGATCGTTCCCTTCCCAATACCTCAAAGATGTTGGTGTGAGTCATTTTTCACATCACATGGCAAGTCATCTAACTTAGGTGAGGTCATAGGTCTAGGTGTCATAGGGGTCATCATTAGATTGCAAATGTGTCATTGTGTCATATGGGAGTTACTTCCATTTCGGGAATATAACTCCCCTTCTCAACTTGAGAGGTCATGATTGCATACACTAGGGGTTACACATTACCCCCTATTTGTATACCTTCTCTCCTTCAAATCTATGAGATGGAATGAGATTTTTTATCCCTTTTGAATCCTTGCATGCATGTTACATGTTTGATGCTCACTCCTCCATGAGATCTCGTCATGATTCTGGAGTGCAACTCAGTCGATGTTCATGTTATCCCACATGATCCTTATGCTTGAAATTTTTGCATTATTCTTCATGGTATCAGTCTGGATGTTGTTAGGATTTGTGTTACTCACCACTCTAGTTTCCCTACTACTATTGTCTCTCCATTCGTGATTTTCAAGTTTTTTGTGTCCATCATAATGGATATTCCATTCGTGTTTCAAATGCATTAATTTATATTTTTAATCTCATTCATGGGTGTTTCTTTGTGTTTTCTAGAGTTCGTGGTTTTCTATCTTTTGCATGTATTTTTTGAGGTGTTTTGCACTTTTAAGTTGTTGTTTTCAAGGTTTGTGTGGTGATATTTTTGAGGTGTCAAAACTAATTTTTTTGGCCAAACTCGTCCTTAGCTCGTCGAGCAGGGAACTGATTTATCTTTTTCAACTTGCCTCTACATCACTCTAGCTTACATCACCCTTCTCAACTCATACTTGTATCAACATGCCTCTACATCGATTCTTTTTTGGGTCTTCAATCGATCGAGCTCTTCATTTACATTGGTTTTACCTCTACATCATTTATGTTTGAGATATTTCGATCGCTCATGCTTTCTTCTGCATTGTGTTGGACTCCACAACACTGCCTACACATGTAACTCCACATGTGAACTCTTCGTTTCCATTGACTTTAGATTTGAGCTCTCTGCATTTCATCCTAAGTTTTCAAGCCTCTAGATTAGTGCTTTTGTCTACCATTGGCTTTACTTGTCCTCTGCTTCTTGTTTGTTGCGACCCTAGTTCAGTGCCCTGCTCAACCTTATGTTCCTACCCAAACTCACTCTAGTTTGTATTTTTCCTCTGCATGTTCAGCCTTACCATGGTTTGCTTCACACTTGTTGTGCCCTAGTTCTCTTAGCCCTTTTCCTTTCTTTGGTTCTCAAACGTGTTGCGCCCTTTTCTTGTTCTAGAAACCTCACTCATGGTCATTCCATTACACCTTTCTCGTAAAAATCTCACGAGCATCCCACTGACACCCTCTAACCATGCTCAACTTGGTAGGTTTGATGGACCCTTCAACTTGTGCAAATTACTTATTTGTGTCACATTTTAGCCGTGCATCTTCTCGGTGAACTCACCTCGGCATCTTCTAGGTGCTTGACTCGATGTGGAATCTGCTCTACTTTGCATGATGACCTATCACTGCCCTACATCTCACCCACTCACTGACTCATCTCATCAAGCTACATTAACTCATACCTTCCCTCCCCAGCATGCCACGATGATCTCTTGTAACTCGTCAAGTTACATCGACTAGCTTATCAGCCCGTCTATTGTATCTTTCTAGTCTGAGCTCTTGTATCTTGCCCACCGGCTCATCAAGCTACAAGTAAGCTCACCCTCCTTCAGACCCCAAGACCTCCCATTTAACCCCTTACTGGATTTTTTGGCCTTTATTCCCTTTTTTAATTAATTAAGCTATTTTAAGGATAAAACAATCAAATTCATCATTTTAATAGGGGGTTTATCTTTTCATGAGCCTTTATATAGGGTTATTGGGCTTTCTGGGCCACTTTTCTAACTCGTTACTTTGTAGTGCTCCTCTTCACCTGCAACTAGTGAGCACATCCACCATAGCCTTGTGCCAAGAGAGCCTTTTTATGATGTGAGACTCTTTCTCTCATGCTAAGCAATGTACCCTTGTTGGGATTATGCCTTTTATGCTTGATTGTATGCCATTCTTCTACTTTTGATAAGGAATTCATATGGTCTCCACTCTTGCGTGATTTTTTACCTACTACAAGGTGAGTGGTCAGATATCTGATGTCGCAATAACACACCCTATTGTAATCACACACTAATTATAAGGTGATGGGGTTATCACTATTCTCGGGTGGTTTATTACTTGTATACGTATTCTTTTCCGATTCTGACGTCTTACATTCTTTCACCCTTGTTCCTGCGTACCTTGCACTTCTTTCTTCCGCTTCCACATCATAGAGGATGCTCTTTCCATACTTGAGCATCACAGGATCACCTTATAGCCTTTGCCACTTATTCTTATGAGAGATAACTACAAATCATGGCATGCTTCCATGTAACATTACTTTGCCTATGAGCGTCTTTCACACTTTATACTTGGGAAAGTTCCTACACCCACTAATCATCAATGTCTTGAGGACTATCTTGACACATGTGACCGTGTCATTGGTCACTTGATGTTGTATGTCAC
Source organism: Taxus chinensis (assembly GCA_019776745.2). NCBI lineage: Eukaryota > Viridiplantae > Streptophyta > Pinopsida > Cupressales > Taxaceae > Taxus > Taxus chinensis. Next base: position 83,998,313 of record CM034150.1, on the reverse strand, counting down.
CATACCTCTCCACTTTCATGTGGTAGACTCAGATCCTCCCCACACCATCTAGAATACCTTTCAATCCTTGTTTGGAGACCCTTCACATACTATTCTTGTTTCTACTGTTGATTTGGTTGTCTCCTCTTCTACTTCATGTGGTGACAGTTCTCCTAACACATAATTGCTTGGTTCCATCCTTGATGATGAGGATTATGCTTTTATTTCTGATGATGAGAGTGCTACTAAAGAATCATCTCCTCATTATCTCACCTTTCCAGAGTATGTTGACACTCTTCCCTTATCACATGCATCAAGTAGTCCCGTTCTCAACCTCATACCATCATTACATCCACCTCCTTTCCAATTCCAGTGTGCAAGGATCTTTCCACTCCTCTTACTTTGATTTTTGATTCATACATGTCTAACATCACTCTTCTTTTTGTCGGGCCGCTTCTTAGGATGAGTATCTTCCCGAACTTGGTTATCTTTCTGTGATGTCTACTTGTAATGCAATAAATTTTCCTCATTATTCTACAAGTGTTTCAAAGGATTCCATCATCCCTTTTGTTGGGAGTTCACCTTCTAGAACTCTGATGACTTCCACTTTTCAGGAGATCATCATTGATCCACCCTTTCTTCTAGACCTCTTTTATATTTTGGGGTTTTTTTCATTTCCTTCACTTCACTCAGGAATCCTTTTGGTGGATTTTCATCTCTCACACTCTGGAAGCTACATGCTCATGGCATTATTATATTAAGTTCCTTAGCACTCATTTACGAGACCTATGTCACATTTTCATCAACCAGATTAAGAGTTCTTTGTATTGCTTCCTTCGGATTCCTTCGCAGAGTGGGTGCACTTCCAGTATTCCATTTCTATCCTTCCCAAGGGAAGGCACATAGTTCAATGCTAGGGGTTATTCTTTAGTCTAGAGGCAGAGGAAAATGTCATCGACACTCTTTTTGGAGACTTCCTAGAGTTGCAAAGTTTATATTTTTCTATGACATATTCTACGTTCCTCTTGTCTCCTTATTCTCCTCTCTTCTTATTCTTCTAGAGAGATTTCCCTTTTTACATGGGTACCTTATCAGGCTCCTCAGTTGTCGGGACCCATCTTTGACATCTTTCTTATATTAGAGAGTGTTTTTCATCTCTTGTAGTGGATTTTTTTCCCACTGGGTTTTCCTCCATTGCTTTAGATCCTTGTTGTTCATGGGTGCATCATCGGGCTTCAGTTCCTAAACCCATTTCTCATTTTTGACTTGCCACCTCATCTTAAGTTATGATTGAGGAGGGGTGTTAGTGTGAGTAATTTTTCACATCACATGGCAAGTTATCTCCCTTATGTGATGTTATAGGTCTAGGTTTCATAGAGGTCATCATTATATTCCTTATGTGTCATTACGCATCAGTGCATCACATGGGAGTTAGTTCCCATTTCTAGAATGTAACTCCCCTTCTCCACTTGAGGAGTCAGATTGCATTCACTAGGGGATACACAACACCCCCTATTTGTACCCCTTACCCTTTTCCAATCTATGAGATGGACACTTCATATTTTTCCCCTTCCAAATCCTTGCATGTACTTACATGGTTTATGCTCTCTCTTTCATGGGACCTCATCGTGCTTCAAGAGTGTAACATGTTCAATGTTCATGTTATCTTGCATGATCCTCTTGCTTCACGTTTTCACATTCTTCATCAAAATAATCCTTAAGAATGTTTCCATAAGATTTCATAGAAGAAAATGACCCAAAGTTACAAATGAAAAAATAGTCTTTTACCAGTTATAAAAATCTTCCTACCACCCTATGTCATCCCTTCTAAACAAATCAATAGTCGCATCTTTATATTTATTTCCATGACATTATTATCCTTATCATATGTAAACCATGACCACAGTTTTGGGGAAACATTTCTCTAAAAATTCGGCTTTCTTCAACTTACAAAATTTCTTGGAGTCTCATCCATTTTGTTGGTTCCTGTGTTAACAAGGCTCTAACAATGTTCTTGCATTCATAGCAGTGTCTACTACACTATTGGTTTCACAAATAACATGTTAAAAGGTGATGGAGTGGATATGTGTCATGATTACATGAGCCACTTGCAATATTTGATTCAATTTTTAATTATATTCCTTTCCTTTTATCATAGCATTGATTATAATCAGGGAGTCACCTTCTCCTAATGTATCTTTATACCCTTTATCCTTAGATATCCATATTCCTTCCAATATTCTTCCAATAGTCTTCTTACTTCTACTTCATTATTCATAGTTTGTAGGATGAATAAGGAACTTTCCCACAACATTTTATCATTATGGTTACAAATTATGTATCTTGTGCCCCTAGTTCAAGGATTACCTTTTGATGCTCCATAAAAATTTAACTTTACCATCACATTTTTGGTTTTTTTCATAGGATCAATATCTATTAATTTTATAAGAGGTAGACACCTATTTATGAGGTAGAGTTATCCTTGGCTAGTTCTAAAAATTTATTTCTCATTATCTTGTAAAATATGTTTCTGAATGTTTGCAAAAAATGAAACATTCTCAGAAATCCCAGCTTAGTTCCAATCAAACATTTGTACCAAACATGTCCCTTATCTTCAAAATTAATATTATTACACTCCTTCAAATATTCCAAATCACATTTGTAGGACACGTTAGCCATAAGCCTTTTATCCACTACAGCCCTTATGGACAAGCATAAAAGGTTCATTTTATTGTACAAGGATAGACCCATGCCAAATTATACAAGCACTAGAGAAGAGTAGACCATATATTTCATGCATAATTACAATTAAGAAGTAATTTCTCAACATATTCACCATTTTTTTACAATAGATACATACAGACAGGCCCACAAAAATCAATTTTATAGTCTATCTTAAGTAAGTATCTTCTAAAGACAAGCCGACCAAGAAAAATCATTTACTCCTAGCGTATTAATTACATTCTAGATGGCAGAACTGGATCAATTATATCCTCCTTGATATTTCTTAATTAGAACCATGTAACCATCTCTAATTGTATACCTCCCATTGTTAACACTAGTCCGTCACATGGTATCTTAGAAATGTGAGATAATTTTTTTCTTGAATGTAGAACTTGATTGAATGCCAATCTTTATTCCTCCAGGTATTCGTAATGTTCCAAATATTTCCATTTTATTACATATCCTTGAGAAGACCCGTCTTCTTCCCAATGGTGATTTTATTTTCATCCCCATTCCTATATCAAAAAACTTCAAATATCATCCAAATCCCTTCTTTTAATGAGAGTAGGTAGTCCTTGCAAAGAATCCTCCCAAATAATTTATAATACACCATTCCCAATTTCCCAATTCGGGTTATCACATATGACCTTTTTTGCCAATATGATAAAATTCCATATATGGGATCTAAGTGGTGGGTCTTATGCTATGAAAATTCATTCTAGTCTTTCATAATCCAAATATTTTCCTCTTAGAATTTAAATCCAAGGACTATAATCCTCCTCATATATGCACCAAGACAATTTTTCACCAAGAGCCATGTTTTGTAGTATTTTATCCTTAATACCCGTCCCTCATAATTTTCTTTTTCTACAAACATTTTCCCTTTTTCTAAGGTATATACTCCATTTATCCTCCTTACCACTCCATATGAAATGATGGATTATATTATTTGTCACGTGAATTACTCACATGGGTGTCTAAATCAATGAATAAATATACACAATGATAGTATGAAATGTAAATTTGAAAAGAAAAATTCTTCCAATCAAGCTTACCCATCTTGATTTCCATCCATCCGATCATTCTTAATTTTTGTCAATTAGATTCTTCCACAATTTTGACTTTTCCTTCTTATTGAACAAATGAACCCCCAGATATTTCTTAGGTAGAGTACCAATTCTAACACCCAAAATGTTAGCAATCATATTTTGCCATTTTTATGGAACATTAATAAATAATACCTCTTATTTACACAAACTTACCCTTTGACCCAAATCCCACTCATAGGATTACATTACCATTATAATAGTCATTACTTTTTCACCTCCATTTCTCCAAAAAGAATAATGTCATCCAAAAATTATAAATGTATATTATTATGATCTATAGCATAAGCTTTCAAGTCTTGTAACTCCACACTTTCTTAACATTCTAAGAAACCTACCTATGGATTCCTCCATGATGCTGAGGAGATAGGGTGATAGGGATCCCCTTGTCTAATTTCTATTGAATTTTTAAAAAATTACACGGGGATTCCATTATCAAGGATAGAGAAAAAATCTCTTATACAACACACTACAATTCCCATGAGACCCATTTTGCACTAAACCCAAATGCCAACAACAGTTTTCTAAGGAATTTTTAATTTACTCAATCTTATTTTTTCTCTAAATCTAATTTTAACATCATCCCTGAATTATTTTCCTTCTTTAATGTGTGTAAAATATCATGAGTCATTATCACTCCATCTAGAAAAAAAAATCCAGTCACAAACCCCACTTTCTTCATAGAAATAGTCAAATTTAGCATAATCTTTAAGCACTTAGTAAGGCCTTGCATACTATTTTATAAATGGTATTGCAAAGTGAGATAAGTCTAAAATTTTCATATGTCTCCATATTTGGCTTATGTGGAATCAAAGAGAACAATGTGCAATTAAAATTTTTAATAATTTATACATAATTCAAGGATTCATTCACTATTATTATCACATTTGTAGTTGCAAATAACTCAAGTACACAATTATTATTGTTGTCACATGTGTAGCAATTATATCTCGATATTTTTTAATAAGCCCATTGGGAACCCATACAGACCAGGAGTCATATTATATTTCATTTTTTGAATGATTTCCTTCACCTCTTCATATAAGGTTTCCATCAATTCCTCATTCTATCCTGACATTGTAATTTTTGGGATAGGACACAAAAACATGTCTATTTCCTATTCATCCCTTTCTTCCTCTTCAAATAATAGATCTTTACAAAAATCCACAATTGTCACCTTAATGTCCTTATGATTTTCCATGGCATTGTCATAGGAATCTTTGATTTTCCCAAAAAAAATTCCTATCTCCTTACAACCATAGATTGGTGGGGGAGAAATTGTTTCTATCTCCTTCCTTGATCCAAGTTTCCTTTGATTTTTGTTTCAAAAAAAAAATCTTCTATGAGATATATTTCATGAATTTTTTCCTTAAAATATTTTTCCTCCTTCAGAATTACATCCGTTAGGGAACACTTCTATGCACCCTCATTAATATCTTCCAAAATTTATTCTAGGGATGATTTTTATTTGAAAATATTACCAAAAATACTCTTATTCCATACTTTCATATTTTCCTTTAGTAATCTAGGTTTTTGTGAGAAGTAGAACATTTGGGTACTAGAATCCATTTCTATTTGATCCCACCACACCTTTAGTTGTTCCTCAAATCTCATATGTCTCAACCACATTAGTTTTAGCTAGATTTAATATATCTCTAGCACCAATATGCTACATATTCATAAAAGGTTTAAATGGAGGTCATCTCATTCTGAGTTCAAGGTACAATTTCCGATACATGTGTAGTTCCAACTATATTATAAAGAGTTAATGATAAGATGGCATGCAAGGATGAGACATGACAAGCATGGGCACTAGTAGAAGCTCATCTAGGTTTGAATCCTTCCACATGGTCATAGAGGGTAGTAAGGGCATCATTTATTTTTATCCAAGCTAAGTTAGGATGAAGGGTCCATTGAGTGGAGTTTAAATACCATAATATAACTTAAAATATCATATAACAAGGGGAAACAATAAATAGGCATTCCCACAAGATATAGGATCTCACCATCCTTATTTAGTTCAATGATGATGAGTATAATGGTGATACAATTTTGAACTATTCTCATTCTAAAAGTATGATATTCCATTCATTACACTACATATTATTTTCCATATGAGAATCACATCATAGAAAGGATTACCAATTTTTAAGGTTTTCCATATACATTGAATTTGAGTAAACTTAATAAAAAATTCAAGAAAGACAAATCCTGACAAAGGAATTCGTTAGATAAATACTACAGGATGATCACATGTATGTGGCCCACTTCATGAATGTTCACACATAACTAAGATGTGATATATGCATATGTTGCATCGATTAAGCAGAGGATTACACTCATTGAGATATATATTTTCCAAAAGTTAAATCTCCCAAGAATTGGGTTTCACTAGAGAATTTTTTCATTAGATCATATTCTAGAGTGCTTTAGTCATTGTAAATTCCATGTTTAAGACTATGTGTGGTATAGCTTTAACTAGAGTTGTAATACTAACATACTTTCCCTATTTGTATTTTCCTAAGTTGTGGTCTTAAGAAGCATATTAGAACATGTTAAAATAGTTTCCATATCTACATATAACATGATCCAAGTTAAAATTATCTACATACAAATCAAGCTATCTACTTATCTCAATTAAGATACAAATTCATGACACTCATTATTGTTATCATAATTATTATCAATTAACCAACTAGTTCTTAATATAAGACCATCTAATTGCATTTTGATTACATTCATAAAGCAATCTTTACAATTTATCTTTAAAAATGACATCATATAATTTTAATAAAACTAACTCTAATACAATCTTTGAATAACAAAAATCATTTGTGCTTTTTTCAAAACACCTACTACCTATATTAACTTGTGTTACCACAAATGTTGGCATAAATCTCACTTACCTATATATACCAATGGTATCACATGATTTCATTTACAATTGGGAGACTGATCTAAAACTTATGGGTTTTGGTATTAAAATAAAGAATAACAATTATTTCAGATGTAAACGGTAAAATTATCTCTAAAAAGAGATGTATATTACTCAAAAGACTATGGTTACAATAACCATCTATGCAAGGATATATGTGCCCTCCCTTACGGGTTACATCTACTTATATACTAATTATAGAAATATGAAGAGACATATAGAAAAATTTGGAAGGTCACCAATCTCAAGGGAGATGAGTTGATTCACCTTCCATGAATTACATATGCAAAAAATTTGTGAAATTACTATTTTTAGACAACACTACAAAAATTAAAATTTAAGGAATTCAGAAGTGTATTGGGGGTCAAACTTTGCAAAACATAAATTTTCACCATATTCTACATGTTCCAATCTTTCCGACACATTTTTAATAGGGTCAATCGGAGCTACGATGCAAAATTTATGACTTTTGGAAGTTGCCCCACTAGAATTGCCACCTAGGTTGTTGTTTGGATTAGAGACTAAAAGATAGATAGACATACATTAATATTTCCACACACCATTTCTCATTTCTTAAAAAAATTAGTTTTAGAGATGAGAGAGGAGAGATATAATTCATAATCTTCACATAACCCAAATTCCTAATACAATTTAATGAAATAACTTAATGCTAACAATGCTTTCCATCAAAAAATAGCATCATATTAGGAATGATTTATCAAGTATCTCATCAAACATTAGGTCAAATGTCTTAATAACATCACAATTCAACTACCTAAAATGGTCACAAATGGACTCATTAAGGGACTAGAAGTGAGTGATACAAGAAATGGGAATTTCTAACCTCTTTTTCTATATGGTGAGAACACTGAGGAGCTAAAGAAAGTAAATTTCATTTAAAGGCATCATTCTAAATTGAATTGGTGAATTTTGACAATTTTCACTCAAACATTATAAGAAAAAATGAAGCTAAAATTGGCACAGAAAAATTGTTTCTATTTGAGCTAAAAATTGCACCCTACCCCGAATCAAGAAGATTTGGGATTTTGAGGCAACATGAGACTGTCTCCAACTATGGGACTTATGGCTTGAGATAGACCCATAGAGAAGGATGACTTCCTTGTTATGTGGATTTGGAAAAACATGTATAACAAAACCTACTTTTAAAGCTAAAACTACTCCTATAGCAACTCCACTAAAACTTCTAAGGGACCAGGGAGAGAGATGAAAGAAAAGGAAATCCTAAGCTAAGGGGTTGTGATAGCACCAAAATAAGGTGTAACTTTTCCCAAATCCAAATGACGCAGACGCAAGAAATGTGAGGTTAGATTTATAAGAATGCACTCAAATGAGATGTAAGGGAATAGAAGAACATGAAACATGAAAAAGGGGAAAATCTTTAGACCAAACAAAATGTATTTGAGGGAAATAAGTAAACCACACTTGTATTAATCATTCTTCAAGAGCTTACATATAAATCCAAGGAAATAAAACACCAACCACAAGTTACAAATGTCGGCAACATTAAGTTTTAAGTTTCAAAGAGAAGAGATCGAAAATATGCTAAGGAAAGAGAGAGAAGAAACCCTTCAAAGTGCATAAGAACTTATATTTATACAATTCATAGCATGAAGAAAGAGAGGAAAGAAAAGGAAGAGGACCGGAAAGATAGAATTGAACACCTTTTGAAAATGCATTGAATGAGAGTGGATGCCATGAATTCTCACAAAGGTTTCTTATAGTACATGCATAGATGCCTCCAAATTTAGGCAACCACCATAGCATGACTTCTTGAGTATATCTCATGCCATTAGAATGCTCAAAACAAAACCATACTCCATTAAATTCTATGCTTGGGGTGGTTAGATCTCTGGTTCTAGTTCAGCACATTTTTTCTTTCTCCCTCTGTGTTTCACGATTTCTACTACAGAATTTCACGTTTTCTTGTCTCACAGACCCTCATCAACTTCCTCCCATCTTTCTTGATGATCAAGATATATTTCTTTCCAACCGCTAGGGTCCAATTATTCAATCCATGTTTTTTTACCTTACGTCTATTTTCCTTTGCTCCACGGGTTTGATAAAACCCATGATACACTATAATTCTAGTGAGCTCGCGGAATACTAAACTAGTGTTATGCAAATTTTGAGCATAACCAACTTCTTCCACTTATCGCAGATAGAAAATCCCACGTAACTCTTTCTGACTTGAAATACCAAGGTACTTATATCCTTAGTGTTACAAAAAATGAAGAAGGTTTTACATAACACTAAATTTTATCAATTCTGCCAAAGTCCCTATCGTAATCATTCCTTTGTTCTGTTCAGTTGTGGATCTCAATTACTTCGGTTGAGTATGTAGTATGAAACTTGCTGGAAAACATAGTAACTTACATCGGTCACCTATGACCAGCATCAATCAAGCAAGGAGGAACTGACATCAGTTAGGGCTAACCGACGTCGGTTACCTATGTGTGGGTGTTTTAATTAACTTGCGGGAATTAGATCTATTTTTAGTATTAAAGCAGATCTATTGATTGTAATTGCATGGCTAAGTGCCCTAAGTTTGTATACGCCTATATAAGCATGAAAGATAGGGTTTAGAAGTAAGAATTAAGAATAACTTGCAAAAGTTGATTATTATTGTGAGAAAAATTATGAGAGAGAGAATTCTTGAAAAAGAAGCAAAATCTTGGGTAAAAGACAATATCGTACATATAATAGGTGTGGAAGGTTGCAAATATTCAATTGTATATCTTATCAAAGCTTTGGATAATAGAGTGGCTTGTTTCTTAGTAGACATAGCCCACACTGGGTGAACCACGTTAAATTTGGTGTTGATTTATATCTCTTGTTTTATATAATTCTTCTGGTAGGATATCCACTTTCATTGCGAGTATGTTTAGATATGATATATTATCTGTACAACCTTGTGCTAACCTCAACAACTGGTATCAGATATTTTTTTAAGGGTTTTGTGTGTTGATAGATTTACTCACAGAGGTTTTTCTGATTGAATGGGTGCTACAGCAATGGCAGAAAAAAACAATTACAAGGTAGAGAAGTTTAATGGCCGAAATTATCAATTATGGAAGATGCAGATTGAGGATTATTTATATCAAAGAGATTTTTATTTACCATTGGATGAGAAGTCTTGACCTATAAAGATGAATGATGAAGAATAGAAGATTCTTGACAAATAGACTTTGGGATCTATAATATTGAGTCTGGCAGCATCTGTGGCTTCCAATATTACATAAGTGACTTATATGGTAGGGTTAATAAAGTATCTTGCTAATTTATATGAAAAACCTAGTGCTTCAAATAAAGTTTATTTGATGAAGAAACTATTTAGTTCTAAGATGCATGAAGGTGTATCTACATCTAGTCATTTGAATGATTTCTAATCTATTGTAAATCAGTTTAAATTGGTTAATATTCTATTTGATGATGAAGTGAAAGCACTTTTATTCTTATGTTCTTTGTATGATAGTTGGGATAACTTGGTAATGGTTGTTAGTAATACAACATCTGCTAATAATATTTTGAATTTTGATGATGTGGTTAGTATAATCTTGAATGAAGAAATTCACAGGAAAAGTACAGAGGAATCATCATCTGGGAATGTTTTAAACGTAGAAAGTGGGGGTAGGAAAAAGGAGAGATGAAAGAGTAAGAGTAATGGGAAACCAAAGTCAATGGAAAGAAGATCTAAATCCAGAGGTAAGGGAATTACATGTTGGAAATGTGGAAACAAAGGACATGCAAAGAAAGATTGTTGGTCAAAGGATAAAGAGAACCAACAACTAGATAAAGGTAAAGAAGCAAATCTTGTTACAGTAGAGGTAATGCAAGATGCTCTTATTCTTTCTTTAGATAATAGAATTGAATCATGGGTTTTAGATTCAAGAGCTTCTTTCCATGCAACCCCTAATAAGGATTATTTCAGAAATTATGTCTAGGGCAATTTTGGAAATGTTTATTTGGGTTATGATGAACCTTGTAGTATTACTGGTAAAGGGGAAGTTCATCTAAAATTGCAAAATGAAAATACATGAGAATTAAAATATGTGAGGCATGTGCCAAGCCTTAAGAAGAATCTTATTTCTATTGGGTAACTAGGTGAAGATGGTTACATGGTTACATTCACAACAGACTATTGGAAAGTCACCAAGGGTGATTTTTTGTGGCAAGAGGTAAGAAGGTAGGAAAATTATATTTATCTACCTATGTTACTGATTCCTTTTCTACATTATCTAATTTAGATTCAGATGCATGCATGTGGCATAATCGGTTGGGCCATATGAGTAAAAAAGGAATGCAAATTTTAAAGGCTAAGGGTAAGTTATCAGATTTGAAATATTTAGATCTTGATTTCTATGAGCATTGTATCTTTGGAAATCAAAAGAGAGTGAGATTTCTCAAATTTGGCAACTAAGAAGGAGCAAAAATTGGAGCTTGTACACTCAGATGTGTGGGGATCAGCTCAGGTAGCTTCTCATGGAGGATCCCATTATTATGTTACTTTCATTGATAATGCTACAAGAAAGGTATGGGTTTATTATATTAAACGTAAATCTAAATTTTTTGAGACTTTTAAAAGATGGAAAGCCCTTGTTGAGAATGAATCAAATTCAAATTTAAAGTGCCTTAGATCTGACAATGGTGGTGAAGATTGTAGTAAGGCTTTCAATGATTATTTTCAGTGAATGGGATACATAGAGAAAGAACGATTCCAAGAACACCACAGGAGAATGGTGTTGTAGAAAGAATGAACAAGATAATCATGGAATGTGTTAGAAGTATGAGAATACATTCTGGATTACCTTTACAGTTTTGGGCAGAAGCAGTTGATACAATGGGTTATTTGATTAACAGTGGGCCTTCAAGCTCACTAGATGGAGGAATACCAGAAGAAAAAGTTGGATGTAAAATCCAAGAGATGCGCTTTCATTGGTTATGGATCTAGTGCTTTCAGATTCTGTGTTTAGGATTTAGAGAATTATAAAATTGTTAGGAGTCGTGATATTGAATGGAATGAAAAGAAAATGTACAGGGATCAAATTTTGGTACCCAAAGACGAACCAGTTGAGAAGTTTGTGAATGAAAATGAACTCTCAGATTTAAAAGTAATACCGACAAGGTTACACAATAACCAATGTCAGTTGACCCTTAACTGACATCAGTCAACAGAACTGGTATCGGTTAAAGAAGAGAAAAGCTAACATCAGTTAGCAGAACTGACTTCAGTTACAGGTGACCGACGTCGGTCACTAATAGATTTGGATACAAATGTCCAGGAGGTCCAGAATGATCCTCTAGTACCCCCAAACTCCTGTGAGAAGGTCACAAAGGGTAAGTAAACCTCTAGAAATATTTACACCTTATCTATTTTATTTATTATTGACTGATAATGGTGAACCAGATATTTTTGAAGAAGAAATGTAGGATGAGACCCACATCCAGTGGGAGCATGGCATGGATGAGGAGATGGACTCCTTGGAACATAACCAGACTTGGGATTTGGTTAAGTTACCAGCATGTAAGAGGACATTGCAGAACAAGTGGGTTTACAGGATCAAGGAAGAAGAGGGTGAATAGAAAAGGTACAAGTCAAGGCTTGTAGTAAAGGAATTTACACAAAAAGCATGCATTGACTTTAGAGAAATTTTCTCCTGTTGTAACTATTACTTCTATTCGTATTGTATTGAGTTTAGTTGTAGTACATGATTTGCATTTAGAGAAATTAGATGTGAAGATGGATTTTCTTCATGGTGATTTAAATGAATATATTTATATGCAATAGTCGCTTGGGTATGAAGTCAAGGGTAAGGAGAAATTAGTGTGCAGGTTGAAAAAGAGCCTATATGGGCTCAAGAAAGATCCAAGACAATGGTACATGAGGTTTGATAGTTTTATGCATGAGCATGGTTACTTGAGATATGAATCTAACCATTGTTTTTATTTCAAGAAGCTTGAAAATGGGAGCTATATTATTTTGTTACTATATGTGGATGATATGCTTATTGCATGATCTAGTTTACAGGACATTGGTGAACTTATGGGAAAGTTAGCTCACACATTTTCTGTGAAGGATTTAGGAGCTGCAAAAATAATCCATGGCATGAAAATACATAGAGACAGGAAGAATAAGAAATTGTATTTTCCTCAAGAGGATTATATCTACAGGGTGTTAGAAAGGTTCAAGATGCAGAATGTAAAATGTTTTAGTACACCTATGGTTGGACACTTCAAATTGAGTAAAGATCATTTTCCTTTATCACATGAGGAGGTCAAATACATGACACGCGTGTTATATGCTTTAGCAGTTGGCAGTCTCATGTATGTTATGGTTTGTACCAGACCAGACATTGCATAGGCAGTGGGAGTTGTGAGTAGATATATGGCTAATCCAATTAAAGAGTATCGAAAAGTAGTCCAATGGATGCTCAAGTATTTGAAAGGGACATCTAGCATGTAGTTATGCTATGGAGGTTCAGATATTTCATTATGTGCCTATGTTGATTTGGATATGGATGGAGATATGGATGGTAGAAGGAGCACTATTGGATATATTTTCACATTAGGTGGGACGGAAGTTAGTTTGATTTCAATATTGTAGAAGGTTGTGGCTTTGTCTACTATGGAGGCAGAGTATGTTGTATCTATAGAGGCTAGCAAGGAGATGATATGGATGAATAGGTTCATGAAAGAGTTGGGAAAGGAGTAAGATGATTGTAAATTGTTTAGTGATAGTCAGAGTGCAATTCATTTGGCAAAGAAATTATCATTTCATTCAAGAACAAAACACATTCAGTTGAGGTATCACTTCATATAGAAGGTATTGGAGGTGTAACATTCCCATTTTAAGACTTTAGAAACAAGGGGGGAAAAATTTTGTGTAATGTTCTCTGTTCTAAATACGTAATTTAGAACACACATTCCAAAACAACCATTCTTATAACAGATAACCATATGCAACTGTAATGGCTCGGTAAACTACCGATCTATTCATTTCATGACTCAGTAAACTACTAATCTATTCATGTTTAACACTAAGTATTGAATACTTTTCTGTATACTACGTATACTTGGTTCTCTTACCCTGTTCTGGGTATTGAGTGATCTGTCTAAGGAACCTAACTGAATAGTTGTTACCAATATTCATCTGCATCATGATCCTTAGACTAGGTGACATAGGACAACGCAACCAGCAGCTTGTGATACTTTGGCCAAAGTTTTCTAACATACTATGCATATTACTTATTCCTTGATGGTATACTCATCAATCCGGAATACGTCCTTCACCCCACTCTATTGTTATCTAGAATTTCCTCTACTGACTTCTGTCAATCCTCTTACCCAAGGTTTATCCCTAGTTCTGGTTAACATCGTAGGTTATGATAGGAAGGAGCTCACAAAGACTTAGGATAGATTGGCATACTGGGTCAACCTAGGTCAACCCCGTGTGCCAAGATACCCTGAGTCCTAGAGGGCTGCTTTGTATCGCAACTACGCTACTACCCAGTCCTAGAGAGAAACTAAGTTCAAGTCCAAAAGTGTGTAGACCTAGACGATCAATGGAGAAGGGTGTTGCCACATGTCAACTATGGTGTTGTATCCTCTAGAAGATCCTAATCTTCTCGAAGGTACAACCCTGCAGTTGGCATGTGCCAACATCCTACAGAATAGCCTTGTCGAGATATACATACCCTTAGGAGATTATTAAAGTTAATTAATTTGGATTCCTAAAGGCATATTTCAGCAACCTCTGCCCAGACTCTAATCCAACTCTCCCTAAGTTATTTTCCAATCAGGTTCTATTAACCCTTGCAGAACTTCCTTAAATTAAGATTGCTTTTGATGTTTGCTAACTTTGGCTGAACAAACAACCACCAAGAATTAAGGATAGTAACCTCTTAAGTTTCATTCAATTGATTTAACTATTCAAGGAAGTGTAACAACCACCGAGGTTGTAACTTAGTAGACTTTATTAAATGAAGTCTAATGATTGTATTCATATATTCCTTCTTGTTTACTTTTTCTTAAGAGAGGAAGAGTCTTCCTCTTCGTAGTTAAGTTCTTAGGACTTACACACCCTTTATATCCTTTATAAATTCTATAGAGTTCATTGTAAGTTCATCACACGTTACTTTAATAATATGAATTGTTTAGATAAGAACATTGATTATCCACAACTTATTTAGTTGCTTCACATTTATGGATAATACTCTAATTCCCTTTTTCCTACTTATCCAAGAACACTCATTGAAACATGCAAATAACATGAAGAACATCAACAGAATAGGATCCCATTTCTTATGTAAAAGTACAAGATAATTTGCATAATCCATGCAAGTAAATTCTCATTCTACATTTCCTTTTCAAAACTTATACATTTAGGACTTATGCATTTCAGACATACTACATGACAACAGCCTTCATTCAAAAGAAAATAACTTTTCTTTTCAATACAACTTAAGAACATATCAGAATTCTTCACAAGAACCAACTTAGATCAGCCAATGCATCATATAAGTTTTTGCCTTCTTTTATCACTTACGAAATCCATTTACAAAAATTGCTAGCACGGGTCAGTTCAATGAACTGAGCATGATAAGCACTAAGCCTTAAAACGAAGTGCATTCCACTAATTTTTCCAATAAAACAACCCTGCTTTAATGAACAAGTAATTTATACTCCCTCAGCATAAGTAATATCAATAAAAAGAAGAGCAATACTAACCAAGTTTAACAAAAGAACAACAAAATATAAGCTATATTACCTATCTTATAAATTAAAGTATAATTGATTCCATCAATTATCTTTACCAAACAACAAAACACAACATATCACTGTTTCCAATCTACCAAATATAATACAACTCATATCTTTACTATAAGATACAAAAGTATTTACAGCATATTCCCTCTTGGATGATTCATCTCACTTTCAAGTAAGGAAGAAAGAAATCATTCCATTTGCCAAAGTACATAATCATCAGCAAGGCTAAAACAGGTGTATACCATGATTTAAATAGTTCATTTAAAGTAACTCTACTTTAACATTTAACAATTTAAGGTATTCATCAAACAGATCCATATGAAATAAATCCAAGGAGAAGTGATGGATTAATAGTCAACAACAAGTTACAATTTCATTTGCCAACCTAACTTCCATCGGAAACATTGTAATAATGGAGTTCATACACAGTCTAAGGATAGTAAGTTTCACAATGTATTCTGTCAAAGACTTAACAATCTTTTATTGGACCAGAATAGCCTGAAGAGAGCACACTAGCATTTTTCCTTCATAGAACACTTTACCATCTATAGTGAAGTTCCATCTATCCTTTCCATTACTATACTCTTTTTAAACTCGATGATAAAATAGTGAAATTCAAACATAGTCTGCAATGGATTTGAATCACAATTAAACTTTCAAGACCTAACATTCATTTACTGGACTCAACAAGAGGTAAGAAGTCTGAGTAGATGCTGAACACTCAAAACTTTCCAACAGTTCAGGTAAAACAGAACTATCTCAACAGTATATCACTACAAGAACTACAGGTTGAGATTCCAAATAAAAGACATCCAAAAAGTTGTTTTCAATCAATATCTTTAAGAGTTTATCTAATCAACCTACTAAGGCATACTTCCAGTTTTCTCTTACATATATAGTTTATTAAAATATTCTGAATCTAGAACCACACCATCTAGTAATAAACTCCTTTTAAATGACAAGATCAAACAAATAGTACATTCAGTCAAAGACTCAAATATAATCCAAACATAATGTACAACATAAGCTCTCAAAAAGGGTCAAATCATTCAAATGCTTTCAACCAAGTTTGGGTAACAACATGTTCCCTCCCTAGTTTATAAAATAATCAAAAGATTGTAATATCTAAACCAACACGTCGTTCAAGTTACCATTTAAAATTACAAACACCAAGTAACAAAATGATTGTACAGGGATGTATCACAATCACAAATCCCTAAATACACCAGCATCGTAAAGCTAGATCGAGTAAGAAGAAACTTCTTATAAAACATTTCATTCCACAAACAACTAGCTTCCATTTTAGTTAGGATCTTTTCAAACCCAGTTTCCCATACTGAATGTAAGATACTTAACAGAGTTCGGTATAAATGACTACAAAACATGAAAGTTGGGTTCATAACAAACCTACAGTAATAGTTAAATAGTCACAAAGAAATAGTTCACAAGCACCATGCCTTAAGCGGCTTCGAACACAGTACAAATTATCAAAGATAACAAACCCAAGTTTCAAGTTCGATACTGTTCCAAAAACAATCAAGTTTGCGCAGGATGAAACACAAAACTAAACCATATACTGGCTTATCCACAGTGCTTGCGAATTTCAATAACAGTCACTACTTTTCGCAAGAAGAAACACAAAACTAAACCATATACTGGCTTATCCACAGTGCTTGCGAATTTCAATAACAGTCAATACTTTTCGCAAGAAGAAATACAAAACTAAACCATATACCGTTTTTCCTGTGCATGCAAACTTTGCAACAGTCAAAGTTTCCACAAGGTGATACACAACAAGCCATTTACGGATTTATTCACAGTCCAAATAACCATGAAATAAAATGCTAACATCATAGAGAAAATAATCTCTACAACACTTCCATCCATTGAAACAAGTTTGCAATCAAATAGCTCGAATTAGTTTGTGAGTTTCCATAAGTACTAGAGTTGCTTACCAGCTCGGGTATATAAAACACAACAGTTTGCAACACTAAACTCAACAAATACAGACAGATCTCTGTAACAATTAAAGACTGCAAAAGAAGTCGAAACCAACAACAATTTCAAACCACTGAAGAAGCCAAACAAAGTGACTAGGTTTTGTTCACATATGCACAGTTCCTTGGTGAAAAAGGCAATGCAAAACAAGCTTCCAACAGAATCAAGTAAAACACGGTTTCAAAACCTTAAATACAAGTTTTACAAAACCCATCAACAATTTACCAGATAAAGCATGAATGCATAGAATTCATCAGAGAAAAGTTGTTTTAATGAAAACACTTAGAGGAAAGCAAGATATTTTAACAGTTAGGGCCTATCATGCCTGATAGTGTCACTGTAAAATCGAAGAAGACTTCTAGCTGAGCTCGCTTCTTCCCTTCTTCTCCATGAAAGATCAAACAACAAAATACTTCTTCCACAATGCCTCATATACTCTCCACAAAACAAAAATAGATTTGAAACCTCCAAAATAGCCATGCAGTGCAGTTTAAACTGCTGGTTCGAAAAACCAGAGTGCATGAAGAGAGAAAAACAAAGAGCATGCAAAATGAAACAACCAAAAAAAATCTATTGGCATGCCTTCCAAAGTGGTTTGGGCTCGTGAAAAAAAGTTCATTAATTACATTAATTCCATATCTCTTGCCCAATCTTCCTTTCCACCACCTACTAAGTCTGGCAAGTTCCAAATCAAAACTAACATGCATTTCCATTTCTAGTGATACTACCACCTAGGCCTCCACCAACCCAACTAGCCCCTACTAAAGTTGGCATTTCCGCATGTCCCTTCATCCTTATCAACAACATAAATGCCTTAGGAACCATCACCAAATGTGACCCCTTAGGTTCCCCTTCATGCCAATAACTTAGGATAGATTAATGGCTTAGTTAGATCTTAGGTAGAACTAAAGTTTATACCTTAGGATATAACACTAACCACTAACCCCTAACATAGGTCCTTAGCAATTAAGTTAGATAACTCCACATAGGTAAGTAATCAAAAATACAATAGTTTTTAGAAACTAGGTTAGATCACCAAATAACCTTGTAGTGTTAGGTTCTAGTTTTTATACCTAGCAACCCTTCTAACTCTTTAGTACCAGCTTAGGTTAGAAACATAATTGTATCAAGTAACATAGCTTAGGTAGGAAATACTTTCACCTAGCTTAGCATTCCAGATATCTTTCTCTTGTGCTGTGAACAGCTACATTCCATCTTTATCAGTAATGACCTATCTTTGTCGATCTTCAAAGACCCAAGCCAAACAACCTATTGAATGGAAGTGTGTTCACACAGAAGTCAAAGAACTTGCAACAAAAAAGTTTAGTCCAGCGTGTAGCTTAACTCATGGAATGTCGATTTTACCATTCATTCAACAGAGAAGTTTTAAAACATTCCTTGGATCACTGAAATTGATCCAAGGATGAGTCAGATAAAAAAGACAAGTTTACAACTCTTAAACTAGATTGCAAATCACCTACCAGAAGTGAAAAATGGATTCAGAGAAGTCATACCAGTTCGATCAAAGGATCTTAAGAGCATAAAAGACTTATCCATATCAAGCATGATTTCCAATAACCAAAAGAACATATCCATATAAGGAAAATCACATATCAACACTTGAATGCAAAGGAGGAAAATAACAACAGTCAAGGGTGTTACAGAAGGATGGGCAATTGAATCTGGAAAAGATTCATACGAGTGAAAACCTTGTGGATATGCTAACGAAGCCATTATCAAAGGAGAAGTTGGAGCTACACTCCACTTCTATTGGTATTTGAGTTTCAGACTTGAAGAGGAAGAAACAAAGCTAAGAAGGATCCAAGAATGGTGTTGTATAGGTATGGTGCCGTTATTAATCTCCAAGTGGGAGATTGTTGAGTTGTGGAGCTCAATTACTTCAGTTTAGCATGTTGTATAAATTTTTTTGGAAAACACAGTAACCGACATCAGTTATGGAGGGACCGACATCAGTCACCTATGACCGACATCGATCAGTAAAGGAGAAACCGGCATCGGTTAGGGCTAACCAACGTCAGTTACCTGTGTGTGGGTGTTTTAATTAACTCATGAGAATCACATCTATTTTTAGTATTAAAGTAGATCTATTGATTGTAAAGTTTGTATACACCTATATCATGAAAGCTAGGGTTTATAAGTAAGAATTAAGAAGAACTTGCAAAAGTTGATAATTATTGTGAGAATAATTGTGAGAGAGAGAATTCTTGGAGAAGAAGAAAAAGCTTGGGTGAAAGACAATATTGTACCTCTGAGAGGTGTGGAAGGTTACAAATATTCAATTGTATATCTTTTCAAAGCTTTGGATAAAAAATTGGCTTGTTTCTTGGTGGACGTAGCCCATACTGGGTGAACCACGTTAAATCTGGTGTTGATTTATATCTCTTGTTTTGTATAATTCTTTTGGTAGAATATCCACTTTTATTACATGTATGTTCTGATATATTATTTGTACAACCTTGTGCTAACCCCAACATGTTTTTTGGATTTGGAGAACCCCCAAAACACTAAGTTCCTACTCTCTGCGGAAGACTAGCTTAGTTTCCCACAAATTTTCTAGAGCATGAAACTAGTTAAGTCCTCTAGATAGGTTGTTCAAAATTACAAAGGGTGTAATTTTGGACAATAGTTTCCCAAGGAGATAAGGTGGAAATAATTATGGCTCAGAATTATCAATAGGAGAGAGAATGGGTTTGAGGTGGCGAGAATCGATTTCTTGGTCCATCGGTATTATTCATAGTACAATTCCTAATCAATTTTGTAACATGAAAATTTAGGTCTATGAGAATGAATGAAACTATAGTTCAAAGTATCTCAAATAACCATGAAATTGCCTCAAAAATGGTCATTGAGTATCCAAACAAGGGTTATGTCACTTCTAACCCATCATCATATATAGTGGGAATGTAGGGTAGCTAACGGTGTTAAAATCCAACAAGTGGTGATCATTTTGGAGGTATTATTATGGAGGGAGTTATAAAAAAATGGAAGTTTGAATGTGCACACCATAAACAAAATTTCCTTTGAAACCCTAGTACAAAAACACCTCCCTAAAAATTATAGAGAAACCAACAATAGAAAATTCTGATACAAAAGTAGACAAGTTAAAGGTAGTAGATGGCAGTTTTTTTGCACATGACAAATCAAGTTAAGGTGATTCTAAAATGATTTTATAACTTTAACATGGTTTTGTTCAAGTGGATAATATTTTATCTTACGAAACTTATGTGAAAACAATACCTCAGTAAATCCTATTTCATGTCATCTACTTAAGTGTGTTTCTAAGGTGATTTGTGTCTCTAAAGGAACCCATTTTCCAAAGTAAAATCCTATTATGCAAGAAGTTTTTATTACACTATGTTAATAAGCATGAAAATTTATCAAAAATCATTCTTTCAAATCACACATAAAAATAGTGACATGATTTCAAACATAATGAAAATTAAAGAACAATGAAATTTCTAGCATGGGGGATAAAAGAACCATGTTTATTTACATGAATGGGAGGCGATCAGGGTGGAAAGGATAAAACACTCATGAAGATCACTTGCACATTTCTAATGATCTATGGGATAGCTTACTTGAAATCGATAAATAATTTAAGAGATTATTTAAGGCATGGTCATGCCTCATCCATTCATTGCACTACTTCTAAATATTGAGAGTGTTTTTGTAAAAGTAATTTGTGCATACTAACCAAATATTGCATTCCATGGGACCAAAACTCTTTTACCCATTTTTTCAAATAGTTTTCATGCTTTATGTTTGATTCCACACCGTGCATTGATGTTGGCTAGGGCACCCAAACAAAATCCATTTTTATCATGCTTTGGCAACTTTCCATACTTGTTGCAATGTTGTTATTTGTTACAGGTTACGAGTATGTTGGAAAAGGTATTGGAGTTGGCTTCAAACATGAAAATATAATTTTAGAAAATCTCACATCTTTTTTAACACAAAAACTCTGCACATAACTAGAAATCATTATGGTCCATGACATTGCATTTCTCCTACGCATTTAGACATTTCTATAACAAGTTCTAAGGCCTCCTTACCAACACCATTTGTGTATATTTTATTTCAAGTATGGTCCACACACATATTTTTTTGAAGTATTGTTTCATGTAGGATAGGTGTTTTGTGGTTGCATCTGAACTTTGCATATGACCCGCATATAAGTGATCCATTAAGATATTAAAGAAACATTAACTTTAATATGGATGATGTTGACGCACTAAAGTAACTTGCAACGGCTAATGGATTCCACAAGTATACAAGTTTTGCAACATCTCTAGCTACTAAATTTCCTAACATTTTTAAAAACTTTGACAAATCCAATGACATTATGCTTATCAATTCCTAAAAATTTCTTCAATATTTCTTATCACTTGAGGGAATCATCGTCCAAATATCTCTAGCTTCGTAGGAACTTCCATCACTTGAATCTGAACATTTATATCTAAGGAATTTTATAGCAAGGTGTCCAAGGTTCCCTTCTTAGCACTATTGCTACTACTACCTCCCAAGTTCACGGTCACATGACCATCCTTTCACTATGATTTGATGCAATTCCATACTTTGTTTTAGGTTTCTCATGTTGTGTGCAAGTGCATAGGATGCTAGAAAGATAATGAAGTTTGGTTGTGTACCTTCCATATGCATTCACTTACAAGATTACAAGTCCTTTTTATCCACCCATCTTGTGAATATGTTGGAAAAGGTGGACTAGTCAGGTTGGGGTACCTTTGTATTTGATGAAGCCGTCCCAATGGATCTTAAGGAGAATATGTCTGAAATCGCATGAAATATATCACGTTATCTCATTTGATTAAACACTTGGCATCCAATCTACCTTGGCTCTTGTAAATAAACATCTGACCAAAGTCATCTTTCCATTATATTTTGATGGGTGTCCATGCCCTACACACCCACCGACATACTCCACTACCCCCATTCGTCTTTCCTAAGACACATAATTCCAAAATCCATCCCTTATAATAATCATGGTCCTCAAAATTTAATGTTCCATGTATTCCCTCCACTCATTTCACTTCCCATTTGGAATTTTATCGACCCATATTCTATAATCATTTTTTATTGTATTTCTATTATTGTTTTATTTTTAATATTATAACAATTTTACTATTTTTACTCTTATTAATATTACATATATATAATGTAACACAATCATGGGATGAGTAAACGATTAAGGCAAGTTCATGGGCCAAAATACCAAATCAGAGTTGGTTGGTAAGGTGCTTACAAACTTTAGGATTATTTAGGTCTCACTAAAGCAAAATGTTAAGCCTTCTCAAAATATGCATGTCATTTCTTATTGGGGGTTTGACGTTAGGTCAAATAACTTGTAAATGTAATGTCACACTAATACACCAATGCAAGTGCTGGCAATTGAGGTCAACAAGTAGGAAAGACCGAGGGGCATTACGCAGAGTGGGGATTTATATTTTACTAGAGCTTGTACATCCAGTAAATTTTTTCTTTTCCATGTTCTAGTATTTCATTTAAGGGTCATTTATTGTTACAAGTTTTTGGGATGCTACCAATCATTGTTGAGAAAGGGTTCTTATTTCTTCAATCTAATCAATGATTTTTTAGAGTGAGTTGGAAAATAAGTTGATTTGTACATTTTTGTATATATTTATATTGTGGTAGTTTTTGTTTCAAATAATTGCATGGAAGAGTTACGTTTTGGGGCGCTTGCAAAATTTCAATTTCTAATCTAGTTTGTCTTAGTTGTGGAATTTTGAGTATTAGATGGATTTGCAATGGATTGCAGATGTTTGGTCTGGTTATTATTGTTTTGGACTAGTTATAAATAAGTCTTGAGTTTTTTATTTTAGAGGCACTTGCCTTCTTATACAAGATATTTATGGTATCTTTAGGTATCTCCAAGGGGTACCCATCATGTAGTTGGAACTATTTTTTACAACAAAAATTTGAGGTTATTTTAGGTGTATCTACATGTCATTGTATTTAGTTACACTTGTGAGTAGGTATTGCTTCTACTAATTAGTTGATAAGCCATCGATGTTGATTACAAAATTTACGTAGAAGGTTTCTACAACATTTTTATAAGTACTAGAGGATGGAATTTATAGATATATTAAGGCCTTCTAAACCTATGCACTTGATAGTAGTATAGATAGGAGAACAATTTGTTTGGAACATTTCACACATTAATATTGGTAATGATTAAAGTGTGAATGTTTATATTATGATTTGGGGTGAAGAATTTTGGTTTTATAGGGGTTATCCCATTTTAGTGAGTGGCGATTCCTTAGATAAATCATCCTTGAGATCTGTTAGTCAGGTGGATACTCCACACTACGGTTCACCTGCACAAACCTTATGAATCCTAGCTTACAAAATAGCTTCAATTACATGCAAAACAAATCAATAAATGTGCAACATAATTAAAATATGCACATGAGAAGGAAGAAAGTACCAAACATATGTGAACACAAGAGTTATCCTAGAGAAGCCCAAGTTGGAAAAAACTCCAGTGGGTGAGGCAACTGCACTCTCCTTTCACTATGTAATTCAAAAAATTGTGTAAGGTACTTCCATTAATTGCCTTTATGGATAGATCTTCTCTCACTCTCTCTATGTCTCTCTCCAAATATTGCACAAGAATTTTTTAGCACTTTCAGACACTTCTCTAACATCAATATCGAATACCAATTGAATTAAGGACCAATACTCCCAACTTATTAAAAAATTGTAATGGGTATCTGATTCCATAACTCCCATCCTATTATTGGTTGATTCCTAACATCCATTGGAGTTTTACATATTCCCTCTCCATCAAAAACCTTACAAGAAATCCAAAATAGATTGTGGAAGTTTAAATGTTTGCAACCATTTCAAATCCACATGTTTCTTGGACACGTGATGAAATCATTGCTCTTTGAAGAACGTGGTTATGAAACTACCATTGTGTAACTATTACTGACACCTGCATAATTGCCAACAAAAAATTTGTAACTACCACTAACACTTGTGTAACTGCCAATCTACTTTCATGGGCAGTCTCATAAGCAAGAAAACTCCTCCGACTTTAATGACCATAACTTACAAACGTGAAATTAGGTGTTATTTTTTTTTTTAACAATGTGCATTTTTCAAGAGAAACCCAAATATGTCATCAAAACATACATACAATAAACTCTATACACCATAAAATCCTTATAAACCTAATGATCTAACATGTTTCCCAAAAAAACCACCTTCAATCAGTACTACAAATGAAAATTGCATAAATTAACCATTTTCCATATCCAATCACTCGAAGATTTTATTAAGATCTTTTAAGGTAAGAACAACATGTGAGACACTTATAATTTGAGAGATTGTTCGTCAATGAGTCTCAATATGATGGCTCGGTGAGAAAAGGAACATGAGTCATTACTGTTGGTAGGTGAGCCACAATTGAGTGTAGCGGCACTAAGTGAAAGGCCAGATGCAAATCTTTGTCAAAAACACTTCCACGTGGTGATATCATACTTGATCCTCTCTTTTTTAGAAAGGCGACTATAGTGCCCAAGTGATATGGGTCCTATATTTAACATGTGTATTGCCATGGGCATGACGAGGTATATCCCTTGCGCGAAATTGTTTAGATGACTTCTACCTCCATTAATCCTCCATGACATTGTACCGTATTGCCAATAGTTGGATCCTTGTTGACTGCATAATGAAGGCCACAAGCTACAGTCGACTGAATAAAACTTCGACTAATATCATGGAGATTCATGACATAACATCGTAATGTAAAGACAAATCTATGGCCTACTGATTTTATATCAACAGTGGTCTGGTTTTGGAATCCTAGGAAGCTCTCTCTCCTTCCCTTCCTTAACACCATATTCTTTGTGCATCAGTGAGCAGTTCTTGTTTCTACCAAGAAGACACTGAAAGCATTTAAAAAACTCGAATGGGCACCCATGGAAGCTCCACATCCCCATCGATGCTCTGAAGTCGTCTGCTAATGACAGGAAACATGACCCAGTTTGGCATTATAGCTCAAGGGAAACATGACCCAGTTTGACATGGAGTTCTTATGAAGCCCAAGGGCATTGGATCCTCTGAAGAACACAAGGATATTTATCCAGCGTACACTATATGTACAAAATTATTATCTCTATAGTGACCATTGATTCCATAGCAATGTGAAGTAGAATAGAGTGGATGGAATGTGTTAAGTGTGTTATTGAATGTTCTCGAGTGTCTGTACTTCCCTTTGGAGTTTACTTTCTTGATTGAAGAGTGAATTATATTCCTTGATCATATTTGGACTGCCATTTGTAATAAAATGCATGTGGGTACTACATTCTCTTTGGTCCTGTGTTGTGATCATCTTCTCTTCTCACATTAATTAATTATGTATCCCCTCCTTGTGCCAATTATGGAGAATTCTATAGCTTGTCTATAAATTGATCAAGTTTTACATGATCCTCATCTTTTTACAAATTGGGAAACTGTTACATGTCTCAGCATGGCGTCCCTCTTTGTACATTATTACTTGAAATTGGTGCAAGTCTCTGTACATTGTTAGAGTTTTTGTATGGCTATAGCTCTAAATTTATGGAACACTCTTGAGGCAATTATGGAATCCCAAAGATCCTATGAATTGATGATGAAGTAAAGAGTATATTGTGTAAAAGAATTTCTTTCAAATTCATAAAATCCTTTTCCATGTTTACATTTAAAAAAAAAAAATCATTCATTTCTTTTTCACTTAAGTGCATTAAGTGCCTCATTTCTCTACAATTTAAACTTTTTTAAAAAGTTGATTATAAGGTGTATGTTTAGGACATCCTCACAATTAACTGTACAATTTTTTTAACATTCTATAGAAGTTTCACATTAAAACATATTACGTTTTTGTTGTAAATCTATTATGACTCTATTGGCCTATTGAATAAGATATTAACTTCTACAACTATCACTCTTTATTTCAACGATCTCCTTTATTTCCTTCCACGTTGAGAAGTCCATACTTTAGACAGAAAAATTATTTTGGATTCTCTCTGTTACACATAAATCCTATATAATGTTGAACACGCATTTCATGGGTTTCTTTTATTTGTGCAATACACATGTGTTTAAATCTCGTATTCATCTCAGAGGTATTGTGTATTTGTGAAAATAAAATCTTAGTTGGGAAATAATTAAATGAATAAATATTACATATCCCTTCACATAAACATGTAGTATGCTACAAATATTTGTTAAATAATTCATTGAGCATGCAGATCTTTGTCATTAATCTACTTTGGTTCTGATCTAGAATGTAATGTAAGTATTTAAGTTTTTGTGATAATTAAGCACATAAACATGGTGGGTTTTGCTTATTTTTTTTAGATCATATTCACACTTTCAGGTGTCTTGTGTAATTATATGTGCATAAACCCTTTAAGGATTATCCTCTTGGTCTTGTAGACCCAGAAGTAATAAAAGAGTTTACACTCCCTCTTGTTATTATTTTCATCTACAGTTGAATCTTGAATTTGGTGAAAAAATTTAATATGATCCATCCCACTAAAACGACATATTTTCTGGTTTTTTGTTTACTTAAATGGCTATTAGTTTTGAGGCTATAGAATTGGAAACTAACATGCTTGCTACAACCTAATTATCTTGATATTATTACTAACAAGGAATATACTTATTAATACATATCTTATGTTGATGACTCACGAGGTTGTGATTAGATAATAGATTAGTTCTTCAAATTAAGCACTTATATGTGATATGTATCATTCTCTATTGATTGTACATAAATTTTGATTATTCCTTCTTGCACATAATATTAGTATCCTATTTTCTTTTTTATCCAGATCAATATCCTACTTTATTCCATTAATTACATTCCTTTCATTTTTTAATATGATTCCTCTAGCCTTTCTTTTCTATATTTGGTTTCTTGATTCCCCTTTGTGTGTTTCTTTATTCAAAACTTCTCCACATTTTTCTTCGAATAATTTTTCATCATTCTCTTCCTCTATCAATGTGTCTATGACACATCCTTTTTATTTTCCTTCATGATTTATTTGATCTTTAAGTGTTATTATTATTTTCCAATCATTGTTTCTCATGTTATTTAACTTTTTATTTCAAGTCTTACCCTTTAATTTAAAATAATTTTACCACATCCTTAATTGATTTGTTAATTTCTAATTGACATGAAAATAAATATATGGGGGCAGAACACCCCTAAGCACACATAGATATTATGAAATTAATAGTAAAGTACATATTACTCCTCATCTATTTTTTAAATTATTTATCTATTTAGTTACTAAATTTCATTAATTGGTTTATATCTCTTGGAAAATATTTTTCGTTATATATTATCATATACATGAATAATTTCCACTATGCTCATCCTTCTTATATTTCTATATACTATGTGGTTCCATGATGAATCTCATTCCCATTTTGTTATTTTAAATTTCTTACATTTGACATGATATATATATTGGTTGATTGTGTTATTCTTAATTTTATTTCGGCCCATTACATTTTTCTCTTACACTTATTTTGTCTTACCTATATAGAGGCATTTTATCCTTATAATGACATTGATTATCATTTTCCCATTTTTGTGAAGACTCAAACTCAATATTCAAGTTTACATTGTTACACGTGGTCCACTTTGGGGCAATATCCTTTTTTTTTACACTACATTGATTATACCATACCCACCTTGGGGAACTGTTTTTCAAGCCCACATTGATTATATTTTACCACTCAATGTATTTTCCTATTGTGTTCACATTATTTACATCCCCCCACTTTAGGCACGACTCTACTATTATGCTTACATGGCTTATATTTAGGCATGCATAGGAGAATTTAACATATTACATAAATTTATTCACGATAAAATATTATTATGTCATCAACGATTTATTTTTCCTATCATACATGTGGTGTTTGTAATCCCTTTCTAAATAATTTTTGATTCACAAATGCATCTCACACCTCAAAAGGTGGGCATATATCTTACTTATTTTTTATCTCCAAAATCTATGTCTCATTGCATTCCATCAATTTTATATATGACACCAAACACAATATGATGCATGACATAATTCACATAGTCTCATCGTAATACCTACTCGAATTAGATTCATATAGATTTGTTTCATAGCTAGACATATTCATATTAGAGTCAGATACATGAGTCTCATTGTCGGATATACTATGATTCAAATTCAATATAGATTCTAAGACATGATCTCGTAGAGGCATATTTCCAATTTGAACACAACTAAGTGCATTTCTTCATATCTTGTCTTTTCTAGAGTTCAACAGTTTTTTTGAAGTATACAATTACATATAATCATTGATTTCCTTCTACATGTTTCTAAATGTTTGCAAGAGCACAAATTTTGAGACACCACAACAAAAAAACTAGCCTCACGATCTTCTTAGCCCTCTACTTTAGATATAAGGTGATCTCACTTTCAATTTGAGTTTCAATTCACCTGGGTTCTTTTTACTAACTTCAAGAACTCTCAGAACATGGAGAGGTAATTGTAATAAAACATTATGGGGTAAGTTCTTGTTTGTTAACTCTAAAAAGTATTAATTCTTACACATCAAAGTAGGGCATTATGGAGGCAACTAATATTGATACCATACTAGTTAATTTAATTGGTGCTAGTGTATATACATGTTTATCTATTATTATTCTGGTTAGGATCTTGTTGGTGCGTATTCCTCATGTCACTCGACCTTTTAATTGTTTCTTTTGCATCATGTGTGAATTTCAACATTTTTTACCTTGTTTTTACGATTTCCACTTCATGTTCTTCATTTTCTCACCTCATTTTTACATGTTTCTTTCTTCCTTATTTTTCTCCTTCCTTCTCTATTTTCCCATGGTTCATGGCAGTGATTATTTCCATGCAGTATAGAAATGGTCACCATCCCTTTGGGACCCTTGTCCTTGAATTTGAATTTAAGTGGTTGTGTGGCTTTTCTTATCGTATTCCCACAATTCTATGTTAGCATGCATGTAAATAAGATACTATTTCAAATTCAAGAACTCTACAAATATATGAGTACATTGGTGCATTTAGGACAATTGGAGAGGATGAATAATAATTTCACACATAAGTGGCGATGAAGTCATAAGTGCATATGTTATTACTTTTAAGAGCATCCTTGTGTCAAAAGTAGAATTCAAGCATTCTAGCATATACTATTTGTATCTTTATGCATCAAAAGACAAGAGTTAAGACACTTGCATATATTAGATTTTGTGTTGACTTGTTTCAAGTGTTGATTGTAATTTTAGAAGTGCTCATCCACTTTTGTGCGCATTTTTAAGTGTTCATTGTGTCATGGAGTATTTATCTTTTGAGGTCAATTAACCTTGTTTTTGGACAAGTCTCCTATTATATGTTAGTGACAATTATCTTTAGATTCGTACCCAAATGAATATTACTCTACAAACCTTAATTTTGTAATCGTTTCAAACATTTTAATTATTATATATATTTACCAAATTATTCTATATTTTCAAATCAAAACTTCATATTTATATAATTAATAAATCTAATATATTGATGTGCATCTTTATTAAAGTTGGTTACAATAAAAATTAGTTACTCCAATGTAGTTGTTATAGCAAAACCACTTTCCCAAACGCATACCAACCTTTAAGTTCATGTAAAATTTCATTTTCCTTATGTAAATATATATACCCTTAGCATTATTACAGCTCTAAAACAAAATAGAATTTCAAAGTAATCATATAGGTAATACACATAAAAATGTATATTCTTTCTCAATTATCATGTTTACCTAAATCTAATGAAATATGAGAGACAACTTTTACTTTATGGGGCCATAATTTGCAATCATGCATTCTCGTCTTTGATTATAATCAAATTTGGAAGACGTTAACTTTTAGAGCTATCATTTGCATTCATTGCGAGATATATTAAATGTGAATAAATGCGATAAATTTAATTCGTTATGTGTGGCGAACAAGATAAATTGCGTTGACAATCCATCACATCCACACCAAATTTAATTAGTTATGTGTGGCGAACAAGGCTAATGATGTTGAAATAGTCTCTCTCGAGAGAGGAGGGTCCCCCACCAATTATTTACAAATTGTCCTAATTTCTTCTTAACATTCGTAATGGAGACATTATTATTTGACAAAGGCCACTTCTTCTTTTTTGTTCTTTTTTACTTAAGAAGAATCCACATAGCTCTATAAGCACCCTATTGGAGAGAACTCTAACGGCCCCTATAATGTGCGAGCTAGACTTTAAATTTGATGGTCATTTATATGTTTTCGTGTTTTCAACTGTAAAATATTTATAAAAAAATTGAGATTACTAGCTCCTCCAAACTGTCGCTGTATATGTATGAAATTTATGTTTAATTTTTTGTAGAACACTTATGTTTTACACAATTTAAAGGGTAATACTAAAAAATTGTTGTCATTGAAAATTTGTTTGATGTGCATAGGTGGCCATCAAATATAAAGTCTTGTGTGAGGCCTCACTTGAAATCCCCTATCGTATTTAATCGGCATCATTGAGAGGTGAACCTTGATGAATGCCAAAGTAGTGAACTAAGTCCCCTATTGTATTTCAATTGGTGTCTTTGAGACTTGAACTTTGCTCAATGTCAAAGTAGAGAATGAAGCCTCATATTATATTTCAATTGATATTGTTGAGACTTGAATCTTGCTCGATGTTGAAATAATTCTTTTATTGTATTTCAACTTGTATTGTTGAGACTTAAACCTTTCTTAGCATCGTAGTAGGAAACCTACTAAACCACTTAGTCTACATTTTTTAACAACACAAATTAATATATTATCCAGACCAATGTGTTGTTACCGCACTCACCATATTTGAAAACATGCTACAAAGTATGTCGATTTCGACATTAAACATTAATAATCACTATTATAAGAGAAGAACATTAAGGAAATCTTCTATAATGTTAAAAGTGGGTTACAGTTAAATAATAACACAAATGCCCCATGACTTTTAACATTACTAAATTAACATATGCAATACCAAAAAAACTTAATTAATTACTTTCGAAACCAAATTTAGAGGTGTTCGTGCAATGTTTTAAAATGTATCTTGAAATGTATGAAATTTTGTAATACTTTACAAAATTTAATGGTGGAAATGTGTACCCAAGTTCGTGACAAATACCTCTTCTATATGGCTAATGGTGAATCGAGATGGTTGTACATGGCATAGGGGATGCTCCATATAGGTACGATGCATGGGGATGCTCATAGCAGGTGACAAGAATAACTAAAACAAATTGATAATTTTGCTTGTTGGCTTTGATCTCTTGTTCATTCATTCTAATTTTTTGTTATGATGCTTGTAGCCTAAAAAAGAAAACTCCTCCTCCTTGCACTAAATTGGCAACATTATCTAAAACTTAATGAAAATAATAATTACTTCAAGACTTGTGATGTGTGTCACATTTTTTTCAAACTTCATCTAATTATTAAAACCCTATATGATAAGAATATATCAAACGTTGTAATTTTGTATAATTCAAAGACATTTGCGGGTCTTACCAAACCCTACAAATATGTAGGGTGTGGGTTTCCTCCCAATATTTTTTCTAGCCTATATTTGTGTGCCATAAAAGAATAAAGAATGCTCCAATGTTTTCTTTATCTTAGAACTCATGTGAGGTTGACACCAAATACATGACTCATCTCCATACAGAGGAATAGGAGCTCTCAACCAAACTCCTAAAAGATACAACTCCAGATGGTCAGTATGAGGGCAATGAAGGAACCACTCAACCCAACTACAACCTTTACCCCATAGCCATAGCCTCCCCCTAGGACCCAACTCCAACACTCTATATAGATAGTATATTTGTCTTCATTACATCTATATCTATATATTGATGATGAGATGTGATGGCCTTTGACATATTAGAAGGGACCAAACAAAGTGCTCCTAGATATAATAAATATATAGGTCTCATTGTTCCATCTTGAAATCCCATATATAGATTGGGGCCACATGTATTCTCTTTAATAATTTCTAGAAAGTTTGTGTATAATTCCTCCTAGTCCCAAATGAACTATAATGCATGTGTATTTATAGAGAATTTGAATTCAAATTATAACCCTATTGGCACCCAGATTCATGTCATATAATCAAAAAGAAAAAAGGTGGAAAAAGAGGGATAATTGCATCATATCTAAAGGGAGTACTCAAGGGGACTAAGATTATGGGCCATACTACTAATAGTCCCAAGATTCTGGGTCGCATTACTAGCACAAAATTGGAGACAGTGAGAAGAGGGAGGATAGAGAAGTGCGTAATAGGAAAGGCATGAATGAGGACCAATAGAAATTTAAAAACACCACTAATTCCTAATTTGGATCAGTAATATTAACAAATAATAAATTTATGGACATTTTTATGTCTACATTTCCCCCATCTTTATTATGTGTATGTGCATGAATATTAAAATAAGAAAGAAGACAAGATATAGATAAATAATTTTATAAGTGTGAATCTCTGGGGAAAAAAATATGAAAGTACTTGGGAATCTCATGTCAGATAATTATGATGTGTTAAAATATGAGGTGGAAATTTACTCATCTTGTTGAATAGCATTGAATTAGGCACCCTATAAGATTTTTCCTTTGTAACTATCTGAAGTCATGAAAATAATTTTGAATAAAATTATTAATGAGATTCAAACATATCTATATGACATCCTCATGTACAATATTGGGGAAGTCATTCTAAATAAAACTATCACCTTAGTGTAATCTTCTATAAATGAAAGAGATGGATTGTTATAAAAATGTGATGCAATGATTCATATGCCCCAGAAGTATGTGTTTGAATATATTAAATAGGACAAATGTCATCGTGTATTAAAATAATGGATTAGATGCACTATGTGTAATATAGGACATGGAATCACTATTTTTAATTTGTAAAATAAGGGTTGGTGGATCCCTCACCCATATATTAATTTCAAAATTCATCTTACATAGGAATTTTTTCTTATTACAAATAACATTCAACGTTTTGTTGATAAAAAAGGCATATTTATTGGTGTGAGGGGTAATATTCATCTCTTGTTTATTTATTAGATGTACTACCACCTCACTATGTAAGTCATCTCACTTAGGTGTGAGCATGGATCATTGTTCAAGGATCTCGTCAACCAACTTGGTAATGTCACGTTCAACTCGAGCTTAACTCACCTTGGCAGACCATACCAACTCGTTCATTGGCCCTTATCTTGGTCAAACCTTACCTCATCTCAGTCAATGCCCCAGCCAGCTCACCGAGTCTTCTCCACCCCAAGGAAAAAAATTCCTTCTCCATTTTTTATTATTCTTAATTGTCTCACTCCTAAATAAGAAATAACAAAAAAATTGAGGGAAAAACTATTTGTTTTGGGCATGACTATTGTCTTTCTAAGCCCCACATTTTGACCACCTTTCCAATTTCACATTCAGCGTGTATTATTTTGACATTCCTTTTCCTTCCGCATCTCCTTTACACACATTTTCTGCCATGGATCCCTTTGCAATTTCCTTTCTCACCCCTTTCAATTACCAATAATGGTTGGATTTTATGTATTTTGACTTGAAAAAGAAACAACTCTTTTGGATAACCAAGGGATTGCAAGCCGAACTTAAAGATGGTGTAGAAAAGGAAAAGTAGCTTGATAAATGTGATGAAGCCATTGGGTTTTTGTATTTATTTGAGTCTCCAGAACTGCACTTCCATATTACCTCTACAAAAACACCCAAGGAAGTTTTTGGTGCCTTAGAAAATCTTTTTGGGAAACAGGGTGAAATGAGAGGGCATGAACTGAAAAGAATTGATTATCCTCAGTCCCAGTAGTTTTGACACCCTTAAGAACTTCTTCACCAAATTCAAATCACTCAGATTGCAGTTGGCAACTTTTGGAATAGACAAAAATTAACCACATCTCATTCTTTCCATCTGTGCAAAACTTGGTCCAGAATACTTTTTTTTTGTCTCTATATTCCATGCAACGAAAATGACACTTGATAAAAGTTGGACTATGCCCTCACTTGATTTTATTGCTGATTTGATTAGGGAACAAGATAATTTCATTCAGATGGGCGCTCTCAAATCCAAAATATCTCTTGCTCTCATTGTTGGACAGGAAAAATGAAGGCTTCAAAGGAGAAGAAACAGAACAAGGATCATGAGAAAAATGACCAATCAAAATCCAACTCTTCCACTTCCTCTTCCAGTTACAAACCTCCTAAAGAACGGATCAAATGTGGGTACTGCAGTGGTAGACACGATGAAGAAAAATGTTTGAAGAAAAATATTGAACTCCTCATAATTATTATTGAGAAACACAACATCGGAGTTCTATATTCTCTCTAATTATCTTCATCAACTCATCAAAGTTCTCAGGATAAAGACAGTGAAAAAGGGAAAGTGAAAAAGAAATAAAAATTAAAAGAATAGAACAAGGAGAAACCAAAAGGAAGAGCCTTAGTGAAATTTTTTCCACCTACTCCTACATAGATCATTGATTTGGGTGCAAATCATCATATGGCCTCATCATATATTGAGTTTTCTTCATTAGATCCACCTAACATGTATTCTATTCATCTTGATGACAACACTATTGTACAAGTTTTTCAAGAGAGGGTCTATTGAAGTGAGTGGTGGTACTTTCAACAATGTTTTGAATATCTCTTCACTTTTAACTAATTTCCTTTCATTTTATCAGATCACTCACCTTGAACAGGGCATGCGGGTTGAGTTCACTCTGGATTCAATTTATGTCATAGCGATACACAATGGCACTATTGTTGTAGTTGGTATAGTTGATCATCAAAATCATTTGTACTCCACTTTACTCCTCCTTCAGATTCTTCATTCGACTCACCTGGACTTGATGATACTTCTAATCCCATTTCTAATGTTGAGGACATCTCTTCTAGCATAGTTAATTGTCATGGTGATGGAGACCAACCTCCACCATCCATTGATCACTTGCCACATATCGATGAGTTGTCTCTTGATCCACCTACTTCTGGTCCACTACAGACTCTTTAGGGAACATGTACTATGATTCAGGACTCGTCAAGCATTGGGCACACTTATTCATAATTTCATGACATTACACCTTCCTTCTTCGCCACTGCTTCGGGATCACCATTCCTTAATGGAGTAGATGACACTTCTAGCTCACATATGGAGCATTGTTCCTTAGATTGGAACAATGCCTTGTCAATTTGAGGATCTTCTTGTTCTTCTTCACTTAGTACAGGGTGTCTCATGATAGGTTCATCTTCTTGGAAGGCTCGATATCATTTATTCTTCTCTCCTTCTTAGTTAGTTATGGGAGTTTTCTTGTCTCTTATAAGTGGATGTTTTTCCCACTAGGTTCTCCTTCACTACTTGAGATTTTTGTTATGCATGTGTACCTCATCAAGATTAGTTTGAAAGACCCATTTTTCATTCTTTGTGTCTTTTTACTGACTTTTCTTACCTCATCCTAAGTTACAATGAAGGGGGTGTTGGTGTGAGTGGTAATATTGCCACATTTTATCTAGTTATTGGATGTATCTCCACCTCACTAGGTGAGGTCATATCACTGTAGGTGTAAGCATGGATCATGGTTGTCATCATTAGTTATGACAAATTCCCTTATGCGTCATATGTGTCATATGTGGCATAGTGTGTGCCATGGGGAGTTACATTCCTATATTGGGAACGTCAACTTTCCATCTCTTTTCATCATGAGAGGTCATCATTAGCAGTATTGGGGGTTACTCATCACTCATCTATATGTACACCTCACTTCATAATCTATGAGCATTACATTGGAGTCTTGTTTCCATTAATGCATGCACAGTTCTTTCATGGTTGAATGCTTTTTTGAATCTTGCATGCTATTTAATCTAGGTTGATGTTCAACTCCTTCATGTGCATGGATTCTCATCTATGTCTTCGTCCTGTCCTGCATCTATCAATTGATGTTCACGTTATCCTTCATGATCCTTGTGCTTTGTAGTTTTTCACATTAGGAACCGTCGCTAATATTTCTCAAATCTGTAACAAAAAAAATTCAAGCATCCACTTCCATTTTGAAGAAAATCCACACAATAAGGGGAGGTTTAATTATGTTTATGCATGACATGGTTTATTTTCAATATTGCGTTAGTCTTGATGTCTACTGTAAAGTTGTAACCTTAATGGTAATCTTCTAAAAATGTAAGTTCCTAGGATTATGACATATATATATGTGATGTAATGATGTCATATGCCCCATATATATATGAATGTATGTATATATTATATAGTGTGTGTGTGTGTCATCGTGTACTACATACATACATATATATATATATCACTATATATATATATATATACATGGACATCACTATATATATATGTGTGTAAAATGCGCGCGTGTGTGTGTGATCCCTCGCCCATATAGTTAATTTCAAACATTCATGGCATTCCAAGTGGGAACATTTTTTGTCCCTTTAAATTATTTTAAATTATTTCATTCAAGTTTTTGTTAGGGTAAGTATGGTTGCAGTTCTTCTTGTAATAGGAATACCAAGTATCTATGAAAATTAACTCTATAAACGTTCCATACATTGGCCTTCCCAGACTTGATAATGTTTTGACATCATTTTTTTCAAATTTTGAGCTTCTCTGTAGATTACCATATCTATCCTTTGTAGTAATGTTTTCATCCCCATAAGTAACATTTTTGCGTAGTGTTGTAACACTTATACTTTTAGCAATATTTTTTGCAGGAAATTTAATATTTTTTGTAGAATTTGTATTTTAATAATAACATTTTTAACATTATTATAATGTTTCTAATTCTAATAGTCTATGTGTAGGTTTTAACATCCTCCCTTACATCATTCAACTAATCCCTCATTGACTCCCCTAGTCACCTCTAGAAGTTGCTAATCTAATTCTAGAGTTTCTCACTTCCTTTTCTAGAATTCTCCATCTCTAGGACCTTCATTTTCCACCACCTTCCATCAATTTAAAATTATCAAAAAATTTCCCATATCTTTAACCTTCCCCACTCTCAACCAATTTCCACAATTGATCAACCTCTGAAATGGCTTCATCTCAACAATCCATTCCTCCACATGTGGCTTCTATAAATTGATGACACCTCTCCCATGCAAACAAAAACTATAAGAAGCATACTAACATCTTGTCACCTTGATAATCAAGAAAACAAATCATACTAAAGTACTGCAAAAATCAAGAGCCAATAAGTAATCAATCCCACAATAATTCATCTTGGGTCAAACAATCAAATCGGGGGAAATCAACTTTAACTGGAGAAATTCCACTCAAGGTAAAAGGATGTATAATCTTCTTTGTTCCAATTATCATGAAAACTAAGTCGTAATAACAAACATGGTAGATGGAGGAGGATGAGGTGGTGGAAGAATATCAGGATTGTCCCCTATCCACTGTGCTCGAGGGGTGAGACATGTTTGGTATGAGATCTCACTCATCATTATATTGTTGATGTTTCTCTTAGGATCATAAGTTTCATGATTGAGATTGATGGTGGGTGCAGAAACTTTGAAAAAACCAACCGATGGAGTTTTCCTTACGAAGGGGTACCCCACCCAATTCTGACCACCACCACCATTACCATTGAGCTATGGGTTAAAACTCCACCACTTTGGTTGGGTGATTATACATTAAGATTATAGGAGGAAAGTGATCAGTGTATCTTTAGATGTGATATCTTACAATACCGCATCAGGTTGGCATATGAAACATAATGTTTTCACACAACAACTGTGTCATAATGGCTAGAAGTCGACATTTTTATATAAAATCTAGAGGCATTTTCATGATTAGATAGTGTCATTTTCATGAAGGTTATGATCCCCTCAATGTGAGAGCAAGGATAATAGGTGATTCTAATTTGTAGGATGTAATTTCTTGTGCTTGTGTAATACCTATGTGTTTACAAAGCATCACACCCAGACCTAATCCCAATAAATTTATCAATCATAAATAATCCTATCTATCTATAGTAGTGTTATTATCATAAAGTAACATTTTTATCTTTCCAACACCAATATCGAAAGAGAACTGTTAGGTGTAAACATTTTGGCAATAACTCGGTGATATTTTTTAGGATTTTATTAGTTGAGTCCCCTAGAATGTTAGGACTTTTTTCTAAGATAAAATCAATTAGGGATGCAAAAATTTGAAAAAATGGATTTTTCTTACTAAATTTCCATTCTGACTAGTAACGTTATTTTTGCATGGGTTAACATCATTTTCAGATGTGTTTAGCATAGAATTTGGTTATTGGTAGGTGGGAGGTAGATCATTTTCTCTGAATATGATATTTTTTAGATGATCCTTGTATAAATTTTTCATACTCTGAACATAATAATTTCACAAAAAAAAATTTCAAAAATGCTATGGGTCATGATTTTTATATAAAATGTGACATTTTCATGATAGATTGTGTCATTTTCATGGAGGTTATGATGCCCTCTTCACTAGCATTAGGTATTTTGGTTTGTACGATCTTGTCTGTGTGTTGTGTAAGATCTCAAAATGTGTCCTACAAATCTCTCACACCTCCTAGGATATCTACATGAGTTGTAAATATAAATCACTCAATATAACCAGCCTAAAAATATGAGTTGTCATCATCCATCATCATTTACAATTTATCCAATTGTAAATTCATAATTAACTCTCCACAAACTTAATAAACATAAACCACATATATACCTAGCATGTCCCCCTTAGTGTGAACCCATTTTTGAACATCTTTATCTTGCTACTAGAATGTGTCACCTCTACTCTTGATCTTGATGGTTTTGTCTTCAGAATAACCAACATACCTTCAAATGGTTTTACAAGTGTTTATACCAATAAATGATTAAAACAAAGGATCAGTTTTCCATTGGATAACTAATAACCACAAAAAATGTATGGTTTTATAAGGTCAACCAATCCAATTAGATGTCATGATGATACGATACTCTTTTAGCATCTCATATCCTTCTTACATGTAGGGGATAAATCTTAATCAAATCAACTAGGATCACTTATACCCTACCCAACAACTAAAACCATGCAACTGAATGCAAAAAATCACCATAGGTTATATCGTGTCCCCATCGTTGGCAACTGAAAAGAGGACTGATGAAAGTCCTCCTTCCTCACATTTCACAAATATAACTCATCCATCTACGATGTTATCTAAACTCAGTTGGACTTTTATCATACAAGCTCAAAATACCCCCCAATCTAATTTCAAGACTCATTGTGTACAAGCGAAAAATGCATGCCTAGGAATAATGTAGGTACATTTTTTTTAGAATGGGGTGATAATGACAAACCAAGATGATCCTCTTTAAAATTATTTTACTCAATTTAAGAAAGTTCAACGATGATGATGAAGACAATAGTTGTTGAGACACAAAAGATGAAAAATATAATCAAGGTAATTAAATATAAATTGATACACAAGTATTTTATAGGACAGAGCCCATGATTTAACCCATACCTCTTTGATAACTAACACAGACTTGATTATGAATACCCACTCAAAATCTAATTAAAATTTGGGATTCATTACCTAACAAGTTACAACCTATGAGAACGCAAATAAAAACATTTGCTAACGTATATACAAACAAAAACAACTTTAACTACCACAATAAATAATCAAAATCCACTCAGAATATGCCCTTACTTACATTTGTAACTATGAAATCTTTCAAACAAC
Source organism: Taxus chinensis (assembly GCA_019776745.2). Classification (NCBI taxonomy): domain Eukaryota; kingdom Viridiplantae; phylum Streptophyta; class Pinopsida; order Cupressales; family Taxaceae; genus Taxus; species Taxus chinensis. The sequence goes on along the minus strand of CM034150.1, from coordinate 83,957,960 downwards.
TTTATAAATGAATTGAAGCAATCTAGAAGATTTATGTGGACTCAGGGATCATAGACCATTATAATCTTGGACAACGAATTGACAAAGAGAATAAACTCTCCCACTACAGTGGAAATAATATCTTCAGCAAAGTTATTGACATGCAATACCAATGAGCTACCTCATTGGCCTATGATACTCACATATGATATTTTTTTTAATAAATATAGACCCAACAATAGGCGAGACTTGTTATTTTCTTCCAAAAATTGTTGTAATGAATTCCAATAAAGATCAATAACCCATTAACCAAACTAATCATTCACCCAAAAATTTACAAACTATAGTGATGGAAATGATCGCTTTATATTCGCACCAGACTTTTATTCTCATATGGGAACTGGTACCACTGAATATCGAGAAAATAAATCACTCCTCTAAGACTTGAGGTCATAATCCACATGTGAATGGTAGAATAACGAATTTATGTTTGGATATTTCCTGAATCCTGTTATTACTAAACATAAATGACGCATCTAATCTAAATTGGCTTCCTAAATCTATATGGTGAGAATTGGTTTTACCCAATGAACAAGCTATCTGTAATGGAATTTTGAATGGATATTTCAGGATATAGTCATCTCTAATATTGATGCCTAATAAAAGACTTTCAAATCCCATGAAGTCTCATGATCTGTGTATAGGCACATGTGCTTAAGAAATACGTATCATACGAGGCATTGCACTAAGTTATGGAGTCATAGATAGTAGGAAACCTATACAGATATGTCATAATAGTTCATTTCAGAAATCTTGAAGCCTCAAAGAAATCTAAATTTTGAAATCCAAACTAATTACCTGCTCTTATACCAATTTTATGTCCCTAGATGAGCCTTGTATAGGGAATGGAGAAATTGTCGCTCAAATCATTGATACAGCCTCCGATTTTACTAGGATGTGAATAGGACGTTTGGCGCGCTTGGGACACATGGGATCACCTCTCAATCTATGGGACTTGGGCTCAAACTCAACCTCAAAGCGCGCAGAATGTAATAGGCTTCCTCTTCCTAGGGTAAGTGTTGTGCTACTCCTAGTGTAGCAAGATGAATGAGTTTATGCTATTCAGATCCATAACATAGTTTAACATGGGTCTTAGGGAAAGAGATATTCCAGATTTGAAATCTATACTAGAGCAATGGTGATTCACAACAATAAAGGGTGTTTCATAGACTTAGGAAGGGTTCAACCATGCAAGAGGGTAGTGTGTACCATCATGTCAACCTCACCTACTACAACTTAGAGAGGGTACATGATACCACAAACTAAGAGACATGTGTTCCATTTGTTAAAATTTAACAGACCGAGTAATATACACATGAACTTCTTACAATGAAGTAGGATGACCATCAAGTTTATGTGTGCATCATATCTAGCAGCATATCTTCACAGTACACTCAATACTCTAGTCCTACTCGATAAGCTACAGCATACTCCACTAACATGATTTATAAGGGTGGGGACTTTCTCAGTGTCACCTGCAAGTATGATAATTCCACAAAGATAGGTCAGCATGCTGAAAATAACCATGCGCCTTCACAATAATAGACACACATGCAAGTGATTCTAATAATATGCATCAATGCTTCATAAATTCAGACTAGTAGGCAATAATTGCCATTATTAGTCTTGAACCCATGTAAAGCGCTTGAGTAGTCGTTTCTCCAAAACATAAGAACAACTATGCAGAAGTCACATAGGATTCTTGAAAAGCATACGGTCACCTAAGAATCTAACTGTCCCGCTATCTCCAAAAATATCCCGTACTCCTTTGAAATGAGCTTCTAACTTCCCGAATTATAGAAGAATATGTGAGAAAGAAGCATGTGTCCTGTCCCTATCCTTCCATGCCTTTAATTGAAGGACCATGATGTCTTTATTACATGAACCTTCAGTGTGAACTACCTGCTAAGGTATCCATCCTGGGTCATCTACTCAACTGATTACCCCAGTCTTCAAAACTGTATTTACGCCATGGAAATAGTTACCTCTTGATACTTTTAAAGAATAAAGAATAAGGAATGAAATGAAATTAAAGAATTATTGTACAAAAATGACTTTCACCCTGCAACGTCCTCTATCTCAACTGGAAGAATTGATTCTGGATATTCCTCTTTTATTTCAGCCTCTAAGGCTTGCCAATCACTCAGCATGGCTTCTGCCTTTTTTTGGCAATCGGGCCCTTTTGCATTGAGTCCTCCGAATGGTGGACTATCAAACTTGATTCTTATCATTTCGCTCTGTTAACTCGAAACCATTTATGCATTCCTCGTTCAAACTTCATGAAACATCACCACGAGCTCCCAACTGATTCGACCTGGCTTTGTTTTGCATATCAACTCGAGCACCCGGTCTCAACTCGGACTCTCACATGTCTATGTACCGAGCTCATATTTACCATCCTGCACATCTGATTTCCTTACTCCTTGAACAACAATGGGTCTATGCTCATTGGTTATAAACTCAAGCACTAGCTCATGCATTGAGCTCTTCTTTGATTCGGTCGATCTCTTGAGCTATTCTGTGCTTTGTATCTGCGGGAAATATCAAGATTTGTTCGATCATGTTCACATTTTCACGCCTCTAAGAATGGTTTTACCACAATGCTCACGGTTCTTCCTTATCATATAACACTTGTAGTAAGAATGTTTAGCTTTGCCATAATAAGCACAATTTGTACCTTCCAAACGATGAGAAAATGCCATTATTAATAAAGACCTAATGTTGCCATGATGATGACACAGTCTCATGCCCATAACATGTCTGATAGACACCCTAAGACTGATTTTTTGGCCAAAGAGCCCCTTGGTATTTTGGCAGTGCACCCGGAAATCTCAGCTCCAATCGAAAATTATGCTACTATTGGAACCTATGGCATAGGTAGCCGTGAGCTATACAATATACTCATTTTTTCAGAAACTAAAAAGATCCTTCATGTTACAATTTGCAACACATAAAAGGAGTCCTTCAAAAAATACATTGAACAGCTGGGGCAGCCAAGAGGACCTTGGAAAAAATGTACAGTAACAACTATATGAATTCTTCCTTAGTCGTGGATCAAAGCTAATAAGCCGATAAAACCGGCTCGAAACTACAGTATAATCGTCCATTGTTAAAAACGAGCTTCTCTGAACCTGGTAAAAGAATATTTTATTGTCTGATTGAACGCACATAATGGAAAGGTATAAATATTGCCTCTGCTCTCGGATTTTCTCGAAGAGACCATTCACGAGTAACAAGGATGTAGCAGGCAAAACGGCTGACCGGGTATCTTCAGAGTTGACCTTCGCATTCAATTCATTTCTAGGGGAAAACAATGCCGAGCAATATGAATCGTTTCGCTCTGCACGTAATAAACCTTCATCTCCTGGTTCATGGAAATTCTATGAAGCCTCGAACAGCGTGACTCCAATCCATCGTGCATGGCAGTGAATATTTGTTTTCTGCAACTGTGCGCTGGAAGCGCTGAAAACGGCTTCTACTGTATTGCACATGCCTGCTGCCTGGTTGATGATTTTCTCTCGCGGCCACCGAACTGGACGAGTTTTGAGCACTGCTTTCCTGTTACTCGATATCATTTGACAAATATCTGCATAATGAGATGAGCGGCCTGTAGCCTCCGCAGAAATTGGTATCACGTCGCGTTTTTTTCCATGACCCGCTCTAATTCACAACTGTCCTATTAATCCTCCCGGTGACTCGCACAAAGACTCGGACCACTCCAACTGCGCGGGGTTTTCATGACGGATTGCCATCTTAATTTTTCCCATTTGGCAGTGTTTGCCTGAATCTCCCCTTCGCGGAAGTTTAGTCATGGTTTGCCAAACCAATATTTCCACGGTTGGCAGTTTGACCCGATTTCTCCAACGCGAAGTGAACAGCCTCAGCGCGGGATTTAACAGCTTGGCCCGCCATCATCAAATTTCCGCTTGGCATTACTTGCCGGAATCTCCCCTACGTGGAGTGAACAACATGGTTTGCCATCTTAATTTTCCCATTGGCACTGGTCGCCTTATTTCCCACGTAACGGCCCCTCGCATGAAGCTTGCGACTCGTCTCTACGAGCCCCGAGTGTTTTCATTGTTGAATAACTCCCACCGAGCCTTGTTTATCCTTACCGGGCTCCATTTCCTCTGAATCAGCGAGCTTCTCATGAGTTTCACCAAGCTCTACGCATCGAGCAGATCTGCCTTCGACTGAACTCAGTCACTAGATTGCTTCAATGCAGCTGTGTTGCCCATAACCCAAAGCGCTCTGCGAGCTCGTGTCAATGTCACATTCATGTGGCGAACATCAGCTATAAAACCAACCCCATGATTTGCATCTCGGACACAAGACATAATGATTATATCACGCTCCTGGCCTTGAAAGGCATCTACCGTATTGATATATAAACCTTTTCCTTCATCAAATTTGAGGACAACATCAAACTCTCGGTGTAAACATTTCAGCTGTAGCTTGTAAGGTGTGATCATTTCAACAGAAACCTTTATGCTTGCCAACCTAGTGACTCGTTGAAGATGCTCGTATAATTGCAAAGCAAATTATGCTCCATGAATATTCTGATATGAAACAGTTATACCTCTATGAGATCCGCTTCCATGAACTACATCGTAAAACGAGTAAGATCTCGATAGAGAATTTTTGTAATAAATTTCCTCAGGTTTCCTGGTAACACTCCCACTGTCACTTAATCGATTTCCATAAAAATATCTTGAAGGAAAATCCCGAATTTGAGGATGCATTTGATGCTGAACAGATAAAAACATAGTTGGGCGACCTGCTTGTTGGAAGTGCTCAAAAGAACTCTTACTATACTGCAACATGCTTGCTGCCTGTGCACCGAATACTCGACCGAGGAAGGTCTGAACACCATTACAATTCACAGTTCTTTGTAAGATGTTGGTTTGACTCAATTTCACATTGGTATTCGATAGTGCTTATACTATCTTCCTGAGTCGATAGAAGTCCTTCCATTATGTAATTACAAACCCGAGATTCAATGATGTTGAACCTCCCATATCTGCATAATTTTATAACATCTCGGTCAAACAAGATAATTCTCCCAAGTGGTTGGTCGAGCGTTGTCTTAGTGGATTAAACCTGACATCATGTTGACTTTGACTCTCCCTGACTTGGCCTTCGGATCTTTTTGCATCGATCTCCACCGGGATCCTTGTACAATTCCTTTCATTCGTCAATTTTCAACGAGCTATATTTTGCATTAACAAGGCCATCGTCGAGCTCTTACAATTGAGAGTCTCTACTGAGATGATTTCCGAGATGACTATCAATTTGACACCGGGTTCTTTATCAACTCGACCCTGAACTCTCCACTGAGTTGAGATCAACTGGGTGCCTTTCGATGCTAGGTGATCTCTTCATATACAATTTAGGAATTATTTTTAATTATTGCATTTCGATAATAACCGAAGGTGGGTTCCTAGCACTATTATTTTATTTTGAACGTGATAGGACCCCGTTGTCCAATCTTGCCAGGTGTGCAAAATTGGATAACACATAGAAATGGAGAAATTTCCTCATCATTGATACAACCTAGAATTTACCAAAAATAACCTAGGCGCGCTGCCACATCACTCAATCTAGACTGAAAACTCACCCAAAGCGCGCAAAGGTAAAAGGCCCCTCTTTAGGGTTGTTTGTGCAGGATTTCTCAAATATTTAGGCACTAGGAATAAGTCTTAAAGGCATTTCATCTCTTTGTCATGGTTTTCCAAGGCACTGACAGTGATCACAAGCCTTGCAATATGCCTTACAATCTTTATATAGGGTATCCCACCATAATCCAGCAAGTAGAATCTTACACGTAGTGGCATCACCGGCATAGTGCCCACCTGCAATACTCACCATCTAGTCCTACTATACTATGATATATGTGCACTACATGTTCTAGTACAGGGTCGATGCAATACTTCATCTTCAGCGCTAACATAATGTACCAAAATAGGTCGCATTGCTGAAAATCAACCATGCGCCTTCACAATGGTAGTCACACATGCGAAGTGCGCTAAGTAATAGTTCTCTTCTGGTTAACTAGTAGGAATAATTATATTATTAACTTGAACCCATGTAAAGCGCTCAGTAGTCGTGTACGTAGAAACACATAGCCTATGTGTGTCACATAATTCTTTATACGGTTTGTGTGCACATTCCCGCTAACTCCAGTAATAACCCGTGCATCGGGCAATGGCTAATTCTTTAATATGTCCTTGTCATTTGTGCATGTCTCCTAACCTGTCCTTCCATGGATTAAATGTGTCCTAGTCTTATGAATTAACCTTCAGTGTGCCTCCTGTTAAGTACCATCCTTTCTGTAAAATCAACATTACCCCAGACATAACTGTAGTTACGCCATCGGCAATAGTGTGCCCCTTGATACTTTTAACGGGCTAAAGTTTAAGGAATGAAATGAAATTCAATGCCATGTGATTGGTATAAAAATGAATTTCACTCTACAATGGTCCTCTGTCTCAACTAGGAAGACTTGATTCTGGATATTCCTCTGTTATTTCAGCCTCTAAGGTTAGCCAATCATTGAGCAAAGCTTCTGCACTCTTTTGGAATATCTGATGTAATAGAGTCTAATTATTCTCTGCGCAGTCTCTTCAACTCATTCCGCAATACTAGAAAAATGTTGGATATTGCAGTCACCCCTTATTTCTATAAGATCCATCGTTCTCCAGTTATGAGCTTCCCAATTTCATCCAGCCTGTCCTTATGGGGGTCATGGGCTGCTAGAAGCGTCTCACGATTTTTGCTACACTAGCGCAATGGTTAGTCTCCACGCACCCCAAATTCACAGAATTCATGTGCCTTGTAGACTTCATTTTCTCCTTCAATGGTTCTCGATCCTGTAGCACTGCCTACTGGTTCCCCCCAGTAGAATGTCAATACATGGTCTCCTTTCTAGTAATCTCCTCCTACAGGGTTTGCAGCAATGCCTCATAAGATGAAATATTTATAACCACTAAATCCCTTGCATATAATCACCTAGTCATGAGTCATAAGAATCCACTTGACACCTCACTGTGTCTACTATGTAGGATGCCTTCCTCATTCTGATAATGACACATAGGATTCTTCAGTTGGATCAACTAAAATCAAGCATCGTCCATTCGAAAATACATGTGACCATGACAACTATTTCCTCACGCACGTGGTTTCCATGTCAAAGTCCATCAATTCACATCCATAAAAGTACTTGAGGCCCACTATATTCTGGAATCATGTGTAGACAATTTTACTTGTGTCCTTTTCATAGCCCATGACTGGTGCAACATACTCCCCACTTGTCCTCTTTAATATTGGCCCCTTAGGAACTTGAGAACTAAGGTTTGGATTTGGATCATTTATGTCCTAAGAAGTATCTTGCTCTGTTTATCCTGGCTTCTCTACTCCTTCTTCTTCATCCTTCATTTCTTCGTCCTTGGGTTCCACCACATCCTCTAGTGGTATAGGAGTTCCAGGCGTGCTCTGTGTAGACTCCTCTGCCTCCTCATTCAGCTATAACTTTCTCCTTCTTTTCTTAGTTGTCTTTCTATGAGATTTTTATATGGCACCAAAGAAAACACCTGTAGATATGTATGTAGGTCCAAACCCTAGCTTGAATCTATGTGCCCTAGTTAAAATCATGTGCCCTAGCTCTTTTGTAACACTCCACTTTGCTTAAACCTTTCACAAATGGGGACACAAGCTTCTCCTACGCACAAATCTATTCTCCATGTCTGATTTCACACTCTCTACACCTCAATACTCTTCGCTCAACTCAGTCGCACTTAGCTCATTCAAATTCTTGTGATCACAACGGTAAAAATGGACTTGCATCATGTCCTTATATAGATTTTCAAAAATTTGGTGCATTTATTTCTCCTTCACCTACCAACAATCCTCTCATTAATTGACCATTTTCACAATTTCCACATGGTACATCTTCGCACCTCATCTATAACCTTCTAACGTACCTTCCTACCTTCTGGCTACAGAATTATCTTCAACACTCTTCCATGTGCTTGAGTACCTCGCCACTGCGCCTTCTCCTCGTAGTATCCACGGTCGTTGCTTACCTCACGTTATATTGTTCCTTCGTTTATCTCCATATATGGTCCTTATTTGGAAGCAATCTTCTGTCCACCAACTCTCCAAAATTGAATAGAACCTGTAGCAGTTTGTTCCTTTATGTGTACCCATTTTTCAATAACCACCCCACACAAATGGTATGTGCAGTCCTCTGCGCATAAAAATACTGTAAATGGTAATCAGCTTATGGCACACAAACATGCTTATTTCACAAAACACCAACTAAATTGAAAAAGCATAGTGGAGAAGAAGGGAATACATTAAAGGAATACATAATTTGAAACCCTAATCTAAATTGGAATAGTTCCTTATTACAAACACCAAGAAGGCTTATTTATAGTAGGGCTTCATCCTACTCCCATTGATGTAACCGGGTAACCATATTCCATCAAGCACTTCTAACTGGCAAGCTCTTGTTTAAAGTATGTACGTGATAACATATGGTCCTAACCAATGTACTTTGAGTTTTCTTGGATGACACAGAAACTTAGATTCATAAAGAATCACCCTTTTTCCATGACGCCCCTATCATGCCATGATTTCTGCCTGGCTTTTTCTTGCTTCTGACTCCAGCGTGTTATTGGTCATCACTCATCCATCTTAATCAATTATTCAATTCATTCTTCTAAGGCTTTTTCATCAGTTAGACCTCCAAGATGCACAATACACAAAGAAGGTAACATGAATTCCATAAGAAGAACTACTTCTGCATCAAACACCAATTGAAAGGGTGTGGCCTTGTTTAGCTACTTGTAGGTCGTTTTATACGCCCAAATCATGACAAAAAATTTATCATCCCAATCTTTTCTTCCAACATCACAATTTTTTGTGAATATGTGGCTCAAAATCTTGTTGAAAGCCTCAGCAGTCCCATTTTCCTAAGGATGATATGGTGTATTATTATGTTGTGCAATCATGAACTCATCCAATAGAATTATGATTATCTCATTCAAAAAATGTGTTCCCTTATCACTTTTCAAACTCAAAGGGCATCCATACCTTGCAATAATATTTTCCCATATAAACTTGGTTGCAGTAACTATTGTATAATCCTTTGTAGGTGTTGCTTCTTCCCACCTTTTCAGATAATCTGTGTAAGTGATGATGTAATTTGATCCAGTCCTATATGCGGTTGGTGAAATAGGACCTACAAAATCTATATCCCATTTCTCAAATATTTAGGCACTAGGAATAAGTCTTAAAGGCATTTCATCTCTTTGTCATGGTTTTCCAAGGCACTGACAGTGATCACAAGCCTTGCAATATGCCTTACAATATTTATATAGGGTATCCCACCATAATCTAGCAAGAAGAATCTTGCACGTAGTGGCATCACCGGCATAGTGCCCACCTACAATACCACCATGATCCTCTTCTATGATATATGTGCACTCATGTTCTAGTACACATTGATGCAATACTTCATCTCGGCCTAACTTGTACAGGTCACCGCTAATCAACATAAATGGTGTCATGCGAATGGCAAGTTGTTTCTTTTCTGAGGATTTCATTCTTTCTAGCGTCATACCTGTACGTAGAAACACAACTATGTCCTCTAATTCTAATGGTGCACATTGTAACCAGTATAACTGTGCATCGGGCATGGTATCTTTAATTTCCTGCATGTCTTCTCCTAACTATATTCTAGATAAATGGTCCAGTCCAAAATTACTTTTCCCTGGTTTTACCACAACTGTAAAATCAAATTCTTAGAATAAGAGTACCCATCGGCATATGTGCCCCTATACAATGGGCTTGTTTACCAAATACTTCAATGCCATGTGATTGGTATAGAATACAAATGGTGTTGTTAGTAGGGACTATCTGAACTTGTGTAGCACATAGATCATTGACAAAGCTCTGCACTCTACAGTTGTATAATTTTCTCTGTATGAGTCAACTTTCTACTAGAAAAATAGATAGGATTATCTATAATACCTTCTCCAGGATGAGCTAACACCGCGCCAATGGCCGTGTCAGAAGCGTCCACATGTACATGAAATGGTTAGTCCCACGAGGGAAAGCACAAAATAAGTGTTGTAGTAAGTTTCTCCTTCAATGTCTCGAATGTGCACTGCTACGGCTCCCCCAGTAGAATGTCTCTTTTCCTTTTAGTAACTCCTCCAAGGGTGCAACAACCTTAGCATACCCTTTAATAAATTTTCTATAATACCTAGTGTGACCTAAGAATCCGTGCACCTCACTTTTACTGGTAGGATCTTCCAAGCTGATAATGACTATAATCTTAGTTGGATCAACTAAAAAACATTCCTTGAAAATGATGTGCCATAATAGTGTGCCAAATGGGTGTAGCAAATATGCATTTCTTGATGTTCAAAGAGATGCTTAACTTGTGACAGATGTCAAACATTAAGCATAAATTATCACTATGATCCTTAGATAAGTCCATACACCGTCCAATCATCTAAATAAACCTACAACATAGTTGCGAATAAAATATTTCCCATGCTTGGTTAACTATGTGCGATAATTACAGAAGGTGCGCTTTCCAAACCAAAAGGCATCACTCAAACATTAAGCATAAATTATCACAATGATCCTTAATAAGTCCATACACAGTCCAATCATCAAAATAAACCTACAAGAATTTTTGAGTAAAATATTTGAATGCTTGGACAACTATGTGCGAAAATACAGAAGGTGCGCTTCAAAACTTCCCCATTTAGTGGTAAAAGTAGCCTTTTCCTAATCCTCCTGTGCAATCCTAACCTTATGATACCCAGAGAATCCATCTGTAAATAAATAGATCTCGCGCCTTGCAACACCTTCTAATATTTCTTCTGTGAATGGCATAAGAAAGGGATCAATTACACATGCATCATTCAACTCCTTGTAGTCCACACAGATCCTAATCCAACCATCTTTCTTTATACTGATCACCATTAGGATAACCCATTCTGACTCGTCCAGGGGCTTGATGATTCCAGACTTCAACATTTTATCAATTTCTTCTTTGACCTTTTCGCTCAAGTTGGGGTTCATTCTATAGGGTCTCTTCCTAACTGGGGTGCACACCTTCCTTAAGCTTTATCTTCATTTCTCCTAATGATTCATGCACGCCTTTTAGTTTATGGTATCCCCTAGGAAATAAGTCCTTATAATCTCGTAGTAACTCAATGATTTTTTCCACTTCAAATTCAGAGCAATAATACCCAATGATGGCCTCCTTAGGCTCAACATCCAATCCAATATTCACTTTCTTTGTTTTCATAGGTTCATGATAGGCACGTCGTGGTCTTATCTACACTGTCCAAAACCTCACGCTGACCTGTTGAATTATCTGCATCCAGATTTTCTATTGCTTCATCATCCATTAAGTAGACCATCTTCCCTTGTGCTTTCTCAAGGCAAGCACACTTAAGTAGTGTGGCATATGTCTCTTTTTCTTCAGCAAAATGTGCTCCTGAGTTGTTTCCATCAAATAAATCCTAAATGAGTTCTTCCACCTTTACAATGTCTCCCATAGTTAACCATTTTATAACCTTAATGACTCTTCTACTAGAGGTTTAGTAGACAAGTAGTCAAAAGTTTGGATCATTCCTGCAATCAAATCCTGCCAATTTTTAGTCTCTCTATGGAGTTCCGCATATACATACCAAGCGCACCGCGCATCCTTATAAAGTGGAATAAAATTTATGCACCCAGAGTGATGGTGGTAAATCTTCTTGTCCCTCTGTCCAGAGTCTTTCACACTATTGAATGTGGTGTTGAACAGGGTTATTACCATGATAGGTTCATATTTGAGTAGGTGCATTGCTCTTGGAAAACCGAGTAGAAAGAGAAATCTTGGTTTCATTCCATCCTACAATATTATCCCTATGAACCACCCACCAGCACACTACTATCCCACGTAGGGTATATGCTAGCATATTCTATCTCTCCAACCGGTTTATCCATTGTTCCTCCATGGTGGTCAGAAATACCATAGGGTCTCCTTCTCATGTACTGAGTTGTTACCTATTCTCCTAATACAACGAGGTCTATTGGTCCACGCAAATGTTCTTCTTACTTTACGCCCTACCAACTCGTAATTACCATGAGCCCAATTATCACAAGCAATACTTGTAGTATCGCTAATAGACTATGCATCTTCCCATTGAATGATTCCTTCTTTAGATGGACCAAACACCTCTGGGTCCCAGATGTCACATACATAAATCCTATTCAGATCTTCCTCACTCAAAGGCTCAACATAGGGCGTATATTTCCCATCGGTTAAAGGGATAATAACCCTTTCCTCCTTATTCTCAAAACTGATATAACCCTTGTTGAACTGAAGATCAGCATTATTTGCATAACACCAAGGGTGCCCAAGTAGAGCTAGGAAGTTGTCTGCTTCTGCAAGTGCCAAAACCTCAAAATCCCCTGTGAACTTAGCCCCTTGTATAGTAATGGATGCATCTTTTAAAACTCCAATAGGGGTGGCCTTGGTTCAATTAGCCATAAATAACACATTAGATGATGGCTGTAATGGGGCCTCCCCATCTATACCCATGCATCTAAAGTAAGCACGTTGACTTTCACGCCTGTATCAATTAATATATTACTCAAAAGGCATCCATCCATAAAAACATTCAGAGTGAATTCCTTTTCATAGTCTAAGTTATGAGGGGAAATATTTTCATGTAGGATCTATCATCCAGTCTCAATACTTGCGCGTGGAGTGTTTCCCTTTCTGTAATGGGGCCTCCCCATCTATACCCATGCTATCTAAAGTAAGCGGAATGATATTCTCCTGGCACAACATTTTGCACACCTCCTTCAAGTCATCAATATCATTTTGGACCGTCTCTGCTACTTTCTTTTGCTCCATCTTCCGTGATTTTTCCTTTAAACATTGTATTTCACCCTGAAGATTTTTGAGTACCTCCATGGTTTCCTAATAAACCTCCTTCTGATGGATAGGATCTGGGTACCATGCATATAGAACCTCCTCCTTAGTGATGGTAGGCTTCTATTGCAATGCTTCTTTGGCACACACCGCTTCAGCGTGGGTAGTGATCTTTATAGGTAATACCTCGGATTCCGGTTCCAACTTGGGCATCCACTGATTTTCCACAGTGCATTGTATCCTAACCATCCCTGCACCTTTGTTTTCTTGTTTATGTTGCTTCAAATATGCTTGTATAATTCTAGGCATTACTCATAGCTATGATTCTTTCCACAGAAGGAACAAGTAATATTTTGAGGACATTCGCACCTGTAGTGGTCAGGAGATCCACATGTATAAAATTTTCTGTGAGGAAACTCACCTCATCCACCACCACAGCCTCGGCCTCTGAATCCACCATGGCATCCTCGACCTCTGCCAAGAAATCCTTCATAACACCCTTCATTCCAATCATAGCAAGCTTGATTGTGATCCTGATCCTGATGCTCATTCTTTCCTTTAGAGTTATCTGAGACTCTTTTATGTCGCACACCAATATCTATAGCATCATGGATCTAACCAATCAATCTACAGTCCTCTGTATCGTGATTTATGGACTAAAAAATCTTACAATAGTAGGATACGGTCTTCCTTATTGCGCATTGTAATAATGGGCAGTGGCTAGCATCATGGTTCAAATGACTTATCTCACAGTCTAGTAATATTGAACATATTGATCTGTGGGGACAACTATCCTTGGTGTGCCCTTCCACTTCCCAATCTGTACACCAAATCCTCGTGTGTGTCTCATGTGCTAAATTTACCAATAGTTTCTCCAACTATTTTGTCATAGCTATAATTTGTGCTTCTAAAAATGGGCTCACCCTAGTGTTTATGCTCCTGGCTTCCTTAGTGCGCAAAGTTGCTTTAAGTGCTTTGCACGGATCAATGTATGTCTTATGTGACAAATCCCTTCTAAAAGGTGTGATCAGACCTCCAACAAACCATTGTGCATGCTGGCTTGCGTGAATATCATAAGAGAGCTTAGATAAAATCATTTTCAAACATGCATCACACTCCCTGACACTCTCAGTAGTGTCTTGATTAATATCCTTGAGCGCACATATACTCTTCTGCTCGAACTCAGAGATGTGAAACTCTTTAAGGAAAACATTTTTTAATCCTGCATAGTCTACGTAGGTCTAATCATGGTCAAACTTTCTGTACTAGCTATGTGCATGCCCTTGTAACGTAGTGGCAAATTGACTTGCTTTGCACTCAGAAGCCATGATTCCTTTTGCACACCATATTATTTCACACATGTGCACTTATTCAACAGCATATTATATGCCCCTATATTTTGGAATATGAAGAGACATCTCAATATAAATATTTTGGGGTTGGTATGTACCTTGACCACCTCATCCAGAACCTCCTATGTTTCCTCTTCCTCTAGAACCACTAGATCCACCGGAACTAGAACCACCTATACCTTCTAATCCTCCACCCGTATCTGGAACTGTACCAAAATATGTACTTCACTGGGTCCCAACAATAGTATTAAACTACACCCCTACAGTTTGTGAAGTGTTACCACTCCTAGAAGTGAGTCCAAAATTCTACGTGCTTGAATTCTATGCATATGATGCACCTGAAAAGGTACCTCCAAACAACAATGAAGACGTTTTCCCTACCATCAATGTACTTGTTATGTGACTTACTCCTACTCTCCTACTACCTAAGTTAGCTTGTTGATTACTTTTCATACTAGATACTGGAAAACCAAGTGTAAGGGCTAGGTTACTAGATAGAATCAGATGCGCGCCCGTGGCCCAGGTCGTCTCTATAGGTGAACTTCCATGTGAGGCTGAGGGGAGTTCCCTGCCATGCTTTCATAAATGGGGGAGTTCCTAATGCCCCGACTCTATGCCTTCTGCATGAGATCTAAATCCTTCACGAGCCATCTCTCTCCTCAACACCATTCGTTTTGCAACATCCCATTACTTCTCTATCTCCCTCTCATGCACCTCATTATACTTAAGTCACCTTTCTTCTCTCTCCCTTTCTACCGCTAGGTCTACCATCTTTCACCAAACTTGTTCCTGTCCCGATGCGTGGTGGGGTTTAGTTAGCCATTGGTTTGATATCTAATTTCAGGGTCACCATCAAAATTTTGATCGCTAGTGAAATGCCTTGCAAGTAAGTTCCCCTGGGATATAATAAAAAATTGAATTCTGCTACCTCTGTGAAAGAATAAGTGGATGTTGAGTACTCTAGAATATAACTATTTAGAACACCACGAAACCAAGTATCCACAGTGCGTGTCCAAATCAGATCAGCATCATAAAGGGCCTAAAATTCTTCCTGCGTCTAGATAAGTGTGTGATACCTCTAATCCCTTTTAGACACATAAGCAACCGGCCACTCGTACAGTTCTACCAGAAAAATAACAAAGAATCTCTCATACAAACTGTCATACATATTCGGTTCCACCCATGAGTGTGTGTTAAACTTAGATCTGGTGTTGAACCTCCATGCGTATTCTTCTTCTAAATATTATATCCACTCCTCAACACTTAGTAGGGTCAACCGGTATTTCTTCATCATGAAGAGTCCTGAAAATAACTGAAAAAGGAGGTCCCAACAATGGAACCAATGATGTAGCCTAGAATTTACCAGAAATAATCTAGGTGTGTTGCCACATCACTCAGCCTAAACTGAGTGCTCACCCAAAGTGCGCAAAGGTAATAGGCCCCACTTTAGGGTTATTTGTGCAGGATGTTAGCAAGATGAAGAGTTGATGCATTCAGATCCATAAATAGTTTAACATTCTACAGAGCATATTCCAGATCTAAATCTAAAGAGTAATGGATTCAAACAATATCCATAATGAATTCAACCATGAAAGATCTATTTGTAATCATGCTTAACACCTTGAATTAGTCAGTACACTTCATTATATTTAACACAGTAAATACACATAAGCTTCTTACAATAAGTAATACCATAAGTTTATGTGCGCATCAGATCTAGCAACATATCTTCATAATAACTCATATCCAGTCCTACTATACTACGCATATCACTACATATTTATAAGGGTGGGGACTTGCCCTTCACCACTTACATAATTACCAAAATAGGTCGCATGCTAAAAATAGCCATGTGCCTTTACACTAATAGACACACATGCAAGTGCGCTAATAATAGATCTCTTATGGTTAGCTGGAAGTAATAATTCTATTATTAACTCAAACCCATACAAAGCGCTTAGTAGTTGTTCCTCCAAAAATAGCCTATGAGTGTCGCATAAATCTTTATCTGGTTTGTGTGCTTTGCCCATTATCTCCAAAAATAGCTCGTACTCCTGATAATGGCTAAGTCTTGAATTTATCCTTGTCTTCCGCACACGTGTCCTTCCGTATCCATCCACGCCTTTGAATTTTCCCTATTCTTACGCATGAACCTTCGGTGTGCCTTCTGCTAAGTATCATACTTTGTCTTCTCAACAATAATTATTTTAAAAGTGGTGAAATATGACCAGCAAATTTCCTTGTACCATCCATGAGAAACAATTAGTTAACATCTTTATATCCAACCTAAACCAAGAGATGTATTTTCATATAGAAGTAAATTTTTCCAATACCTTTGATGAGATCATCAAAAATAGTACACAAATTGAAAAATACCCTATATTAAAAGGGATAATCAATGTCTATTCTAAGGATGATCAACTACCATCAACATCCAAATATATGAAGTTCTTCAACAAGAACAAGAATGTCTTTGGTGATGGAGTAACTAACTCCAAGAATATATGAATAATTTAAAACACTTTTATTCCCTCATTTTAAATCCCTCACAAGGCTCAAAATAACTCAAGAATCACTTTTCGGAGGGGAAAACCAAAGGAATATTACAAGAGAAGGAATTATACTCCTCTTAGCGAGTCATTCAAATCACAAGATCCTAGATGTAAAGATGATTAAGTTTCCCAAAACAAATTCATTTGAGTAAAATCTACCAATTACATCATGGTACCAAGAGGAAGAATATTGTGAATTTCATAGGAGTAAGGTCCATAACACAAACCATTGCACAAGGTTCAAGAATGATGTTCAATATCTCTTTGATAAGGGCAAGATCAAAATTGAAGGTAAGACTTTCAATTTTAAAAATTACTAGCTGGGTATCTATTTGTATGTATTCCCAAAGCATGATTAAAAGCCAAAAATAAAACAACAAGGCTAAGTTAAAACATCACAAACTAACCATATAAAATACATGATGATCCCATTTAACCATAATTCAATTGTGGGTTAAATTGACCAACTACACCATAGAAATACCACAATTAAAATCAACGGTAAGTCTTCTGAGATCCATGCACTTCAAAATCATTATACCATCTAAATCAAATTAAAATCTCTCGAGCTTAAGGTTACCAGTTAGAGAATCAATGTTTTCATCCCAAGAGCACCATCGAAGGTCACTATTCAAAGGGTATATTTACTTACTTTTGAGGGCCAATATGACCTAATTAAAAATCTTGATATGACCCTCCCCTAGATACCCATCATGGATCTTCTCAAAAAATCTTCTGTTCATAGGTATATACTTTAAAAGTCCCTCCAAGATTCTAGTGTCCCAATTGATATCGACCCTAATAGTTTAATGCTCTAGTAGGTCACCTATCATCCACCCAATAACTCACATTTAACGATAATGACATACCACCACCTAGACCATCCCATGATTTCCCCTATACATCAAGGTACCTTTTACCAAACATAAAATCAAGTGTGTACTTATAGGTAATGGTTTAGGTGTTAATATTTATGCCCTAACCAAAATATTGGCTTATTCAGAGACAACATTAAAACCTCATATGATCACCATCAGAGCATATGATGATGTTGAATGACAATTTTTAGGCAAAATATATCTTCCTATTATGGTGGGTCTTGTAACACATCAAACACTTATATATGTGGTGGACATTGATATTCCCTATAATATTCTTTTGGGATGACCATGAATCCATGAAATGTAAGTTGTTCCATCGAAAGTCCATTAGTGCATAAAAATTCTCCATTCTGACATGGAAGTCATGATCCCTAGTTATCATCAGCCCTTCGTATGATAATTTTTTCTAAGGATGTTATTGTAATGCCATCGTCATACATCTACCCTTAATCATCTATAGGGGTTCAAATATTAATCATCATACGTGTATATAGATAATCTTATATCTACCCTTGAAGATCCACTCACTGAATCCCATATAAAATCATCCTAAAAGGATGTGGTGAGTGTAAAATCACCAATTCCTTCCATAATGTACATCTCCCTACATCACCAAGCATTTATGGGAGACCCATCATGAGGAATCCCAGAGAAATACCATATTATCTTGGCACAACAAATTTCAATCACTTTGATCTACTGGCGGATGAGAAGATCAAAAGTTTGGATAACTCTTAGTTATCTAATAATGAGATAGCCTCATACTTCTAGCATCTATAATTCCCGAAAGTAAACATAATGTGTAAGATCATGAACTACAAAGGAAGAGGTCTTGGTCCTCATGAAAAATGATTTTAAAACTCTTATCTCTCATAGAAAACCCATCACAACTTTTCCTAGGGTACAAACCACCAAGTCATGACTCATTTAGTGTCATCAGAAATACCCCTTGGAATTCTATGGAATATTTGTATGAGGGAGACATTGAAACAGGTTCCGTCCATATTCTATATGATGATCTTGAAGTCACCAACATTTTCAATGATACCACAATCCTAACCATTGATTTTTACCATCTTTATCTTTCCCTAATTAATTGGGACTAGAAATAATATGCATCATTAGATCTTTTACAAAATGACGAAATAATCACCAAATTTATCAAAATTTAAGATCGCATACTCACAAGTGATCATGAGAAGGGATTTGAGATAAACTTGGACATATGTATGCACGTTAGGGATTAGGTGGAACCCCCTAGTCACTCAAATAAGTAAAAAATGTTAAAAAAATTAAAAAAATTAAATAAGTTGTCCTCTAGTAAAAACCTCTCTGAGGAACTAGTAGAAATACAAAAATCAAGAAAATAAGAATAAAGACGTGTTTTTTGGTGAAAACATGTCTAAGGCTCCAATGGATGAGAAACTCCATCTAGACTAAAAAATTGGCACTAATAATCCTCAAAACCCTAACAACATACAACCAGAAGACTCTCCTAATCTTACATAACAAGAAAAAATCAATAATTTACTCAAAGAGTTCCCATATGAGATACAAGATAGATCAATATCCTTGGTCAAAGAAATAGGTGATGTCAATATTGGTACAAAATAAGAACTAAGAATACATAAATTAGAGGCTATCATCACTCCTCAAGTGCTTGATGTTTTCACAAAACTCCTCACATAATTCGTAGACATATTTGCATGGTCATATGTAGATATGTCATGCATAGATCCATCTCTATTAGTCCATCACCTTTTGATACATATCAATGTGAAATTAGTTAAGAATAAATTTAAAAATATGAATTAAAAAATAACTCTACTATTCAAAGAAGAACTATAAAATATTTGGGATACGAGATTCATCTGCCCTATCGAATACTCTAAAGGAATCTCTAATATCATCCTTGTTAGCAAACCAGATGGACGTGTGTGTATCTACACAAATTTTAGATACATCAATAAAGTATTCCATAAGGAAGAAGTTTTACTTCCCAATATTGATATTGTCATAGATTCAACAAGAGGACACAAAATGTTATCACTCATGGATGGATTTTTAAGTTACAATCAAATTAAGACTACACCAAAATATCAACACAAGATAACATTCACCACTCCATGGGGAACATTATGTGACCAAGTTATTTCATTTGGCCTCAAGAATGTAGGTGCAACCTATAAAAGATAAATGACATTTATTTTCCATGATATCATCGAAGACAATGTGGATAACATCCAAAGAAAACCTAGAGAATATAAAGTTTGAATAAATCCTAAGAAATGTGTTTTTTGTCGTAACCTTAGGAAATATCTTGGGGTTAACTGTATATATACGAGGCACAATGGTTGGTCTAGAAAAATTAAAATCCATAAGTAAAATTCCTGCACCTCAAAATCTTAAGCAATTATGCAACCTAGGTGATTCATAGGTTCACTTCACAAATAACCATGATATGATCCATGATATCATTGAATACTACGTAGAGGAAATCCTGGGAAAATCCAAAATAAGGGAAAAACATCTTGTAGTGCTTAAAAGAATATTTGAAAGACTAAGAGAATATAAAGTTTTACTAAATCCTAAGAAGTGCATTTATAGCTTAACCTCAGGAAATCTCTTAGGGTTAATTTTATCTAGATGAGGCATAGAGGTTGGTATATAAAAAAATTAAATCCATAAACAAAATTCTCCCATCTCAAGATCTCAAGCAATCTTATAGACAATAAGGGAAAATTAGTGGCATTCGTAGGTTCACTTCACAACTAGCTGAAAAATGTCATGCATTCACACATATTTTCAAGAAAGGAATGACATTTCATTAGAATCAAGATTAACAAAAATTATTTTAAAATCTCAAGCAGTATCTCTTAAATCCACTAGTTTTTATTCCATCAACACCGAGATAACCATTGATCTTTTTTATATTGGTTAGACTCAATGTACACTAGGGTACCTTTTAGCCCAACATGATGAACAAACAAAATAAAGCGCCATCTACTATCTTAGTAGGACCTTGGTATCTTATGAGCTTGATTAGACACCATTCAAAAGGATGTGGTTTAATGTCATATTTTTTCTTAGAACTTGTGACACTACACGTTAAACTATAAAAACCAAGCTCATTCCTAAGGTTGATGCATTAAAATATTTATTATCCAAATTAGATCTTACAATTAGAATGACCAAATGGATCATGATACTCAATGATTTTGATATTGAATATGTTCATCAAATGGAAATCAAGGGACTAGTTCTCACTAATCAACTAGAAGAAGCTCCTTTTTCATATCATCAACCACTAATTATCAAGCTCCCAGATAAATCAATCTTATCTATTGATGAATCGCCATAATGTAAGTTATACTTTCATGATTCCTTCACCCCTACTCAAGCTACACCATATTCATTTTTCTTTTCCACCGAAGCCATATTTCCTTTTAATATCAAGTTACCTTCTCTCCACATTTACTTACAAGTTCTTATCGATGATGATGAACATCAAAATGGAATAATGCAAGAACTAGACCTCCTTGATGAAATACGGCTCAATGTTTTAAATCATCTAAAATGCTATCAAAATTGGTTGTGGAGGAAGTACAAAAAGGTCTAGAAAAGAGAATTTCAAATTGGTGACCTATTTCTCAAATAAAATCAAAGAAAAACTAATGATGATCATGAAAATAAAGGGAAGTTTGAGCCTAATTGGTTTGGACCATATTTCATCATCACTAAATATGGATCTAGAGCATATATGTCGGCCACATAGGATGGCTATGAGCTAGATGAACCCATGAACATCATACATGTCAAGCATCTCTACACCTAAATGGTGTTAATGTTATCTTTAATAAAAACCCTTTGAAAACATCATTAATAACAATCATCCAATGATGAAATACATTTCTATGGAACCTTGGGAAAGTACGGTGATGAAAACTGATTTTCAACATCACTTGTAGCAATCAAGCCTCTGAAAATACTTAATATGAGTACCTTGCACACTTGGGGTCAATATTTTTTTATCCTTACCCCTTGTCATCCTATCTCCCATATTGAACTTTGTTAAGTTGTAATCAAAACAAAGGCTTTTGGAAACATGTCCTTAACACACACCCAAACTAAGAGGAGATAAAAGAAATAAAAATCAAGTTAAGAGAAGAATGGAATAAAAATAAAGGGTACATGATGGTTACAAGATGTAATCCTGATTCTTGCAATGAAGGGAGAAAAATTTGAACAAAAAGGTTTTACAATTCACTATCAGTTACTATGGTGTTCATCTTGGTAAGTATTGTTTGATAAAGTAATACATAATCATTGGTATGCTCCATAGATCCTTGTTTGAGTTTGGAAATTTGTGCGTAAAATATCTTATCCCTAATTTTGATTAAAAATTATTCTAAATTTTGGTTTTTTAATGTAGTAAAAGAGCACACGGAACGTGTGGGGAGATCATAAATCCATTGTAAAGCAAAGTCCTTGAGGTTCCTAGGGAATAGTGTAGTAAGCAATATATCATGAGATGCATATTCAAAGCAAGCAACATGGATTGATCTAAGATGCTTTTGGGGATCACCCTTGCCATCATAGATAGGAATCTTAGGTGTAATAAAATCAATAGGAAAAATATACGAATTAACTTCAAGTGCAAGTGGATTATGGAATAATTTGGACGAGTCCATAGAATTAGAATTCGAAGAGACACCTTGTTGTAATTGTAAGATTTGTGCTTATAAATACTTAATAAAGGACTCAAAAAAATTTGTACTAGATGAAGATGCATGTAATCCATTGTGGTGATGGATAGGAGATGTAGTAGCAATAGTGGTTGTAGGAATAGGTATAGACACATTTTTCATAAAAATGTTAGGTTCCCCAAAGGAAATAAGAACAATACATGTGGGTATAATAGATGTGGGGTGAGATCTATATGTAAAATATGTGTTGTTATATTTTTGATCATGAGGAATCTTGGAAACAAGTAGGATCTTGATAATAGGATCAATATGATTTCGATTAGCATGGAGTTGAGAGTGAAAAAGAGATAGTATCTCCACTTGGTTTTGATCTACATTGGTGTCCTCATTATGGTCATAATCATACGAGTGTTCACTATGGTATAAATTTTAACCAAGAAAACCTCATTTGCAAGTAGATCAAGAAGATAAATAGAAGTAGGAATAGAAGAATCCATTACACTATGACTCTTGCGAGTGGGAATTGAAAGCTCAAAATGTTCAATATATTGATCAGAAATCCGATCACTACGCTGATAGGGCATAGAAGGAAAGCATATAGAAACTGAAAAGTGGTGAAAAAATGAAATAAAATAGCAATTAATGCTTCTAAAAACAAACCCTCAAGCCATTAGGGTTAGGGATACAATAATCGATTAGATATCAGGCTCGTCAAATGATTTCACTTTTTTGTGAATTCCTATTTCAATCCCTTTTAAGATTTAAATGTGTTCTAATTATCCATACATAAGAAGGATGAAAATGTAACAAGAGGATATTATTATTTAATTAACATCCAACATTAATTGCATAAATCAAAATAACACTTTTCAAAGTGACTATTAATCTATCAATTATCAAAAACACAAATGAGAATTTCACTTCATTGATTCAATGTGGATCTAGGAAAATCTGGGTGATCTAAATGCAGGAACATTATGATCTAGGACTAGAAGTTCTTTTTCTACAAAAAATAGCACCTAAAACTACACTGATCAAAACCATATAACTAGTTCCAAAGTTTTTCTACGGTCCTGACCCTTTTGTATAGTCTTGGACTTACTCATAATTTAGTTCTACAACTTCCTGGGTGATTTTCCTACCTGGAAATGAGTGTTGATGTGTGTCATTATTCTTCACTCACCCTCAAAATGGCTCTGTAATCTCTTCTCAGACCCTAAAACCCTTGTAGTGTAAGGAATTCCTACAAAACAAAGTTAGGCATGAGTTTTGGGCACCTTTATGCACTACCAACATCACCACTACTCCGAAGAGGGCTCAAACCACATGTCGTTATCGTAGCATTTGATATCTACCTATTGGTGAAAGAATTTTTCATGAGACAAAGTAGTGGTGTTCGTCAATGCTCCGGGACTATGTCCCTCCTCTTAGGAATGGGGAGAATCCAATTTATTGAATACAAGAAATAATTAAAATTGTGGGTGACCATTAGTCTAGGGATCACACGGGAGTAATCCACTAAACCTATGGAAAATTTATTCTATAGAATATAAGGGATTAAATTTCTTAAAATGTGATAAAAGGGAAATAGTAAAAATAAGGAGAGGGTTATTTTGTGAGTGGGCATTTGCAAATTTCCCAAACATTAACTAGAGTAGGTCAATATTTAATAAGAAGAAAAAAACTGTGTAAGCAATAAAAAAGTTAAAAAATAAAAGACACAAAGTTCTATTGATTACTTACACAGTTTTGATTTCTTGAAAAAACTATGTAAGCAATAACAAAGTTAAAAAACAAAGACACTATAATAAGAAAGACACAAATTAATTTATTGTTTGTCCAAGATTACAAATCTTGTATAGTTGAAAAGTAAGAAGGATAAGAACATAGACAAGGAAATAGAAGGAAGTATCTTCTTTATTGTAGTAGTAGGAGAACATAAACTAACTCCTAATAATGGAGAAGTCATCCCAATATATAGCCTTAAAAAATGTCCCTTCATCTTCCCCCAAGTGACTTTTCATATTCCTACCACTTATGACCTTTCATATTCCTATGGGAATTAAAAAATATATATTTTCTTATTTATGAAAAAAATAATTTTTACAATGAAAAAATTTAAAAGGTCACTTAAGTGAATAAGATGAAATAGTCAAAAAGTGCATTACCAATGAAGAATTAGAATGTGGGGAGAGAATAAGAGAGAAGTGATCAATCTGAAGGTCAAGAATCTTTTGATAACAAAGAGTTCACTCTTGATGGACTCTGTGGAAACTCTCTAGAGATGAAATCTTCACCCTTGACCTCTTTACTGAGTCGAGCCTCCACGAGTGCAACTTCCTTTGCTTATTGGATGCACACATACCCAAAAGCATTGATCCAAGTCTCAGGAATACCAACAAGGGATTTTCACTATGTGAATTATACTTTATCATCTCCCTTGATATTAGAGATGGGACTTCTAATCTCTATGAGGGATTCCAATGTATCCTCATTGAAGGATAAAGGGTCTCTTGTCTATTTTTAGAGAAACTCTTGGAAGGAATTTAGGATTACCTCCATGGATGAATGTTTGCTAAATAGAGGGAATTTAATCTTCTGCACACACTGATTTCTTCCAAGACGTTAGATGGATGCTCCTCACAAGACTCAAGCTCTGAAATTGCATTGTTCAATGTTTTACACATGGCATTCATTATGTGTAACCACAAAGGAGAAAAAATAGGAAAAGCTCCATGCTTTGAACGTACAATGGATGTTCGTCAGCTATGAATAGCCCACTTGAGAATATATTTTCCTCCACATATTCACGGGGTTTTGTCGTCATCCTTGTTTTTCAGTCTTCCAGATCCATGTTTGTCACATCATTATTACCCACATTAGGATACTCATTTTTTAAAGTGGAAATTGGCTTTAAACCTTGGTATTTGAACTTTATGGTGAGGAAAGCTATTTGAATGGATGAGAGATTGATGGGTATGAAAAAATTGACCAAAATCCCAACACTTACTATTTTTAGCGGGTCCTACCTCAGATGTCTATTTCTAGAAAGTTTTTCAAATTAGCACTTTTGAGTGTTCTTCAAGGTTAATTTTAAGAACCCTCCCCTTAAAAAGTTCTAGATTCCTAGGTGAATCTGTGAAAATGACTTTCGAAATGATGGAAAATCTAAAGAAAGTAGGTTTCGAACAATTTAATAATGGTGTCGGACAGTAGCATTTTTGAATAACAGAATATGTTGTCAGCTGAGAGTATATGATGTCGGCCAAAAACATATGTAATTTTTTTAAAAAATATTTTTTGAAAATAGTAGTTAAAATGATGGGCTCAACGATAAATTTGTCCTCCCAAAATATGGTGCAAAGAAAAAATTCAAAAAGAGTGCTTTTTTTTTTAAATCCGGAATTTGCTAATTTTGTATGGGAAATTTTTTGATGTTAGAAATCAAAATGATTGTCTTAATAAGAAATATATCCTCCCAAAATATGGCATAAGCAAAAAAAAATCCTTTTATTTTCTGACAACATCATTACCGATTTACAACAAGGAAAAATGCCACCCTCATGGATGTTCCTTCCCAGTAGCTTTTTTACGTTTCCACACGGTAGTATTTTTTACGTTTCTGCATAGTAGCATTTTTTGCACTATCGTGCATCAACACAAAACTGCTATAGTGCGGCAACATAAAAATGCTACTGCATAGTAGCATAAAAATATTGTAATAGTATTGTGTTGCCACACGGTAGCAATTTTGTGTTGACATGCGGCTTGAACTTTCAATTTTTTCACAAGTTTTCTCGTTTTTACCTTCATCTTCGACTCCATATCATAAACTTAACGAGTTTTGGAATTATATTGTATAACTTTACTATGGATAATTAATCATATATATAATAGTATATTATAACATAATGGTGAATATACCAACATTAGTCAGCCCTTAGTGAAACTAAAAGGTGAAACTAGGGTCAAATTTATTTACGACCCATAAAATTTTAGTAAACATGTTACTGTACAGTAGAGAAAAAATTACCAATTTCAAATTTTAAAAATCCTAATATTCGCCATTTTACGAATATTTGCCCCTAAAATGAACCCTAGTGTTCTTGGTATGAAAGGAGTGATGGTGACTCAGAAAGAGACTCATTTTCAAAACTCTATTTTTAGAATGTGAGAACCTGGAATGAGATGAGAGTGGTCTCAAAATTTTAGTTTTTTCTTCAGGATGCTTTTCTCCGAATTTCAAGGGTTTTCAATTGACATATTTTTGTAGATTAGAAAAGGCAAGCTTTATGGCTGCATTTTTATTTTGGACATTAAAATTTATATAGACCATCAATGGAGGAAAGGTTGGAATCAAAAGAATGGAATTTTTGTAAGGAAGGGGTTGTCCAAATTATATGAGATTCTAATGCATGGTTTTTGAGTTATGAGAAAAACTTTATTTTTAGGCATGGGATTTTTGGAAAAATTTAACAGCATAACAACACGAAAATGGAGACTGGGATGGAAAAATATCTCATTTTAATATGCAAAAATGGGTAATTGTTTGAGTGCTAACCATTTCTCCCTTTTTTGCACATTATATAACATTTAACTCAATGAGGTTTAACCCGGGTCATTCAAGGATTAGAGGGTGAGTTTCACCCATAAAAATATGGGAGAGTTGAGGTAAGGGGACAACAGGGACACTAACTTTCACTTTTCATTAGATTGTGACAAGTGTCACCATGTGGGAGTAAGTGAGGGAGATGGATGAGATGGAAACAAGACCCTGAGAGCTAAATGAGGTTTTACATGTGACCCAGGCTAACTATGAGAGATTTGGAACATTTTTGTGTCCCAAATATCCCCTTGGATTTTTTGATAAAGGGAAAATGGACATTATACATGGAAAATGTGTTATGGGTAGGGTTTATCATAAAAATGGGCCAGATTGGTCTAACACCGCTTTTTGTACGTTGTTCTAACAGCCTGGGTTGTCACTTAAGTGATGTAAAACATCATAAAAAATGGGGGTGCATTTTTATGTCCCCAATATCCCCTTACACCAAGGGACAAGGTACAAGGAATAACAGGAATGAAAAAATGTGTCATGGGTCGAGGGGGTCATGATTTCAAGTTGTACACACTCCTAAGACACAAGTGAGATGTTTTAAGTGATGTAAAAAAACATATCAAAAAGGGGGAAAATTTTTACATCCCCATTATCCCTATGTACCAAGGGACAAGGGACAATAAAGGTTAAAAATCCCACCACTTACTCAAATGGAGTGTTGATGTCATCATGCCAATGCAAAAATAAAACACACGAATGCCTTTTCCACCCTGGGAGTAAAAATTGGAGTTTCAAGGTAAAATATTATATGATTTTGACTCCAAAACACTTGTTGAGTCCATACCAACAATTTTCAAGACCTTAATCTTCTTCAATTTTTAATTTCATGCCTTTTCTCCCTTTTGGCACAAAGAAGTGGTAGTAGTGACCCAAACCATTACCAAAAGTAGTGAGGCCTAGGATCAAAAATGATGTATCCACCATGTATTGGACTCTACGATATTTTTTTGAATTTTTTTTAGCTCGTAACTCCTTCCTGAACTCCCAAAACCTTCAGAAAAATATCACTTTCTTCGTTGAGGCTTACATTCGATGCACCCATAGTGTCTTTCTCAAATGGATCCCAACACTAAATGTCTCCATATATCTTCTTGAAAATTTCATGGATCTCTTGACCATCTAATGCACAACCTCTATATGGGTTGAAACCTTTCAGATATATTTTAAAGGATGATGTCTTACTACATTATGGCTAAAAAATCCATTTGAGTGCCTCAGAGGGCATTGTTCCACCTTAGAGCCTAGTAGCATCATGAAATCTACTTGGGTCTACTCCCTTGCACATGAAACACACTTTAAATCCAAACTAATTTCCCTTTAAGGATGAAACGGACTCAAATAATTTTTATGAGTCAATAGGTTGGCTGGAAGAAGGGTTTACAATGACCAAGAAAGGGGATTTCAAGTGGTTTGCTTGGTTCTCATGGATAATTTTTTTAATTTTACATGTTAAACATTTAACATAATAACAATTGGATCTAACATGGGGACATAAACTGCAAGGGATAATGAATAACCTCAGACATCTCATGGAGGAGAAGATCAATTCCTTACCCATTGGGCAATAGAGTCACCATATTCAGAAACTAACACAATTTAATAACAGAACCAATGGAAAAAATTAGACACACGCGTTAGGAAAGGGAAATAAACCAAATGCAAAGGGAAACACACAAATGAAAGGGAAACTATGATACATGGTTGGGGACAACCAATATTATTTCTTGTATATTTTTAAATTTTTCCCACTGTAAGGAAACTCTAATGGGGTTTCATCAAGATACGTAAGGTAGTACGTGTTTTCTCTACAAAGATGCCTAATCTTAAAGGGACCAAGGAAAAGAGAGTCAAATTTCCCATGGCTTCTTTTAGGTTCTCATCTTTTATTCCAGAGTAGGATAAGATCTCCAATATGAAATTATTTTTTATGTTCCTTCTTATCAAACAACTTATTCACTTTCGATTGGTCCCTCATGAGAACATCCACCACTACTTCTTTGCCTTTATTCAATTTTTCAAAGAAACATATTCTTTTTTCAAGAGAATCAGTATACTCTCCATCCTCTACTACATTCACCAATTGTAAGGAAGGAAATTCTAATGAAATAGGAATATGGGCCTCAATTCCATATAACAATTGAAAGGGAGAAGTGTCAATGGAATTCTTAGGTGTTATCCAATTAGACCACAAATCATCATACAACTTTTCATGTCAATTCCTTTTATTAGTATCCTCCAATTTCTAAATAATAGTAACAATATTTTTGTTACTAGATTATGCTTGATCATTACCTTATGGGTAGTAGTCAACAGAATGTGACAGTTAAATTCCATGATTGTAAAAAAATTAAATCAGCTCAATGGATGAGAAACAAGTAGCATTATCAGTTACTATCTTGTTTGTAACTCCTAACTGGACAATGTTATTCTCTTTCAAGAAGTTACATATTGTCTTTGAACTAGCATGCTTGACTAGAATGGCCTCTACCCACTTTGTAAGGTATTCTATGGAAGTAAGGACATATTTATGACTCATAGTGTAATGATGATTTAATACACCTACAAATTCCAAACCCCGTTATTGGAATGGTTCTTCTATGAGTACGGGCCAAAGTTTCATGGTATCTAGTCTTGTCTTTCCTACAAATGTTTGGCATGGTTCACATTACCTACCCATTTTTAGGCATCCTTGAAAATAGTAAACCGATAATATCCACCTCTCAAGATCTTATGTGTGGTTACTAGTGATAAGACGTTCCCTCCACATGTCTAATCATGGTATGTCTAAAATTTTTTCATGTTTTTTTCTTCAATGCACCTTGAACAAATTTTCATCCAATCCTTTCTTGTATAACACATTATCCCAAATGACATACTTTTCTACCTTCAATCAGAGAGTATGTATTTTCTTATAATCAAGACCTGGGGGAAAATCACCATAAGCTAGGAAGTATGGAATATTTGAATACCATGATTATTATCACTCATGAAGAGGACAAGAGGGAGGTCTTAGGTCAAACATCCATAACACTTATAATAGTATTCTAACCCCTCCTTAGAAGTTCACATAAACCACTACCTCCCACCAATTTGGAGGGCCTAATCTCAAGGTCATAATCTTGTATCTTTGACACCCAATTACCTCTTCTTTCACTAGGATCGTTTTTCATCAGAATAGACTTGACAACTAGGATAAGAACCGTAACAATGGTGTGTAAGTGCAAGAGATAGAATCTGAAACTTTTCAATTCCTAAACCATGACATATGAATTCTTCTCATGTTGTGACTAATTGAGTTCATGTGATTTTTTAATGGTTCACTCAAGAAAGAAATGTGTGATTGAACATTTTCATCATTTTCTTGAACTAGGAGAACCGAGATGGTATGCTCGGAAGCATAATAGTAAACAATAATTTCTTTGTTGAAATCTATACGAACCAAGGTATGTGCTTTTTCAATAGCACCTTTAATCAATTTGAAATATTGTTTTCCCTCTTTGTTCCACTTGAAGGAATCATTAGGCTTCATCATAGTAACAATTTCTTTAGTAAGCTCAACAAAATCATGAATGAACCTTCTCGATAAATTTACATTACCAATAAATGAATGCATGCTAGGCTTGCTTGTGGGTAGATATAAACTTTGAATGGATTCAACTCTTTCAAGATAAATTTTTTTACCTTCTTTTCTCACTATATGTCCAAGGAGCTTTCCTTATGTTACCCCAAAAATTGACTTCTTCGGATTGAGAGAGATATATTGTTTCCTACGTCAGATCATTACCTACTCCAGATGATAAAAATATTCTTCTCTCTTCTTTTAGTAAATGGTGAGGTCATACAATTACACCACTATACATTTTCCTTTCAAATATTTGAAGGCTAAATCAATTTCTCTCTGGAAAGTGGCATGTGCATTAATTAATCCAAAAGGCATATGATGGTATGCAAAAGTACCCAAAGGTGTGGTTTGAATTTAACTTCTTTAGCCACCTTAATTCGGCTATACCCTGAGAATTTTTTGAGCATAGACATCATTTTTGACCCATTGAGGACTTGCAAAATGTGGTCCATGACTGGTAGGGGATAATTATCTTTTAGTGAATCTTGGTTCAAATTTTAGAAATGCACAAAAATGTGGATATCACCATTCTTATTTTTCATTGGCATGATATTGGCTATCTGTGTTGAGTGATGGATAGGTAATATGATGTGAGCATTGAGAAACATTTAAACTTATTCTCTAATTGTTTTGATGATCTTAGGATTTTACTACCCTTTTATGGAATTCCTTTGCATCTGGTTTCAAAGGGATGAAATGTAACATAGACTATTATTGGAAAGACTTGGGATCTTCATATGAATAAGCTACCACGTATGCATAATTATTCCATAATGTTGAAAATTTTCTGCATTCCTCGAGAGAACAACACTTACCGATTTTCACCATCCCTGTTTGCTCACTTTTTCCAATGTTTACTTTCTCATATTCAGAGAAAGATTTGGGTTGCACACTTATCTTTTAGGATTCCTTTTGCTACATAAAACACAACCCCTGATAAATTTGACAACTTTTTCTTGCATTTTGGCCAATAAACATACCTCTTTAAGTGTGCAACAGTCTTTATCACACCAAAGTGACCAACCACTTTAGAAGTGTGTGCTTCTCTCATTAACTGAACTCTTTCCTCCTTAGGCACACAATGTTTCTCATTCTTATAGAGCATCCCATCTTAGAAGTAGTATTATCCCTTAAGTGGAAATCCCTCACTTGGATTTTTCTACTGAAATATTTCTCCAAAATCTATATCCTTCTCATAACCTTCCTAATATGCTTCACATAAAAAAGGTTTAAGAAGAATTTAAAGTGCCCATAGCTAAAAGTAAAGGAGGTATAGATAATATATAAAATACTCAGTTATTCAAACCTTTCTTATATTTTATAATCAAATGGAAATTTTGCAAGAAACCCATCCACTTATAGTTTCTAGCTTGTTGAAGTTTATTTTGAGCCTACAAACATTGAAGATGTTGGTGATCTCTGTGTATGATAGATTCCTTACCCATTCAATAATGTTTCCATTTCTACCGCTTGCACAAGAGCATACAATTCCTTATCATATGTACAATAATTCAAATTAGATCCCTAAAATAATTTAAAATGATAACATACAGGCCTGCCTCCTTGAAGTAGGAAAGCTCCCATAGCTTAGTCACTAGCATCGTTTCTACTTCGAAAGGAAGCTGCAAGTTAATTAATTCCAAAGTGGGAGCATGACTAATATTTTATTTAAATGACTCAAAATCATCCTATTATTTATCATCCCAATAAAAATCCTTACCACCTTTTGTCACATAATGTACTGGTGCTACCACAAAAGAGAAGTTCTTGATGAACTTCCTCAAATATTGAATTGCACCAATAAAACTCTTGGTCTTAGTCAAACTAGATAGTGTAGGATAATTTAGAATGGCCTCTATCTTAACCAAATCAATCCTCAACTCTCCATCTCCAACCACATGCCCCAAAAATAAAAATTTATTGTTGAGAAAAAGCACACTTCTTATTCAACACTAATTGATTCTCCTTTAGAACATGGAAAACTTAATGCAAATTGTGAATATCCTCCTCAAAAGTTCTACTAAAAACCATAATTTCATTCGAGTACATAATGAAAAAGGAAAAGGGTCTCCTTACCTCATTCATCAACCTCATGAAGGTAGCTGGTGCATTGCATAGTCCAAAAGTAGGATAATCCTCTGAAGAAATCTGAGCTTCTTCTCCTACCCTAGTGCCAACTTCTCCAAAGTGCAGAGAATGGAAAACTAAACTAATCCTACCCTAATGATTTCCAAGGAGATAGTGATAGAAGGACACATAAAAGTAAATCTACTCTAAGTGAAGGTGATGCACCAAGAAAGGGAGTGAGACACTCTGAGTGAGTGAAAAATAGGGAGTAAAAAAAGTGAGGGAGGGAGAGTAGAAGCACCACAGTCCAAAACAATATTCAGTTCCCTAGATTCATAAAGCACAACAAATTAAAGGTCCTGTAAAGGGATATAAACATGCTCAATATACCTGCAAACATAATGGAAGAAAAAGATGTAATAAATACTTGAATTAGGGTGAAAAAAAGCCACAAAACACCAATTTTATTGCTCAGAAACATGCACAATCCATTACAATATAGGCACAAGGAAAAATCCTTTACAATAAGCCCAAATTTGAGGCCTTTAGCTCACAATAGCTCTAGAACAATTTTGACAAAGTTCCTTTGCAAAACAGAATGAATCCCCTCAAAATGAGGTGAATTTTACAATATATAGATGAAGAGCCTCAAAATTCCTCACCAACTGACAGGTTTCATTGAAGAGGTATGGGAGGCCATACAAATTTGGTACTTTTCTTACACAGCCAGTCATGGGCGCCATACCTCATTAAGCTGGTAGTTGAACAACCTTGTACCACTTCCATTAATGCCTGGTTTGTTCTTGCACTCAGCCGGTTGCATGTATTTTCTACTCCAAAACGGTAGCATAATCATCTCTGGTGTCGGCCGATAGCATAAATACGACCGGTCGGTAACATGCTTTTCCCACTACCTGGCCGGTATCTTAAAATCTGTTGTCGGCCAGTAGCATCCATAAAAGTGCTACCAGTGCCTTTGTTTATCACCCAAATGCTCTTCAACATCTCCCTTGTGCAACCGATTACCAGGTAGCATCTTGACCACTCTTGGAACCTTCACTATCTACCAGCCAGTAGCATCTCGTGCTACCGGTGCGTAGCTTTAGTGTTATCGGTTTACCTGTCTGTGACCTGCCAATTTCGCTAGCAGCCGTAGAATATGCTACTGACCAGTAGCATCCGTTCCTGCTATCCATCCGCATCCGTTCTTTCTAGCATTTTACACCTTTTTTCCCTTTTTCCTCTAGAACTTTTCCCACGGCTCGCTTGCTCGCCATGAGTTACCCTGTTAAATTTCAAAGTGTTGCACCCATCAACCACCAACATTCAGACCTGATAAGTTGTCCATTTTATAGGGGTGCAAAAAATGGATAACAATTGGCGACTTATGGGGTGATCTACTTGCTAGATCTGAAAGACCAGTGACCTTGTTGTGTCCATTGGGCATGGAGTCATTTTGAAGTCTAAAACTGATCTGACACCTAAAAATTTATCTCTCAAACTTTTGAAACACTGACGGGGCTTGTCATTTCTCAAAACCCTGGACTAGAGACTGATTTCTCTCATCACAATACCTTGCCTAAAAATGGAAAGTGCAAGAGAAACAAAGGAACAACTATATACAAACAATAAAGTCATACACATCCCAAGTGGAATATGTAGAGAGTGCACCAACACTTATTACAAAGAAAACCTAAACTAAAACAAAGCAATGTGTTACAAGAACTTGGAGGAATAGAAATCCTAAACTAATATGTACAAGGAAAATATTTCACTTTAGTAACAATGCTTGAGATAGATTCCATTGACTGGAATATGCAATTATTCTCCATCCAACTTGGATAGTTGGAAAGCATTGTTACTCTTGCATTCTGAAATCATGTAAGGGCCACTCCATATTGCATCAAACTTGGAGTGTCTTCCTGGTTTGGCCCTGTCTGCATCCCATTTCAGGACCAAGTCCCCCTCTTTGAAGGTTCTATTTTTGGCCTTCTTATTAAATCACCTCTTAATCAAATCTTGATCATTCTCCAAGATTTTCACCGATATGTCCCTCAGTTCCTCCAACTCTATGAGTTCTGCATACCTAAATTCCATGGCATCAATCTCAAAAAACTCCAGCTACTTGATAAGCTCCAATGCTGGTAGCTCTAGGGATATTGGAAGCTTTGCTTCCCTGCCATAGACCAACCTGTAAGGAGAGTTTCTTGTTGACCTCTTGGGGGTAATTCTATCAGCCCACAAGGATGACTTCAACTTGGTGTGCCATGTTCTCTAGTTCTCATCTAGAGTCCTCCTTATGATTTTCAAAAGATTTTTGTTGGTGGAATCAACCTAGCCATTACCCCGTGGATAATAATTTGATGAGTTGCTGAGGTATATTCCATTCCTAATAACCCATTATGTGATCTTTTCCCAAGAAATGCCAAGGTATTATCTGATATAATGGTGTCTAGTACCCCAAATCTTGTCGATATCCCTTCATAAAAGTCTAGTATGCTAGACTCATTTGCTTCCTTAAGTGCCACTGCCTCGGTCCACTTGGTAAAATAATCTATGGCTGTGAGGATCCACTTGTGGCCCGAGCTATAATTTGGGTTAATTACCCCAATGAAATCTATCCCCCATTGCATGAATGGTTCATTTACAGAAATGGGGTGGAGTGGAAGGGCTGCTAACTTCTCTTTACCTGTGAAGAAGGCACACTTCTTACATTTCCTAATCCATGCATAACAATCATTAAAGAGGTTAGGCCAATAATACCCCACCTTCATAATTCTAAGAGCCATTATCCTTGGGGAAAAATGGCCACCTATCTCTCCATCATGAAACTCATGTAATACCCTCTCCACTTGATCTATTTTGATGCATCTTAGGAGGACACCATGCACATCCCTTTTGAATAAAATATTATCTACAAGCACATAGGGTATAGTTTGCAGCCTGAAATACCTTCTCTTGGCCTTGCTCAAACCTTGAGGGATTTGACCTATTTGAAGGAAGTATACTATATCCTGAGTCCAACAAGGATTGGGTAAGGAATTGGCTTCTTGCACTTGATCATCTAGAACTACCAAGGTGGCCTCTTGATCTGCATGTTGAATTGAAACTAGTTGTTCACACAATCCTCTGCCCCTAACCAGTTTGGTCACCTTAATATCAATGTCATACTCCATGACCTTGGTTATCCAACCAACCCTTTTCTCATTGAGGTCCTTGTTCAAGAGAAAATATTTCACACCCGCATGTGAAACTAGTAAATGAATTCTGTTATTTGACACTAGATGCCTGAATTTCTTTAAACTTCTAATCACATCAAGGACATGTTTCTCAATGAATGAATATCTTACCTCATAATCTTCAAGGCCCTAGCTAAAGAATGTGATAGGCTTCTCTAGTCCTTTTTGGTTTAGTTGTACTAGTATTGCATATATTGCATTTGTGCTACCAAAAACATAGAGGGTGAAGTCCTTCAAAAAATATGGATTTATGAGGGTTGGGGCTTGTGCAATAGCCTGCTTTATAGCTTCAAAGATTTCTTTTCCTTCAGCATTCCATTTGAAAGCCATGCTCTTCTTCAACATCAATGTTAATGGCTTGACCAACTTAGCAAAGTTAGGAACAAACCTCCTAACAAAATTGATTTTCCCCAAAAAACTTTGGAGAGCCTTCTTGTGACTTGGCAATGGCAATGCACAAATAGATTCTACCCTCTCTGGATCAATAGTCAACCCCTCTTTAGACACAATGTGGCCTAAGAGCTTGCCTTCTTGAGCTAGGAATATGCATTTTTTGGGATTCAAAGATACCCCAAATCTCCTACACCTCTGGAAGACCTTCCTGAGATGAAAGAGGTGGCTTTCTACATTTTTGGAAAACACAGTGATGTCATCTAGATAGAAAAACATTATTTTGTTCAAAATCCCTTTGAATTCCATATCCATGGCCCTTTAAAATGTTACTCTGACATTTGACAACCCAAATGGAATCTTATTATAGTCATAAGTGCCCCATTTTGTGGTGAAGGCCATTTTAAATTGATCTTCCTCTTTCACCGTGACCTGATTGTAGCCTGAATATCCATCCAAGAGGGAGAATCTTTCTGAACCGGCCACTACCTACAATATTTGCTCCATGGAAGGAAGTGGGTAGTGGTCTTTGAGGGAGGCCCTGTTTAAATCCTGAAAATCCATGCACAACCTGATTTCCCCATTCTTTTTTCTGACCGACACCAGATTCACAACCCAACTTGAGTGTTTGATTAGGAAATATGATGCTTCGCCTCTATTAGTTTATTCAACTCTTCTTTATGAGAGGCTCAATATGGGGGTTGACTGGTCTTTTCTTTTTCCTGATGGGTTTAGCTCCCAGATCTAGTTCAATCATGTGTTGTGCCAACTTAGGATTAAATCCCTTCAAATCCTCATAGCTCCAAGTGAAGACATCTAGGAACTCTTGGAAAAGCTGTATGAATTCATATTTTTCTTGATCTGTGCTCACCTTGCCAATTTGGAGCATTTTACCCTCTCTAACCAAAATGGGCTCTAAATATTCCCCTTTTACCTGAATGTTGGCCTTCTCTTTTTGGAATTGATCATTTGGGTTGAATATTGACTCAAGAGTCACTAAACCCTTTGGCAATTTGTTTTTCTACAACTGCACCACTTGATCCCCATACTGCTGCTCCAATTTCTCCTAATTTTTAGCTGAGAACTCAGCCTCCTCTTGTAAAAAATTAATGATATGTTGATCATTCTCAAATACCTACCATCTTGTGTTATTTTTTGGTATAGCTGGGCTCATAATTACATGAATATGTAGTTGTATTATGTCCCTCTTGATACTATCCACCACATCAAATGTTTCTCTAATGTTCGCAATCCTATCCGCAACCTCATTCTTCCTCCTCAATATAGCCTAACTATTGAATGCTTCAAAGTCTTCGATGAGATTCCATACTCTATTCTTATAGGATTTGAGTAGATTATTTTTAGTAGCATGTTGTCCTCTAACCTGGTTGACAATTAACTCACTATCCCCAAACACTTGCAAGTTTTTTATACCCCTCTTTCTTGCCCAATGAAATCCATGGATCAAAGCCTCATACTCAACTGTATTATTTGAACATGCAAACTAAAAATGGAAATTTGAGTAGTACTTCATACCTTGAGGTGACATAAGCATTTCTCCTCCTCCAACATCTTGTTTGTTTCTTGAACCATCAAAAAATAACTGCCAAACCTCATTGTCATCTTTTTCATCCTACTTGGTGATGCTAAGGAGAGGTGGATCCTCTTTGTGTAAGAAATAAATACCCAATTCAGCCTCTTGCATTTCCTTGTATGGATATAAAGCATGCCTTTTGTGATCCCACTCATCCAATGTTAAATCAGGGATGTTTCCAACCTTAGTATTAGCTTCCTGAGTGCTTGGACAATCTTCTTGATCAAAAGTTGAGCAATTTGCATTGATTGGACTTGGTACATGAGGCTCAATATGGAATTTTGTAATAGGTTTAGACTATATTGTAGCCTTGGCTTCATACCTTGTTTTGAAAAGCATGTGTGACTAATCAACTGATAGGTACCCACCAATTTTAGTCATGAAGTCTCAAGACAAACATAGAGCAAAAAGTGGAGGTGAATCAATAAATGACACATCTTGAAATACTGTGACATTCGGGCATGCATGAAGTGTAAGGCTCAAACCTTTGATCACACTGATAGTTATCACTGTTGTTCCATCTAATTGCACTACACCTCTAGAAATGACTTCATACTGAAGGCCCAGCTGATCAACTATTTTCTTGGGCATCACAGAACTACTTGCTCCCGAATCAATCATGCAATTGTGAACAAGATTGTTTCCAATGATTAGGGATATATAAAATGGTGGAGGCTTCATATTTATGCTTGGTTAACCTTCCTTTTGTTGTAATACATTGGTGAGGACATTCTCTTGATCCTTGGGTGGACTCATTTGAGATGAGGCAAGTTAGCTATGGCTGCTTGTAAAAGATCCTTTGTCCCCAAATTTTCAAAGATTCCCACATAGAGATGTTTACATTTGTTTTCTTCATGTGGTTAATGATATTGAATGAAGGTGGGTTGTCCTTTATCTCCCCCTACTTGGCACTTCCTTTTCATGTACGTGAGTTGCTACAATAGGCATTCTAGGCTAATTTTGTGAACCTGGGGATAGGTTCGAGCTACCAACTCCTTGGGGTGTGATAGAAGGTTGAGAAACACTTGTGTTTGATGATTTTCCTCCCTCTATATTTATTTTCTTAGACCTTGTGTTGGCTACTACCCCCTGAAAAGGAGACTGATTTATACCACAAAAATCCTCTGCTTGTCAGTTCAAAAGTGTGGTCTCACTTGAAGGTGCCTCCTGAGTAGCTGCTTGTTGTTGATTCTCTTCTTGGCTTGTCTCTTGAGGCACACCAAAAATTTGTACCATCAAGGCTTACTTTAGCATACCATTGAAACATGCTACCTGATTATGGGGTTGACCACAAGGAAAACACCATTCATATTCCTGTGTAATGTTATTTTGGACTAGAACCAAGGCTTGGGATGTTGAAGGTGTATTAGGA
The DNA here is from genome assembly GCA_019776745.2 of Taxus chinensis. Lineage (NCBI taxonomy): Eukaryota > Viridiplantae > Streptophyta > Pinopsida > Cupressales > Taxaceae > Taxus > Taxus chinensis. The sequence continues at coordinate 83,918,582 of CM034150.1, read as the reverse complement.
TTGTATGGCTGAAATGGCCTATAATCTTGAGGTTGTACTTTATTTTTTCTTGTATCTTGAAACAAAGGTCTATTAGGCCGATATAGAGGCCTATTTGGTTATGCCCGAGCCTGATACAGTCTAAAATTTTGGTCTTGTTTCCTCTTAAGGGTTAGCAACTAATTCCCTAGGTTTTGCAATTATTTCATAACCTCTTGGATTTCATTTGAGGTGCTAGAAGAAGATGTGGAAGCCTCATTAGAAATCTGATTTCTAGGGTCATGAATAGGGGCTAATGTAGGGGCTTGACTAGAACTGGGATTCCCCATTTCTAGATAAATAGGCATAGGTGGCCTAGGTACAAGTTTACTAACTTGAATTAGAAAATTATTAACCTTAATGGCTATGGCATAAGCTCCTGATAAGGTTATCCCTCCCATGGATTATATCATAACAGATATATCAAAATTTAAAGCTTTAAGGAAATAGAGAAATACACCTTCAGCAGGTAGTCTCACAACAATGGGAATCCTGTCCCATGTCCTTTGAAATCTTAAATTGAAGTCAGTCATCTGCTCATTTGGCACTCTTTTTATTGTAGTCAACTGTTCCAAAAGGGATAGGTTGTCTACCCTTTCCCCAAACTAGTTACAAAGTCCTGAGCATAGTTCATTCTAGTTCTGAATTAACCCTGTTGCTAAGCTTCTGAACCACTACAGAGATTTCCCTTTGAGAGAAGAGGTAAGAAGTTTGACTACCACATCCATATAGACAATCTCATGAATGACACAAAAATTTGCAATGTCTTAGATGTGATCAATTGGGGTCGTATGTTTCTCCCTAGTGAAATATGGGATGTTCTTAAATTCTGCAACTGGGATTGGAATTTTGTGCATTGAGGTTGAGTGGACTGCTCCCTGTAAAATTGACAAAGGGATTTGGTGGTCCTTGTGGTAGTTTTTGATGTGCCATCCTGATCAGCTTGAGAACCTTAGTTGATTAAAGGAATGGTCGACCAGGTGGAGGTGTGGATAATGTTTTATTTGGTGGGGATGGAGACCTTTGTACTCTTCTTCCTCTCCTTCCTCTTCCTAGTGATAACTATAAGTATTCAAAGACATCTTCTTCTCTTGCTCTGGACCGAGTTTAGATCCATTTCATGTACTTGGCCACTAGTGTGCTGAAACCAGCTGAAATTTTACAATTGGCGAGTCACCATTAGTGTGTTACTAGAAAGCCTCCAAAGGCTGAGAAATTCCCACAAGATGCACATCTAATCTTGATAAAATCCTAAAAAATTGACTTCTGTTCCCACCAGGTGCCAAAACTGTTAGTGCAAAATTACATCACCCCTAATTGCTTGTGATTTGTGTGTGAGACAATCAGTGTAACCCATAACATGGAATTATCCTATAATGTGGGACCTTGTAAGTAGGATAATCCTTCAGTAAAAGATGGTTTCTTCTCCTAACCTAGTGCCAACTTCTCCAAAGTGCAAAGAATGGAAAACTAATACTAATCCTACCCTAATGATTTCCAAGGAGACATGGATAAAAGGATGCATAAAATTAAATCTACTCTAAGTGAAGGTGATGCACCAAGAAAGGGAGTGAGACACTCTGAGTGAGTGAAAAATAGGGAGTAAACAAAGTGAGGGAGGGTGAGTAGAAGTGCCATAGCTAAAACAATATTCAGCTCCCTAGATTCATAAAGCACAACAAATTAAAGGTCCTGCAAAGAGATATAAACATACACAATATACCTGTAAACATAATGGAAGGCAAAAGATGCAATATAAACTTGAATTAGGGCAAGAAAAGCCACAAAATACCAATTTTATTGCTCAAAAACATGCACAATCCATTACAATATAGGCACAAGGAAAAATCCTTTACAATAAGCCCAAATTCAAGGCCTTTAGCTCACAATAGCTCTGGAACAATTTTGACATAGTTCCTTTGAAAAACAAAACGAATCAGCTCAAAATGAAGATGAATTTTATAGTATATAGATGAAGAGACCTCAAAAATTCCTCACCAACCAGTATATTTCATTAAAGAGGTATGGGAGGCCATACAAATTTGGTACTTTTCTTACATGGGTAGTCATGGGTGACATACCTCATTAAGCTAGTAGTTGAACAACCTTGTACCACTTCCATTAATGCCTGGTTCATTCATGCACTCAGTGGTTGCATGTATTTTATACTCCTGAATGGTAGCATAATCATCTCTAGTGTCGGTTGGTAGCATAAATGCGACTGGCCAGTAACATGCTTTCCCCGATCCCGACAGGTAGCTTAAAATATACTATCGGCTAATAGCATCGATACAAGTGCTATTGGCACCTTTATTATCATCCAACTGCTCTTCAACATCACCCATGTGTAACCAGTCAGTAGCATCCATGTATGCTACCGGTCGGTAGTATTTTGAGTGTTACTGGTGCCTTTGCGTTGTTTCCCCATGGCTTATCACTATCCATGCTAGCAGCCAATAACATGAAATATACTATCATCCAGTAGAATCAGTACCTGCTACTATCTGGTATCATATTTCATGCTACCAGAGGCTTTTCTCCACAGCTTCTTCCCGCTAATTGGCTTGGACCTTCCCCGTGGCTCGCCATCTTGCCGCAAGTTACCCTGTCAAATTTGAAAGTGTTTCACCCATCAACCGCTAATGTTCAGACCTGATAGGTTGTCCATTTTACAGGGGTGCAAAAAATGGATAACAGTACTAAAATAATAGGAGAACCACATGGAGAAGTGATATGATGGATTATACATTGCTTAATCAAATATTGTAACTATTTTTACCTCATTAGTATCCTTCAAGGACTTCCTATACAATCCCAAGTTTGGAAATGGACTATCAGGTAGAAAATGTATCTCATGATCCATTGGCCTAACCGAGGGCAGCCTCGTAGGCTCTTGGAAAATTTCCTTGAAATGTTGAACCAAATCTTTCATCTACTTTTGATCTTTGTTAGTAAACATGCTACAAGTTGTATTAGATGCAACAATTTTATCTTCTTGTATATATTTCAAAAGAAGCATTGCAAATTTCCCACTAGCATTAATAAGCTTCCTAGCTTCAGAGGCACTTACCAAAGAGATATTTAAGTCTCATGTAAATGTTGAAATGGTGTAGTTCTTACCATCCTTCACCAAGTAGTATTGGTTGGCTCTTCTCATGAATATGAAATCACTGATATATAATTATGGGCTACCAAACACTACACCACACACATCAAGAGGAACAATATCTAGAGTAGTTTCATTAATGAACTTCTTATCAATACCAAATGTAATTTTTCATTGTTTGGTAGCCTTGATGTCTACACATTTCTTTACCCAACCCAATGAGTATGGATTCAAATTATTGTAATTCTTTGACTTAAGCTTATCAACTAGCTCCTTACTTATCAAATTAGCTTGAGAACAAGTATCAAAAAGAGCATCCAATTTGGCTTTCTTCACTTAGATTTTTATATGAAAAATCTTAGTAAGTTCATTTTCTTAAATGATATTATTACTACCCAAACATACCTCTCTACAAACGGAGGTATAATACATTGCCTCATCCACTTCTTTACTACAAAATATTTCTTCTCCTTAGAGGGAAGTCATGGCCTTCTTTTTATTCTTCTTATATTTGAAGGGATGTAATTCTAGCTGGAGCTTCCAACATTTTTCCTATGAATTAGTGTTAACATCACAATGACCATAATGAACTTTAGTATCCTTCTTAGAAATGAAAGAAGCATTCTTCTTACCTTTCCCTTTTCCTTTGTCATTTTTCTTGATGTTACTTTATTTGTTTGAAGCATGTTGAGAGGTAGATGAACTCTTTTTTTTTCTATATCTAGATAGTGGGATTGAGAAAAAACATCATCTACATTCATTGAATTGGCCAAGAGGATTAGTCTCCGTAAGTGGCTATGGATTTCATCGATATATTTCATCAAAATTTCTCAATCCGCTGCATCTTTTCCCTTTTGGATAGATTTCTTCTGAAACTCATTGGTGTACTCTTGCACATTTTGGCCTTGCTTCTATATGAGATATTGACAATACATGAACCTCTCTTCCTCATAACAAATAGGATATAATTTATTTTTGATTAGCTTCTTAAATTTATCCCACTTAGAAATAGGAAGAAGCTTCTTAACAACCAAAGTATGAACATAGATTTCCAACCAAGTTAAAGCATGTTTGGTTAATTTTAATCTTGTAAATGAAATCTGTTGACTCTCATTGATTTGATGCAAAATGAAATATACCTCAAGTTAAGCTAGCTAATGGTCTAGCTTTTTAGAATTCATGTCCCCATCATAAGGTTGAATTTCTATCTTCGCTATGCTTTGAATGGGGGAGTAAGGTTGGCATAGGATTGCTCTTCCTCGTACTCATGAGTGTCTCTTTATGGTCTCCTAGTTCTTATTTTCGAACACCAAGCTTCTCCATGAGCAATCCCATGATGAACTCCAACAGGAAATACTACCCACATCTTTGGAAAGACTTGCCACATCCACCTCCAACTTATAGAAACAAAGACATGCATCTCCACTACAAGCTATGATTTATATTCCTTGCTTCCACTTCTTGGTGGAAATCTCTACTTCAAAAGGAATAAGGATACCTTCATCGCTTTCACTATCCCTCCAGGTGAGGGGCATATAGCTGATTATGCTAAAATGTGATATCCTAGCATAATCTAATGCAATTTTTTAGTAAATAATTAAGCAATGAAATAACTTAAATACACCCAAGAAAACTAAGAAATAAATGTATAAACCCTAATGTGCAAATAGGGTTGGAAGATACTTAGCTGATTCAAAGATGCCACAGGACTGTGTCATAGTGAGGACCAACTAAACATGAATGGGAGAGTGTCCCACAGGAGCTTGAGAAAATGTATATCCGAGTGATTTAGCTGGATGGGGGCCCATGGAAAAGGTATTGGGGTACCTGGGGCACCCTGGTCTGTGGGGGAAGTCTGGAAGCCAATTTGACAGAGTCATCAGATGATGTGAATCCTTTGCTACTTATCACATGTATGTAAATCTGTAATAATGGAATCACCTGCAAAACTCTAGATAAAGCATCAAAACCATAAAAAAAAATGATGCATTTGAAGGGGTTGGAGTGTCCTCAGCTGCCAAATTGATGGACTTATAATTGAGATTACTCTTGTGTCATTCACACTTTGTGAAGTAGTGAGCAAGTAACTAGGTGTAGAATGTAATAAATGTGTGCATGGAAACAAGAGACTCCCCTCCTATAAAGTGTGATGTAGATGAACTATCCTTTATGCCTTTGTGATGGAGCTAGATGGATGAAAATTTAGCTATATATGCCTTTGATGGATGTAACCTTAGGTGGTGATAGCTAGTGCTTAGTCCTTGGTCCCTTATTATGATCACATAAATCTATATTTATATAATTCCTTCACTTGAATTTCATAATTAACCCCGAAAAGGCTAAGTTCTAAAAATATAAGACGATCAAATGGCTAGAAAGAACCCAAAAAGTGAGATTAAAGTGTAAAGAGGACATATGCACTCTGAGGGGACAAGGGCACCTGGCACTAGCGTCCTGGCTCGGCGCTCCAGTCTAGAAAAGGTGAAAATGAAGTATGAAAATATAGACTAGACCAATAAAGGTGCAAGACTGAAAATAGCAATAGAAATCAAAAAAATATGGTGAAAGACATGGTTTAATTACTAATTTTCTGAATTATAAATCATGCAAATAGTAGTCTGTGATCAAGACTAAATAATGACTCAAAGTGTGTGATTTTGTGTCTACATTTTTCCCCCCTTTATGTTGGTGATAAAAATGCTTGGTAACATAAAGTAGATAGAGATGTGTACCTAATATCCATGTAGATTGATGTAGAAAGTGTATTGAGGGACTAGACAAAAGCGTTGAGTGATAAAAAGATGGAGCGTGGAGACTAAAGATGTAAAAAGTGTAAAAAGGTGATGAGAGTGAACCTAGGGTGGAGGCGTGTGTGTGAATTTCGATGTGTGTGATGTACCTGCATGTTAGTATGACATTATTGTTGATTTACCCACTATGTGTGTGGTGTTGACTTCTTGCTTCCCATATGGAGGGTCATACGAAAGAGAAGATGATCAAGTAGTCAACTACGCATGTATATGTATAAAAATGTGTGTGAAGACGCATGTAAGTGTGTAGAAATCCTGTAAGTATGTAAAATAAAATGCTAAAAATGTGAAAAAGGAACATGTGCACCTAATTTTTGATGAGGAAAGAGTGTAAAAAGGATCCTGTAAATGTCGATGAAGTGCGAGTTTTTGGGCAATCTCATGCCATTGGATGAAGAAGTGTAGGGAGGAAATTTTAATTTATCCTCTAGACTGTAACTGCTTCCTGAAAGTGTAAAGATCTTTATACTGTCTGGTTTTTTGGGTGATCCAATGTGAATGTAATGGAATAAGTGTAGGGAGAAACTACCTAGTGTTTTCCTCCAACCTTTAACTGCTTCCCGCTATATAAAACACCACTGCATCTAGTGTGTGTCCATGCATGTGCTAAGGAAAATTTGCCCTGTAAAATTTGTTGTGTATGGAGTTTTGTAGACTATGTTGAACCCACTCGCTATGTAACCCACTTTTTCATGGATGAAAACTGAAACTAAATTATACCAGTACTATGTTGTGTATTGTTGTGTAAACCCCAAATGATGCCCCCCTCTTTAGGAATGCATGTGATGGAAGTGCATGATGATGTGGCCCCAAAAGAGGACCAGACTTTGTAACTAAAATTGTACCTTATAGGGGGAGTAGGGGATGTGCTTGGTAGAAACCAAGGCACGTGAAAAAAAAGTGGTTAGGAAACAAGTGTTAGTATGAACAAACATGCATGTATAATAAGAAGTGTAAATGAGGTAGACAATGTGTAAGCAGATAGTGTAAACACCCAAGAAGACAATGTAGACCGCAAAACATTGGTGGAAAAAATGGGACACCACTCACAGTGTCTCAAAACAATCAAGGCCGATGAAGCCAAATACATACAAGTGTGCACACAAGACAAAGGGAAAATCCCGCATACAATAGCAAACCATGACAAACAAGTACAAGTAATGTAATAGATAACCATGGAAACAAGTAGCCCTACAAAAAAAATGTTACACAGAAAGCACCCATTAGCATGTTAGAAAGATAAAATGTATGTAAAAGTGTGTGTAAACAAATAAAGTAGTGTGCTATGAAAAAAATGAAACAATAACACCTGTAGTGTACGAATGTGGATACCCCTAGGAACCGCTTTGGGACTAGTGTTAAGCATCCATGTTGTGCGTAATGTACTTGTAGAGTATGCAATCACAACTCAAAAGAAAGTGAATGTGCATGTGTGTATGATAAATAAAATGACATAAAATATATCTATATAGCATGTGTAATAAGATGAAAATGTATGAGTAAATTTAAGCAAGAGTAAATACAACCAAGATATGTAATATGTCGTGGATGGATGGAATGGAATGCAAAGTGAATGATAGGATCCACATACCCCCTAAGTGAATAGAATTATATGCAGTGAGGTTCATTTGTTATGCCCCCTCAGCAGTCAATAATGAACAATAAATACGAGCGTGTCATTAGGAAATGGTCAAACTTTGTGTTGTGTGTAGTGTGATGTGATGAGTATGTAGTGATGATGTGCGACATATTGATAAAGTGTGAGAATGTGTGATGATTTAGCCTAAAGCGTATATCACTAAAGGATGATAGAGGAAGTGATGATATAACCTATAGCGTATATCACTAACCTAGGAATGTCGCATGAGAAGAAGGTTGAATGGTTGAATGTGTGAAAGTGATGTGGTCCATTTGTGATGTATACCCTCAATAGTACAGTATAGATCATGAGACTAGAGTGCATCATCGCGAAGTGAGTGTAACGCGTAAAAGTAGATATGTAAATGTGTGAGATGTGTAGCAGGTGTAGTGTAATGCAAGATTTATAGGATGTAATGCAAGATATGTAGATGATATAGTGTAGATGATGTACGAAACATAATATATGTAGGATGTAAGATGTAAAATGTAGGATTGAAGATGCATGATGTGTAGTGTCGATTGTGTAGTGTGTGAGGTTCATGTGTATAATATGCCCTCAATAGTCAAGTCTGAACAGAAGAAAAAGAGTGTGTCATAGGGTAATGTCAATGTAGATGTGCACTAATATGTATGAGTAAGATGAGTATAAGACACATGTGGAAGCTAGAGGGATATAGATGCAATGCCCTTAAGCATGTAATGGTGAGTGCACTATCCTATTAAAGAAAAGGATGACGGTTCGTTACTCGATGATTTTGGTGATGAAAGCGTGTGATCATACTCTAGGAGTGGTGGTACAGTAGATAAACACTTTGTAGGTGAGTGAATCCTATATGCATGTGAGGGATGGATATATGATGTATACTGCGGTGTAAAAAATGTGTGGGAGATGGAGACCTATGTGTAGCAGAATGTGGTGGTGATGATCAAGATGTATGAGTAAGATGAGTATCAGAAAAATGTGGAAGCTAGGGGGATATAGATGCAATTCCCCCAAGAGTGTAATGGTGAGTGCACTATCCTATTAAAGAAAAATATGATAGTTCATTACTCGATGATTTTGGTGATGAAAGTGTGTGATCATACTCTAGGAGTGGTGGTATAACAGATAAACACTACACAGGTGAGTGAAGCATATATGCATGTGAGGGATGAATATATGATGTATACCACGGTGTCAAAAAATGTGTGGGAGATGGATACCTATGTGTAGTAGAATGTGGTGGTGATGAATGCCTACATGGAATAAAGCTAGGTGGTGATTTGCACCTAGATGCAGTAAATGTCCTAAGAATGGGCATATATTTCTTTGTTGGACTAGAAGAATGATGAAATTGCATAGGTGGTATGTGGGTCAGTGAACTAGGAGAAAATGGTGCTTTGGGTTCTATGAGTTGTGGTGTACTAGATGAAGTAGAGGATGCATTGATAAATGCGGGAGGAGAATGCAACCATGGGGTAGATAGAGTTACACCATCAATAGAAATTACTTGATTTTTGTGAATGAATTTGAGATGGAAATGATTCATGGAGATGTTGGATTTAGACCTATAGATTCAATTAAGACCTAAGACCATGTCACACCTACCAATTACTTGTCCAATAAGGAAAGTTACAAGCATAGTGAGAGGACCAACCGTAACATGGAGTTTGAAAACGCCATATGAACTGTTCATCGAGTATGAAATTTTCAATAGCGGATATCCAACAGTGATGAGAAGTGGAATAGAACATGCGATGGATGGGCCATGATGGATCAATATTGGTATTATTGATAGGGATTGATCTAATAGATGCACTAATGTATAGGTGATTAGAAGAAAATGTCGCATGATAATCATGATTAGAGAAAGAAATGATTGGAGGAGACATCTATGTATTAGCAATTAAGAAATCAAGAGTCCCTGATGCAGGAGGGGACACTGCATGATAGACATAATTAGTCGAGGATTCAGTGGCTTTTGTGTCATTCTTTGGTAGAGTATTGTTAAAGATTTTGAGCTTATGATTTTCATTGAAAGGTGCAAAAATTGGAGGTTGTGGAAGCTCAATTTTACCATCGTGAATTAGGTCCTCAATGAGAATGCGGAGATTGAAAAAATGATTGGTGAAAATCCCTATGCACTGATGTTAATTGTAATTAAATTTTTCATTGTAATGATTTCCTTTTGGTCGATATAGATCTAATTGAATTGGATGAGGAAGCGTGATAAGATTTCTCTCAAGAAGCTGTTGCAATATGAGATGTGGGGCAATAGGGAATTTGGTGAATGTACATTGAGGTGGTTGTGACTAAATATCTTTAGTAGAAGCTACCACGTTGACAATGATTTTTACGTAGTAGGTTTTGTGGAATATGGTTTAAATGTTGACTTGCTTTGAAAACATGTAGATGATGATGCTTGTTCCTGATACTTAAGCTTTTCGATGGATAAAATCTTGGTTTCACGAAGTTGGTCGAATGAGGGAGATGTCTCGAAGAGAACACTTTCCTGAAGAGATGGTAGGAGAATATAAATGAATAAATCCTGAAGCTCAGAGTCAGCAAGCACATTAGACATCTTAGCTAAGTTGTGTTTGTATCGCAAAACATAGTCTGCTACGTGTTCGTTAGATTCTTGTTTTAACTATGCAAGTTAATCATAAGAGATCTTAGAGATGATTTTGATAGAGAACTGAGTGAGAAAAGATTCATCTAGATGTGTAAAATATGTTACCAAGTGAACAAGTAGGTCATTGAATCAACGCATCACATAATCATGAAGACTACGAGGAAATAGTTTAGCTAAGAGAATGTGATCATCCGTAAAATCTAGACAAGCCACATGGAATGCTTGGAGTTTCTCTTATGGGTTTCCATGGCCATTGAAAATAGGTAGTTTAGGAGTGATGAAATTTTGTGGTAAAGGATACGTAGAAATGGCGGGCGCAAAAGGAGTATGAAGAAGTGAAGCGGAGTTAAGAGATGGAGATACACGAGAAGTGGTGAGATGTAGCTGGAAATTTTGTGTTTGCAAGTCATGATATAAAAGAAGTTAAATTGGGAGTATTCAAAGATGAACCATATTGTACATTGAAAGTATTAGGTGGAGTGAGAAGAGTGGTGGTGGTAGGAATAGATATTGGAGCGAGAGGATGAGTGGAGACCATAGGATCCAAAGAGTTAATAATAGGTGGAGTTGTGGCAACATCGTGAGTATTTTTAGCAATGACTAAAGCATGCAGAATATGCAGAAGATGGGCGGGATTATTACTGAAAACTTTTCAAAAATTTGTAAGTGTTTTCAATTAGTCTTGATCAACATTAGTATCCTCATCGTATGACTTCTCACTATCAGACGCTTCAATTTCATGAAGGGTAACATTATGAGAGTTAGAAAATGGATTGTCAGTTGTGGAAATTGATACAAAAACCTCATCCATAGATTTAGAAACCCTATGGGAGAATAGAGGAATCTCAATATGCTCTAGAGACCCAAATTGACCACTATGTGTGACAGCATAAGAAGAAAACCCTAGAAAGAAAGTGGATTCAAGTTTTGGGTTCACCAAAATTATTATGTTACAATGTGATATCCTAGCCTAATCTAATACAAATTTAGAGTAAATAAATAAGCAATGAAATAACTGAAATACACCCAAGAAAACTAATAAATTAAATTTATAAACCCTAATGTTAAAAGAGGGTTGGAAGAGCCTTAGTTGATTCGAAGATGTCGTAGGACTATATCACAGTGAGGACCGACTGAACAAGAATGGGAGAATATCGCATGGGAGCCTGAGAAAATGTAGATTTGAGTGATTTAGCTGGATTGGGGTGCCTGGAAAAGGGATTGGGGTGCCTGGGGTGCCTTGGTCTGAAATATGGGAGCCCTAGTCTGTGCAAGAATTCTGGAAGCCAATTTCACAAATTCACCAGATGATGCAAAACATTCGCTTCTTGTCGCATGTATATTGCACTTAGCTTGTTGATGTTGTTATAAACTTGCAATAAAGGAATCACCTGTAAAACCCCAAATAAAGCATTAAAACCCTAAAAAATAAAGATGCGTATGAAGCCTGGGTCAGATTGTCCTCAGCTACTTAATTGATGGACTTATCATTGAGCGTTGCACTATATCTCAGACCCAATGTAGTTCTAGGTGTGTGTGTGTGTGTGTGTGTGTGTGTGTGTGTGTGTGTGTGTGTGTGTGTGTGTGTGTGTGTGTGTAATTATGCCCTAGGTTGCTCTTTTTCCAATCACATTTTGTGAAGTAACAAGCAAGTAACTAGGTGTATAATGTAATAAATGTGTGCATGGAAATAATGGAATTGCCTCTTATGAAGTGTGATGCAGATGAACTAGCATTTGTGCCTTTTTAATGTAGCTAGATAGATGTGAATATAGCTATATATGCCTTTAATGGATGCAACCTTAGGTGGTGATAACTATTTCTTAGTGTTTGGTCCCTTATTATGATCACATAACTTTATATTTATATGATTCCTTCACTTGAATTTCATAATTAACCCTGAAAAGGCCAACTACCAAAAATATAAGATGCTCAAATGGCTAGAAAGGACCCAAAAAGTGATGGTTAAGTGTAAAGTGGACAGGGGCACCCCGAGGGGATGAGGGCTCCTACCACTGGCATCCTGGCTAGGAACTCTAGTCCAAAAAAGGTGAAACTGAAGTATGAAAATACAAACTGAGCCAATAAAGGTGAAATACCTAAAGTAGCAATAGAAATCAATGAAATATGGCTAAAGACATGGGTTGATTACTACTTTTCTTACTTAGGAATCATGCAAATAGTAGTATTTGATCGAGACTAAACAATGAATCAAAGTTCGTGATTTTGTGTCTACACTAACTGAAATGTCAACACAAGTTAAACCCACACAAAAAAATTGATCTTTACTTTTGTGATACCAATTTGATCTGAAAATTGCCTCTTAAACAATAAGCAAATCCTATATTAGTTATAATGAATGAACAACTTAACTAAAGTTTTTTTATCAAGTATGTTATGAAAGAAAAATTCACACAGTACTATAATTGAGATATGAAAGATAAGAAGACAGAGATTTTATCTTAAAGAAACCCAATGTAGGAAAACTTCAGCTGGGTAAGAAATTGTTTCCCTTCACTATGTAAATATCCAAACAATACAAGTTTATTGCTAATTAATGGCCTTCAAGAAAGGATTCAAGCTCCCTCTACTTGCATAACTTTCTTATAATCCTCAACAATGAAGAACTCAGTTGTTTATGAACAAAAAAAGAACAATTCATAATTTCTCCCTTTTCTCACACTTAAATTCACTCTGAATCACTTTCTTGAATGAGTAAATGTGCTTGTATTTATAGTTTCTTTTCCCTAGGATGAATGGAAATGAGAAAAAAACCGAACTATGAAGCCCAAACATTTTCAACTGTTGGGTTTCCCCATTTTGACGTGTTTGAGTGTAGAACCATCATTGTCTGTAAGGGTGATTGTGTAAACTTCGTAGTGGTTACACAACTACCTGTGCTTGTGGGTGGTAGTTATGTAACCACCGTAATGGTTATGCAACCGCTACTCTGTGAAGAGAGGTGGTCCCACAACTTTTGTGGTGGTCTCATAACCGTCATGGTGGTTCTGTAACTGTTGTACAGTCATCACATATAACAGAACAAGAAATTTCTACTTTTCATCATTTGAAGGTGTCTGGATCACTAACATCCTGACTTAACCATTTTCTAAAACCATAAACATGTTGAGGGTGTGCTTTGCAAGTTTTAAATAAGAGAATACATAGAACTGGGTAATTCTAGATCCATTTTGGGATTAATTCCTTGATAACCTAGTTGGCTGGAATAAATCATACAGTTTAGGATATTGACATAAAGGCCATCATGCTAAATAATATGCCTAGGAGTATGTCTAATATGGTGTTTACTCTAAGAAAGTTAAACCCATGTCTAGATAATATTATATCCACTTTTCTTAATGCAGGAAACATGGAAGTTGAAGAAGAAGAAGAAGTGCTTGTTACACAAAACAATCCTCATGCCTTCTACAAAAAGGAAAACATTACAAAGGTAAACTCGCATGTTTCTACTATAAAAAACTAGGGTATGTTATTTTGAATTTCAAACAAAGATAACATATATATTCTTGATGGAAAACTACAGGATATTGACAAGTCCATGGCTACTAAATAAAATGATATGGAAGATCAAACTTCCCACGCTAAGGATGAAGACATTCCAAGTGGCGAATATTATTCGTAATAAATACTTATGTGTGGTTTGTATTTCCCTTGTGACCACTAAGGGAGGAAATGTTGAGAAAAATTTTATTAGTTTTCACATGGGTTTGTTAGTTTTTTAGAATATTTGCTATTATCGTATAGATGTGATATCATAGTTTGGTGAGTTGCTAATATATCTCACATAGAGATATTAGCATATGAGATTTTGTAGGGAAACATAAATCGCGAGTAAGTTTGAATACAGTTGAGTAGTTGGTTGACTCCTTGATTATAGGAGTTGCTTATCTATATGTATTCATTTTTCCTATTGAATAAAGTGTGTTATTTGATCGATAATTTATCCACAAGACTCTTCTTTAAAAAATGGAACATTAGATTTGGGCATGAGAAAGAGAACACTCATCTAATCCATATCTGGGTCAGATTGGCTAGTCTCCCTTTATAATACAGGGAGGATGTGGTCCTCCAGGTAATTGCTCAATATTTTGGTACCTAAATGGCCATTAATACAATTACCATATCCAAGAAAAGATTAATGTTCACTAGATTCTATGTTGAGGTTGTTATTAATAATGTTCTACCCTCTTTTATTACTCTTTCCTCCAAGTTTAGGAAATGGGTTTGATAAATAGATTACCGAAACGAATCTCTTATTTCCATTCTTGTAGCAAGTTAGGACATGGTAACAGAAACTTCCCTTCTAATTCTAGAGATCAACCAAATAGGAATAATCCATTTTGTTTCTTTTGAACCTGAGAATGAAGATAAAGAACAAAGAAATATAGAGGATGTCAAGATGGAGGAGAATACAATTTCTCCACCTCATGAAAACCATGGGTATGATTCCATTACGTGGAGGGAGACACATTCAATTGAATATCAAAAGGAAGATGAAGACCTGTCCAAAGAATCAACAAAATTTATAAAGTCTAAAAATTAATGGAGAAGGAGGAAGATATGGAGGTCCCTAATATATATCTGTGGGTGGTGAGATCAAAGTAAGGGAAGATTTGGATCTAGGGGTGGGAGGGGGGGTATGAACGAATACTTGAGGCTTTAGAGATGGAAGAAGATGAATTTTAGGACTGACATGACTATAAAAAGTAGTATAAGTATCTTGGAACTTTCAATGATGAGAAAGGAGGAAGAGGCTATTAGATCTATAAGATGTAGAGATTAGAGACTTGGAAAAAATGGATCATTTTGTACCAAAAACATGAATAAAAAATCAAGTCCTAAATTTGATGGTTTCTAATTTTTGGGAGGAGTATAAATATAAGGAATATTGGTGGGTTTAGAGACATAACCCCCATGTGGAAGAAGATGATGATGACGGATGAAATATGGTGTTAAACAGAAAATTCAAATCCAAAAGAATGATTCAACCAAGTGATGGAGTAACAAGGAATAATTTACAATGAAGGAGTGCGCTAGATCCATATCTAGATACTCAAATAGCTATTAATAAGAGGCAGTTTGAGATTATGTTAGTTGGTCATCAGCTAATGTTTTGTTGACAACTTTGTAAGTCAATTGTTGTTTGTCTTGTTCCATGTGAGCAATCACAATTATATTTTTATGTTTATACAAGGTTATGGGGGCTTTTTAGAACCCTTAATGTTTACCCTAATAAAAAATGATACCAATCCTAAATTTCCATAATCCTGTATTCATCAATATTGAGCATCTACAATAAAAATATATATAAACAACCCTCCAAAAGTATAATGGAACACCTAATTCTCTTAGAAAATTTGTTAAATTGAAAAAACCATGTTGATGTAAGAGGTTGTCTATGTTGGATACTGCTTCCAATTTGGAAATACTCCTTGCATCATCAAACACTCCTTATAACCACATTGTTATTATCTTGCACAAATAGTTCATGAGCATCCACAAGTTGGAAGCACATATATTCAGTAAAGGGAGGTCTGCATTTTTTTAATTTATGCATGTTTAATGGTTTCTCATTCTGTTGCTTCATATTGATGTTAATGTAAGGTTTTAATTTGGAGCTTCTAGGTTTAAGTTCCTTGTTTTAGTTAAATACAACTAACAGTTGCATACATAACTCTCTTACAAAAGAGATTTGCACAATTATACAAAACATAGTCCATTCCAAACATGTTTTGGGTTCCAATAAATGGTACCTCTTGAAATTTCCTATCAAACATCAACATGAACTAAGTCTTGCATGTAGGAAAAGGAAGGGGACAAAAAATAAAAATAATACATATTATTTATTTATCAAGTTCAGCAAATTCTCTCATGTTGCTAATAAAGTACAAATAGCGTTCATTCATGCATATCATGCATTTCAAGCTGGTGATAAATTTTGGCTACATCTTTAGAAGGAACACTTCAAAGGTCCACACCATAAGATCAAGCCTATTCTATGGTCCCTAAACCATTCTTTGCATAGTTGGTAAGAATGTATTGATTTTTTAATCTTCTTACATACTTGGGAATGCACTTAGTCTTTAATGTGGAGCTTATTAATCCTTACTTCCCTCCACTTATTGAGACAACAGTGACATGAACTCCTTTTAATTTATATCCTAAATACTTGTACCCCATAAATAAGGGCTAGATCATCAAAGTGATAGATACATGTATTTTCCATTACACTTACTAGTTGTTTTGAGTAGTCAATGGGTAAAAATATTTTGACCAAGTTAAGTGATGCAACCTTCAAAAAAATAGGTTTAGTTTCCACAACTAACGTTAAATGCAATGAGTGTCGTTGCATCTCAAGAAATGATTTGTGCATAATCATGTAACTTGTCTCATAACATCTTGTGATAGCACAAGACTCATTAATCCTCTTAAACTGAACTTGGACTCCTTACCTTTGCAGAACCTCACTTTAAGAGTGCATCTTTATAACAATGCATGTCGACGACCCAAATCCTTGAACCATTTCATGTATATCCTCTCTTCAATACAACTTGTCCAACACTTAACATATTACAGTAAGTACCACAATACTTTGGCACATTGCTCCATGTGATCCCATGTGTTATGCACACTTGCTTCACCTATTACGCAACTCATGTAGTATTATGTTAGTAATATGTAACCCTCGCGATTCCTACAATCTTTTGTAACTCAAGATGTGGAGTTCATATCATCTATATCATAGTGTTTCAATATTTTGTGATGTCACGCAATACATCCCAGTGCTTACAACTCACCTTAGCATTGATCACTCCCTCACAGCCCATTTGTGTGTCAGTCAACTTGTGCATTGCTTCTCTACATGTCATTTATCACCATGGATATACACATTTGTTTCACCCTAACGTTTTCTCATTAGTATTTCATGCCACACCACATGCCATATGACACCTTCTACATTAGTCCATGTCAAAACATCTCCAGAACATGCCACATTTCAAGGAAAAACATTCACATGATTAGGGAAAATGAAATGTTTCATAACTATTGGCCACCAACTATTGTCAATTGTAAGTACCATTGTTAGTGGTATATATGTATTCTAACCACTACAGTGGGAGGGATACACATACACAAATCAATCACCATTCATTGATAGAATATATTAACACCAGATAGGAGTTTGTTTGGATTTGTTATAATATGCAAACACATATGTTTTGTAAACTCTCACAATAGTCTAGAAAATCAATATGGTCACATTCCCCTTCTAATATAAGACCCTACCTCTTAGTCTTATTATTTAATTGCACACATGTACTTTTCTATTTTACATTCATAATAGAAGTTACATTTATAAATATCAATCTTCCACTATATTATTGTGTTTGGTTCATTACATTCAATAAGTTGCATGCATTGTTATAATCCTTACAGGTGTAAGATCATCTTGGGCACATGGTTGTGGGCTCTATGGTATCAATCATTAGTGGATGAAAGACCCCCAAACCCTAATGCAATCCCACATGAGACACAACATGTAAATTGAGTGCATGAAAGTGAAAACTGAAAGCAAATGAACAACCCTAGAATGTCAAATCTGAGTAGTTAACATTTTACCAAGCGGGAACTGTTAGTGCAGAATCACAACACCCCCGAATGGCCCGGTTGTGAAGGGGCATTCGGTGTGATTGCACAACATGGGACCATCTCTCAAGCTATGGGACTTGAAAAACTTCATATGGACCTCTGGAGAAAGTCAGTTCTTACTTCCGAATCTACCTTCCATAAGCTACTCCAGTGCATGCAAAACCTATTCTATCCTTATCTAACTATTCTAAGGGGACAGAGAGAGAGAGATGGTGAAAGAGCCTACACTAAGCAGTGATACACTAGAAAAGGAAGTGGTTGAATCATAGATCTCAACTGCCTGAAGTGGAGAGAGGTGAGCAGATGGATAGGGTGGAAAAAATGCACCACGGACTAGAGGTATGATTTCACATGGAACACCACTTCAAAACCCATTAAGCACATGGCTCCAAGAAATTGCAATAAACATTATAGATATGCACAGTATACCCTATAACAATGAGAGGTAAGAAGAGACAACAAAAGAAGCCAAGGATGGAATAAATGCATCACGAAACAAATTTTATTGCTCCAAAATTTTACATAGTACATCATTAGTGGGCAAGAGGAAAGAAAATTCCATTACAGAGCCATAAGAGGAGGCTTAGAATCCACGTTATACCCTAAGGAAGAAAGAGAGAGGGGGACAGAGGAGAAACAATGACCAACCGTTTGAATATGCCCCTCCTTTACAATATATAAGAAGAATAAGAGAGAGAGGAGGGAAAAATTTGAATCCTACTTCAACCACCTTGAGATATTCATTGAATCTTGCTTTGAAAGCTCAACCACCATCAATCAATGCCCCTCTCAAATCCACCTAAAATTTATTCATGTCTACATCGTTCCCTATGTTTGTTCGACATGCTAAGGAAGAAGACATCGACAGATCACCAGATCAAATCTGATCTCGTGGTTGAAGTAATTATATCCTGTATTAATGGCCTGAAATACATTTTCCCATTTTTCACACACCAAAGCTTGTTAAGAATGATATTTTATGTTTCCATGGCGTGGAGGGTGTCGAGACATTTCCAAAAAGTCTTCTCCCACCAAAATTTGAGTTTCAAGTCAAAAGATATGGCCATCTAAAGATCCTGGATCGTGGGCATAATATTTGAAAGAGTCTATTTGTATCGGGTCCACGGGGTAGCCTTGCACTCCTTAAAGATTCAGCCCCTGCCTTTCACTTTTGAAATTGCATCAAATATACGCGTGGCAACTTCCGTAGGCTCCTTGGGCTCCTTTGTATTTTTCCTGAGTCTTTTTGTTTGGCAAGGCTAAAAGCCTGATCCTAGACACGTGGAGGCTTGGCGCTTGTTTGAGAAAGCTCGCCCTAAATTTTAGTCTTGAAATAGCGTCATGCATTGACACTTGGCTCCTTCTACTAGCCTGACTCTGGAATTTGACTATTCAACCCCAACTCTGTTCCTTTTTTGGACCCTGGGACATGTGGCGAGCTGGCACTCGTTTGGGGACTGCCTCCCAGACTGTTCCTTTTGAAATTGCATTGATGCCAATGATGGCGTCCTTCCACTAGTTCTCTATACTTAGTCGATTTTGGGGCCCGCTCTGCTTTTTTGGTCCCTAGACATGTGGAAGACTAGCTGCACATTTGAAATTCCACTCAATATTTTACCTTTGAAGGAGCGTCGTTAACAAACGTGGTGCCTTCTGCCTGCACTCTTATGCTTAACCAATTTAGGCCCACTTTTGATGATTTGACCTCTATTGACCATTGGCCACGTGGATGGGATTGGCACATGTTTGAGTCTCAACCTTGGGCTCCCATCTTGAAATTGCACTGAGCTGACACATGTTTCCTTTCACTAAGTTCAAGAATTTTCAATGGCCAGCTCTATCAGTTTTTGGGTTTGGGACACGTGGAAGCTTCGTGCTCATTTGAGTCTTCCCTTTTGAGCTTAATCTTTTGAGATGCATCGTTGAGACACTTGGAAAGCTTCCACTGTTCTTCCATACATAGCCAATTTTGGGGCTTGTTCAGAATTATTTACAAATCCTAAAGACCTTGAACCTTTTCCATTTCTTTTCCTTTGAGCCTTTGGTTTCTTTAACATTGTTTTCTCCTTCCCTAACCTTGTGCTACTCCATTTGTGAGAGTCTGCCTATAACTTGTCTGTTGGATTTGAAGCATGGGATTGTATGATGGAACTATCCCTTGAATTTCTTTCTGCATAGGGTCGTGGGTGATCTAATTTTGTTGGGGGGTGAAAATTGAGATAACAATTGGTGACTCACGGGGACATCTACCTACTAGATGAAGAGACTAGTGACCTTGAAGCATCCATTGGGCATAGATTCAAGAATGATAGCCTAATACTGATCCTGTCTCTGATCTGTGAGATCAACCATTTGCACTTGGTGACCCTGAACCTACCTTGGAAATGGACTACCACGAAACCCATTTTTTGTTTCTTTGTATTTGTTTTGTTTTGGAACTAGCAAATGTTACAGATAACTATGGGTCTTTCTACCATGAATACTGAAGGGAATTAATGCCTCATGCACTTCCAGAGCAATACAAACAAAACTTATGTATTCAAATAAAAAATCATACATGCCAAAACAAATGATCCATGGATAGTGTGCACAAGAACTTCATTTTCTAGAAACAAAGTCTACTCCTACTCCTATACTAACCAGAGAGAAGAGGGACTCAAAAAAATCCTGCAACTTGACAAGGAGAAGTAGCTTCCCTTTCTCAAGAGGGGCAGCCATGCAAATGATTTGACAAAATATGGTTACCTGTATGAGTGAAAAAATGACAATAAGCTGGTCCTCCACCCAAATCATCAAGGTATCAACATCAACCAAAAATATAAAAATCCTCAATCTAATTGGCATTAGACTCCTGGAGGTGTTGATGATGACCCTTGGTACTTTGATACTCATCCTCATGCCCTGAAGTAGGCATGACTAGTTTTGGCTTCTCCCTTGGCTCCAATGAAGCCAAGTACCTGATTGGGCATGGTTTGATCCTTTGGATGTGCCCATTTCTCTGAACTTCAAATCCAAAAATGGAGTCTTCCTGCTAACATTCCTGGGTGGATGGTGTGAGAGAGATGATGACATCCTCTTTCACTTTCCCTTCCTTCTCCTGTGAAGAACATGGAAGAGTCATATCTTCTAACCTTGAACCTTTATGGTTCTCCCTTGGCTCCAATGAAGGTAACACTAATTGGGCATGAAGTGCATAGCTATTGTACCTGAATGAGATGATGAAATCCTCTCTCTCCTTCCTTATCCTGTAAAGAACAAGGAAGGCATAGGCTATAGAGAAACTTGGTAGAAGAACTGTGTCCTTGGAAGGTGGATGGTGGAGGAGAAAAGGATGTGATCTCCATGGGCTCCTCTCTATCAGAGCAAATCCTCTAAGTTAGACAAATAATCTGCCTCCTTGTTGTCATGTTGCATGTGCTCTACCTCCTCCATGGTGTCATCCTGATCTACAACTCGATCACCATGGCTCCCTTCATCCTAAAACATGAAATTTGAAAGCGCAAACTCCTCTTCAACATTAGAGATTAAAGGGGATGAAGTGGGAGGAATAACTGAAGGTTATTCTTTAGCTTGCTCTACACTTGAAGCCTCTAAAACTATATGGTCCTCCTCCTCTGCTGCAAACTCAGCCTCAGCCACCACTAGTTCTTCAACTCATACCTCCTCTATTAGCTTGACCATCAAGGGGATATTTGTAAACCCAAAATTGGGAGCCCAACTCTTCAAATTGTATGTCATCTATTTTTTGTTAGGATCCTCCTCTTGTTGTTCTCCTTGACTGGATTCTTGAGTCTCTTCCTCATATGGAATTAGGAAGGCAAGAGGAGTGGTAGGTTGGGGTTCAACCAGATTTGTAATTTTTTTTGTGGGGGAGGGAAGTGGAACTTCTTATTTATTTGGAGGGAATGACTACTTGGAAGGGAAGAGGGAAGAAGTACTATAGGTAGGATGGGAGATTCAGGAGATAGAGAAAAGAAATTAACACTTGGGCCATAAGATGAGGGGCTTGACTCTTGATCATGTTGAAATGATAAGGTTTGAGAAAGAGAAAATGAAGAGCTAGGAGGTGGTGGACTTACCCATTGACAAGGTTGTCTTATATCCATCTCATAAGACCTCAATCTCCTCAATCCAATGTGTAAGTTAAGGCAACATTTCAACCATGAATTCAATCTTCTCCCTGAGGGTGGTAATGTCCTTGGAAAAGGGCCTCCCCATGGATAAGGTATCCTGAAACCAATCCTGAATGCCTTCATCTATGTTGTACCCCTGGATCGCACCATGCTAGCCTCCATTCTTTGAATATTCTCCAAGAAAACCATAGCATTCTCCACATAGTTTGTCACCATTGTATGCGTCCTCTTGTTCTTGAAAATCTCCATGGCCAAACTGACTTTGACACTGCTCATATGGGTAAGCATAATGGTCCTATAGCTGATTAGAATGCTAATCTAGAGGATTTCGGAAATGCATTGGAGGTGAACTACATTACTGTTGTAAGTGTGAGTTCCATGAAGGGAATGAAGTCATGATTGCACAACTTCTTGAAATGGAATAAAAATGGGAAAGATATGGAAAGAAAAGTTAATTAATATGGGTGGAAATGGATGGAAAAGGTCCTATAACTTCAGAGATGGGGTTGTTGACCAGATGGAGTCACTAGATGTGCTTTGAATGTGCCTCTAAAGGTTGAATCTCACCAAGAACACATATACTTGATGAAATGAAGTGGTAAGGTACTTCAGACTTGTCCCACTGAGTGTTCCAAAATTGTTAGTGTGGTTGCATGTTGGCTTATGATTTGCTATTTATAATGAGACACCTTGGAAAGATGAAAAAATATAACATTAGTGTCCCACTAGGCGTGCCAAAACTATTAGTGTAGAATCATAGCACCCCCGAATGGCCTGGGTGTGAAGTGGGGCATTCGGTGTGATTGCACAACATGGGAACATCTCTCAAGTTGTGGGACTTGCAAAACTTTAGATGGACCTCCAGAGAAAGCCAGATCTTGCTTCCTAATCTACCTACCACAAGCTACTCTAGTGTAGACAAAACCTATTCTATCCTAATATAACCATTCCAAGGGGACATAGAGAGAGGGGGGGTGAAAGATCCTACACTAAGTAGTGTTACACAAGAAAAGGAAGTGTTTGAATCATAGATCTCAACTTCCTGAAGTGGAGAGAGGTGAGCAGAGGAGAGGGTGGACAGAATGCACCACAGACCAAAGATAGATTTCACACATAACACCACTTCAAAACCCATTAAACACAGCTCCTAGAACCTGCAATAAACATCATAGTATGAACAGTATACCCTGTAATGATGAGAGGTAAGAAGAGACAACAAAATAAGCAAAGGATGGATAGATGCATCACAAAACAAATTTTATTGCTCCAAAATGTTACATGGTACATCATCAGTGGGCAAGAGGCAAGAAAATGCCATTACAGAGCCATGGGAAGAGGCTTAGACTCCGCATTCTACCCTAAGGAAGAAAGAGAGAGGGGGGAAGAGGAGAAACAACGACCAAATGTTTGAATATGCCCCTCCATTACAATATATAGGAAGAATAAGAGAGAGAGGAGGGAAGAATTTGAATCCTGCTTCAACCACCTTGAGATATGCATTGAATCCTACTTTGAAAGTTCAACCACCGTCAATCAATTCCCCTCTCAAATCCGCCTACAATCTGTCATGTCTGCATCAATTACTTGTTCGGCGCGTTGAAGGAGGAAGAGTGGCGGATCAGATAAAATCCGATCTGGTAGCTGAAGCAATCAGATTCTACATTAATGGTCTGAAAGACGTTTCCCATTTTTCACCCACCAAAGCCTATTAAGAATGATATTTTATGTTTCCATGGCATGGAGGGTGTCGAGAAGTTTCCAAAAAGTATTCTCTCGCCCAAATTTGATTTTCTAGTCAAAATATATGGCCATCTAAAGATCTTGGATCGCGGGCGTGCAATATTTGAAAGAGTTTGTTTGTATCGGGTCCACGTGGTAGCCTCGCGCTCCTTGAAGATTCGGCACCTGCCTTTCACTTCTAAAATTGGGTCGGATTGATGCATGGCAACTTCCGCGGGCTCATTTGTATTTTTCCTAAGTCCTCTGCTTGGCGGGGCCAAAAGTCTAACCCTGGACACGTGGAGGCTTCACGCTCGTTTGAGAGCTCGCTCCGAATTTTACTTTTGAAATAGCGTCGTGCTAACACTTGGCTCCTTCCGTCAGCCTGACTCTGCTTTGACTATTCAACCCTGACTCTGTTCCTTTTTTTGGACCTGGGACATGTGGTGAGCCTGCGCTCATTTAGGGACTACCTCTAGACTTTCCTTTTGAAATCGTGCCAATGAGACACATGGAGGCTTCCGCTAGTTCTCTATACTTAGTCATTTTTTGGGCCCGCTCTGCTTTTTGGTCCCTGGACACATGGAAGCCTCGCGCACCTTTGAGTCTCCGCTCAGGATTTTACCTTTGAAGGAGCGTCGTTTGGACACTTGGCAGGTTCTGATGTCTCCTCCACTCTTATACTTAACCAATTTAGGCCTGCTTTCGTATTTGACCTTTGCTGACCATTAGCCACGTGGAGGGCTGGAGCAAGTTTGAGTCTCTGCCTTGGGCTCCCATCTTGAAATTGTGTCGATATGACACTTCGCACCTTCCACTGAGTCGAAGACTTTTCAATGGCTGGTGCAACTTTTGGGGTTCTTGACACATGGAGGCATGGCATTTGTTTAAGTCTCCGGCTTGGGATTTAATCTTTGGAGGTGTGTTGTTTGGACACTTGGCAGCTTTTGTTGTCTCCTACATACTTAGCCAATTTTGGGGCTCGTTCTGAATCATTTGCAGAGCCCGAAGGCTTTGAGCCTTCTCCGTTTCCTTTTCCTGTCGAGCTCTGGGTTCTTTGACACTGTTTTCTCTTCCCCGACCCTTACTATTCCATTTTAGAGCCCGCCTACAACCTATTTGTTGGATTTGAAGCGTGGGCTCGTACTACGAAACCATCCCTTGAATTTCTTTCTGCACGGGGTTGTGGGTGATCCAATTTTGTCGGGGCGAAAATTGAGATAACAGGAACTTTAGACTTGTGGTAACCTTCTCTTATCATATCCAAATTTCAAGGAGATCTTTTTGTTAGTGTTTGGTGCGTGTTTCTATGTTGAGATTTCAACGATATATCTTCTATAACATTTTACATGAGATATGTCGTCCCTTTCCTTATGTTTAGGTTTTATCTCGTCAAATTAGACTGATGCATTACATTGTCCTGGCATATCATACATTACATTGTCCTGTCATATCATACATTACATTGTCCTATATCAATCTAAAACAAAATTAACACCATTTAATCTCAAAGTAATAAGGTTAGTGTAAGAGATCTAGACAAGCTGGTAATCCAATTTGTAACGTTGAGTACACTCCACCCCATGACCCACCTCTTAAAACGAAAATCGAAGCCCCACTTTTCGATTCCTTATCTCACATACCTTAACTTGTTATCGACAAAATAAACACATACAATCTTCATCACGACACCCAATAGAATGTGAAGAGAAATTCACACACATACACACACAAAATATACCCACACTAAACAACTAAGAAAAAGGAAAGAGAGTGACCGCTTAACGACACAAACACTTAGTCAAAAGTTGTCATAGTATGATATATAATAAACATTATCTGCAATGACAAGGAAGGGTAGAGAGTGGTCCATTCAATATGCCATAATATGATTTTGGAGCCATCTAAGTATTCACACGCAATGGGGACCAATCGTACCAAAATAAGTTAAAAACTTTGGTGGACTGATGTGGTCCTGCGCCCAACAATTGATAGAATGCCCCCTTGACCGTATACACCAGGATTATAGTGTATGTGACCTGACCCCTCTCACTGGGGTGGGCGTACTCTCACCTTCAATTTGACGCTCTACACTGCCCTTTTGCTGAATACTTTGACACTTTGCTCATAATTTCCTTGGTACATGCTTTTGTTTTAAAAAGATTAAATGATTGAAAATGCACTTATATATATAGGTGGAATAAATTTAGCTTTTAGAATGTGAGTCAAATTGAGCTATACACTCAAATGGGTTGTAGTTCTACATTTTGGATGAAACTAAGAATATACAACCGTATTAATATTAGAAGGGTTGGAATTTCAGGGGGTTGTAAATTCTATTTTTATTTATTCATATTTTTATGATTTTTTCACATAAATACATATAAGTTTTATTTTTATTTTTACACACATATAGAGAGAGAGATAGATAAAGAGAGGAGTATTGAAAAAATTGTACGGATTTCTAAATTTTCAGCGAGTAATTTTTTACGGCTACCTATTTTAAATTTTTTTTTATTGATAATATACGTTTATAATCATAAAAAAACAACCCACAACCTATCAATTTTCAGTCCCGGGGATTAGGGAGTAGCCTATGGAAGAGGTGGGGTGGTGCGAACAAGAGGGACTATTAGCCTTCCCACCCCAATCATTAATATTGGGAGGGCTCGAATTTTTAAGTATGGGGTCCCTACTATCGTTCTTTTGATTTTCTTCTTCATCTTTTTCAAATTTCTATCTTTGTTAAAAAATCGATTGTATTTCAAGGAGAAGACTATTAAGCTTGTCACCCCAACCAATTAGGGTCTACACATGCAATAGAAAAGCCCACTCCAGGTACCTTTGAGGCTCAAAAATTGCCTCCATGTGTACTTTTGCTATCAATCTCGATGCAACCCCGCCCAACTTATAACCCTAGTCAATTTTGTGACAAAATTCTCTGTGACAAGATGTTTTAATGTTTAGTATATTGGCACGTAATAGATTTTAACTTTCATTTTATCTACAATATGCGTGAGAGTTGTTCTGAGCTTTAGTATCAAGTGCACAACCAAG
This sequence comes from Taxus chinensis, assembly GCA_019776745.2. Lineage (NCBI taxonomy): Eukaryota > Viridiplantae > Streptophyta > Pinopsida > Cupressales > Taxaceae > Taxus > Taxus chinensis. The sequence continues at coordinate 83,891,815 of CM034150.1, read as the reverse complement.
TGAAAAAAGCTCATTCATGTTAGCATAGCAAGTTTGCTAAGGGTATAATAATATTACTTATGTGCACAAGATAAGTGTAAGTAGGAGTCCCAACTATCCTTCTTCTCCTTTTCTTCTTCTTCAACTTCAAACTTTGACGTTTATTAAAAATTGATTGTATTGGAGGAAAAGAACCATTAAACTTACCCCCTCTCACTAGCGCCGAGAGAAGGTCATAGTGTCAAATATGGACTCCCACCAATCATTCTTCTCCATTTCTTCGTCTTCTTCTTCGAACCATAACCTTTATTAAAATTTTGATTGTATTTTGCGAGGGAAAACGGTAAAAACTGTCAATACAGACATCAAATTTAACTAGTAGACTGTAAATACTGTGAATGTTATTTGTTTCCCTTTTATTTTTGCTGTCACACTACAGTTTGGGTTGTGGAAAGAATTTTATTGCACGAGTGCGAGTGGCAGTGCGAGGCCAGAAAGTAGACGGGATTCTGAAAATTACGTTCTCTAGAGGCTAAGTACAAAAAAAAAGAAAACACGGTGGAGTTTACGTTAAAAGTAGGTGTGCGTTTGGAATTTTAAAATGGAAATAGAAATAGAAGGGGAGTGTAATAATTGTATGTCGTGAAGGTTGTACGTACGGAAGTGGCAAGCGACAAATGAAAATGCATAGATGGAAGAGCTTACCGTTCCTGTGGGCCCCCACAACTGTAGCGGCGCGTGCATATGTGCGTGCAAATCTCACGTTCACATGATAATCTCAAAAGTAATATTAATAAACATCTCTATTTTGAACTGGGAGGAAATGCTTTTACAAAAAGTAGGCTCGCCACGAATGTTTTATTTGTCTCCAATATTTTATTCCAAAAAAAAGCTCTGCCCAGAAACTGCATTGACTGGGCTTTTGTTGTAAGCGGGTCGGCTTGTATTGGGTAAGGTATGTATGTCTTGTATTTAAAGCATAGTTACCCCCTGCATATTGGGAGTACAAGATAGTCTCATATGCTATAAGCTGATTGTAGACCCAAAAATAAATTGTCTGGGGTCGTGGACTATAAGATTAATTGCTGCTACTACTATTATTTTAAAATCGAACCCTTCTTACCTTTTCGAGAGGTTTAAACCTGTGTTAGAAGTGCAATTCTAAAATTATTAGTTAAAATATACATTGCATGGATTTTCAAAAGAATGGCTCAAATTATAAAGAAAATTAAAGTGTTTCTTTGTACACATTAATCTCTTCCCTCCATTCCACTAGTTCCCTTCCTCATTTCCCTGAGTATTTCTAGTAAGAACAAACTCTTATTAGTAATATTGGGTTAATTAACATTTTCGTGTTGTTTCGTGACTTCATATTGTTGTTTGTGAATGAAAAAGTGGTGTTTTTGTTGTTATCATTATGTTGAACAAATGCAAGCACTCGATGTGGTCTAGTATCCAACCAAGTGTCACATTCCACTACTCACCAATGACAAATTCTATATGATGCCTGGATAGACCTTGTTGATCCTCACTCCATCAATAACTTGTTAAAATGGGGTCTCTACGGTTGCTCATTTTCACTTATTTAGCCATACTAATGATTAAGTCAAACCTTAAGCCACGTGAAATTATGGCATCATCTACCACGCTTGTCGAGTTCATTCTCTACACCCAATTTGTCTATACCATCATCCTTATGGACGGATACAATGTTCCCATCACCATACCTTCATTGAGAGACTTGGTCAAATGCATATACATAACCCATATCGAAAATATACATTGATACCCATTTTCTCTTCTTTTGAAGAATGGGCATGGCTATGTCATGACTTATAAGAGTGTGCTATTTTCTTTGACATGCCTCGATTGTAAATTTTGGTTAGAGTGCAAACAATGATACTCATAATAAACTTGAGATATTGATTAGTATTCACAATAGTGTAATGATATCCTACAAAGGAGTCAACATTTATCACCTTCAACCACTCATACCTAATAATATCATGAATCATTACATTCTAGCTATAGAGTGTAACGTACCCAAGAATCTCTCATGCACCTCATTATTTGACCAACTAAATATCACAACATGTAATATCTATATAACGCATCACATCACATAATAACACATTAACATGTGAACACTAACAAACTATTCCTAACATCAATATCGTTGCATACACTCTTATGTCAATCACTAGACATCTAAACTCGCTACTTTCTCTCACCTCTTTAAGAATGTTTATCCTAGAGACTACAATTATTTTAATGATCCTACCAACCTCATTACATGCTTTGGAGCTGACTATCTCATCAACTTCTACCCTCATTGATAATAATGGATACTTTTTATCGTACACATTTAATGTTTAAATGCCTTTTTGTGCTACACTTGTAATATTTAACATCATAGAAAATGATGTTTAAATGCCTTTTTGTGCTACCCTTGTAATATTTAACATTATAGAAAATGATGTAACTATAATTGTAAGTCGTAGATAATAGGTTTTGTGACGGCATGTGCATTATTTGTAGTCATATCATTCGATACACGAAAATGCTTGACATGTATTTTAGTTGCATTGAAGCACAACTTTTATGTTAAGCCAAATGGAGGTATTTTTTAGGTATGTTCAATTAGAATCATGCTTTTTTGTTTGGTTGATCTGCGTGCTAAAATTGTTTGTTATGTTATTAATATAGTGTGTGTAACAATTAATTTTGTATTTTGTAGAAAATGGATGCAATTGGGAAGGACGGTATCTTGCTAATGTGTTTGTAACTAGGAAGGACAATATCTTAACAATGTTTATTGGTTGAAGACTTATAACCCTCGAGAGTCAAGGTAGACGAGGTATTAAGCATTCAAAAAGAAATTTCTATTTTTTGATGTTTTAGCTATTGAATTATAATCCCTGAAATATGTGATTGTTTGAATATGACAAAATCCAAACAATAACATAAATTTATTTTCTTATGGTAAGAAATGAGGATTTTGCGTCTCAAAAAATATGTGACACATCATATTTCTGAAAAAAAAATGATTATAAAATTTCATTTATTTTGAATAAAAATCACTTTCAAAACATTATGTTTTCAAGAATAATTTTTTTGATAAGTCCTTCCAAAGGGGCCGAACCCATTTTAAAAGTTGATTTTCTCTCAAAATTGAGAGAGCGATATTTCATTGAACATATTTTTATAAGAAGTGTGTTCTTTGTTTATTCTTAGAGAACAACTATGTCTTACAGCTTTTTATCATGAAAGAGTTGGATAAATACATTCCTTTCAACATAAAATTAAGACATGGACTTCATTTTTGATCACTCCTTGAGTGAGCTATGTGTTGATGTAATTAATCCAGTAAATACATCCTAATGATGGATTGCATGCTGCAATCCCTAAAATCTATGGAAATTGTCAGATCAACACAACAATTCTTCAATATTAGATCTTAAAAAAAAAATTAAATGGCTATGTAATTTTAAACTCACTGCTCCTAATTACAAATGTAAGGCGATGGCATATGTTTCCTCAATCCAAGAGAAGACTTGTTAAGTAGACCTCCCATTAGATTTGTTTACTGGTTATTCAAGAAATTTGGTATGTATGTGATGGAGAATGATTTATTGTTTGAATGATCTCAGCCAGTAATAGCCTAGTACAAGCTTCATAACATAAAGACAGCTATAACAATGGCTTCCTCTCTATATCCAGAAGAACTTTACCAACTGTAACATTATACACGGTTTGCTTTGTTTGCCTACAAAACATTTAGCCAGCTATATACTAGAATATGATCCAAGAATGTACATCTGGACAATTTAGATCTGACTTATCTGATATCAGGGTCTTATAAAAATTATTATTCATTTCAGAAGCTAGCCTGTAGACAGGATGTGAAAAGATGCAGCTTTTCTTGCCATCTCAGACAACGGAGACAGGTTGTGTTCCATAGCTGCCAGTAATCAAAAACATTTTACAGCCAAGAAATTCTGATTTAACAGGCATTAAATCAAAATCAGCATCATAATCAGACAAGCAATCCCTTGGCAATGGCTTTATTGGTCTCCAAGTGGGTAGTTTCATACACAGGAAGCTCCTTGTGATACATGCTCATGTCGGCTGCTGCCAAATTCTCCAGTTCAAACAGATCAGAACTTGAGCAACTGGCAGCATCGTCATCCTCATCATCATCATCTTCTTCTTCCTCTTGGTTGTCAAGTTCCCTCGCCACAGCTTCCAAAATATTGTTTGCTTTGTGATACTTGGCAATTATGCCCTTTGCTGTGGAAGATTGCCTGCCCTTGTCAAGAAGATGGAGCTTCAATTTTTTATAGGCATCTGAATGAGCTCCTGGATTTGGGTTAGACTTAAGGGTCGGATTTTCCAGGTGCCCACAGGGATCAACTACCATGCTTGTTGGGTAGAATGTAACAGACCTTCTCACTCCATTGCTGGTCTTCCCTCTGGAGGAGCCTGTTGTTTTGCTCATGCATGACCTGTGCACGGAAGAAGATGAAGAACAGGCAGAAGAAGCGGGTTTTCTCTGTGAAGAAGAATAATATGAATTGGATTCGCTCACAGAAGAAGACGAAGAAAGCTTCGCCTTCTTGGCACCACCGGCCATAAACAGGGAATTCAGAAAGCTTGCGAGCTTACTTCCAGGGGAGATTGGCTGTTTTGGGTGCTTGGAATCCTTGCGAGCTTTGGATTTGGACTTGGATTCAGGGACGAAGGGCGGCTCTGATCGATTGAAACCCCCATCTTTCGGCAAATCCTCGGACCATTCTCGACCTCGGGCCATACAGGAAGCCCACCTGCGTCCCTTTTCTGAATGTCTTGCCGTTTTAGCACTGTATTTCCCAGTCGGGCGATACAGGGACTCTGCATCCGAGGACGAATACGGCCAGTTGGAGGCATTGTCGCTGGTCTCGGAGGAGCACGACGCCGCAGAGGAAATCGACTGAATCAACAATTGAAATGCTCGCTGCTGCTTGTTTATATTGTGCACCGCAACATCTTCCTCTGCCGCTGCGGTCGAGCCACCTCCCAGGGAATCGATCCCGCGACTGGCAAAATATTTCTCGGCGTCGAACACGCCGATCTCGGCAGATCTCCGACGCGCAGGCTTTGCCGCAGCGGCATCCCCCATCCACCGGTCCTGCTTGTCTGGTCTCCCCTGCGTCTCGTTTTCCGTTCTTGCAGGGCGTTTACAGCTCGTAATCCTCGCCGCATTACCATTTTTAGGGCTGCAATTAATCCCTCCTTGTTCGTCTTCCGTGGATTTGCAGATTGCGTCGAGCAGGGCCGAGGAAAACGACGGATGCCTGGAACGATGATGATCATGGCGGCGCGAGTGCCCCATTTTCAGGCGCGAACTATGATCCGTCCCCTGCCAATCCCACTTTTCCATCAGATGAACAAAATTCTCCGACAACGCCTTCCACTGGAAATCTTCTTGGAATACTGTCCAGCAACCCGACTGTATATATAGATCTAATTTGGCATCCTGGATCTCCTTCCCTGAAGCGTCCTGCAATCCAACAAGACTGTGCGATGAATTATTTTAAACACAGCCTGTTCCCTTACTACCATCCAAAAGCTGCAAGGTTCCAACACAAGCAATCAATAAACAAATAAAACAAATCCAAACACAGCCCCGATCCAGATACTCTGAGAAATTAGTTTATGAAGAATTTACCAGGGGAAGGAGCAACAGATCCACTTGTTAGTGGCGTCAGAATCCATGTCTCTCTGCCATTTTCAACACTTTCACGAACATCTAGACAGAAAAAACCATCTAGTGGCCAACAGTAGGACTCGGGTGGGTATCTCAACCGTCAGAGACTGCGAGAGAGAGAGCTGGTAGGGAATTTACAGTTAAAAAAGAAAAAACATGAAAACCGCCCTGGCGATTACTTTTGGGATTTTTTATTTTTACTTTGAGTTGCCAGACGTGTGATGCGAGTGGCGTAGGTGGGGCAAGTCCGAGTAGGGTTTGAGTGGCTTTGTCACCATCAACATAAACAAAAACCTTCATCTCACTTGTCCATTAACCTAATAATTTGTACTTTTCTCTAATTTTTTTTAATTGCTACTTGTGATGCTAATTTATATTCCATGCAAGAATGAGCATAGGCCCCTACATTATGGATGGTACTAGGCGACAACAAGATGGAATTGGGCACACTCGCCTATTCCATTTTCCTCTACCTTTTATTATAACTTCATTGACTTTTGTTTCCTACTCATATCATCACCACTTCTCTTCCCACCTTCCCCGAGTAAGTTAGAATCACCACCCAAAGGTGCTTATCAATGATCGATACGCATCGATATGACCATTTATTTCTAGTGACAGAAAATTACGAGTATACAAAAGTAAACTACAATGCTTGTAGATTTATAAATAACTGAGTTCACAGCACTACCTTTATTGTCTTTGTTAGGTAAAGCGTATTTTACTATAGTTAATTTTGACATTTATTATGGTAATTAGGCAACTATGCAGTTTATTTATTTGTTATATGGTTTTTGTGATGCCCGTTAAAAGAACCCACTTGAGACCCAAGAAACAACCTAGGGTTAGTTAAAAAATTATGGAATAATTTTTTTTGATTAAAAATGTTCACATCCAAGTTGCAAGGCAACAGTTGACACTATCAGGTTTCGGAACAAATCTAAAATACTAGAACATACTTTTTCTTTAAAACAAATATCAGAGGTCACAAGTTTCACATGGTTCAAATTTTAGGGTTAGAAGTTTCAGTTAGGTTCAGGGAGAAATTTACCCCCATACCCACTCTCTAACAGGCTCAAAGTTTCAACTTGAATTTTCTCATACTTAACGTATTCAAAATTTCCCTAAATCATTCCCATTGGATAGGACATTTTCTCACCTTTCCGGTGATATAAAGAAGTCCTCCTAACTCCTTTAGGAACTCAAGATATGAGCAAGCGAACCTTAGAGGTCAAATTTTCCCCAAGGGGACATGTGTCAAGCAGGTGTGGAAGGAAAATTTTGGGATGGCGGGTCGCGAGGCAACGTTTGGAATTTTTCCTTGCGTGGGAGAAATTTTCCATTTGCGCCCGTGCCTCCGCGGGTCCTCCAAGGACATGTGGCGGCCTCAGAGTCATCACTGGGGAAAAAGGGAAGGACGGAGCGACGGAAGAATTTGGGGCATTTCACCTAAGCAGGGGAGAAAATAAAACAACGCCCACGCGCTTGCGGGTCCGCTAGGGACATGTGGCACTCAACAGCCATCGCGGGGCGAAGGAGATGGAAAGGCGGGTGACAGAGATTATTGGCAAATTTCGCCGAAGGGGGAGATAAGGGGAAAGTTACGCGCGTGGGTCTGTGTGTCCGTGGGAGGATTTCAAAAGGGCAGGGGTGGGTGTGTGGGGTCGTGGGAAATTTTAGGAAAAATTTCCAAAAAAAAAAATTAAAAAAACAAAGGGGCCTCCCCCCCCCCCCCCCCCCCCCCGCTAGCACCCAAAGCTGCCACATGGCAACCTGTGATAGGCTGTGGGCCGGCGGGGAGAAATGGAAAAAATTTCCAAAATTTTTAAAAGGTCTAAGGGCAAAAGAAAATTTCGTGTCTCAGCCGCTGCCCTGTGAGGACACGTGGCAGCCTATGATTGGCTGCGGGCCAACGGAGGAAAATTCAAAAAATTTCCTGAACCAAAGAAATTTTACAAAAATTTCTAAGGATTTTTAATGGGAATTTTTTTCGAGCCACGGGTCCGCCAGGGAAAATTTTCCCAAGTTTTCCCGCCAAGGTAGAATAACTTCAAAGTGTCATAACTTGAGCTAGAAAGCTCGGTTTTGGGAAAACGAGGACTTTCTGGAAAGCTCTCGATGCCCTCTTTGCAAAAGAATCATAAATTTTACTTTTTGATAAATTTTAAAGGGTTAATTTTACAAAAATTATCTGCAGGCTTTTAAAAAGCCAATTGGTAATTTCCAACTTTCAAATTTGATTAAATTGGATCATCTCCTTCACTCAACATGCCAATCAGACATAGAGGATTGTTCTAGGGAGGGTTTAAATTGTTTTTGGAAGGTCAATTTGTTCAATTTATTCAAGTTTAAATTTTTTCCAACAACTGACAGAAAACGGCTGAGGGAAGGATTGGCTCGATTTTGCAATGTTCTAAATAGTTTTCTTAAGTTTTCTTTTTCAATTTGAGTTCCTTGATGTCTTAGAATGCTAAATTATATCCTTTCCAATTTGATTATTAAGTGCAGGTCCGAACTGTGCATTTTATTTAAATTTATTGCCAGTTTAAAGTTTATAATAGAGATCTATTTCTTTTAAATTTGTATATCAATTTTATCCTTTAAATGTGGCATTTTACTTCTAAACTAATATATTACATTCAATTGTTTATAAACAAACCATATCAAACTAACTTGCAAAGTCTGATTTCCAATTTTAATATGTTTCCAAGGATACAAAAATGCAACATTAATTCCATGTACATTTTTTTTGGTTTTAAAAAAGAGATCTAACTATCTCTTTTACCTTACAATAAACATTAAATTCAATCCAAAAATGCATAGGAGAGAAGATCTTTCAATTCTTTATTAGTTTCAACAGAAATACATCTTTCAAGTTTGACTGTAACAAACATAATTCTATTTCTTTCTTTCCAATGTGCAGAGCAGAATGTAATTGTCTTTCACATTTCAAATCTACACTTTCATAATCAATTACAACATCAGTTCTTTATAAATATACATTACAATTTCATCCACATCACATGGGAAAGGATTACAAATGAGTATGTTTCACAAAGAACTGTCAAACTGCATTTTCCTTTGCTCCATAGCAGTAGCATGCACATTTTCTCTTTCTCCAAGCTGATCACAACAAAAGAGGGGGAAAGACAATGCTCTCCACCCAACCAAGACATCCAATGAAATGAGAATTCTTCCTTCATCATTGACCCTTGAGCCCTAATCAAAACACAATAAGAGGTGTGATTCAACCCATGACAACAACTAACTTCCACAACACACAACATTCTTTCACATGCATAATTCAATAAAAAACATAGTTCAACACAAAACAGTAGTTTACAATGCAATTAAAAACATTCCAATCAAAACTCAAGCTTGATCATGTAAGCCAAAGGAGCAAGGTCTATCGGGGAAGCTACTTATGCCTCCCAATTGGGAATTGGGCATCCACTAGTAACAAACTACTAATAAATTTTACCATACATATTCTTATGCCCCCCACAAATCCCTCCTTATGCCCCCCACAGATTTCCTTATGCCCCCCCACAAGTAAGAAATGCAAGCCATTTATTTTCCATGGTGGATCCCAAACCCAAACTCCCTCCACAAAATTTTGATGCCAATGGCATTCCCTTATGCCCCCCTACATGGATTCCCCATACCCTTCTCTTACACCATTCCTATGACAGTCTACCCAACCAGCCAAAAAATACAATAAAACATTCTCCATACACACAACACAACAAGAAAATATCAGCAAGAAAAGAGAGTTAAATTCCTACCTCTCCATGGTCACTTTTGTTTCCAAACAACAAGCTTCAAATGCCAAAAACACAATCCAAAACAACAATCTCGCAAGCATATAAAGCTTTCTCCAAACTTCCTCCAAAACAAGAAAAATACGCCTTAAAGAAGTTGCAAAATGATTCAACCACCCCATAACAGAAGAGAGTTTAAATTTTATAGAGGAGGGAAGAAGAGAGGATGATGTGGATCCATGTAGGATGCCACATCACACATCCTCATTTCAAAAAAAAGACAAAAATCTATTTTCCCAAGCACAATAAAGAGGTGGGCGAAAATATGACAAGTTACTTGCACACTCCAAAAAACCCACACCTCAAGGGACAACAAAATAAATAAAATGTAAGAAAGTGCAATTAAAAACATGCAACATGATTAATAAAATTCATTATAAAAGTCACAAATCACCTCTCCAACCATAAGTATGGTTGGTAAATTAAATTTAGAGGTACAGGACAAGTTTTACTTGTCTCACAAGCCTCCTAAAACACCCCCCAAAGACAAATTCGAATTTCCATGGAGGTGGAGTATATCATACTCCAAAATCAAACTTACACAACTCTTACACAACTTACACATCCCTTACATAATTAATACAAAAAACCAATAAATTTCATTATTACTTTCCCAGATCCCAATTGAATTTATTTAAATTTTAACCATATGATTTCTCACATTAATCTACCACAACAAAATTAAATAAAGAAAGGAACACATCACTAATAAAATACATACAACAATAATAAAAATTAACCACATCAATAACATACATAATACCTGTGGTCACATGTAAAGGTGATCCTCCCATGGGAATCCCTAACAAAATATAACAAACACACAAGATATGTTGCCATGGTGACCTTGTTGAATTCACCTAGAATTCCATGGTGGTTGGTCTCCGATCCCCGATGTTTTGTTGTGATATTTTTAACCTGTAAAATACAAATACCTCATTTGGCCTCGTGGCCATATCAGAACATCCAACATGATATAATTAAAATCACAAAATCATCGAAGTATGTAAATCACAAGAACATCAAGGCAGTTTAACATTATAACATACAATTCATCCCAACAACTATATCATCATCATAAAATATCCAAAAATCACATGTCTGAACAACATCCATAAACATCCATGTCAAATAGTATATCATCATCCACATATGAGTGTCTCTAATAATCATCATGTATCATATCCAAATCAAGATCAACAGTAATCTATAATCAAATGTCTAACGTCATACTAAATCAAATCATAATAATGTCCATAACGTAATCATAGTATCAAAATAGGTATCCAAAAGGTGTCAAAGGGAAGTGGGCACTACAGTTTTATAACAATATTTGTCCTATTACATTTGTAGGTTTAATTGTTACGTAGTTGTAACAATTTTTTATGTTTGTATTCTATTTTATTCTACTTCCTGGATGTATTGTTGCACCTATGCAACTTAATTATTTGTTTGTATCCGGCTGTCCAATATCTATAAATATTGCAGCCTACACTATTATAAATGATTTTCCTAAACATTAATAAAATTGTTAGGCTTTTGCCCCTGTTCTACAACTTTCCACCTTTATTGTCTTATATCTTTGGAATCACAAGTTCTTCAATACCTCTCGTTAAGTACTTTAGCTTTTGGTGGAGATTCTATTATCTTCCTTTTCTCCTCGCATATTTTACATTTGCAGTCAGAACTAAAGGCCTCACATAATATTTTTCAAGAAAGTTAGGTGGCTCAAACATTAAAATAAGGAATGGTGATTTCATTTCCTTTTTCAATGGGCTTAGTTATATGAATTTTCATAGTATTGCCCACGTTGAATTTTGTTGTGTTGGGGACACATGAATAATATAGTTCTAGGAGACAAGAAACCACAACCATAATACAATCTTCTTATATTGGGGTAAAATATCGTTAATTATTTACCATGTTTTAAGATTACGTCTGAAGACGACTCATCCAATACAATGTGTTGTAGTATGTGATGGATTTCATAGTATAAAACTACAAAGCCGTTCTCCTCTTTGAAGTTGACACTTTCTTTTCTTATTTAGAGAGGTTTAAGAAATCCCACATTTTTGGGATCAACTGGTAGGTGGCATTTTCAAACATTATAAACTAACCTTGTTTTTTACAAGATATTCTATGGAATTGTGATAGATAACCAAAGCCTTGTTGATAAACAATACCCGACATGTCTTGGCATCCTCTATGATAAACAACCCCCTCACATTTCCATCGTTTTGTCACTCTGATCCACACCCATCCAATGCAATTGACACCTTTCAAGAAATATGGCATGTCAAAACCTATTCTTATGAGCTTCTCCAATGTCAAAATAATCAATGCCACATTAAATGACAGAAGGAAGTTATGAAGTTTATGTGACTTACCTTCAATATTCACACAAAGTAATAGCCATACTTGAAAGCGCTCAATGTCAATATTCACACAAAGTAATAGCCATACTTGAAAGCCCCCAATGTCCTCTCTCCAACATATGATTTAGGTATCACTACATAAATCCATGCCTACATAGAACCCTTAGATTAATTTGAATTTTTATTAAACAAAATTGTAGTCAAGTTCATATTCAATTCAAAAGGTGATGTAATTCTCATCATTTTTAGGTTCCACTTTTGCATCAGATATAAGAAAATCTGATGGATGTTGAGAAAGTTGTATATGATCATTGGAAGATGATGAGAATTCATAAGGTAGTGGACCCTATCAATCAAATAAATGGGCAAGAAAACATTAAAACATTCCTTTTAAACTAATGCACAATCAAAGTGGAGCCACTGGTCATAATAATCATCATATGAATCCATGTTTTTTCCTCTACACCTTTCACTTGATCAGGGAAAATTGTAGTGGTGAATATTTACCAATTAGTGAATAGTGTAAATTTTTGGCTAAGAATTTTCCTATCTTTATGTTGAATGAGGATGCACATTTCACCGAGATTTTAGTGTTTATAACCCATATCAGTGTTAAGTCACCTTAAAATGATAAATTATTTCTATTATCCACTATAATTTTACCTTGATTTTTTAGCATGATTTGTGTCATCATCACCTCATCTTCATATTTCACATTAGATGAAATTATGTTTGATTCATCATGTTGGCATGTGAAAATTATGAAAATAGTGTAAAGGGGAGAAAGTGCCTCCTTAATGATGGGTGAGGTTTCCCTTATTGAAAACCAAAATTTTGTATACAACTATACATTCAAAATTGTACTTTTAGGGTTTTGGTAAGAAAGGAAGTGGTTAAGAAGATGGAAGGAAGAAGTGAAAAGGAAGTGAGAGAGAATGAATGAGGACGTAAGAAAACGAGTACATGCAAGATTAAGCAAATATAGATCATAAAATTAGAGTATATGAATGACAATTGAATAAAAGGTGTAGAATCCATAGAGAGAAGGAGCTTTCACATCCATTAAACATAGGAATAATAAGTGCTTAAGAAAAAAACAAGTACAAGACACAAAGTCCTCCATAAATGCTCCTTTATTCCTGTTTATACAAGAACACAATGTTTCTCGTAAGTTCTCTCTACAAATAGTATTTTTTCCTTTCTCCAAAAGTCCTTTACAAACAAGCTCTAACTTGTTTTTATAACCCTAAAATTGGTTACAAAATAGTTAGGGTTTCTTATCACATCACATTAGGACTAAAATAAGTCACATTAATAAATTAAGTTAATTTTAATAAAATTGAGTCACTTTATCAATATAAGTTTATAATTCAGGTGACTTTATTAAATTATTTAAAATATCTCAAAAAAGTGGGTACATGTGGACCCCACTTAGATAATGACATGACAACACATAAACAAGATATTAACACATGGATCTTGTATACACCTAATTTTTCACTTTTCATCTTTCACACATGTTACTAACAATTTCCTTGTGTAGATAAGGGTCACTGATGCATCTATTTCTTGAGTGGGTGCCTTAAGGGGCCTACCAGGAATGGGGAATGGTTATTCACGTAATCATTATGGGTTAGAGACAATACACAGAGAGAGTTTTGTTATTTGGTCTTGGCCTTATTTGTCATTGCACTAGTTATTCTTGTCCTCTTAGGTCTCATATACATTGCATTCATGAAATCTTTTGTTTGCATCTCATCATCTTTGACACCTTTTTCATCAATATCCATGATCTATGAACACCGTTATTTTCACTTTACAAGACACATTATCTCATTTTACCATCCTTGTTCTGACATGTCATCACCTGTGGGAGATGGTGTCGGTGTTATGTTTATCTTGGCCGATGCCATTTCCCATGGGTGATGTTGGGAATCCTATATATACACACCACATCATTGACATTCATAAGAGAAAGGAAGCTCATAATCATTCTGAACATCCATTTTCTCTTCTCTTTTGCACAATATTTGCATCTTCTCACCTAGCTCCTGGTTGATCTTGTACTTTTTTGGGATTGGATTGGACACTCTTCTTATTGGATGGTTTACTTGCACTATTAGGTCACCTATAGTGAGTCTAGGATATGAACGATGTTCCCCTTCTCCACCTAATAGTGATTCTCTCTTGGTGTGCTGATTTCTCGGGAGATATAGATGCATCAGTGACCACCCTAAAGGTACAAGGTGAGTGCTCTAACCATATTTTTAATTTTTCATAGATAAGTTTCATTCCTTCCCTCATTTTGCTATGTTAGCTTAGTATTACATGTGTTTAGATGTCTAGTTAGACATAGTATCGCTTATTTATGATGAGCTCCTTAGCTTCTACATTATCTTTCATTTCAGTTACATTATGCATGTCGTGTCTTATTTATCATTGATCCATACCTATCCTCACCCAATCACCGATATATTATCTAGGGTTCTCTCCTCTATCTTAATTGTGGACCTTGGAAACATCTAGGTTGACCTAGAGTCAGGGATTACTACCCTCTAGATATGTGACCCTAGATGATCATTGTATCCTGTTTAAATCTATCCCTTGTATGTCTAGTTCATGTGTGTTCCTTATCATTTCCTTTATACCCTTGTAGAACAGATGATTTAGGAGTGCAAGTTATTAAGACACATTCTTGGCCCACCATACATATCTGGTGAATTTTTCACAAATCTTACACACCTTATAATCAAGAAAAACTCGTTAAAATAACCCATCCTAAACTTTGACTTCATCTAAACATCTAAAACCCACAAAATCTCAAAAACATACCCATTACAGACACCATCACCCCTGGGGCAATCCTCTAGTTTATGATTTACATCTGAACGTTCCTTCGGCCCATGTGTAGACTATGTTTGCATGGCCGATCAGGTTTTTCTATGTCAGTTCAAACATGCTCCAAATTCACATTTGGCCCCTGTGTACACTTCATATACATGGATTGATTGTGTCTGTAAGCCTTCATTTTCAAACCTTTTCTAAGCCAGATTATCACTCCATCATGGAGTATCTGGGTATGGGGTCCTATGACTATGTTGTATAGACATTTCCTGAATCATATTATCCTAAAGCTAAGTTTCCATTTTACATGGACTGTTGTGTCATAGAAATGTCTAGAAATAAGCCTTCTAACCACCACAATGGAATGCCTGAGGATGAAGAAGAAGAAAACCAAAATGGCATGATACTTTGATCATCCTCTTGAGATTCAAAAGTTTTCTATCTTAATTTCCTCAATACAAAAATGAATAAGAAGAAATGCTTAGTAAACATCTTCTTGATTTCATTTTCGAATAACTTGATCAGAGGGAAGAAAATGGGAAAGTTTTCAAAGTAGGTTCATCTGAAAATGCCTCCAATTTTGACCCTACCAATCTCATTCTCCAACTTATCGATATGATGAGCCAACAACAATCCAGTACTACGGTTCGATTCCTCCAAATGCAAGCCAACATTGCTCAATTAGTCAACCGCCCTCCAATAGGCTCTTGGGGCACAATGCCCCCTCATTTACCAAATGGGCCTAATGAGTTTCCCATCACACAACCTCTATCCAAAATAAATTCTTAAGAATAGTCTAATAAGATCCTTTATCACCTTATATTTCTAGCATGGATATTAGTGGCATTACTCCTTCTATCTCTTACGATGGGTCTACTGATCTCACCCTTCATATCAAGGCTTTTGGTAACCTTTACAAGGAGTGGATCAAAACCAATTCATATATTGCCACCAAGCTCCTAGCTAAGAATCTTATTAGAGATGCTCTAGACTGGTATCACACTTTACCTCCTGATTCCATAATTGAGCTAGAGTCCCTAGTGAATGAATTTCAATATCATGATCTACTTGAGAATCATATCAATGCTTTCATCAATTTCCAATAGTTTGAAAATGAATTAGCGCAAGCTTTCATTAAGCATTGGAAGACCCTATCCACATAGGTATAACATAACATGCACAATGATAGCCTCTTCCAACTTTTCTTATGAGATCTCAAACCTTTCCTTCAACACAAGGTGAGGTCCTTTTCTCCTAACTCCTTAGAAGAGGCCTTTGTACAATCCAAAAGGCACAATTATCTCATGAGGGAGTTTGAGAAAGCTCCTCCTAAGACAAAAAATAATAAATAAGTCCAAATCCTTCAACCTTCTAAGAACAAGAATGCGACGGATGAAAGAGTCTCCAATATTCTTCCTCTTGTTGTTTCTTCAAATAAGACTATTTTTAACATTGACCAACAACCCAATAACAACAAGATTTGTCCTAAATATCATTAACCAATGAGAAAGGAAGAGTTGAAACGTCACTCACCTAAGTTGTTTACCATGATCTTGGATCCTTCTCAACCTATTACTCATTAGAATAATGAGAGTAAGTTTTGTTTGTGACATGTTAATTGGGGTCATTCCTATGAAAATTGCCACACCCTACGAATGGTTGCCATCAACTTCTTCCTAGGTCCCCAATTTGAATATGATGTCATCACTTGTGAGCGTCTGATCAAAGCAGTCAAGGCTCATGATGTGACTCAACAAAAGTATCTCCATGAAGCTATCAACCAAGCTAATGAGAAGCTAAATATATTCTCTAACCCTATGCCTAATCATGTTGTCGCTAAAAATTCTAAGAAGTAAGAAAATGTTATGACCAATGTAGTTGACACACATTATCCTCTTGAAAATATAGTTGTAATTAATGATGTAAAATGTGTCATAACTTATGTAGAACTAGAATACCCTATAACATTCTAGCCTCAGACTCACATGGTCATATATCTTTCTATACCCCAAAAACAAGCTCCTCAAAGAAATAATATGCCTCCTCCATATGCTATCTATGACTTTATATTTCCTAAATTTGTATCTATGGATTTAAACACCATTGACCCTTGTGTATATACAACTTGTAGGGTCGATGGCATATGAACTGAGCAAAAAATAGTTTCAAAAGAATCCTTAATCATCCTTTCTCCTTCTAGCTCTATTTGTGAGGAATCCCAGCACTCTCATCTGACTGCACAGTCTAGCCATGATGAGTGGGATCCTCTCAAAGCACTTTCCCAAATTCATGGTCTAGTTCCATTCTTAGAGCTCATGTGTACGTCACCTTACCATCGTGACCATCTCATGATTGCACTATTTGACATGAACATTTTGTTTCCTCCCTCTTTGGGGTAGAGTCCTATATTACATGGCTTGAAGGAAAGTATTCAAAGGAAATGTGAGGAGCTCTCCATTCATACTGATCTCACCATGGATGCTCATTCTTGAATTTCTTTTCCTATAGACTCTATGATCCTGGATGATCTCTTGCTTCGTGCAAACGATCCTCCTTTCTTCATTTCAATATAGATCGGTCACACTATGGTCAAGCATGCTCTCATTGACGAGGGAGCCAACACGTGTGTGGTCTCATTATAATTTATCAAGTCTCCTAATTATTCTATCGATAATATAAAATCTACCAAAACCACTTGTCAAGGATACGATTGCCGAAAAATGCCTCCTATGGGGTGTTTTTGGTTACCCATCACCATTCCCCCTAGGACTGTTTGCGTCAAAGTTATGGTCTTTAATTTTCATCTATCTTATAATATTATCATAGGGCGGCCTTGGAATCATCATATGCACACCATTTCTTCTTCCGCATGTCAGTGTGTGAAAATTTCTAACCAATGAGTTATTTATAAGATTCAAGGGGACAAAAACCCTTGGAATTATGATACACTTCAACAAAATGGGACATACAAGATTTCAATGCTCAATGAACTATCATCTATCCCATTTTGGGAGTATCAACATTTTAACTATCCTATAAATACTCTTCACGGAAATGTCGGTCATCCAGAATTGGTCAAGTGCATGCCCCTAATCTCTCGGAGTTAGATGATGATGAGCCTGATGAGGTCATGCTTAGAATCAACACTTCCAATCTTCCTAAACTCATTGTATCTTAGTTGTTGTTATCACCAAAAAACAACACCCTCTAATTTATCATGTGTATATGGATAAGCAATCAGTGTTTTTGGGTAACATGGGATTGTCTCAAGGTGTGGGACCCTTGCAATTGATACAAACCTCTAGAAAAGGTTTGTTCTTCTACCTAATATTAATTCTAAGTTAATCCTAAGGAAGGAAATGAAGTTATCTACTCCTAATCTAACAATCCAAGGGACCAGAGAGAGAGGGAAATGCATGAAAATGGGAAATCCTACACTAAGGGAGGTGAGAACACCAAGAAAAGGGTGGAAGAAACAATCTCAAATGAGGTGTAGTGGAAGAAAAATGATGAAGGAGAGGGTAGACATAAGTACCATAATCCAAAACAAATTTGAAGCCATTAATTCCATGAAACACAACAAATTCAAGAACTGCACGGAGAATAAAAGATGCACAAAACACCTACAAATGTATTGAAAGGCAAGAGATTGCAAGAGAACACGAGCTAGAACAAATGATAGCCAAAAAATAATTATTTTATTGCTTTAAAAGGATACACGATGCATTAAAATGGAGATTGAAGGTAATATTCAACATATAGATACTTAAATATGAGGTCTGTAACCCATAAATGCATGTGCAATAATTGAAAGGGAGTGCACCAACATTACAAGAATGTCTGACCCTAACAAAAGAGTCTATCTTTACAATATATAGAAAATGGGGGAGAGAGAAGAGGGAAATTAGGGTAGAAATCTTGAATTCTGGCCTCCATCCACCAAAAAGATGTATTAAATGTATGGAAATAATGATGGACACCCCGTCGAGCCCATCCCACGTGTCACCTTGTTTGTTAAAGAAACAAAAGCACAATATCTCGCCAAATCTATTTGTTGAGCTACCATCAGTTATATATTTAATACCAAAGATTTTTTCCTCCTATCCCATCAAATGACATCAAATATTGATTCTGATTAAACCAAGATGAAAGGCTCGAGGAGATCTTTCCAATAAGACCGATTTTGTCCAATTTGGAACAGGGAATTGAAATATATGAGCATTTGAAGTTCTACATGTCGAGATGAACAAGAGAATGAAAAGTGGAAGCATTTTATTAGCTCAGATGATTGATTTTTCTTATGAGCACATTGATTTTACTTTTCCATGTTTTGGTCATTTGATGGTTGCGGGCTGGCCCTTTAAATCCTTTGTTGTCCAATGTGAAGTTTAAATTAATAAAAAAGCTCCATGCATTCCTCAATGTTAGAGTTGTCTTACTTCTTACTCACCCTTGATTGGTTACTGCTTTACATTGCAACCTCTATGTTGGGCAGACTTAAAATTTTTGGCTTCATAGAAGTGCGCCACATGTCCTCTTTTGAACTTTCCGACTACCTAGACCCGAAATTTTTATTGAGCTTAGTTTATTCCGCGGACTTGAGGTCCATGAAATACAAATGGATTGGAGTATGCCAGAATGGTGACACATATCCAGCTGCCTTGACCATTGATCTTCCGCTACGTGGCCCTGATGATGCTCAGATTTGATGGATTTATCCATTGCAACTTATTCCCAGGGACTTGAATTCCACAGAGCTTAAATGTTGTTAAGAGAGCCAGAATCACGCCATGCATCCTACTGCTTAAATCCTTGGTGTTTAATTTGATGCCAAAATGAACTTCCATTGGATTTTAAAGGAATCCACCAGTGCTTTAAAACTAGTCTCCCATGGGTTTTCAAATACCAACGACTAGTGCTTTTGGAAAGGGGAATTTGACGACTGTCTAAACGTCCTAGACTTGTAAAATGGCTTAACTCCATTTTAATAAGTTATCTAAATTTACTTGGGGGTAATTTTGGGATAACAATTATCAAATCACAGGGTAATATTCCTATTAGATATGAGGATTAGTGGCCTTTCTATAATTCATTGGGCATGGAGACGAGTCCAATAATTTGAAATTGATCTAAACTTGAAGAACATGCCTCTGAGTCCACCTAAAGCACCTCCTGGACCTGAAGTTGAGATGATACTTGAATTGGCCATTCCCATTATAATAATTTTCCAGATTAGGTTTTATGGGAGTTGAAAATTATTTTAACTTGGTATTTTCACCCTGTTTCCTCTGCAAGCTATGAAGAAACTGAAAACAACAACTCTAATCTTGAATGCATGTAAACCTGACTTGTAACTGATTTGTTAGAACCAATGAATGGAAAATCTGGAACTATCCCAATTCTAATTTTAGTTGCTTTGCATTTGGATTTATGAAGTACTATAACTGATCCTTGACACCTTATAACTCTTCTTCACCACATACTTATTTTACAATCCTTCATGAACATAGTGAAACGAGACCATCCAAAATAAATAAAACTATGTAAAGCACTTAGGGAAACTAAAACTACTCTACCAACAAGACAATGTGTTGAAAGCACTTAGAGGAATTAAAAACTAGACTACTATGTATAAGGGAGCAATTCTTATTTCAATAACAATGCTTGAGGTAGATCCCATTGACTGAGATATGCAATTCTTCTCCATCCAATCTTGACAAATGGAAAGTATTTTTTTTTCTTGCATCCTGAGATCATGTAGAGGCAACTCCATATTACATCAAACTTGGAATGTCTACTTGGTTTTGCCCTATCAACATCCCATTTCAGGACCAAGTTTCCTTCCTGGAAGTTTATGGATTTGGGTTTCTTATCAAAGCTCATCTCAATTTGGGCCTGGTCTTTCTCCATTATTTGTATAGCTTGGTTTCTCAGTTCTTCTAGCTCCATGAGATCTCCATATCTGACCTCCATGGCTTCAAACTCAAATAGTTCCAACTATTTGATAAGCTTCAATGCTGGTAATTCAAGGGATATTGGAAGCTTCGCATATTTTCCATAAACCAATTTGTAAGGGGAGCTCCTAGTTGATCTCTTGGGTGTAATCCTATCAGCTCACAAGGCTAATTTCAATTTCGTGTGCCAAGTCCTCTGGTTTTCATCCAAATTTATCCTTATGATCCTCAGGAGATTCTTGTTCGTAGACTCAACTTGACCATTACCTTGGGGGAAATAGTTCAAAGAGGTGCTCATCTATACACCATTTTTAACTTCCTAATCAGAGATCTTTGTGTCAAGGAATGCCACAGAATTATCATAAATGATTGTGGAAGGAACACCAAATCTTACCACAATACCCTCATAAAAATATAGAATGTTGGCCTCATTTACTCACTTTAGTGAAACTACCTTTGTCCACTTGGTGAAGTAATATGTGGCTGTGAGGATACATTTGTGACCTAAGCTTTAATTTGGGTTGATTACTCCAATGAAGTCCAAACCCCATTGCATGAATGGTTCATTTACAAATATGGGGTGAAGTGGAAGGGATGCTAATCTTTCTTTACTTGTAAAGAAGGTACACTTCTTGCGTTTTTTGACCCATGAATAACAATCATTGAAGAGGTTAGGCCAATAATACATTGCGTTCATGATCCTAAGAGTTATTACCCTTGGAGACCTCCTGCTTCTCCATTATGAAACTCATGTATCTTAGGAGAAAATCATTCACATATTTATTGAATAAAATGTCATCAACAAACACATCTAGAATGAATTGAAGTCTGAAATACCTTATCTTAGCCTTAATCTTTGAGGGCATTGACCTGTTTGGAGGAAGTGGACTATATCCCGAGTCTAGAAATGGTTGGGTAAGGAATTATTTGGACATTCTTAATTATCTTGAAGCACTAAAATGGTTTCTTCATCAGCATGCTGACCTAAAACTAGTTTCTCACACAACCTCTTGCCCCTATCTAGCTTAGTCACCTTGATGTCAATGTCATACTCTATCACCTTGGCTATACAACCAACTCTTTTCTCATTCAGGCCCTTGTTCAAAAGAAAATATTTCACACCAGCATGTGAAACTAGTAGATGAATCTTTTTGTTGGACATTGTTGTCGTGAAAATGTGCAATAGGGAAATTGACAATTTCCAAGCACGATAATGATACCCCAGTGTTAAGTTTTTCAAGTCCTATCAATCCAAAACACCCCGGGTCTATCCAATCAGTCCAAATGACCTCCTAAATAATGTAATATCACCCCCTAGGTGATTTAGGTAAGTGTATTCATTCCCGCTAGGTGATTTTAGGGAGTTATGAAAAGATACTATCTTTTGGCAGTATTGGGAAGGGCTATCGCTGGCCTTCCCAGGATTGGATCAACCCATTGGAGTGAAATGAAAGGGTAAAATTCAACATGGAGGTGAATTGAATACCTTAAAACATCATGGAAATGATTTTGGAAGATTTTGGGAAGTTTTGAGAAACTTGGAGTAGTTTGAGAAAAATTAGGGTTCACAAGCCTAGGCAGTACATAGGTCTAAAACAACTGTTGGAATTCAGAAGAAGATTTCGAGAGCTCCGGATGGAGTTAGAAGTAAAATAAAACATCTCAACAGAAATAGGATTCAAATACCTACATGATGGTGAAATCATATTTTTCACAACACCTTGGCGCATAGGATTGCAGGCAGTTTTTATCAGGCACAAGTGGAGTCTCAAATCACAAATCAACATTTTTAAGGATCATATGGATGAATAAAGACATTAAAACCCACCATTGGATTACAAATTCCATTTATAGTTAGGATCATATAAAATTTCACCAATAAATTCCATTAGGAGCTCAAGTTATCTTCTTTCTAAGTTGCCCTCTCAAAGGCAGTTCAGGACTTAGTCATTTTTCGGGAGGACACATGTCAGCACCAGGAGCCTGGCAGGATTTCATGTCCCCAAAGTCCCTGAGGTTAGGTACAAAAACCCTTGAAAAATGTTCCCAGCCCCCATGTGACCTCTTGGACCCTCATATGACCTCCAGACTTGACAGTTCAGCCCCTAGGTGCATTTTTGGAGCATCCATTCCCTATTGTCAGATCTGGTGCCACGTGTCAGCTCCAAGACCACCATGGAAACTGATGTCCCTTATTTCCCTTAGGTGAGGGACATCAGACCTTTAAAAATACTCCCATACCCTATGGGGAGTCATTTGGACACCCATGTGACTGACTTTTAGCTCCGAGGTGTATTTTTGGAGCATCCATTCCCTGTCGTCGGATCTGGTGCCACGTGTCAGCTCTAGGACCACCGTGGAAACTGATGTCCCTTATGTCCCTAAGGTGGGGGATATCAGACATGCAAAAATGTGCCCATCCCCTATGGGGAGTCATTTGGACACCCACGTGACTGACTTTCAGCTCCCAGTGCTTTAAAGCAACTTTTCTCACCTTCATTCCCTGTCGTCGGATCACCGCCACGTGTCGTCCTCTTGACCACCATGGAATTTGATGTCCCTCACATCCCTAAGGTTAGGGAAATCAAACATGAAAAATTTCACCCAAGATTCTCCCTTCATGCGTTCAAAATTCAAAAATTCTAATTGCCAGCTCAGTGCTTCCAGCTGCTTCCACTCCAGTGCACAGACAAACTTCATCCTTCCTCTGTAACTCTCCTCCATCACTCCACCATTGAAAAAATCAAACCAGATAGCTGCCATATAGATAATTAAATTCACCCCAAAAAATCACACAGGTCCTAGAAGGAGAATTGGAGAAAACACAAAAGGAGAAGCACAAAACAAAGAAGGAATAACACAGAGAAAACTTCATAGCCATGAAACGAATAGTCAAAGAATTATCCCAAATGGATGCGTGAAACAACAAGTTATATTTTTATATTCATTCCTCTACCCAAGGCCATCAATAAGACACCTTCAAACTCTCCTCTCATGCACCAGAGCATCCGCAGTGAAGAAATCCCACTTCTGGACTCAACGAAGAAAGAAGTGGGATTTCCCGTCAAACCGGTTGTTGGATTGAAGTAAGATCGCATGTGAAGCACCAGAAGAAAAAACCCACATCAAAAATATAATTTTATTCACAAACAGAGGAGAAAACCAGACCTACAATTTTGAGGTCCATTAATGGTTGCCATACCCAGAAGCACTGCCAGGTCTAAAAATTAAAACTTTAAAATCTCCTGGACTATTAAGCGGGTGGGCCCAAAATTTCAAAGGGGTGATATTGGGAAAAAACCCATATCAAAAAAATTTGTTCCACATTAATCTAACTCCCAGAAGCCTAACTTTCTAAAAATAGCAGGTCTACTACATAGAGAACTACTATTTTGGGAAAGTCATTGACATAAGAACTTGTGAAGGAGACGAAGACATTGGAGGTGCAATACAACCAAGAATTCACCAGAACAGACATTTTTGGCACTTACTAAAAATAGTAAGTGGGCCCTTGAGAACCTGCTAAAAATAAAAAGTTGATCTAGAAGGAATGTGGAACACAAGGAGAAAGAGGAAAACTAAGCCACAACATCCAATTGAAGATCGAGGACTTGCTTTTTCACACTTACTAAAAATAGTAAGTTACTTTTTCGAAAAGAAATCATGAAGCATAAATGGAAAAGGCAGAATCTGGCGCAATCCTTCACTTCTGAGTAAGAAAAAGTTTCATCTCTATCATCATACTATGTAGAGTATGTGATAGTGAGGATGTCAATAGTGTCTTTTGACACTCATTTCATGCTTCAATTGGTATGCGGGAGGTGGAATTCACAATCGAATCCACTGGGGATCATTCACAAGATGATTCATTAGGATCCTATCCGAATCAACCGAGCAGTGAGACAACATTGAGGGGAGTCAGGATGATATTTTTTTAGAATGGATCTCCATGAGTGATGCCCATGGTCACCAAATGAGTCATGTGACAATGTATTTACACATGGTGTTCACACATCATCCAGTGTACAAGGAATTCAAAGATTTAGAGTTTCACTGCATTTGGAGCTTTCCATCAACAAGGATCAATGGACTTCATCGGGTGACATCTCTTCTTCCTCTCTTTCCCTCTCTTCTTTCTCTCTCCATTCTAATTCTTCATTATGTGTCATCATTGTATTTCATCCTATTCACTTAAGTGACCTATTTCAAATTTGTAAAAAGTATTTTCTCAAAATTATAAGAGAAATACTTGATTCATGGAAAATGAAAGGTCATGAGTAGAATATGGAAACCAAGAGTCATGTGAGGGAGGTGAAAAGTCGATTCTACTCTATAAATTGTAATACCATTCCCATTTCAAAGGGTTGGCGATTGATCTTGTAAACTCAAGAGTGCATTGTACCTAGAGAAAGCAAAGGAGATAGCCATTTTCTTCTACTTTCCTCCACTCTCAAATTTCTTCCATTCTCACATTATGTACAACTTTGATTTGAGAAATCAATACAAGAAGAAGGAGTTTCTAGATTTCTTTGACTAAGGGGTTTCTTGATACTTGGTGATCAGTGAATTCTATTTGGTCTTGTTGCTATTCGCAGAGTTGTTTCTTCCCATAAATGCATGTGTTGAAGTTTCTAACTAGTGTGTGTGCAGGAATATGATTTTCTACCTACAACATTAGTTCTCCTACCTCTTTTCTCACTCCCATTTCCCACTCTTCAGAAAAAGTCTTCCCTAGCAAGAGATTGCTAGCTTTTCCACAGGGTCAGTGGAGTGCCCCTATTGGATCCCCGATCAAAAGGCCACCACAAAAATCCACATTTTCTTGCACATGCACGTACGATAGCTGCACCAGTTAAGTAAAGGGACTTAGATTCCCAGAGCATTGGCAAGATAACCACCAATTTGTCCCTGAAAATTTTTCTCACCAACAGACACCAAATGTCTGAATTTTTTAAGATTCTTATGAAAAGAAAGACGTGTTTTTTAATAAACGAATATCTTACCTCATAATATTCAAGGTTCTTGCTGAAGAATGCAATAGGTTGCTCTAGTCTTTCCTTGTTCAGTTACATTAATATCACAGATATGGTCTCAACACCTCCAAAGGCATACAAGGTGAAGTCTTTAGAAAAATATGGGTTGATGAGAGTTGGGGCTTGTGTAATAGCCAGCCTTATGGCTTCAAATATTTCCTTTCCTTCAGTATTCCACTTGAAATCCATGCTCTTCTTTAGCATCAATTTCAAAGGCTTGACGATATTGGAAAAATTTAGAACAAACATCCCGATAAAGTTAATCCTTCCTAAGAAGCTTTGGAGAGCTTTTTTATGACTTGGCAATGACAATGCAATAATGAAACTAACTCTTTTTAGATCAATTATTAACCCTTCTTTAGAAACAATATGGCCAAGGAGTTTACCTTCATGAGATAGGAAGATATATTTCTTGGGATTAAGAGAAAATCCAAACTATCTACATATTTCAAAGAATCGTCTGAGATGAAGTAGGTGATCAGCTACATCCTTAGAGAACACTGTGATATCATCAAGATACACAAGAACAATCTTGTTAATTAGTCGTTGGAATGCCATATACATGGCCCTTTGGAATGTTGCTCCTGGGTTAGATAGACCAAATGGAATTTTCTTGTAGGCACATGTTTCCCATTTTGTAGTAAAGGTAGTCTTGAACTAATGTTCCTCCTTTACCATGATTTGATTGTACCCTAAATATCCATCCAGGAGAGAAAATATTACAGAACTACTACCATTTGTAAAATTTGTTCCATTGAAGGCAGTGGGTAATGATCCTTCAAAGATGCCTTGTTCAACTCTTTAAAGTCAACACACAACCTGATTTCTCCATTCTTCTTATGCATTGGGACTAGATTATCCACACATGATGAGTTCTTGATGGGAAAGATGATACTAGATTCTATTAATTTGTTCAGCTCTTTCTTCATCAGAGGCTCTATATGTGGATTGATAGGCCTCTACTTTTTCCTGACAGGATTGTCCATAAGGTCCAACTCAATGGTGTGATGAGCTAAGATAGGATCAAAACCTCTAAGGTCTTCATAGATCCATGAAAAAACATCAATTTTTTTTTGACAAAGCCTTACAAAATCATCCTTCTCTTGAGAAGTGCTTACCTTTCCAATCTGAAGATATTTTCTTTGATCCACTGAGATAGGATCTGAATATTCACCTTTGACCATAATGTTTTCCTTTTCTTTTCTGAACTGATAATTTGAGTTGAAAATGGACTCCAAAGTTACTAGGCCCTTGGGTATCTTGTTTGTTCTGAGTTGAACCACTTGGTCTCCATATTACTTCTCCAACATGTCCTAGTTCCTTGAAGAAAACTCAACTTCTTCTTGAATAAAACTGACAATCTGCTGATCACTCCCAAATACTTGCTAATTTATGACATTATCTGGTATAATAGGCCTCACTATCACCTTGATATGAGGTTAAAATTTTTCTCTCTTGACATTCTCATCAATTTAAAACTTCACCCCAACTGCAGCCAACCTATCAACAACTTCATTTTCTTTTCTTGGAATATTATGGATGTTGAAATCTTCAAAATATTTCAATAGATCCCACACTCTATGCTTTTATGCTTTGATTAGATCATTTTTGGTTGCATTGGAACCTCTGACCCGGTTCACTATCAATTCACTATCCCCAAATGTCTACATTTTTTTATGTTAGTATTCCTTTCCCATTGCAGTCCAAGGATAAGGGACTCGTACTATGTTGTGTTGTTAGAAACTGAATTGAAATATGAAAGAAGAGTAATAATTCATACCTTTAGGGGAAACATGCACTACACCTTCTCCTATAATTTTACTGCTTCTTGATCTGTCAAAGAAAATTTTCCAAATGCCATTGTTATCTTCATCAGTTGGCTTGGTAACATTAGGCAGGGGGTATTTTCTTCATCCAGGTAGCAAATACCTAGACTAACATCCTTAATCTCCTTATATGGGTCAAATTTATAATGCCTATGTTCCCACTCATCAAGTGTTAAGTTAGGGATGTCTCTAATTTGAGTATCAACTTCTTCGGTGCTGGGACAATATTCTTGATCAAAAATAGTGTAATTTACATTAAGAGGGATAGGCACCTAAGGATCTATATGATATGTAGCAATTGGTTCAGACTTAATAGTGGATTTAGTGCCATACCTGGTCCTAAAGAGCATATGAGACTAATCTACTGATAAGTATCCTCCAATTTTGGTAGTGAAATCCCTGGATAGACATAAGGAAAAGAGTTGAGGTAGATCAATTATGGATACATCTTGAGGAACTGAGACATTGGGACATGCATGTAGTATGAGGATTAGACATTTAATAAATCAAACATTTCCTATTTTTGTTCCATCCAACTTCACTAAACATTTTTAAAGAGGCTTATATTTGAGGCCTAGCTGGTCTTCAATCTACTTTAGCATTACTTAGTTGTTTGCTCTAGAGCCAATCATGCAATTGTGCACCAAGTTGTTCCTTATGATCAAAGATACATAGAAAGGTGAAGGATTCATGTTTTTGCTTAGTTGATCCTCTTTTTGTTGCATTACATTGGTGAGAACCTTTCCTTGTTCTTTGGATGAATCACTTGGGATAGAAAAGTTAGCCATGACTTCTTGCAAAATATCCCTCTGTCTCGGAATTGCTAATGATTCCCACATGGAAATAATCACGTTATTTTTCTTCATCTATTCAAAGATGTTGAATGGAGTTGAATTATTTTTGGTTAGTCAAGATATGACACTTAGCGAAAAAACATACAGAAGGTTCGCATGGAAGAGCATAGCACATTCAAAAGCGCGGGAGGATCGATAAGGAATCACGCGCTGAGGATAAAGAAAAATTCGAGACTTAACTGTTTTCATGATGATGAGATTTTTTTGGAGATAGCGTAATGAACACACAAACTAGTTAAAGACTTGTGCGACACGCATTGGCTATTTTTGGAAGATTGGCTACGAATCACTTTTCATGGGTACAAACTGAGAATAGATTTACTACTGACAGTTAACTAGAAGAAGTCTATTGTTAGTGCACTTGCATGTGTGACTATTATTGTAATGACACGTGGCTAATAATAGCATGTAACCTATTTTGGGATTAGATAAGTGGTGAAGGGAAAGTCTCCACCCTTATAAATATGTAGTGATTTGTGTAGCATAACATGGTATGTAAGAATTGAGTTATTGTGAGGTTATGCTGCCAAATTTGATGCACGCATAAAATATGGTAGTATTTATTGTAATAAGATTTTGTGTATTTATCATGTTTAAATGCAATGGAGTTTATTGGCTAAAACAAAGTATCAAATCCTGAGTATAATTGGTTCTTGCATGCTTGATTTCATCATGGATATTATTTAAGTATGTTATTCTCTAGATCTAGATCTAAACATGCATTGTAGAATGATATATTAGTCATGGATCTAAATGATTTAAGCCTTTGCCATGCTAACATCTTATAATTGCAACCCTAAAGAGGGGCTTGATACCTTTACGCGCTTCAGGTGATAGCTCAGTCTAGGCTGAGTGATGTGCTTGCACGCCTGGGATTTTACTGTTGAATTCTAGGCTGCATCATTGGTTCCATTTTCGGGACCCCTTTTTCAGTTGTGTTAAGGATGGTTCCCGATGAAGATATACTGGTTGACCCTAAAAAGTGTTGAGGAGTGGGTACATGACCTAGAAGAAGAATACACACAAAGGTTCAACACTGGATCTAAGTTTAACACACGCACTTGGGTGGAGCAGAATTTGTATGACTGTTTGTATGAGATCTTCTTCGCTATCTTTCTGGTAGAACTGTATGAGTGGCTGGTTGCTTATGCATCTAAATAGAATTGGAGGTATCACACACTTGTATGGACACAAGAAGAATTTTAGGCCCTTTATGATGATGATTTGATTTGTACTCGCATTGTAGATACGTGGTTCCATGGTATTTTGAACAGCTATATCTTGGCGTACTCAATTTCCACTTATTTGTGCCCAGAGGTAGTAGAATTCCAATTTTTATGACATCCCAGGGGAACTTACCTGCAAGGCATTCCACTGGTGATCAAAATTTTGATGGTAACCTTGAACTTAGAGAACAAATCGATGGCGAACTAAACCCCAGCACGCATGGGGTTAGGAGTAATTTTGGTGAAAGATGACAGATCTAGAGATAGAAAGTCAAAGAAAGGAAAGATGGATTAAGTATAATGAGGCACACAAGAGGGAGATAGAGAAGCAACGAGATGTTGTAGAGAGAATATCGTTGTGGAGAGAGATAGTTTGGAGAGGGTTTGAAGTTCATGTAGAAGACATGGAACCTGAGCATCAGGAACTCCCCTATTTTGGAAAGCAAGACAGGGAACCCTCCTCAGCCTCACGTAGAAGCACGCTAGTAGACATAACCTGGGTTGCGGGCGTGCATCTGAATCCACTTGGTAACCTTGCCCTTATACTTGGTTTTCTAGTATCTAGTACAACAAATAGTCAACAAGCTAATTTAGGCAGTGAGAGAGCAGGAGTGAGTCATATAAAAACTGCAATGATGGCAGTGTAAACGGATTCGTTGTTATATGGGATTACCTTTTTGGGTGTATCATCCACACAAAATTCAGGCACGCAAATTTTTGGGCTCTCTTCTAGGAGTAGTAACACTTCACAGACTGTTGGGGTGTAGTTCAGTATTACTATTGGGACACAGGGAAGTACATCTTCTTGTCTGACTCTAGCTACGGGGTCAGGATCAAGAGGTATAGGTGGCTCTAGTTTTGGGGGATCTGGTGGTTCTGGAGGCAGAGGAAACATAGGAGGTTCTGGATCAAGTGGGCAAGGTCCGCACCACCCCATAATATTTACATAGAGATATCTCTTCGTCTCCCAAAGTATAGGGGCATAAAAGATGCTACTGAACACGTGCACATGTGTGAAATACTATGGCGATAAAAGAAATCATGGCTTATGAGTGTAGGGAAATTCAATTTACTACTACGTTATAAGGGCGTGCGTACAGTGGGTATAGAAAGTTTGATCCTGATCAGACTTGCATAGACTATGCAGCCTTAAAGGATGCTTTCCTTAAAGAGTTTCACATCCTTGAGTTTGAGCAGAAGAGTATAAGTGCGCTTAAGGATATTAAGCAAGGAACTACTGAAAGAGTTAGAGAGTATGATGCTCATTTCAAAACACTGTTATCCAAGATTTCTTATGATAATCATGCAAGCCAACATTCACAATGGTTAGTTGGGGGCCTCATAAAACCTTTTAGAAGGGTGCTATCACATAAGACATACACCGATCCACGTGAAGCACTCAAAGCAACTTTACACATTGAGGTAGTTAGAAGTATAGACACTGGGATGAGCCCATTCTTATAAGCATAGATCACAGCCATGGTGAAGTAGTTGGAGAAACTATCAACAAATTTAGCACATGAAATGTGCACAGGGATTTGGTGTATAAATTGTGAAATGGAAGGTCACATGAAGGATAGTTGTCCCCACAGATCAGTGCGCCCATTGTTGTTGTACTGTGAGATATGCCATTTAAACCATGATGCTAGCCATTGCCCATTACTACAACATGCGATAAGGAAGAACGTTTCATGCTACTGCAAAAACTGTAGGTCCATGACTCATGACACGGAAGACTGCTAACTTATTGGTTAGATCTAGGATGCTATAAATATTGGTGTATGACAGACGGGAGTTTTAGATGAATCTAAAGGCAAGAACAAGCATCAGGATTGGGAACATAATCAGGCACACTATGATCGGAATGAAGGGTGTTTTGAATGCGTTTGTGGCAGAGGTCTCAGATACTGTGGTGGATTCAGAGGACAAGGTCGTGGTGGTGGAAGAAGTGAGTTCCCTTATGGAACATGTTATTCATGCGGATCTCCTGACCACTACAGGCGTGAATGTCCTTAAAATATTACATGTTCTTTCTGTGGAAATAATTATAGTTATGAGGAGTTCCTGGACTTGTATGAGCATATTAGCAAGCAACATAAACAAGAAAACAAAGGCGTAGGGATGGTTAGGATAGAATGTGCTCTAGAAAATCAGTGGATGCCCAAGTTGGAAGCAAACTCTGAGGCATTACAAGTAAATATCACGACCCACATTGAAGCAGCGCATGCCAAAGAAGCATTGTAACAGAGGCCTACCATCACTAATGAGGAGGTTATACATGCACGGTACCTAGATCCTTCCCATCAGAAGGAATTTTACTAGGAAACCATGAAGGTATTCAAGAATCTTCAGGGTGAAATATAATATTTAAAGGAGCAATCACAGAATATGGAGAAAAATAAAGCATCAGAGATGGTCCAAATTGATATGGATGACTTGAGAGAAGTGTGAAAATTGTTTCTCTAGGATAATATCATTCCATTTTTGGGGAATTTTTGAAAAGGAAAAACTTTTCACATAAGTACTGAGACAGGACGGTAGATCCTACATGAAAATCTTCCCCCTCATAGCCTAGATTATGAGAAGGAAATCACTTTAAATTCTATTGTCGATGGGTGGCTTTTGAGTAATATACTGATTGATACTGGTATGGAAGTCAATGTTCTTACCTTAGATAAATGGGTACAAATAGGGAGGCCCCCATTGCATCCATCCTCTAATGTATTGTTCATGGCTAACCGAACTAAGGCCACTCCCATCAGAGTTTTAAAAAATGCATCCATTACCATACAAGGAGCCAAGTTCACTGGAGATTTTGAGGTTTTAGCGTTGGCAGAGTCAGATAGCTTCCCAGTTATATTGGGGCGTCCTTGGTGCTATGCAAATAATGCTGATCTTTGGTTCAACAAGGGTTATATCAGCTTTGAAAACAAGGAGGAAAGAGTTAATATCCCTTTAACATATGGAAAATATGTGCCCTATGTTGAGCCCTTGAGTGAATAAGACCTGAATAGGATTTATGTACATGTCATCCATGATCTAGAGATGCTTGAGCCATGTAAAGAAGGAATCCTTCAGTAGGAGGATGCACAATCTATTAGCAATAATACAAGTGTTGCTTGTTATAATTGGGCTCATAACACTTATGAGTTGGTAGGAAGTGAACTAAAGAGCATATTTCCTAGGGTTGGAAAACCACGTTATATCAGGAGAATAGGTAACAAATCGATACCTTGTTATACTGGAGAAGGAGACCCTATGGTGTTCCTGCGTGCCATGGAATAACAATGGGTAGACCCACTAGAAAGAAGGAATATGCTAACATATACCCTACGCGGGACAACACGCTGGTGGGTGGTCCATGAGGATAATTTTTTATGATGGAATGAAGTTAGGATTGCTCTTGCCACTAGGTTCTTCAGGAGTAATGCACCTACACAAATCTACACTTATCATGGTAGTCAACCTGTTCAGCACCACGTTCAGTAGTGTGAGAGACTCTGGACAGAGGGGCAGGAAAATTTACCACCTTCTCTCTCGGTACACAAGTTTTATTCCACTTTACATGGTTGCGTGCATGTTTGGTATGTATATGCAGAACTCCATAGAGAGACTGGAAATTGGTAGGATTTAATTGCAGGAATGACTTAGACATTTGACTTCTTCTCCACCAAGCCTTCAGTGGAAGAAGCATTAAAAGTCATAAAGTGCTTAACTATGGGAAATAGTACCAAGGCTGAGGAAATCCTTCAGGATTTATTGGATGAAGGAAACTCAGGAGCACGTCTTGTTGAAGAGATAGAGGCCGATTCCACACTACTTCAATGTGTTTGCCTTTAGAAAGAAAAAGGAAAAATAGTCTACTTAGTGGATGACGAAGAAGTAGAAAACTTGGATATAAACCATTCAACATGTAGGCGTGAGGTGTTGGACAACATAGATAAGACCATGTGTGCCTATCATGAACCTTTGAAGACAAAGAAAGTGAATATTGGATTAGATGCTGAGCCTAAGGAGGCCATAATTGGGGACTATTGGTCAGACTCTGAAGTGGCAAAAATCATAGAGGTACTACGAGATTATCAGGATTTATTTCCTTGGGGGTATTATAAGCTTAAAGGCATGCAAAAATCATTAGGGGAGATGAGGATAAAACTTAAAGAGGGCACACACCTAGTTAGAAAGAGACCTTACAGTATGAACCCCAACTTGCGTGAAAAGGTCAAAGAAGAGATTGAAAAAATGTTGAAGTCTGGAATCATCAAGCCCTTAGATGAATCAGAATGGGTTAGTCCAATGGTGACTGGTATCAAGAAGGATGGTTAGATTAGGATCTATGTGGACTACAGGGAGCTGAATGCTGTATGTGTGACTGATCCCTTTCCTAAGCCATTCATTGAGGAAATACTAGAAGGCGTTGCAGGTCAAAAAATCTATTTGTTTACAGATGGATTCTTTGGGTATCATCAGGTTAAGATTTCCCAGGAGGATTAAGAAAAGACAACTTTTACTACTAACTAGGTTAACTTCGCCTATACTGTGATGCCTTTTGGTTTGAAAAATGCACCTGCTCTATTTTTGCGCATAGTTGTTTAGGTGTTTAAAGAGTTTATTCATAACTTCTTACATGTTTATTTAGATGATTGGTTAATGTAAGGACTGATCAAAGATCATTATGACAAAATGTTCTTAATGTTTGAAAGATGTAGATAGTTCAGTATCTCTTTGAACATCAAAAAGCACATATTTTCTTCACCATTTGGAATACTGTTAGGACACATAATTTGCAAGGAAGGTTTATTGGTCGATCTAGCTAAGGTTGTAGCCATTATAGGCCTCAAAGAGCCTACCAGTCAAAGTGAGGTGTGCAGATTCTTGGGTCACATGGGGTATTATAGGAAATTCATAAAGGGATATGCCAAGGTTTTTTTATTAAGCGTAAATAGTTTTGAAGGGACTATACCCTGTAAACAAAAGGGCTCAAAAGCCAAATACCAAAAGTGGAAGAAACAACCCAAAGAAGGGAAAAACAACCAACACCAGAGGGCTCAATAGCCTGATAATACATCATAGTTATAGAAAAGGATCAAGATGTACAATTATCCAAAAAATAGCAGAAGAGACCAAAAAACAAACAAGAGATATCGATCACAGAATATCTCAACCAAAAAACAACACCAAAACCGTTAGTCAACAACAACTTCGCAGCCAGTAAACAGCAGCACAGCTCTACATCACTTGATAGCCCGGTCAATCTTAGTTTTGATCACTTGAAGCGAGACAAAGAAGGAAATGGTTGTGGCCTGAGAAGGGTCTTTCAAGTTCGCCTGAGCAATTGCCATATCTCTTTTCTCCTTGGGGCCCCAAATGTCCTCAGTAATCCCGCTGAGACTGCATACACTATGAACATGCTGTTCGATGAAATTGTAAATTCTTTTAAGGGAAGATAGGATGTAGTCATTACGAATTTTTGCATTTCCCAGTCTACCATCCAAAGATTATAGCTTCTTGAAGACTTCAGCAATAACACCCTCCTCATCATCATCTTGAAGTTTCCCTTTTCCCTTAGCTTTTTCCATATTTTTGATAACACTCTTAAGCTCTTGAATTTCCTTTTCCATCCTACCCACTCTGACTAACAAATCCTCCTCCTTAGGCTCCTCCACCAGATGGCTGATGTGCAAGAGGCTCTCGGTAAGCTCGAGGTCTTTGTGACTTCTAAGGACCCTTTGAGAAGCATGGACCTTAGTTTTCATACCCTTCCTTTTCTTACTAGACGAAACAATGTCAGTATTCCTTTCGAGTAGGGGGGAATGGAGGTAGTGGGGGTAGGGGGAGGAATGAAGGGAGAGGGAGGAGTAGAATCCAAGTGGGGACAGGTTGAGTAGTGGCGGTGGATAAGAAGAATTAGCCCTTGATGGAGTGGAACTACCCTAGTATGATTTTGCACTTCCCGAACGGATTTCTCCAGCGAGTTTATCAAGTAGTGAGGGAAGCTAATGATTATGTTTCTAAGAAAGTGGTTAAGAAAGATCAAATGTTTTTGAGGAATAGTAACAAATCTCCCCTCAAGAGTTACATACCTAACAACCATCCTGGTGAGCTCAGCAAAAGGCTCAGGAATCGAAGTCAACTTGATGCCGGCTGTCACAAATTCAAGATTTTCCCCTTCATCTAGGAATTTCTTTGCCTCCACCTCTCTGTCCACCTTCTTGTTAAATAATTTGGTGCCATCAAGACTGAGCCCCGTGACCTGAGTGATAAGCTCCTTTGTTATCTCAACCTCAATGTTGTTGTACTTAACTACCCGATTCTTCCATCCCTGCGTAAATTTAATAGAAATATCCTAATCAAAACCTTGTATTCTTTCAATAAAATTCGCAAGACCCCCAATTTGAAGATAGTTCCAGAGCCCTGCATCCTCTTTCCACATTGGATTATGGGTGGGTTCTGTCTTGCAAGGCGGACCCCCCATTTTTCCAGTGACTCTGCCCGCAACGGTAAAAAGTTTTAGCACTATGCGTATCAGCCTTAGCTTTGTTTTTGAATCTCTCCCACTCGTGATAAAAGAATTAATTATTAGACCTGACTTTGTAATTAGTGACCCACTCCTTAGCGTTCTCCCTATGAAAAGTAATGATGGCTGTCCAGTTCGCACAAATCACACAAATCTTAGATGATGTCATCATTCTGTACTTAAAAATCTGCTCCTTAGCATCAACATTACAACCATTAGTGATTACTTTCCAAGCCATGTAAATCATTGATGATGTCTTTATTAACTTGAGTGGGAAGAATGTCCCCCCTTAGCCAAGTTTGAAAAGTATTGTTAACCCCAAAGTTTGCCAAACCATCTGCGACCCTATTGCCTTCTCGATAGGTGTGATTGATTTTAACATTTTCAAAACTCTTGCATATATCAGTAGCTTCAACAATAAAATCTCTAATTGACCTAGCTGGGGGGTTGCTTATTGTTTAAGAGATTGATGATGTTCAGTGAATTACCCTCAATAATGATATTCAGAATATTACAATCCCTGACTAGCCTTATTCCCCACAGAGCAGCAAGAGCTTCAGAGTAATGATTAGTATGCCTACCCATTTTCCCAGAAAAAGTAGCAACAAAGCAGCCTCTATGATCTCTAATGACTCCTCCACCTCGAAAATATCCTGGATTTCCCTTTGAGGCCCCATCAAAATTCAACTTATGCCAAGCATTGGGAGGCTTAATCCATTGGACAGTGGATCTATCCATACCATTGTTATTCTTTTTGAAGACAGTGTCAATATTCCAAGCATCCAGAATGTACTCTTCTTCCTCAGGGCAAGGTCTATTTTTAGGAGGTTTAAATCTTGTAATATTTTCCTGCACAACAATGATAATTTCTTTGTAGACTTTGTTGCATAACTTTCTAGTATTTCTGAATATGCCATCATTACGAGCCTTCCAAAATTGCCACATGGTGTGAGGTAAAACTAGTTGCCATAATCTCCTCACCACACAATGTTTGTAAGGAGAGTCCCATTGTTCCCAGGCCTGAAGACAAGTAAGGGGAAAGATCCATTTCTGATTAAATTTTTCAAAAACAAGATGCCAAATTTTGGAAGTGTACTTACAATGAAGAAATAAATGTTTTATGTCTTCTGCATCTTTCTGACACATGCAACACCTATTCGGCATGATGAATCCCTTCCTAATGAGGTTGTCATTAGTCAGTATCTTGCCTTTAATGATGAGCCACCAGAAAAAGTTCACTCTAGGGGTTAGCTCTGGCATCCACAGCTTATGCCAATTAATTTCACTTTCAATAGAGGCAAAGAAAGAATTGTAGCCCGATTTAACTGAGTATTCTCCATCAAAAGAATCTTTCCAAATGAGCTCATCCTTATGATTTTGATTACTAATATGAATTAGAGAAAGTTGATTTTGTAGAGATGAAACATCAGTCTACACATTATCCTCCTCAACTTTGAGTTGTTTCCATTTTCTTTTGTTTTCATCCACCTCAATATAGCCCTGTATTTTGTGCCCATACTTTGTAATTAAGTTGTCTTTAATGTGGCCATAAGATGAAATCCAATTAATATCAGTCCATTTATCAGTCCAGAAATTAATGTCTTGACCATCCCCAAGTTTCTAGCTACATCCCTGAGAGAGAATATGTCTGTTGTGTAGAAGATTGTTCCAGAAAATAGAACCATTCGGAAGAAACTGATCAGAAATAAAGGAGATCTTGCTTTGGTTGGAAAGGTATTTGATCTGAACCAACTCTGTCCAAGGCTTGTGTTCTTTTATAAGTCTCCAACCTAACTTTGCAATAAGAGCAGCACTCATATGTTTGATATCTTTGATACCTAACCCCCCAAGCCTCTTTGGTTTACATACCTGCTCCCAAGCCACTAAATGATACCTGAACCTGTCCTCAGTACCATGCCATAAAAAGTTCTTTTGAATTTTTTCAATACTGTTCGACACTACTGCTGGTATGCTGAACATTGACATGATATAAATAGGTAGGTTCTGAAGAGTGCTTTTTATCAATAAGCACTTTCCTGCACTTGAAAGTAGAGCTCCTTTCCAACCAGCCAGTTTTTTTTGAAATCTCTTAATAAGATCATTCCAGACCTCATTAGAAATCTTTCCAGTACTCAAAGGGAGACCTAAATAAGTAGCTGGTAATGAATTAATAGTGCATCCAAGAATATTAGCAATATTTCTTTGCCTTTCTATAGGAGTATTGAAGAAATAGATAGAGCTTTTGTCAAAATTAACTTTTTGTCCCTAGGCTTCCTCATAAAATCTAAGGATAGTTTTGATAGCCTTTGCCTCAATTATTGAGGCCATCAAAAGAAGAAAAGTATCATCAACAAACTGTTGATGAGAGGAAACCTGATTACTAGAAGTTGGTAGAAAGCCCTTTATCATGCCAATACTAATAGCTTTTGAGATAGATCTGCTTAAACTGTCAGCCATTATAATGAACAATAAAGGGGAGATTGGGTCCCCTTGCCAGATTCCTCTATTGCTGGTAAAAAAACCAACCGGTTCCCCATTAACAACCACTGAGAATCTAGAAGTAGAAATACAAGAATGAATAATTTTCCTAAATTTATTTTGAAAACCAAACTTGGATAAGACCTCATCCATGAATTTCCAGGAGACTGTCTAGCTTGATAGCCATCCCTGCTTTTTTACTTTTATCCATAGAATGGATTGTTTCATGGACCATGATAATTCCGTCCTAAATAATTCTTCCCTAAATGAATCCGCTCTGTTGTTGTGAAATAATCTCCATAAGAATAGGTTGCATCCTAGTGGTTAGAATCTTTGTGAAGATCTGATATATTACATTGACCAAACTTATTGGCCTGAAATCTTTGAAGTCCTTTGCATCCAAATTCTTAGGAGCAAGCACAATATGTGTATTATTTAATTCTTTGATAAGATTTCCAGTTCTATAAAACTCATTAACAACTTTCAATAGATCTTCAGAACATATTTCCCAACATCTTTGGAAGAAGTTGGCCGAAAAACCATCGGGGCCTGGAGCCTTATCCCCTTCTAAAGTGAAAACAACCTTTTTCAATTCCTCAATGGTGACTGTTTTGGAAAGACTCTTAAACCTCTCAGCAGGTAGTGAATTATTGGGAATGGAGTCTAAGAGAAAGGAGGCCACTTGTTCATTGTAGGAATTATTCTCAGTGAGCATATTCTTGTAAAATTTGAGGGATTATTCTTTGATATCTTCAGAATCCTTAGTAATGCTCCCATTTTCCTTAGATACTTCAGTAATTCTGTTACAAGCTCTATGCTTGAGGGCTGTCAAATGAAAAAAATTTGTATTCTTGTCTCCTGCTTTTAGCCAAAGAGCTCTAGACTTCATTCTCCAAAAGGATTCTTCATGGCTATTTATATTATGCAGATCTGAGAGAAGCTTTTTTTCCTGTTGATGATCCTCTAGGGTCATACCTTTTAAGGAAACTTTAAGTTCAAGCTCTTCCAGCTGCTGCTTAAGTTCTTTCTTCTTTTCAAAAATATTCCCAAAAACCTCTTTATTCCAGATTCTAACCTTTTGCTTTACATTTTTCAACTTCTGTAGAAGCCTGAATTGGGCCGTCCCTATGCCTTCCCAATACCACCACTCTTTAATTCTATCCAGAATATCCTCATGCTCAAGCCACATTTTCTCAAATTTGAAATTGCAGTGAAAAGGTTTTGACCAATTGAAGAAATTTAGGGCAATAGGATTGTGATTAAAGCCCATTCTGGGGAGAGAAGAGAGATGAAAATTATTATCTAAGATCTAATTAGCAGAAATGAGAGCTCTATCCAGTCTAACCTGTATCAAGTTCTCCCCAAATCTTCTGTTAGACCAGGTAAATTGATTACCATGAAGTTCTATGTCCATGAGATTAAGAGTCGAGATGAAGTCAACAAATTCTTCCATACTGATAGAAAATTCAGAGTTCCCCCCAAATTTTTCTCCCAGATTTAAAGGAGTATTGAAGTCTCCCATTATCAACCAGTTCATGTCCTCAACATTATTCCGAAACAAGGTTAACTCCTTCCATAAATTTCTTTTACCAGCAACAGTATTGGGTGCATAAATATTGGAAAGAATCCAACTAGAATTATTCTCAAGGCTTTTAAAAATTATAGCTAAATGATTCTGGGAGGAAGAAAACACATTACCATTAAAAATTTTGGTATCCAAGAAGATCGCTAAGCCTCCAGAAGCTCCTTGAGAATCAACAGCAGCAAAGGCAACATTCTCCCAGAAATATCTTTTGCAATCTTCAACAACTTTACTTTTCATTTTAGTTTCCTGAATAAGAAGGATGCTTGGCCTGTTTGATCTTTTAATTTCCTTAAGCATTCTTTGCTTAGGCCCCCCATTGAGCCCTCTGACATTCCAAGAAATGACCTTCATTAAAAAAGTTTTGGAGATGCAGTTGCCGGATGGTTCAAAATCCTTTGTGTACCATCTGCAATTTCTTTCTCAGTCTCTTTTTCTCTTACTTCTCTCTTGGATAGTCTACCTTTTCTATAGGGAACTCCAATATTTGCAGTTCTTCTAGCAGTGGCCCTTGTGATTCTTGAGGTGGAAGCTTCCCAGCTTCCAATCTGCTTCTTTTTATCACTATAGAGTGATTCCATAATTTCTTCAAGACTTTTTAGTCCTCGTTTCTTACTTCTCACTATGATGAATCCATCTTTATCACAGTTTGATAGAATTTTCTTGCTAGTAGGGGTAATTTCCCCTTCCTCTTTTCCTTTATAAACATCAATCTATTTAACCATTTTAGGAGTGAGCTCCTCCATATCAGTAAACTCTTTATCTTGGTTTAGATCTCTTGCTCTGGATTCCAGAACCTCTTTGACTTTTTCTTGCCTCATTTTGAGTAGCTCCAAAGAGCTATTCCTATTTAATAGTTCTTGATGAACAAAAGGAGTAGTTTTTTCCATCTCTTCTTCCTTAGAAGTGATAAGATGAATGAAAACTTTTTCATTTTCTTCATCAACCTCCATGTTCAGCTTTACCGGATTTGGTGTCTTAATGTTCATTGCTAAATCCACTGTCCATATCCCTCTTGCTTTCTTCACCCTTTGTCAATTCAAGATCTTTTTCCTTTTGGGCTTCATCAAGCTTTTCCATCTGGTGAATTTTAGGCCTCCACAGTTTCCTATAAACCGGTGGCCTCTTTGTCTTAAAGCCTTTTTTCCGGTCTTTTAGCCTGGGATTCATCTGCATGCGGCTATCTCCAGCATTCTGGTCTGTTAGAGGATCTTTATCATCCTTATCCGTCTGTTTCTGTTCTTGAGCCTCAAAATGATCTGAGGGTATTTCCAGCTTTTGCATTATTTGCTCAGAGCATTTGCTGGCAAAATGCCCTAATTTATGACATTTGCTACATCTTAGTTGGAAAGCTTCATACTCTATTTGTTGTTTCCATGCTCCAAATTTGGACTGCAGAAAAATGTGATCAGGTAGCTCTTGATCCATTTCAGTAGAGACACAGAACCTTGCGAAGGCCAGTCTTGATCTATTTTTCGTAGGTCCATCAAGCCCAACTGGTGAACCAATCGATTTGGCTATATGAAGAAGGATTTCATCATCCCACAGATGAAGGGGTAGCCCTGGGAGTCTACACCAGATGGGTATGGCATGAATGTTCTCAGTATATGGATTGAACCCAGGATACCATTTCGTTAAAAACAACCCCATATTGCCAAGACACCAGGGACCACCCAATAAGACAGAGTCTACATCAGCTTGGAGATTAAATCGGGCTAGAAAAAAACCCTTGGCCATGGTGGTGATAATCAAATCCCCTTTTGGTTTCCATCTGCGAATGGCCCATTTTTTTATAGTAACTACATTGGGTCTTGATCCCAAAAACTTTCCGACTAGGGCTAGATTGGTTTTCTCAAGAGCTTTATGCAGACATCTGTCAGGAACTTGTATGTGGGCCACCCCCTCAGCATCTTTTGTACTTTTAAAATTCAGATCACATGCAGGATGAGGACCCACATTTTTGTCAGGAGGTACCTTAAGAATATCAGCCTAGGCTCTAGATCCAGTACTAACACCTTTAACTGATTCTCCCTCACTTAACGGTGCCTTATCAGCTAGTTCGCAGCCTTTTGATAGACATTCAGTAGCCAGAGCTGCTGAAACTGCACTCTCAAAACCCTCCCGCATTCTTCCATGATCTTCAAACCTGTAGTCCTCCATTTTGCATACCCATAAAAAAAAATCAATATATGTTGCCACACCTTTGGAGGAGTTACTGAAAGGAAAAGGTATGTTCTACTGGGGAGAACTGTAACAACGCACCTTCAAGACATTAAATGAGAAACTTATTACCGCGTATATTCTTCATTTTCCTTTTTGGGACCAACCATTTTATGTACGTGTGGACGCCTCTGGCATGACCATTGGCACAATATTGTCTCATCTTGTAGAAGGTATTATAGATCATCCTATCTATTTTATAGTAGAAAGCTGACTCATGTAGAACATAATTACAAAATTATAGAGCACAAAGCTTTGTCAATGATCTATGTGCTACATAAATTCTGACAGTACCTACTAGTTACACCATTTTTATTTTATACAGATCACATGGCATTGAAGTATTTGGTAAATAATCCCATTTTACAGGATCGCATATGTAGATGGGTACTCTTATTTTAAGAATTTGATTTCACAATTTTGGTAAAACTAGGGAAAAGTAATTATGGACCAGACCATTTATTCAGAATACAGTCAAGAGAAGAAACACATGCAATTGAAGATACCATGCCAGATGTAGAGTTATATAGGTTACAACAAGTGCCATCAGAATTAGAGGACATTTCCGTGTTTCTACGAATATGCATGACACTAGAAGGAATGAAATTATTAGAGAAGAAACAACATTCTATACGCGTGGCACCCTATATGTTGATTAGCGGTGACGTGTATAAATTAGGTTGGGATGAAGTATTATGTCATTGTGTACTGGAACATGAGCGCACATATATCATGGAGGAAGCTCATGGTAGTATTGTAGGTGGAAACTATGTAGGTGATGCCATTGCGCGCAAGATTTTACTCTTTGTATTATGGTGGGAGACCTTGTATAAAGATTGTAAGGAATTTTGTAAGGCATGTGATCACTATCAACGTCTTGGCAAACCAGGACAACAAGATGAGATGCCATTAAGGCCGATTCCTAGTGCAGAGCCATTTGAGAAATGGGCTATAGACTTTTTTGGTCCTATTTCACCATCCATGCGTAGGAATGGATTGTGCTACATTATAACTTACATAGATTATCCAACAAAGTGGGAAAACGTAGCCCCTACAAAGGACTGTACAAAAACTACAACAACTAGGTTTCTAAGGTAAAATATCATTACGAGATATAGATGTCCTTTAAGTTTGACCAGTGATAAGGGCAGACACTTTCTGAATGAGACAATCCAAATTTTATTGGATGAATTCATGATTGCACACCATAAGACTACACCATATCATCGTCAGGAAAATGGGACTGCTAAGGCTTTCGACAAATTTTTTTAGCCAGATATTGACAAAAATATGTGATGTTGGAAGAAAGGATTGAGATGGTAAAGTATCTGCAATGCTTTGGGCATATCACACACCATATAAAAGGTTGAAAAAAATGACACCATTTTAGTTAGTGTTTGGCACATAAGTAGTTCTTCCTATGAAATTCATGTTACCATCTTTGTGCATTGTGCGCACTAGAGTTCTAGCTGACGAGAAAACATTAGAAGAAAGGATTGAAAAGTTAATCAAGTTGGATGAGCGACGAGCAATAGCATGTTGGAGTCAAAAACAAGAAAAGGCCAGGCAGAAAGCATGGCATGACAGGCACATCAAGAATAAAAAGTTCACAATTGGACAGATGGTGCTCCTTTATGATTCTAAATTTTTGTGCCATGTAGGAAAACTCAAGGTACATTGGTTGGGGCCGTATGTTGTCACTCACATACTCGAAACAGGCACTTGTCAATTAGGGGCGCTTGATGGAATACGGTTACCCAGATACTTCAACGGGAGTAGGATGAAGCCCTACTATAAATAAGTCTGCTTGGTGTTTATAATAAGGAAATGTTTCCATTTAGAATAGGTTTCCAATTTTGCATTTCCTTAATGTATTTCCTTCTTTGTCACTATGCTTTGTCAATTTAGTTGGTGTTTTTGTGTAATAAGCACGTTTACACGCCATAAGCTAATTACTATTTAAAGAATTTTTATACGTAGAGGACTGCACATACCCTTAGTGTGGGGTGGTTATTGATATCCAGGTACATAACTGATGAAAATAAGTACATATGAAAGGAATAAAATGCTATGGGTGCTATTCAAGTTGGAGAATTGAAAAAAAAATGCTTCTGAAAATGAGGACCATAGGTGGAGGTGAATCAAGAAACAAGTATAACGCGAGGTAAGTAGAGGCCATGAGAACTACTAAGGGAAGGTGTAGTGGTGAGGTAATCGGGTGCATGGAGGCACGCTGAAGAAAAATATGCGGCTAGAAGGTAGGAAGGTGCGCTAGAAGGTTATAGCTTGGGTGCGAAGATGTACTGCATGGATGGAACAAAAATTGTCAATTAATGAGAGGATTATTGGTAGGTGGAGGAGTAAAAAATGCACTAACTTTTTGAAAATATATATAAGGATGGGATGTGAGTTCATTTTTACCATTGTAATTGAGAGAATTTGAAAAGAGCTAAGTGCAAACAAGCTGAGAAATCATGTTGAGGTGTGAAGAGTGTGAAACTAGACA
Source organism: Taxus chinensis (assembly GCA_019776745.2). Taxonomy (NCBI): domain Eukaryota; kingdom Viridiplantae; phylum Streptophyta; class Pinopsida; order Cupressales; family Taxaceae; genus Taxus; species Taxus chinensis. The sequence continues at coordinate 83,846,854 of CM034150.1, read as the reverse complement.
TGGAGAGAAGGTTTGTGCATAAGAGAAGCTTGTGTTCCCATAGGTGAAGGGTTTGAGAAAAGTAGACGTGTTACAAAAGAGTTAGGGAACACAATTTCCACTAGGGCACAAAGATTTGAACTAGGGTTTCAATTTGCTTGATTACAGAGGGTAGAAAAGAGATATTTTTCAAATGACACCGAAGAAAGCACCCGCAACAGGAGAAAAAGGGAAGAATAAGGTCGAAGTGGAAGAAGAAATTTCTCTCAAGAGTAATTTATCAGAAATGTAGTATCCAGAGGGTGTGATCATGGGACAAGAATGGGATTCCCACATCCATAAATGTAAAATCAGCGATTACAACCATTACACATAAGATAATAAGAAGGAACTAGATGCGTTGTTGAGCACAAAAATGAACAAGCGCATAACAGAAGATATGCCGGTGTATGATGACATTGGTGAGAAGTTACTAAAGCACACTGGAGTCTACTATTTTTACGATCTGCCATACTTCGGAAAGTATGAACCATTATATCAATGGTTGATGGGTAGAGTCCATGAGGAATTCTTCTATTTTGCTGGATGGAGGGTTAGAATCACAACTGCCTTAATTTCAATAGTGATAAGACTAAGGGCCTCAGGAGTAGATATGGAGAGAGATGTAACAGATAAAGTAGTGATTCTAGTGACAAGGAAGGAGCTGGGGTATACTAAGGGTCTGTGTGGCATGGATATCGAAAAATTGAAGAAGTACCTAGTAGTGCAGGCAACTGTACATCTTATAACAAAGTTGAATGACCAAGAAAGGTGGTCATAGGTGAATACAATGTGGCTACACATTTCAAGGAAGATGTCTCAAGGAGTGATCTATAATATCATGGATCAAGTAACAAATACAATTATTGAAGAAGCGCGTACAGGTGACAAAATTAGTTTTGGCACTATTTTATTGTCTTTGGTGTTTATCGAGATTGGAGGAGTGCCTGATGGGCCAAAGGAGAAGATTTGGGAGTACCCCGTGGAACACAAATCTGTGGTGGAGAGATTTAATAAATACTTGTGTGAAGGATCAATGTGTGGAACGTTCAAGCAGAGGGTGGAGAAGTGGTATGATAAGCTCCATGCAACATTCAAAGAATAATGGCGCATACCCAAGGAGTTACCTTAGGTAGTAGGGAATGTAGTGTAGTTTTTGGTATACCAACACTTTTACATCGTGTAGTTCACCATGAAATATGGGTCTTGGAGCCCATGGTGTAAATTACCATATGCCTTCACAACATGATATTTCCACGCATTAGTTCGGTGGTTTTTGGTTATGCGCTGCCTAAGCTTCAATGCAGACAAGGTAGGTTACGACTACCATACACTAAGAAAGACATATGTATATCTAGGACAGATTGCCTACATTGAGAGGCTGATCTCAAATATTATAAACATGAAGCCTATAAGCTTGGCCGTTGGAGACGTTGGAGTAGTGCTTGTGTACCTACAACTCAAGCCCAAGCTGAAGAACAATAAGTATGTGGAGAATGAGTTCGCACTCCCAGGGCCTCCAAAAGGTAAGCATACAATGGAAAATGTTCCAGCACCTAAGCCCACAGAGACAATAGAAGTAGATGATGAAGAGGAGGAGCATGAAGATAGTGGTGGTTTGGAGCATAGAGGTAGGAGGTAGCCTACAGATAGGGTAGAAGCTAAGCATGTGAATACCCCACCCCATCCATAAGAGGGAGATGTTGAGGACTTGGATGTAGTCTAAGGATAGTGTCATTTCAAAAGGGTGTTTAAGAGAACTAGGACCCAAGGTGCTACTCCAAAATTAGTGCGCAGATCACCTCAAATCTCTCCACATAAGAAGACAAATGAGAAGAGAAGAAGGAAATTGAAGCTGAACGAGGAGGTGGAAGAGTCTGAGGAGAGCATGCTCGAATCTCCTACACCTCCAGAGAATGTGGAAGAACCAAAGGATGAAGAAATGAAGGATGGAGAAGAAGGAGAAAAGGAGGTAGATGAGACAGCACACGAGATTGCTTAGGGTATAGCAGAACAAGCTCCAAATCTTGAAGTCAAAGTTCCTAAGGGGCCAAGATTGAAAAGAACAAGTGGAGAATATGTTGCATCGGTCATGGGCTATGCTGAGGACAAGTAAAATTATTTACGCCCGTTTTCAAAGAATAGTGACACCAAAGGAGTTGTATAGGTGGGAGTTGATGGATGAAGATATGGTAACCATGCACACAAGGAAGAAACTATCATGGTCTATGCACACACACATGGATGAACTAGACTTTGATGTATGTGAAGAGTCATTTGTATCAAGGATTTTAAAGAAGACACCTCAAGCCAAACACATAATAGTAAAGCCTACTATTATGTCAGATGAACAAGTGAGTAATGCTTTAGTGAAAGTCTCGACAGAGGTGGCACGATGAAATATGGATAAGGCTGTAACAATTAGGGCACTAAGAGAAGAACTAAAAAACTAAGGATGTAGAAATAGCGCACCTAAAGAAAGAAAAAAACTTGACACAGAAGAAGAACACTATTTTCATCAGCATGGTAGAGGAAATTGGGGACAATATCATGAAATCAAAGCCATACTTAGAGCCTAAGGTACCTAAAACATTTCCTTCGATAGTGCATTATGTACAAACCTTGGTGGACTTGGTGCTTGAAGATGAACCTCTACACATGCCAGCACCAAAGGATCCAACACAAGAAGCAGAGAGGGAAAAGGCTTCGGTGATGAGGAATATTACATCATATGAGGCATTTCTCCAAAGCTTGTAGTAGGAGCTAAAGAAAGAAGATCAAGTATTGAATATTTGTACAACCCCAGAAGCCGTTATAAGAATTAGGACGGTTGTAGAGGACAATGAAGTCTTAAAAACCATGAAAGATGAGACCTTGTAGAATAATTAGCACTTGTCAAGAAGAAACGTGAGGCCCTTACAACAGCTCAAGAAACACACAAGGAAAGGTTGGATGAAATTGGGAAAATCATCACACAAAAGATGGGCTTATTAGAAGGAAGAATGACTGCAATGTCTAACATTGTTTTGGTCTTACAGAATGAGAAAGGAGAAATTGCACGAGATGAGCTAGAGTTAATTGTAGTATATATACTAGAAAAGGCAAAGGTCGTGCTCAATGATTGACAAAATCTAGAGGTGGAAATAAAAGAATAATATCCAGAATTGATTCTTCCGGTTGAAGCAGAAGATGTTGTAGGGTAAATTCATTCTTTTATTCATAAAAATTCTTTCTATTCTTCTATTCATATTCTTTGATTCATTTTGGAGAAAACCATTTCTGGGGTGGAAATACAATTAGCGTGGGGTAATGTTGGTCAGTCAAGATATGGCACTTAGTAAAAAAACATACAGAAAGTTCACGTGGAAGAGTAGAGCGCATTCAAAAGTGCAGGAGGATTAGTAAGGAATCACACGCTGAGGAGAAAGATAGATTCAGGACTTAGCCATTTTCATGATGATGAGCTATTTTTGGAGATAGCATGCTAAACACACAAACTGGTTAAAGAATTACGCAACATGCATTGACTAGTTTTGGAGGATCAGCTATGAAGCACTTTACATGGGTACAAACTAAGAATAGATTTACTACTGACAGTTAACTAGAAGAAGTCTATTGTTAGCACACTTACATGTGTGACTATTATTGTAACGATGCATGGCTAATAATAGCATGTGACCTATTTTGGGATTAGATAAGTGGTGAAGGGAAAGTACCCACCCTTATAAATATGTAGTGAAATGTGTAGCATAAAATGGTATGTAAGAACTGAGTTATTGTGAGGTTATGATGTAAAATATGATGCACGCATAAACTATGGTAGTATATATTGTAATAAGCTTCTGTGTATTTATCATGTTTAAATGTAATGGAGTGTATTGGCTGAAATAAAGTATCAAATCCTGAGTATAATTGGTTCTTGCATGCTTGATTTCATCATGGTTATTATTTAAGTCTGTTATTCTCTAGATCTAGATCTGAACATGCACTGTAGAATGATATATTAGTCATGGATCTGAATGCTTTAAGCCTTTGTCATGCTAACATGCTACAATAACAACCCTAAATAGGGGCTTGGTACCTTTGTGCGCTTAGGGTGAGTGCTCAGTCTAGGCTGAGTGATGTGTCAGTGCACTTAGGATTTTATTGGTGAATTCTAGGCTGCATCAATTATCCTTTTGCTGCACTTTATTTATAACACCCTTTTGTTACACTTAAGATGATATAAAAGGTCCCTTAGGAAGATTTTACACATTTGGAGTTATGTTTGAATTGTCCATTCCTTGGAGTGTCAAAGAATGTTGATGAGGAAGTACATCTGCTGACTATCCCTTCTTAATATATCTTTTCTTAGATCTGGTATTGGTAGTCACATCTTGAGGAATTCTCTGATTTATCCCACAAAAGTCTTCTTCTTTCCAATTCACAAGTGAAGTTTCACTTTGAGGTGCTTCTTGAGCAACCATCTGGTGCTGATCTTCCTCTATAGGTGTTTCTTGAAGAATAAATGTACTTTGCACCATCAAATATTGGTTTAGAATTCCATTAGGGCATGTGTTCTTGGTTGTGTGGAAGAGGAAAAGGAAAAAAAAAACACATAATCTTGCACAAGATTGTTCTAAACAGGAACCAAAGCTTGAGATGAGCTAGCTATATTTGGGTTATATCATTGGAATGGCATAGTAGAAGGAAATTGATTTTGATTTTAGTTTGTAGCTTGGGATGAAAGATTGTTTGACTAGTAAGGGGCCTTATTTAGATGATATATTTTGAAACTTTTGGCGTGCCGCCTCTTAATGGATAACAAATCATTCCCAAAATTTTGCAATTGTTTCATTACTTTTTGTAATTCAACTGAGGTATTTAGGAAGTGGATGCTTCATTAGAAATCTGATTTCTTAGGGTAGGGATAGGGGCTAACTCAAGTGTTTGATGAGGATTTGGGTTCTCAATCTTAGGGAACATATGTATTGAAGGTCTAGGAGTAAGTTTCCTAGCCTAAATAATACTATTCTTAGCCCTAATAGCAATGTTATAGGCAGTTGGAAATGTCCTACCCTCCATAGATTGAATCATGAATAAAATATCACTATTTAAAGCCTTTAGATAATAAAGAAATACATGCTAGGGTGTAGGTATTACCACTTGAGGGTTTTGGTCCTAAGTTCTTTGAAATCTTGTGTTAAAGTCTGTCATTTGCTCATTAGGTGCTCTTTTTGTTGTTGTCAACTAATCTACCAAAAACTGTTGATCTAAATTTTCCTTAAAATAGTTACACAAGGTTGTGCCAAGATCATCCCAACTGGGAATGGATGCATGTCTCAACCTTATATACCACCGAATTTCTTTACCCTTGAATGAAGATGCTAGCAGCCTAACTGCTACATCATCATGTGTAACTAGATGAACATAGCATACATTTGCAATGTCCTGAATTTTCTCAGTAGGGGTAACTATATTTTCACCCTTAAAGTATGAGATATTTTTGAATGTAGCTACTGATATGTCATGATGTGCATTAATAATAAGAGGGATTCTACCAATGAAGTTGACAAATGGTAAAATCCTTTGGTGGTGTTGCCATAATTATAGGTCTCAGAACTCTAATAGACTTCAAGAAAGGCCTACCAGGAGGTAGTGTAGAAAGAGTCCTATTTGGTGGTGAGGGTGACCTCTGAACTTCTTTGCACCTTCTTGTCCTCCCACGTGATAACTGTAGGTATTCAAAATCTCCTTCTTCTATTGTTTTAGACCTTGTTTGAATTCTTCTCATGAAACGTAGGCACTAAACTACTAAACCAATGAATAAAATGCTTGGAGTCGCTAGATGGATTGATGAAAATCCTAAAAAAGATGGAATTTACCAAAATACACACCAAAACTTGGAAAAATGGGGAAATTAACTTTTGATGGTCCCATCGAGCATTCCAGAACTGTTATCACCAAAAAAAAACACCCTCTGATTTGTCATGTGTATATGGATAAGCAATCAGTGTTTTGGGTAACATGAGATTGTCTCAAGGTGTGGGACCCTTGCAATTGAGATAACACTCTAGAGAAGGCTATTTTATCTACCTAATCCTAATTCTAAGTTACTCCTAAGGAAGGAAATACAATTATCTAATCCTAATCTAACAATACAAAGGACCAAGGAGAGAGGGAAATATATGAAAATGGGAAATCCTACACTAAGGGAGTTGATAACACCAAGAAAAGGGAAAAAGAAACACTCTCAAATGAGGGTTAGTGAAAAATAATGATGAAGGAGAGGGAAGACATAAGTACCACATTCCAAAACAAATTTGAAGCCATTAATTACACAAAACACAAAAAATTCAAGCACTACAAGGAGAATAAAAGATGCACAAAACACTTGAAAATGTAACGAAATGTAAGAGATCACAAGAGAACACGAGTTAGGACAAATGATAGCCAAAAAACAAGAATTTTATTGCTTTATAAGGATGCAAAATGCATTACAATGGATATGGAAGGAAACATTCACCATATAGATACTTAAATATGAGGTTAACAACACATAAACATATGTGTAAGACTTGAAAGAGAGTGCACCAACATTGCAAGATTTTCTGACCCTTACAAAAGAGTCTCTCTTTAAAATATTTAGAAAATGGGGGAGAGAGAAGAGGGAAATTAGGGGAGAAACCTTGAATTTCAGCCTTCATCTACCAAAAGGATGCATTAAATGTCTGGAAAAAATTATGGCACCCCGTCGAGCCCATCCCTCATGTTAGCTTGCTTGTTGAAGAAACAAAAGAAAAATATCTCATCAAATCTGGTTGTTGAGCTACCAGGAGTTGCATCTTTAATGTCAATCAAATGACATCAAATAATAATTAAGATTAAACCAAATTAAATGAGTTGAGGAGATCTTTCCAACAAGATCAATTTTGTCTAATTTGGAACAGAGAATCAAAATATATGAGCATTTGAAGTTCTACATGTCAGGATGAGCAAGAGAATGGCAAGTGTTAGCATTTGATTAGCTCAGATGATTAATTTTTCTTACGTGCACATTTCTTTTACTTTGCCACATGTCGGTCATCTAATGGTTGAGGGCTAGCCCTTTGAATCCTTCATTGTCCAATGTAAAGGTTAAACCAATGGAAAATCTCCACACATTCCTCAGTGTCAGATTTGTCTTGCTTCGTTCTCACCCTTGAGTGGTTGCCGCTTTGCATCGCAACCTATATGTTGGGTGGAATTAAAATTTTTGCCTTTATAGAAGTGTGCCACCTTTCCTCTATTGACCTTTCTAACTACCTGGACCTAACATTTTTGTTGAGCTTAGTTTATTCGGTGAACTTGAGGACCACGAAATACAAATGGATTGGATTTTTCCAGAATGGTGACATGTATCCTGCTACCTTGACCATTGATCTTCCACCACATGTCCCCGCTGATGCTTAGACCCAATAGATTTATTCGTTGAATCTTATTTCAGGGAATTGAAGTCCACATAGCTCAAATGGTGTTAAGAGATCCAGAATCACGTCACACATCCTACTTATTAAATGCTTGGTGTTGGATTTGACGACCAAATGAACATCTATGGGGATTTTAAAGAAATCTACCAATGCTTTAAAATTAGTCTCCCACGGGTTTTCAAATACTAACAACCGATGCTTTTGGAAAGGGGAATTTGAAAACCATCTAAACATCCCAGACATGTAATATGGCTAAGTCCATTTTAATAAGCTATCCAAATTTACCCCAGGGGTAAATTTGGGATAATAGTTGTCTCCTTCCTTGCGGACTTACAAGAGTGACCCTTCAATTCTCACAGTCATCTCACTTACTTTGTAGCCCCCACTAGAGCATGTGGTCTAAATTGAGACCATAGTCAATTATTATGTGGTAGATGTTTCCATATCAGATTACGATGATAGTTATGCATTAGACAACCCTCACTTGGATAGCTATGCCCAGATTTGTGATCGGGAAGTCTTGCACTACCAAGAAACCCTTTGTATGAAATTCAGTCACAACATAAAAATTATATTAGTATAAGAGGAACCTTTGAATTTAGTTGAAACTGATTTCCCACCTATGCATAAGCCTCAAGTTTCTCCACCAGCTACAATTCCACATACTACCATCAACCTAGCCGACCCATTTTCCCTTATAAAAGTTGGATCGAGTCGCTAGTTTTGACTATGAAGCCGATGATCTCATAGGTGATGATCCTATCAACTTTGCCTCAATGACTAGGTGACACACTTCTCCATCAGTTCCATCTCCACCCATTGCATCGGTGCCCTCATCAGATACTCTCACTAGCTCTCTGTAGTCTATGAGACCTCTCCCCCTATCTCTCACCCTTATGAATCCTTAGTCCGCTACAACCGAGTTGTATTGCACTTGGCATAAGGCTCTAGGGAATGATGTTTCTAAATGTAGAACCTCATAAATCCACATGAAGAAGCTTAAAAATTAGGTCAAACATGACCAAACCAAAAAGGATACACACCCTTTCACTTCAACTCCTTTCTTTTAATCTCATCATAGATATTACATGCACATCAATGTTGACTATCAGGTTCTCCCCAACACTTACTCTCACATTCAAAAGCATGGAGCCGATTCCTTTCGAAACTGACCACCTTATCCTAAACCAACTTGACCACAACCTACCTATGGACCACCACCTCACCATGATCCTCATCCCACTATGGATGAAATTTGACATGATATTCTCACTTGATTAGAGGGTAAAATATATGACACCTTATTCACCACGTGGTTTGAAGTTTATCATCAAGCCACTATTACACAACATGCCATTGAGGACTTCATGAAGTGTGATAAAATCCAAATTTTGAATCAAGTTGACAACATCATCACTAATACATTACAATATTTCACCCCTTATGGCTATATATCTTTAATACCTTGATTACATCTTATTTTAATTTTCCTAAACCCTCGCATTTGCTTTGGATCTCGTCCCCCACTTGGATTTTTATGTAAGCACCTCTTTCCCTCATTTGGGCTCTCAATCCCTACTTGGGTTCATCACACTATCTCAAATACCTTTTTACATCCTTATTTGGGATGTTTTCTCTGTGTATATTTATCACCATGTACGCCTTGGTTTCTCCTACCATTGGAGTGCCTCAGTCTCGACTCACCCCAATATTTACTATTGGATTGATGCGGTATTCTATGCATCCTTGTTTAGGCCTATGGCCTTCCTTGGATTATATACCCCAATCGTACCTTAAAATCCTATTGTTGGATCTATTGGTCTTGTTCTGGCTCTTGGATTCTTTTCATCATGTGGGTTGGGCTATCCTATAAACCCCCTTCTCACAAGATTTACCTACCTAATCAAATTATCATTTTTCTTATGTACAATGGTATTATCACATAAATACATAAAAAAAGTAGGAAAATGATAAGAGAATAAACACCAAACATCCAAATACCCAAATATTATAAAAAATCACACACACACACACACACACACACACACACACACACACATATTGAATATGTTTTATACATTGATAAAATCATACAAAATGGATATGACCCATCTACAATATGGCTCAAGTACACTCACCCCCTGTAGGGGGTCTCTGAATGCTTTGGGCTGATGAGTCCATGCTAGTGGCTCTAGTTGAGGAGGGTAGGGACTCTGCCATAGATCAGGATCCAAAGGCCTCTCCCTGTGATCTTGCTATCTTAGTCTCCAATGACGTAATCCACTTTGTGGCTCTCTGGGCATCTGAATGGTGACCTACATGTTCTTGTACCGGTGCCTCCAATACCTAGAATAAGATCTGTAGCATCACATCTATGCTGCCAATGGTTGCCAATGCTTGCACTTCTCTATATATCCATAATGTACTAGATGCTTTGCTCAAAATATGAAATGAACTCATCAAATCTTTAGCTGATTGTGATGCTAAATCCACCATCACATTAGTATCCTAGACATATAACACTAGATCAAAGATATCATGGTGGGAACTCTCTATTAGGTAGTGTAAATCCTCCACCTTCTTCTCTGTAAAACCAAAAAATGGTAAATGTTACTCACAACACCAATATGACACAAACCCATTTATCAAAAATCAATTAAATGTCATCATCTTACACATACCTAGCTACCCTAACCTCTCTACGATGGTCTCTCTGTCTCTGCGGATTCCCAACACCTCCATTAGATTGTCATCATGAAAAGATCTAGTTCCCATGTACTGTGACCACCTATCTCAAGGTACCAAAATTATATCTTCTCTCCATTGTGGTCTAGGCATCTACCTTACATGCACAACCATCTGAACCTCTAACAGAGTTAAGTATCCTCTGCCTAACCACCGCATCTTGTGCTCTCTGAACCATGGTGTTGATTATCAGAATCCTCGTCCTCTAGTACTATGACCACCTCTGCCTGTATCTCCAACATGTGGTCTTGTATCCATGGATCATCTATTATATCCCTCCTTTAAAACACTAACTGCTATGATTTTTGGTAGGCCTTGAGAATCCCCACCGTGCTAACACTGCCTCTAACTATGTACACCCATTGTATGCATTATGCGGGGTCAAATTTATGGTACCCTAACCTATGCTCCTACAACCTCTCTAGCATGATGACATTAGTTTGGTTGTAATGATGGTATCACCATGGGCACCGGTCACCAAAACTATCTCGGTACCTTGCTCACTGGGTGGGTCTCCACCTAATAAACATAGTGCCTTGTAACCTCTATGATGATGTCTAAGAAATCTAATATATACATTCCCCATGTAGGGAAACCATGTAATATCACTTGGACCCACCTGTGATAGTAGAAGAAATGCTCAAGGTGACCTCATTGTCATCCCATGCGCCCATTGAAGTAATCTCGGGGCATCTACTGCTACTTCATGTGGTGTCCCTGTCAAGCTATACATAGGGAACCTTGCATATATCCAGGTTGTTAATAATATCACGGGTCCCATGACCCTCTATCCTCTACACCACATCATGTATAGATCATGCACTAAATACACTCATATGGTGGTGCCCCAATTGAACAAAAATTCATGATCCACTACATATCTATATATTGCAATAAAAAATAATGAGATGGCTCCATCTACCTTATGCCACACTATACGTACCACCAAAATCCCCATCAATATCTTTCAGATATCTATAATCCCTGTAGCTTGCACTACGCTGAGTTAAACACACAACATGTTCTTGTCATATGTGCCACTCCCAATAGCCCATATGGCTGATTATCTCTGCTCAGTGACTTATGAACTCAATTCACAATACATGCGGGTGCCTCTAATCGATAACCCAAAAATACCATGTATGTCCTCTAAGGTCATTTCCATATCCATGGTTTCTTGTCCTTTCCACCACTAAAATGTGTTGGACCTGGTCTCCCATGTGGCCAAGAACATATGTATTAAATCCAGGTCTAACTCTATCTTGGGAATCTAGATGATGCCCCTAAAACACCAACCCTATGACTGAGAAACCTTTGCTTGTGTCAATCTAGAAATCATTGCACTAAGTCATGCTACATCTATGCTCTGCCATATGTGATGAGGTTTGTCAATCCTTTTCATTAAATAATGTCAATCCAGGGTTAGTGTTTGAAGGCTATATGCAAAAGGAGAAAGAGATATTTGGAAATGGTCCCCACTACCAAAAATGCACACTTACAAGAATGTAAAAAAAATTGTAGGAATTTAAACACGTTTGTAGGAATTGAAACACACTTGTAAGAATTGAAACACGCGTGCATGAATTGAAACACACTTTGCAGAAATTTAAACATGTTTACAAGAATTGAAATACACGTGTAGGAATTGAAAGATAGTTTGTAGGAAACTAAATGTCACATTTGCATGAAAGGAAAATCACACATTGTCATAAATTTAAACACACATTGTAGGAAAGGAATAAAACTTGCAAGAAAGGAAAATTTATAAATTGAAAAGAAAGATTAAACATAGAATACACCTATAGGTTTACAACAAACTGTACATCACAAAAATAGTTACATGACACAAAAAAAGATAAAAACAAATATAATTACTGAATGGAAAAATTAACATAAATATACAGGTCCATCTTCCATAGAATGAGTGGCTTGCTCATTTTTCGGAAGAGGATTTTAATCAATACATATTTACAAATGGATGAAACGAAATATTAGATTGAATTTATTATAATAAAAATGGATATTACATTCTTTGGTATGGGAGGTTGCATTTATAAATCCATGCTTCCAAACACCTTCTTATTTTAAGGCATACATCTTTATCAACTAAGACTTCAATCTATTCCAAAAAGCATCAATCTCCACAAAATATGGAGAGAGCTTATATAAATTTAACTAAAAATCTGACTCTCTTATTTTACTTTTGATAATCAAAATGAATATTGATTCTTCTTTATTTTACAAATAATAAAACACTTATAGAAATATCTATTTTTAGAATGACTTCCAACAATAGATAACAATGTCACCCTTGGAGTTATACTCATCTTTGTAACGCTAATATTCATCCCTAGATATCTAATATATAACCCCAAAGCTATAATAATGAACTCTGAAGTGATCTGGGAAGAATTTGAAGCATTCTGGGAAGACTCCGAAGCCATTCTAAAACCCTTTTTTTTGCAAATGATGAAATCTATAGAAAATCAGGAGGAGGTTTTTGTTCAACACATTGTTATGGCCAAAAACCTCTCTCATATTTTCCCTTTGACCTTCTTTTATCTGATTATGAAACTTGTAGTGCTGACCTGATACACTTTTTCTTAGATTGCCACATAGTAAAAGTCAAGTTTATTCCAAATGGTGAAAGATGTAGAAAAATGGAAGGAAGTTTTTGTTCAACTCATTGGTACGATTAAAAAACTCTCTCAAAATATCCTTTTGACTTGTATAGTTTAAGTTATGTAAGACTCTGTAGCTAGACCTACAGACTCTAAAGCTAGGCCTAAAAACTCTGAAGTAAAGTAAGATTTCTTACAAATGGTAAAATATGTAGAAAAATGGAAGGATTTTTTTATAGAATAACTATTTTGAAAAAAAACCTCTCTCCGAATACCCATTTGAATTTTTTGTCTTAAGTTATATAGACTCCGAAGTGTTCTAGTGATTTAATTTAATTTGAATTAAATCTAATTACATAGTCACTATTGAAATAAATGATGTATAAATGCTGAAATATAGTAATGGCACAAGTAAACTAAGATGTAAAGTATGAAACCCTAAGAAATAGATGGAAATAGAATCACTTAGCTTATTTTCACACAATCTGGAACAGGTATGGGAAGAGAAAAGTGATGAATAGGATGGCAACAACATCATAATTGATCTCTGTAAATTTTCAAACTCATGAAAAATGACGAGCAGAGGTGCCCATAGTAGGATAGGGGCACCTAGGGGCTGATGACCAGGTTTGAGCACCTGTGTATCCATAGAAACTCTAGATATGATTTCTATTGTGTCATAGTTGTTACCTATTGATCACCTGATGTTCACACTTGGATCACCAAAGGTACTTGTTACTTACAAAAGAAGAGATCACCTACACAAGCCCACAAACCACATCAAACCTAAAAGGAAAAGGCATAATGGGGAGTCAGATTGACCTCGATGGTCACATCGAGAGTGAACTTATGACTGATAACTACACTACATCTTAGAATCCGTGTAGTTCCTGTGTGTGTGTAAGGATGATACCCTAGGATGCCCTTGTGCAAGTTAAACTTGATAGCGAGTTGTAGCTAGAATGTAGTAATGTAGTAGAATGTGTGTATAGAATAAAATGAACTTCTCCTTCCTATGTTGTGTATGTAGTCCCTTGTCCCATGTATGGATGCTAGAGGAATGCCTTTGAGTGATTTAGGTTCCGTTTGAAAGCAAGCTTATGTGATAGTAGTAATTCTTAATGCTTGGTCCTTGATTTTAAACACATAACTATGTATTTATATGGTTCCCTTATTTGAATTTCGTAATTAACAACTAGAAGGCTAAACCATAAGTGAAAGAGATGCCCAAAATATGAAAGAGACCCAAAAGGAGTGAGTAAGGTGAGAAAGGGTTAGGGGTTCCCAGAGGGGACATGAGTTCCTGAGAGTTGGTGTCCTTGCTGGGCGCGAGTGTCTCCATGAAATATAAATAAGTAAAGTTCCAACTTGTCTATAGGGTGTGTAAGACCAAATAGAAAATAAAAAATAAAGAAAGAGGCCAAATATAGTTGTCAACCACTAGTTTTCTTACTCAGGAATCATGTAAATACTAGAATGATTTTAGGACCTATAAATGTACTCAAGTGTGTGATTTAATGTCTACATTTTCCCCCACTTTATGTATTTTAGTGAATAATTGATAACATAAAGTAGATAAGAGATGCATACCTTATGATCCTATAGAGCGTTTAAAAAATATCGTGCCAAGTGGACAAGTGAAGGGTGAAGTGATTACAAAATGAAACAGGGAGACATGGTAAGGAAAGTGACCCTAGGGGTGAAGCAAATGCATTATACCATGTTTCTATAGCTTTTTGTTTCTACTGATTGTAAGGAAATACCTACAAAATAATAACAAGAATGTAGTCAAATTCCTATATATGAAAAATTAGAGAAAAATGTGCATAAGTATGTAAAGGTGTGTAAAGGAAAGTGTGCACCTGATGTAAAAGATTGTAAAGGATAGAAAAATGTCCTAAAATGCTATGAAAAGTGAGTTTTTTGGGTGATCTCATGCCAAGTGTAAACATTTTGGGTGATCTCATGCCAAGTGCAATTTTTTGGGGAAATCTCACGCCAAGTGCAAGTTTTTTTGGTGATCTCACGCCAAAGAGAAAGTGTTGAGGAGAGAGGTCTAGTTTTACTCTCCTTCTATGAATCAACCCGATAAACGCCACTGTATATGGTGTGTCCTTGATTTTATCCAAATTATTTCTAATTTGTACCGATTTAAGAAGATAGAATGCATTCTGTAACTGAAGGACTGTGCCTATAACTGTAGAACTACTCTGAAGGATTATGTGAAATGTGCTGATATGAGAAGATGACTGTGTGTGACCCTAGGAAATTAGAGCCTAGGGGAGGACATAGGTGCTCATGTGCTCCTCTCTAGGTCAAGGAACTGGTGTCTATGCTATGTTGAGGACCCAAGTCAGATTCTGGGTCGTTCTGTGACTGTATTTCTATGCCATTTCTATACTGTGTAGATATGTATTATAGCTATGAGCTACTGTAGGGGTGATTTGTTCACCCAACATATACCCCCCTCATTTTGGGTGCATGAGATGTCAGTATGAGTGTGTAGCCCAAAATAGAGGACCTATTTATTATCTGAAGTTGATACTTGTAAGGGGTAGGGAATGTGCATGGTAGAAACCAAGGCACATACAAATAAATTGGTTAGGAACATATGTTAGTAGAAAAAGTAACAAGCATGCAATATAATACAATGTAATAAAGAAAGTGTGCAGACAAGATAGCCTGCAAAAAGTGGGTTTCAAACATGGGACATTTCTCACAATGTCACAAGACAATCAGGGCTAAAGCGGCAAAAAGTAAACAAAAAGTGATCGGACAAGACATAGGGCATAGCTCATAAATAATGGCATACAATAACAAACAATGGAAATAAAAATATATTAGATCACCATGGTGGCATACAGTCTTGTAAAGAAAATGTTACACATGAAACACCTATTAGCATGTTAGAAAGATAAAAATTATGTTGAGACATGTATGTATCAATGGAAATTAATGTACTAGTAAAAAGAGGAAGTAGTAAATAAGGAAATAATAACACATGTAATGTGTGAGAGTAGGAAAGGTAGATGCCCCCAGGAGCCTCAATGGGATTGGAAAAGGATACAATGCCAATCATCATTGCAATGTGTGAAAATCTATAAGAGATCTGAATTCACTCAAAAATACTAAGTGAACATGCATGTGTGTATATAGAAATATAATGTCATATTGAGTATCTAACTAGCATAGTAAGCAAAGTGGATCATGTAAGTAGTATACGCTAGCAAGAGTAAATGCAACCAATATATGCAAATGTTGTGTATGAATGTGATGGAATGGTATGTAATATGTGAATGTGATAGGAGTAGTGTTCCCCCTAGCCAATGTGTATGATATGAGGTTCATTTATAAAATACCACTCAAAAATCAAGAATGAACCATTGAATAAGAGTGTTTGATCGGGAAATGGTTTGATAATGTGTGCTAGAAAGATAGAACATGAAGCATAGATTATGAAAAGTGAATGTGGTGAGGTTCATTTTAGAACTATACCCTCAACAATTGAGTATGAATTATGGAACTAGAGTGTGTTATGGGGTAATGATGATACAAGGTGTGCATCAATATGTGTAAGAGTACTAAGAAATAGTAAATGTGAAGTACAAAGAGTGATAGTAAATATTATAGACAACTAATGATGCTAGGAGGGGAAAATAAAGTGTGATTCCCCTTAAGTGTGAGAAGGATAAAAGGATATCCAATGATAGTGAAGGGAAAGATCCCTCCACATGATATCCAAGGAGATAAAGACGTGTGATGATGATCTAATATTAGTGGAGTAGGATAGTAATGATGTATATGTAAAGGATATCTATGTGGTGAACACCTATGTGAAGTGGCTACTCGAGTAGGGGAATTAGGATGACAAGATGGGCTAGTGAACCGATGTGGATGACAACACCATGAAGTAGGACGTGTGCGAATATGAGAAACAGGTGTTGAATGTGCCTTAGATTTAAGAGGCCCATGAGGATTAGATGTTGTAATTGGTGGAAAGATACAATCAAGACTAGGTTTAGGCAATGGTGTGCATGGTGGAGCACCTTGAGTGAAAACTTTCTTATTGTAAATTAAATTGAGATATAAATGATTCATGGAAGGGATGGCTTGAGCGTAGGGATTTTTTTAGTGGTGAATATTTGTAATATCGTGAATATTCCATGTTAGGAAAATTTAAAAAGGTGATTTTTTTGAAACAGGGCAGTGTCCTGTTCACCTAAAAATTACAGTATAATTTTTTTAGGGGTTGGTTGTGCCTACCCTTTAAAACATACCCTATATAAACCTAGGTGATTTGTCGTGTATAATACTATAGAATAATCATACTGAGGTACTGTACCACTACAAGAATATCAAGTATGGTGAACTTGCGAAGCACCAGAGTCCAGTACACAAAGTATAGTCTTATATATCATTGTCAGATTTACAGTTGGGTGACAAGTATTATTTAATGACACGCGACAAGGGATATTTGTTTACACCTAAAAACTATTGATCATTGACGCATGATAACTAATTTCGTTGATGCACGAGAAGGAATTTTTGCTAATGAATGACAAGAGGAGTTTATTGACGTGTGACAAAGGTACTTTGCTGACACGTAAATGGAATTGGTTGATGAAATACATGAGGTTATTGACGCATGAAAATCCTTTATTGTTGATGCATGACAAGAGGTTGTAGATGCACGAAAGGATATTTTCAATTTGTAGTTGTGCGATAGTAAGTTATTTGTCGTGTGATAGAAACCTTACTGTCACATGTCTTAAAAATCAAGTGAAAATGTTACTCACAAACCCTAAAAAATTCCCCTGTTTCACGAAATTGGTTATGGGGATATTCTCCAGGGATTTTCCACCTTCGATTTCTTGGAGGTTTCTTAAAATGAACCTTTCTTGAGAGGCATGGAGCCAAGGAAGACCCAAGAGCATGTCACAAACTTTGATTGAAGATGCCACAATGAATGACATAAGCATGGTAGGAAGACTAGCTGTAACAGGGAGCTTGATGTAGCCAACATAATTAGGAATTGGATATGTGATATTATATAGTGGACATTTGATATCCTTGAGAAGTGTAATTGAGCACACATTGATATGAGTTTATAGATAGATTACGGTGTTATTGACAACATATGAACCGATATAAGTGTTGATATGTAATGAATCAGAAGTGAATGTAGCATGATAAGAGTGATCTGAAAATGAAATGAATGGTAGTGATGTATAAGAAAAAGCAACAAGGAAGTTAAGGGGCCCCGATGAAGGAGGGGGCACAACTTGATATGTATGATTAACAGAAGAATTAGAAGCTTTTGTGTCATGCTTAGCAAAGGATCATTGAATATTTTTATATTTTTATTATCATCGACTGTTTTAGAAGTAGATGGCTTAGGGAGCCCGAGTGAATTATTGTTAATAAGATCTTGAATGAGATGCCTAATTTTGATGCAACGATCAGTAAAATGCCCAATGCATTGAGGATAGTCACATTTAGTATTTTCATCATAATTACAGCCATGGGGGTGAGATGGATCAAGATTGAGCATAGGTAGAGAAGTGATTAGATTGCTTTCGATAAGGATAGGTAATAGAAACTGAGGTGTATAGGTTAATTTAGTGATAGTATGATTTGGAGGATATAATTGAATCTTTTTAGGTGGAGATATGGTATTAACAGTTGCATTTTCTTAAGTGGGCTTAGTAGATGGCTTGAATGTTGATTTAGATTGAAACTTAGTAGAAGAATCTAATGAAGCATCATGATATTTTAATTTTCCCATAGAGAGAAGTTTGACCTCACACATTTTAAGCGTATGACATAATTGATCAAATGAAAGGGAGGTATCAAAAATGATGCTCTCTTGAAGTGGTGGTCATAGGATTTGAATAAAAAGATCTTGCAATTCTGAATCAACAAGTACATTGTTCATCTTAGCTAGATTTTTCTTGTAATGAAAAACATAATTAGTTAGATGCTCATTAGATCTTTGTTTGATTTGAGAAAGTTGTGCATAAGATATCTTGGTGTCAATATTGATTGAAAAGTGAGAAAGAAAAGCATCTGCTAGATGTGTAAAAGAAGTTACCGAATGAACAAATAGATCATAAAACCAACGCATGGAATAATCTTGAAGACTTTGAGGAAATAACTTAGCTAGTAATGTATGATCATCCACATAATCGAGACATGCCACATGAAAATATATGATATTCTCTTAAGGGTCACCATGGCCATTGAAGGTGGGGAGCTTAGGGGTGACGAAGTTTAGAGGAAGTGGATAAGAAAAAATAGCGGGTGTAAAAGGAGTGTGCAGAAGTAAGGAGGAGTAAAGAGATGGAGAGGAACACAAAGTATATTGCTGTAGTTGATGGATTTGAACTTGTAGGTCCTGATATAGAGAAGCGAGGTCTTGCGTGCCGAAAGAGGAGACTTACTGTGTGTGAGAAATGAGTGGTGGAGTGAAATGGTTGGTATGAGTAGGAACAAACATGGGAACTGTGGATGTAGGTGGAAGGTTAGAGTTTGGAGGTTGCGTTGCAATAGGAATGCAAGCATTATTAGAGGTAGGAGGGTTAAGCTCAGGTATATTGGTGTCCTCCTCACGATAAATGAGTAAAAGATCATATAATTATTTTGAATTTTTAGCAAGATGAGCTTGGAGATCATGAAGGTATTCATCAGTAAAGGGTGGATAAGTTTTAGCCATGTTAAAAAGATGATAAAATGCCTAGAAGCAAGGTTGGGTTTGAGAAATGGGTTCACCAAATGATTTTATTTAATCTGAATTAAATCTAACTGTAGAGTCACTATTGAGATAAATGATGTATAAATGCTGAAATATAATAATGACACAAGCACAAAAATATGTAAAGTATGAAACCCTAAGAAAGAGAGGGACATAAAAGAACTTAGGTGATTTCCATGAAATCTAGAACTGATATAGGAAGGGAGAAGTGATGAAAAATATTCCAACAACATTGTAATTGATCTCTATAAATTTTGGAACTCAAGAACAATAATGGATGGGGCACCCGCAGTAGGACATGGGTGCTTGGGTCATGTTGACTAGGTCTGGGTGCTTGTGTTTGTGTAAAATATTTGGATCTTATTTCTGTTGTGTCACAGTTGTTCCTTGGTGATCACTTGATGTTCAAACTTGGATCGCTGAAGGTACCTATAACCTGCAAAAGAATATTTGACCTTCACAAGCCCGTAAACTGCATCAAAACTAAAAAGGAAAATGTAGAATGGGGAGTTGGACTGACCTCGATGGTCATCTAAGTGTGAACTTACAACTGAGCTCTGCACTGCATCTCAAACTCCATGTAGTTCTTGTGTGTGTGTGTAAGAATAATTCCCTAAGATTCCCTTGTGCAAGTTACACTTGATAGTGGGTTGTAGCTAAAATGTAGTAATGTAGTAGAATGTGTGGATGGAATAAAATTAACTTCCCCTTCCTATATTATGTATATAGAGTATGCAGTCCCTTGTCCTATGGATGGATGCTAGATGAATACCTTTGAGTGCTTTAGGTGCCTTTTAAATGCAAGCGTAGGTGATAGTAGTAATTCTTAATGCTTTGTCCTTGATTTTGAACACGTAACTATGTATTTATATGGTTATATTGTTTGAATTTTGTAATTAACAATTGGAAGGTTGATCCATAAGTTAAAAATATTCCCAAAATATGAAAGAGACCCAAAAGGAGTGAGTAAGGTGAGAAAAGGTCATGAGCGCCCAGAGGGGACTGGAGCGCATGGGCACTGTTATCGTAGCTAGGCGCTGTTGTTTGTAACCATGAAAGATAAAAAAATTAAAGTTGTGACTAGGCTGTAGGGTGTGTAAGACCAAATAGAAAACAAGAAATAAAGAAAAGTGGCCAAAGATAGTTGTCAACCACTAGTTTTCTTGCTTATGAATCATGTAAATGTTAACATGATTTTAAGACCTAGAAATGTACCCAGGTGCATGATTTATTGTCTACATCTAGGAAGAATACAAAGCAATACTAAAACGGCTATAAATTTTCCATATAAACTCAAATTAAAAATTGCATAAATTTTTGAGAAGAATCTAAATATGCAATCAGATTTGTTTTTGAGTGTATTATTGATAAATTTTTTTCACATTTTACCAAACATATGCTTAAGGAGTCGCTCATAGAATCGTTGAACATTTCTAAAGCTAGTGAAGGAACCTATAGAGCTAATGAAGTATTACAATAACAATATTTGGAGCTGATATGAGATATTTTCCTCCAAGGCTGCTTATAGTTGGTGCTTAGTGCTCAAAATCCATTATTCAACAATTATAGCAAAGTATGGAATGTATATGCACAAATACATCTTTTTCCCAATAATCATTAGAAATAGATAATATAAAGATAATAATGAATTATAAAGTAATAACCATGATATATACTCTCTATTTTATCTTAAATAAACCATAAGTTCATAAATTACACTTAGATCCACTTTATATATGTAAGGAAAAAGAATTTCAAATCTTGTATAAAATCAAACATTTTAGCTCATCAATAGGTAGATCGTGCGCTCTACTTGCATCCATAAAATGCCAACACGTAAACATTAGAACTCTGAAATATCAATTTGGAGTGAAAAACTAAAGAATACAACCTATCCCTATCAAATCCCTACACCATTGGCCCCCTGAATAGACATCATTGGTCCCTAGAAATATTTCCCCTATGCTATCGACCCTTTGGCAGACACCATCGGCCCTTCGGATCCATTTTTCCCCATCCTGACACCATCGACCTTCTTGTTTCAAAGGGGTTAATGGAATTTATCTAAAAAGTGGCAATGAATTTTAAAAATTGACTTTAAAATAATGAAAAATCCCACTTGCATTTCATCTTAACCTACACGATGACACAAGTTTGAACTTAAATGATGTGCTAGTGAATCCAAAAAAGAAAAAGAACTAAATAGCACCTAATCTACTCAATGAAATCAAATGAAAGGAATTACCCATGGTTACGCCCCTCCGTGTGTTCCATCTCATCTTCCTCTATCACCATCTCATACTCATGCCATGACTTTGAAATACACATCAAATTTTGAATTCGAGAGCCTGACTCTCTCAATTCCAAATATAGCAATAACCAAATCAAAATCAAAATCACTATATAAAAATCAAATTCCTATTCAAATTCGGTCGCGATCAACTTAAATCTTCAAATGACCATCATTTTTACTCCCAAATATCTGCAACATATGTCATTTGTTGTGTTATGACCATAATCTCATGCCATTTATTTCAACCTATTATAAGATTTTTTTGACGATATTCGATTTTCACCTATTTTTGACACCATACCATGATAACACTATGATACGACATTCATCCCATGAGCACCTAGATACATGATTTATGTCTTATTTTACACATGATCCTCTAGAGTTTCGTTCAAGTTTTTCTTCTTCAAGGTTTTTGCAACATTGATGGTGCCTGCGCATTCTTGGATGAGTGACACTATCAGGTGCATTCCTTAGTGGGTATATTTCATTTTAGCTAGTCCTTTCAACATTCCTTTCAGTATTTATTCTCATTATCAGTGTTACATACTATTTCATTCCATTGACCACCCTATGTTTTAGTAATGCAACATTTGGTGATAAACGACTGGGGCATATGTACACACCTAATTTTGCACTTTTCATATTTCATTCTTGTTACTAACAATTTCCTTGTCCAGATAAGGGTCAATGATGTATTTATTTCTTGAGTGGGTACCTTAAGAGGCCTAACAGGAATGGGGAATGGTTATTCAAGTAACCATGATGGGTTAGAGATAGTACATAGAGAGATTTTTGCTATTTTGTCTTGGCCTTAGTTGTCCTTGCACTAGTTATCATTGTCTTCTTAGGTCTCATATACATTGTTGTAGACACTTAAATTTCACACCGCTAATTTCCTTCACCGCATACATTGTCTTCACAATTATATTAAATCAAAATAAGTCATCATTCATACATCTCTTATCCTAAGTCTAAAATATCCCATAATATTTACACCATGTAAATATTCTCTCACATCCCATAAAATCATTTCACATGTGTAAAATCCCATCTTACTCCTCTTAAAACCACCCAAAATCACTTGGAGACTAAACTTAAATAGGAAAAAAACCAAATCAACAATATTTTAACTATCCCATAACCTTCCTAACATCTACACATCATCCGTAATATCCCCTTAGTCATTTACCCACATCCTAAACAAAAAATGCTTGATTAGAAGTGATTTTAACTACTTTTGTAGTTATTTCCCTATAAAAAGTGGATCGTTGGAGATTCAACCGAATCACCAATGATTATAAATAGTACCTTTTTTCTCTCCCTC
Organism: Taxus chinensis; assembly: GCA_019776745.2. NCBI lineage: Eukaryota > Viridiplantae > Streptophyta > Pinopsida > Cupressales > Taxaceae > Taxus > Taxus chinensis. The sequence goes on along the minus strand of CM034150.1, from coordinate 83,823,651 downwards.
AGGGATCTTCGATTTCCAAGATTTATTTTTTGATTTGAGACCTCCCTTTCAAACCACCACTTTGTCCCTCGACATCACGAAGTCCAAGACATCCCCAAGCTCTATTAGGAACCAACATCAATCACTTTCATGAATTATTTTGGACATTTTCATCTCCTAACTTCCCCAGAACGTGACCAGACAACTTATCAACTTAGATCCTTCCCACTGAAGCCTTGAGGCATCTGTTATCTCTTCATCCATTCAAAGGTATTTCTACATATCTCTTTATCTGTTTCAAATCGTAGGAAACTCTTAAATCAATCAAAAACATCATTTTAGAGCTTCAAACTTTTGTTTTATCAAAACTATAAAAATCACAGAAATCACTAGTAAGTCACCCTAATCACCAACGATCGGCCTAAATCATCAATGATTCCTGTCAAATTTATCTTTCTATCAATTTATCAGTTTTATATCATATTTTATCAAACTCTATGCATTTAACATGTTGTTTCCAAGTATGACTCTCTGTTAGATGGAAGTTCCTGGCCGTTCACATGCAATTACCAACATTTACGATCTTCCTATAGTCCAATACCTTTTTTTCTGGGAAAAATACAATATCCTGCATGAGCTTACACTTTGTGCAATCCAATTCACTATTGACAAAGAGGACATTGAGGATTAGTTTTAATTCTTGCATGAAATCCAAAAAGAGACTGAGGATTTCTGGTACAACTACTTTGAATGCGTATAAATTTCATATTCCATTCCCTGGGCCACCTTCAAAACTACACAGGACTTTCCTTTCAATTTTGAGTTCTAGAGCTTCTCATCTCATATCCACATATCTATATTGAACATATATTTTTGTCTTTATCTATATCATTATCAATTCACTTAATTGTTACAAAATGAGCTGACATCCACCAAAGAAGTCCCTTTGGATTCCTAGAACAATTTTTTTTCAAGAAGGTCATCTATCCATTTATCTAATCCTTTCTGTTTAGTTTCTTTGAGCACAAGTTTCTAAGCATGACAGGAAGACTCATATTTTCATTCGGACTTGACAACTTCAATCAAACATCAAATTCAACATCTATTTTTGTGGGTATCAGTAAACTCCGCCGTCTTCCAAGGTCAATTTTTTTTATTGTTTCAATTCATTAATTTAAATTAGGTAAGTAAAAACATCTCTAAATAATTGCATTCACAACCTATTGCTCGCATCTCACCACTTTACACCTTGTTTATCCATATCTATGATTTATGTTAGTGTTATGTTTTTCTTGGTCGACACTATAACCTATAGGTGATGGAGACCTATATATACACACCTCACTTTGAAATCATAAGAAAAGGAAGAAAAAATCATTGGAACTGCCGTATGCTCCTCTTTTGCACCATCTTTGCATCTTCTCACCTAGCTCTTGGTTCATCTTTCACTTTTCTCAGATTGGATTAGACACTCTTCTTCTTGGATAGTTTTCTTGCAATATTAGGTCACCTATAGTGAGTTTAGGGTAGGATTGGTGTTCCCCTTCTCCACCTAATAGTGATTCTCTCTTGGTGTTCTACTTCTCTAGAGATATAGATGTATCAGTGACCACCCTATAGGTACAAAGTGAGTGCTATAACCATCTTTTTTCACTTTACATAGATAAGTTCATTTTCTTCCCTCATTATGCTATGTTAGTTTAGTATTACATATGTTTAATGCTAGTTAGCATAGTACAATTATTTATGATAAGTTTCTTATCTCTACATTACTTTAATTTAAGTCATATTGTGCATATCTATCATTGATCCATATCTCTCCTCACCCAATCACCAATATCTTAGTAGGTTTCTCTCTTCTATCTCTACTATGGTCCTTAGAAATCCTAGGTTGACCTAGTGTAGGGATAACTACCCTCTAGATATGTGACCATAATGCTCATTATAGACCCTTTAAATCTATCCATTGTATGCTAGTTTATGTGTTCCTCCTACTTGTTTCCTTGATACCCTTGTAGAATGGATGATTTAGGAGTGCAAGTTATTGAGACACATTCTTGGCCTGCCATACAAATCTAACATGACACTTAGGATTAGTTCCTTACCCATTGAGACAAGAGTATTCCTATCTCGATCATATAAGAAATTAACTCATTGGTCACCAAGCGAAACCTCAACAAAACATTAAAACTATTATTTTAAAAATCATGGGTCTCAACATCCCACCATCTTGAATTTTTGAACTTCTCAAGGGTATCCATCAATTTTGGTTCTTTAGGGAAGAAGTGAGGTGCAAGGAAAGACTCACATATGAATCGTAATTCCAAAATTTTGTCAAGAACTATATGAAATTCCACCATTTAGTAGAATCTTCCATGAAAGTGAATAATCTTTGGAGTTTGATGAGCTTATTAAGGGAATCAAGACCAAAACTTGCCAAAGAAGCATACAAATTTTTGACTAGATTAGACAATTGATCCTTCAAAATTACACTAAGATCCTTTGATTGTGTTAGTTGATGAAGTTACAAGGAACCTCTTAAATGAATTCTTGAATGACACACATGATTGTTTTTACCTTATATTTTATATCATCAAAGTGAGTTTGAACATCATTAAACACCATATTTCTAAATTTGAAAAAAATTAGCCACTCGATGTGAAGTATATGATGATTAAAATATAAGATTCCCTTGCTAACAAGAAATGAGAATCAAATTTGTGCAAGTTATTAGATATCAGGAGAAATTTTTTCAAGAGTGTTTATTTTGACTTTGAGAGACTCTCCAAAATGTAGGATCAAATCTAGATAAATATTAATCTTATGATATATTTTTGTGGCTTCATCAATCACTCACAAACCCTGTATCAATACATCATTGATCCACACCTTGGTTGCATGACCCATTCTATTTATATCTTTTAATAACACAAACATCTCTTGATATGACATTTCCATTGTAGTAGGAATTTGAACAGTATATGAGATTGGATTGATTAGATGTTGTACATATGTAATTAACTATCGATTATCTTCTTTGAGGTTGAATGATTTGAGACATATACATCTCCATTTTCCATAGAATAATATTAACCGATTCACAAGCATGGGCCACATCATTTTCAATGGTTGATTTGTCAAGCATTCATAGTCATCAAAACTCATTTCTCTTTTGTCTTTATCAACCACCAACGTTGCTATGTTGGCATATCAAAATCCATAATATTTGACTGGTAGGGAATTTACAGTTAAAAAATAAAAACATGAAAAACACCCCAAGAATTATTTTTGGGTTTTTTTAATTGTACTTTGATTTTTCAGGTGTGTGGTGGGAGTAGCGTAGGTGGGGAAAGTCTGAGTAAGGTTTTAGTGTCTTTTTCACCATTAACATAATAATTTTTGTACTTTATTATAATTTTAAATACTACTTGTGATGCTAATTTATATTCCATACAAGAATATGATTAAATGTTGGTGAGCATAGGCCCCTGCAATATGGATGGTACTAGGTGACAACAAGATGGAATTAGGTACACTCACCTACTCTCATGTGTACTAACATTGATATGTGCGGGTATTTCCTTATCCATTTTCATTTAGATTTTATTACAACTTCATTTAATTTTTCTTCCTACTTATATCATCACCACTTCTATTCCTACCTTCCCTAAGTAAGTTAGAATCACCACCCAAAGGTGCTTATCAGTTATTAATAGGAATCCATTTATTAGTTTGGTCTTTCGATATATTATTTATTTTGAAGGTAAGGTTGATAGGTCTATTAAAATTCAGGTTATAGATATGACAATTCATATATATAACTGAGTTTTATTTTTAGTGATATAAAATTACTAGCATAAAAAAATAAACTATAATGTTGTGGATTTATAAACAATTGAATTCAAATCACAACCCTTATTGTCTTATAACTTTGGAATCACAAGCTATTCAATAATTATCGTTAAGTACTTTAGCCTTTGATGGAGATTCTATTATCTTTCTTTTCTCCTCACATATTTTTCATTTGCAGTTAAAGCCCAAAGGCCTCACATAACATTTTTCGAGAATGTTAGGTGACTCAAACATCAAAATAAGGAATGGTGATTTCATTTCCCTTTTCAATGAGATTTGTTACATGAATTATCATATAGTATTTCCCATATTTAATTTTTTGGTGTTGGGGACACATGAATAATATATTTAGGAGATAAGAAACCACAACCATAATACAATATTCTTACATTGGGGATAAATATCACTGATTGTTTACCATGTTCTAAGACTATGTCTAAAGACAACTAGTCCAATGCAATGTTTTGTAATATGTGATGGATTTCACAATATAAATCTACAAATCCATTCTCCTTATTTGAATTTTGTAACTTTTTTCTCTAATTTATAGAGGTTTAAGAAATCCCACATTTTTGGGTTTAGATGGTAGATAACATGAGAAGGAATGAGTTTTAAATATTCTACTATGCATGAACTCATGGAATTTTCAACATTATAAACTAATGTTTTTTACAATATCCTCTATATATATTTGGCACATGTGAGGGATAGCCAAAGCCTTGTTGATAAACAATACCTGACATGTCTTGAAATCCTTTACGAGAAACAACCACCTCAAATTTCCATTGTCTTATCACTCTGATCCACACCCATCCAATAACATTGACATATTTCAAGAAATTTGGCATGTCATAACCTATACTTATGATGGCTTATATAATGTAAAAATATTAAATGCCCCATTAAACAATAGAAGAAAGTTATGAAGTTTATTTGAACTACCTTCAATATTCACATGAAGTAATAACCATACGTGAAATGCCTCAATTTCCTCTCTCTAACATATGATAAAATAGATATCACTACATCAATCCATTCCTACATGGAGCCCTTACATTAATTTGAATATTTACTAAAGAAAACTACATTGAAATGCATATTCAATTCATAAGGCAATATAATTCTCATCATTTTTAGGTGTAGTCACTAAAATATGCACTTATTTCTATTATATTACGCCTTTAGTATGTTTCTATATACATGATTTGTAAGTATGGAAACTTGGCACTGGTGAAACCTCTTTGCTCCTTTTCTTGCTTTGATTAGCTCTTCTCTCATCTTTAATATTGTATTTGCATCTTTTAGGTTGAGTCAAAGGGATCCTTGTTCCTATCTTTCATTTTGTTCTATTTTTTTGCTGCATGATAGTACCGGTTAGACAGGATAGTAGCACCTAGGCACTAATATCCTTTTGGGTTCTTCAATCCTCTTCACTTTTTTTTATTCATTGCCAGTTTTCTTTGGCTTCGGGTCTTTTCTTTTCTTCTTTTCATGACCTAGGTCAGATTTAATCATGACCATGTGCCAAAATTCAAACTAAGAACTCATATATATACTCAACCTACTAACTATTCTAAGGGGAAATTGGGATATCATTTCTTTATCAACCACATACAAAAGAACAACACAAGGGATTGCATTTTGGACTACATTATTCACTACAGTGGGGAAGGCTAGTCTAAATTCCATACCATACATTTTTCATTAGGACAAAGTATTTGTAGCTTGATATTATGGATACGACTGACACTAAGGCATCCTAGCTAAAAGGAAACAATTTACATCACACACCGCAAGAACTACATGGAGTATGAAATGTAGTGCAATTCTTAGAAACAATATCACATCAAGGTGATCGTCAGGTTTAGTTTGACTCTCTTATATACATTTTTTATTTAGTCTAATGTGCACTTGATTCTTGTGTAGGTAGCTAGGGTTTCTTTTACATGTAGAGGTGCGACATAATCAAAGTGAAATGAACCTAATGTGACTTGCAGTGAACTAAAAGTGTCAAGAATTGACATAGAATGAACCAGATCTGAAGTTGTTCCACATAAACCAATTCCTAGAATGAATGTTGGCACCTAGAATGGACGCTAGCACCCAGGAATCCCTATCCAATTCCAAGTGCTCTTTTCCCTTAGATCATCACATTATTATTTCTGACATAAAAATTACACAACCCAAAATTTACCTTTCCATATTTGTCATTAACCCAGAATTAGTTCAGAACTATGGAGGAAAGCTAAGTTATTCTATAAACCTTATCTATCACTCCTACTTATACTTCTTTAGCTAGATCTTATATGTTTAATGTTTTATTTATCTGATCAGTAGTGTCCTTACATTATATTTGAATTTCATTAAATCATTAGATGAACTCAAAAACTATGTCCATGCCCCATATTCATTTTCCATCCCTTTATTATTCTTCTAAGATCATGACTAATTCTTCTACCTTCATCCCTACCCATGTATATTCCTCATACATCATCGGATATAAATACATCCCTGTTACTATGTAACATCCACCTTGTTACAAAAGTGCTTCTATATATCCCTTTGTCAATGTTGTCACCACTCACCACAATAAAGGATTGTTACACCTTCTTACCTATATTCCTCATCCTATTAATGTATCACTTTTGAAACCTTCCACTCCATCCAAAACCTATGATATCATTAAGCATCTAAAAAATACTCCAACTAAGATATCTCTCTTTGATATATTCTGCTAGGCTCTTGATTATCACTACACCTTAGAGGTTACCCTTCTCTCTATTCATATCCAACGTGATGACCCTCCATTAGATTTTACACATCTCATGGATTTTTTCAAACATATCACCATTTCTCTCACATTTTCTGATGAGGGCAATACTCCTGAGTATTCTACGGATTATCCTCCTCTTCTTATGATGGATCACATTCAGGATTTATAAAGTAAGTGTTTAATTATCAATAATGGATCCCCATTGGATATTTTTCCTTTTTCCTTACTTTCCCAACTCCACATTCCTCATAGTGTAATAAAAAAGTCTACTACTATTTTCCGTGGCTATGATACTAATACTCGTGTATGCATTGGTAATATCACTCTAGAGTTGCATGCAAGACCCCACACTCTTTACACCCCCTTTTATGTCATGGATAACCCATTTCAATTCTCTCTACTCATTGTCTGACCTTGAATCCATGTTATACAAGCTATTCCTTCTATTTTCCATCATTGTGTCAAGTTTATCTTTCATGGCCATGAATATACTATTACCATTGATCTTGAACCATTTAAGTATTTACACATGGACTCTACCACCTCCATGGTCATTCCACTAGATCAACCTATTCCCTCGCATCCTCTTGATACATATGATATTGGGGAGTCTATCAATCCTATATCGCCACCTCCCATTGCTTCCTCCATTCAGAATCACACTATTGATCTTATCTCTCCTACAATATCCTCCCATATGCATTCCTTATATATTTCCAAACCCCTAGAAAATTCTAAACAATAGTTTGACAGAGAAACTAACTATTTTTATGATGATGTTGTTAATACTATAGAGCTCATTGATGATACCTTGTGTTCTTTATATTTCACTCCCATGGATTTTGATGAGTCTCTTTTTCATACTCACTATTGCTATTGGTCCTGGTGAATATAAGGTCAAATATCCCATCACCCAACCCACCACCAGTACTATGATTCTAATAGGGATAAACAAAAATATATATACAGATCATTTCCACATAATCATAGTAATAAAAACTATGAACAAAAAATATAGAAACATAAATACGCAACAAGAAAACAAGATTTAATGTGTTTCACCCGATGTGGACTACATCCACCAAGAAACACTTTCCCAAATTTTATTACAAGCCAACAAGAGTGTAATCCACTCTCAGATCAGTCTTCTCATAATTAAAAAACATAGATCTTGTTTGGAGCTATGCTCAATAAACTCTCTCAAATTCACACACCCATCTATATCACTCCCTACCATATGCCTATCTATTTATAAGAACATCAGTAGGTAGGAATTTTATAATACCATGGGTACCAATAACATGGGCCCAAAAATTGAACCATAAACCTATGGGTTAAATACCACCCATATAATTAATACATGAAAAATCCACATTTTTGGTTACTCCCAAAAAAATTCCTGACGAGGATACATTAAGAGTGCATAGTACTTTTAGTATACAATTTACAACACATCTAACATGAAAACAAGCTCCACAACCTAACATATTCCTTCTTCTAATACCATACATGCTCTAGAGCCTATTCCTCCTCTTGTGGTCCCTTCCACATCCCGTAGTCATGGTCACAATGTTATTATTACCTCTTCTCATATATTATTTCTTATTTTTGATTACTTTACTCGCACATCATACATTGATCAAAAGTATTGGAAACATGTTCCTTATGATCCTACTTGTTCTGAAAATGTTTACACATATCAAGGCCTCACCCAATTGGTCTTAATTCCTACTAATATCATCCCTTTACTTGTGTCTCATCCTCAATATCAAGGCTATATCTTCCTCTTAATAAATATTTCCCCACGAGTCTTCCACATGAAATTTTGGGTTGCACTTGACCCTTGTCTTTCTCCCCTTACTATTGGGAAAGCTTGGCTTATTTACATTGAATCTATTATTGATCAACATAGTACTCTTCTCACTTTTCCAGTTTCTTCTAAGTCTATTGATATTAAAAATGATTCATTCTCTAATTATTCTCCTAATGTAACATGATGGAATGCATTCAAATTCCCTAATACACCGTTTAATGATAACGAATATGCTATGAATATGTATGTTATCCATAACTTGGGATCTTTCATCGATAAACCCAAATGCTTTACATACCATGTATCTCAACCAACCCCCTTTGGTTTTGTTCCAAGATTAAATGATATTCATGATAATCTCACATAAATCCTTTTTGCATTCACATTTGGGGGCATCCTAATTCCCCCACAGCACCATATAATGCACCCTTGTTCTTGGTTCATACTTGACTATTGAGGGCATCCTTACCTAAACGAACCTCACTTTACAAAAACACCAGGGGGGATATTTATTCCTCCCTTATAAATTCTCTCTTTCACATATTTGCAATTAAAAATCCAAAATCATGTTTGATTATATCATGATTGGATGTACTCTTGCTTCCTTATATTACTATATGTTGCACCTTTTCTTATCATGTCACTATGGTTCCTAGTATGTTTTATAATTTTTCATCCACAAGTGTCATTCACATGGTATCTTGAGGTGAATCCAAGTCATTTACATGTTGTTACATGTTGTATGATGCTTGGACATGTTCATTACCAGTCCAACCGACGCTCATATGGGAATATACCTTTTCCCACTTACTATTACCTTCTATCATTATAATATTTCACATTTTCATTCCTATATTCAGATCTTACATTGTAAAATACTATTTATCTTTCCTAACATGCTAATGGGTTCTTCATGTGTAGCATTTTCCTTATAAGACTTCTTCCAATCATGGTTTTCTAATTTTCTTGTATCTTATTTGCTATTTTTTTTGTGATATGCCCTATGTTTACTTGTTTCCTTACTTGCAAAAGACTTGACAACTTCGAATGTCTTATGACATCCTGAGTGGTGTCCCATGTGTGTAACCATCTCCTCGATGTGTTCTTGTTTTTTGTTTTCCTATATGTTTTTACTAGTTTCTATTTCCATGTGCTTTACATGTTTATCACTAACACTTATATGCTAGAATTTTATAATTGTTTTCCTTGTGCCATGGTAACTACCATTCGTAATACCTATTACCTTATATGAATCTCTATATCAGATATGAATATCAGTTTCATCCTTCCTCGTTTGGGCTCCATTCACTTTTTTTCAACTCATACACCCCAAATGAGTGGGGGAAACATTGAGTGAATATTTTCACCCTTAGAGAAGTTAAAGATAGTAGTTACAACATCAAATTCAGTATGATCAAAGAAGTAATCAGTCATAGAATAGGGCCAGAAATAGAATTATCCACAAAACTCAATCTAGACAAAAACACCCAGTTTAATTAAATATATATTTTAGAGTGACTACTTTAATGAATGATATAAAATGTTAATATACAATAAATGAACAATTAAAACACACACAATAGTTTACAAACCTAAGAAAGAGAGGAAGATATGATGACTTAGTTGATTTTGAACATTTTGGATATGATCTGGGTAGGTGGACGGTTGAAACAAACTAGAAGTAGTGTCATTAATGATCACTGAAGGTTCTAGAACTTAGAAATGTGTAGGATAGGAGCACTTATGAGAGGGCAGGAGTGCCTAGGCACTAGTGACTGAATTTGGGTGCTAGTGTCCACCCAAATGCTCAAGTTCTAATCATTTTTGTATAGGAGGAGCTTCACTCTTGATCCATTTTTGGCACTTTGGTTTTGTTCCAATGTCTCTAATTGTACATATAACCTATAAAATATATACCTAGCTACACATACCCACAAACCACATCAAACCTAATAAATAAGATGGAGAATGGGGAGTTGGACTGACCCCGATGGACACTCAAAGAGTGATCTTAGGATCAAGCGTTGCACTATATATTATACTCTATGTAGTTATATGGGAGTGTGTGTGTGTGATGATTCCCTAAGATTCCCTTGTGCAAGTTGTACAATGATAGTGGGTTATATCTAGAATGTTCCAAGTATGCAAATGTGTGATATGAAATAGAATATACTTCCCCTCCTATGTTATGTATGCAAAGTGATGCACCACTTGTCCTTTGTATGGATGTACTAGATGGATGCTTTGAGATGCTCTTGTGCCTTTGGATGTAAGCTTAGGTGATAATAGATAATTATAGTGTTTGGCCCTTCATTTGATAGCTATAACTATGTATATATATGATTACCTTGTTGAATTTCCTAATTGACAACTAAAAGGTCGACCCAAAGTTGTAAAAGATGAGCTAAAATTAAAGAGACTCAAAAGAGTAAGAAGAAAGGAAATAAGGTCATAAGAGCCTAGAAGGGACATGAGTGCCTAGGCACTTCTATCCAAAATGGGCATTAGTGTCCGAGGAAATAAAATATGAATCAGTCAAATAACAACAATGTTGTGGGTATGTAAGGTCAAAAAAAGTATAAGATACAAAACAAAAGGCCTAAATTACATTGTCAATTATTAGTTTTCTCACTGAGGAATCATGTATATATTAATATGCTTTAATACCTATAAATGTACCCAAGTGAATATATTTTGTGTCTTCATTTTCCCCCACTTTATGTTATTGAGTGAATACATGATAACATAAAGTAGATAGAAGATGCATACCTTGTAATCCTATAGAGAAGAGTATAGGTGATAGCGTGCCAAGTGGACAAGTGAAGCGTGAAGTGATCAAAAAGTAAAGCGTGGAGACTAAGAAAGATAAGTGGACCTTAGGGGTGAAGCGTATGCGTAGTAGTGTGTTGCTAGAGCTTGTGCTTGCTTATATGGGTCGCTTCTTGTTATGTATAAGGATGGACTTGAAAAATAATAGTGAGAGAGAAGTCAAAGTTTTATATATGGAAAATAAGAGAAAAATGTGTACAAGTATGTAAAGAGTGTGTAAATGAAGTGTGCACATGATGTATGAAAGAGTATGAGATAAAAAATTGTCTAGTTTGCTTACAATTTCTGATCTTGATTGTCAATGGTGAGATTTTTGGGAGATCTCATGCCAAGAGATTTTTTTGGCCGATCTCACGCCAAGAGTGATTTTTTGAGAGATGTCATGGAAAGAGAAGAGTGTTGGGGAGAGAGATCTATTTTTTCTCTCCTTCCATGATGCTTCCCAAATAAGCACCACTGTAGATGGTACATCCCTAATTTAAACCAGTTGTTGCTATTGTCCCGATTGTAATTGATAGAATGAATTATGTTATTGGAGGTAAGTTCCTTCTACTAGAGAACTATGATGTAAATTGCTGGAGATTGTGCTGAATTGAGAAATTGATTATTTTTCCTCGAGGACACAAGTGCCTAGGGGGGACACAAGTGCTCACCGCTATTTTCTAGGACTGGTTGCTAGTGTCTGCTCTATATTTTAGGCCCAAGTCTGATTTTGAGCCAATATTTAATTACGTTCCTGTGTTGATTTTGTAGTGTGCTATGTTATTCTAATGCTTTGAGCTATTGTAGGGATGATTTTTTCACCCAGTAGATGCCCCCCTCGTTTGGGGTGCATGCGATGAATGTAGGAGAGTGTGGTCCAAAGGATAGGAATTTGTACTAATATGAATATCTGAAAGTGGATATCTATAGGGGGTAGGGGATGTGCATGGTAGAGACCAAGGCACATGCAAAAAAGATAGGCTTGTAGTAAGTGTTATTAGTAAAAATAGATATCATGCAAGATAAGACAATGTAACAAATAAATAAGAAGACAAGATGTAATGGCAAAAGTAGGTTTCATACCTAGGACATCACTCACATTGTCACAAGAAAATTAGGGATGAAGCAGAAAAAATCATACAATGATCAAACAAGACATAAGGAATAGCCCCCAAACAATAGCAAAAAAACAGAAGCAAGTAGTCATGGTTGTATTAATCTTGTAAGGAAAATGCTACACATGAAGCACCCATTAACATGTTAGAGAGATAAATAGTATTTCAAAGCGTGTATAAATCAGTGAAAAAGTAAAGTGACATAAATTAGAAGCAGCAAATAATGTAGCAAAAGAACATGTTATGTGTAGAGCGTCATAGTAGTAAAGGTAGATTCCTCCAAGAGCCTTGGTGGGACTGGTAAAAAGTGGTTTCGAGCATCATGCATCATGTACAAATCTATAGAATTATTGCATTCACCTCAAGATACCAAGTGAATGTGCATGTGTATATAGAAAAAGATAAATGACATACTAAGTATCCAACTAACATAGAAAACAAAGTGTACATGTAAGTAGTAAAACCTAACAAGAGTAAATACAACCAAGATGAACAAATGCAGTGTAAAAGTGACAATGTGTTGCAATGTGTGAAATATGTGGATGGAAGGAGCTATGTTACACCCCACTAGATGTGCTTGAGATGACGTTCATTTAGGAATGCTACCTCAATAGTTAAATATAAACCGTGGAACAAAAGTGCATCATCGGGAAATCATGGTAAAATGCATTTACTAGAGGTGATGTGAGAATGCTTGAAAATATTTATCATGGAGCACAGAGCATATAGAGAACAAGCTAGGAGTAGATGATGTGAGGTTCATTTGAGAATTTCGCCCTCAATAATCGAGCATGAACCATATAACTAGAGTTTATCATTGGGTAATGAATGCAATGTGTATGAGGAGATGCTAGAAAATTTATATCATGAAGCATAGAGTGTGAAGTTTAGATGATGTGGGGTTCATTTAAGAATTAGACCCTCAACAATTAAGTGTGAACTGTAGAACTAGAGTTTATCATCAAGTAATGAAGGTGCTATATGCAATTGAGAGTAGATGATAGGAAATATGTATCATGAAGCACCGAGTGTGAAGTTTAGATGATGTGAGGTTCATTTCAAAATTGGGCCCTCAACAGTGAAGTATGAACCATGGAACTAGAGTGCATCATTGGGTAATGATGGTAAAATGTGTGTACCAAAGGTGTATGAATGCTTAGAAATATTAGACATGAAGTGTTGAGGGTGAAGTGTAGTAGTATACATGAGAGACAACTGATAGTAATATAAAGGGGGGAGAAAGTGTGATGCCCCAAGTGTGTAAGGGATAGAAGTATATCTGACGATAATGAAGGGAGAGGACCCCCCACTCGATATCTGAGGAGAAAAAGGCATGTGATAATGATCTAATATCGATAGTGTAGGAGAGTAACTATGTGCATGTGAATGAGAATGATGTGGAGAAGGAGGTGAAGAACATATATGATAAGGGGATGCTCAAGTAGGGGACTTAGGTGAGCGGGGTGAACTAATAGACCGATGATGATGAAAAGGTCGTGATGTAGATCATGTACAGATTGATGAGCTAGGTGCATAAGTAATTGTAGACTTGGGAGGCACATGAGGCCTAGATGTCATAACTGGTGCAAAGATATCAGCAAGAGTGGGTCAAGGTAATGGTGTACGTGGTCAAATACCTTTGATGGTGAAAACTTGTTTTTCATGGATGAACTTGAGACATAAGTGATGCATGGAAGAGATGGCTTAGGTCATGTGAATCCAAGGAATACCTAAGAGCATGTCACAACCGATGATTTCAGAGGTAAAAAGGAATGGTGTAAACACAGTAAGAGACCCCAAAATAATAGGAAGAATGACATGACCATAATAATTAGGGACCAGAAATGTAATTAGAGAAGTGGGACATTTGATAGCTAAAATAAGTGCCATAGAGCATCTATTGGTAAGGGTCAATGGATATACCATAGTATTGTTGGCAGTATAGGTATGAATAGAAGTGTTGATATTCAATGAATCAAAAGAAAATGTAGCATGATAATCATGATATGAGAAAGTGATAAATAGCGGTGGGATATCCACAATAGAAACAAGAAAATCAAGTGGTCTAGAGGAAGGAGGAGGAACAACATGATATATAAGATTCATAGATGATTCAATGAATTTATTTTCATGCTTGGGAAATGGGTCATTGAAGATTTCAAGATTTCGATTATCATTTACTGGCTTGGAGGTAGATGGCTCAGGAAGCTTGATCGCATTATCGTCAATTCTTGAATGAGATGTTTAAGTTTAAAGAAGTGATTAGTAGAATTCCCAATGCATTGGTGGTAGTCAGAGCATGCATTTTGATCATAGTTACGGCCAAGTGGATGAGAAGGATTGAGGTTGAGTGGTGGTGGAAGAGTAATAATATTGCTTTCGATAAGTTGTGGTAATAAAAAATGAGATGCGTAAGGTAATTTAGTAAAAGTATGCTTTGGGGGTTGCAATTGAAGCTTGTCAGGTTTAGAAACAACGTTAACAATGGTCTTAGCTTCAGTGGGATTAGGAGATGGTTTGAAGCTAGATTATCTTGGAAGCTATTAGAGGATGAGGATGAATTAACATCATGGTATTTCAATTTTTCCATAGATAAAAGTTTTCTTTCATGTAATTTGAGTGTATGACATAGGTTATCAAAGGAGGGAGAAGTCTCAAATATAAAACTCTCTTGAAATTTAGGTAAGAGAATTTGAATAAAGAGATCTTGCAATTTAGAATTAGCTAGTACATTAGTCATCTTAGCAAGATTATTTTTATAGTGTAAAACATAGTCACCTTGATGCTCGTTAGATCCTTATTTGAGTTGAGAAAGTTGTGCATAAGATATCTTGGTGCTGATATTGATAGAAAAGCGAACAAGGAAAGCATCGGATAATGATGTAAAATAGGTTACTGAATGAACATGTAGATTGTAAAACCATCGCATAACATAATCTTGTAAGCTTCAAGGAAATAATTTTTCCAGTAATGTAAGGTCATCCACATAGTCAAGACATGCAACATGGAAGGATCGAAGGTGCTCTTGAGGGTCACTATGGCCATTTAAAGTGGGAAGATTTGGTGTGATAAAGTTAGCGGTGATAGATGAGAGGATATGATAGGTGCAAAAGGGATATGAAGGAGAAGTGAGGAATCTAGAGATGGAGAGGAATGTGAAGTATCCTACTGTATTTGGTAGATTCAATATTATAGATCATGATATAAAGAAGCTAGGTCTTGCGTGCCTACAGAGGAGACTTGTCGTGTGTGAGAAGTAATAGGTGAAGTGAAATGATTGGTAGGAGTAGGCATAGAAAAGGGAATAGTGGAGGTAGGTGGAAGAGTGGAATTAGGAGGTTGTGTTGTAATAGGAAGAGAAGTATTATTAGAGAATGGAGGATTGAGATCAACTAGATTAGTGGCTTCCTCATGAGAAGAGAATAATAAGAGATCTAAATCTTGTGGATGTTCAACAATATTATTTTGGATATCGTGAAGGTATTCATTGGTAAAGGTGTGTAGGTTTCAGCCATGGGAGAAGAATTAAAAGCATGCTTAGAAGCAAGGTAGGGTTCGAGCGAATGGGTTCACTAAATAATTTAATTTAAATTAAATTAAATATATTTTTGAAATTAACTACTATAATGAATGATATATAATGTTAATACACAATAAATGGAAAATCAACAAGAAAACAATAGTATAAAGCCCCTAAGTAAGAGAGGAGGATAGAATGACTTCGCTGATTTCACACAATTTGGATATGATTTGGGTAGGTGGATGGTTGAAAAAAACTGGAAACAATGTCATTAAGGCTCATTAGAGGTTTTAGAACTCATAAATGTGCAAGAAAAGAGCACCAATGGGAGGATGGGAGCGCTTGGGTACTAATGACTGAATATAGGCACTATTGTCCACCCAGATGCTCAGGTTATGATCTTTTTCTATGTAAGAGGAGCTTCACTATTGATCCCTTTTTGTCACTCTGGTTTTGTTCTAATGTCACTGTTCACACATTTAACATGTAAAATAAATACCTAGTTGCACATACCAACAAACCACATTAAACCTAATAAATAAAATGCAAAAATGGGAGTCAGACTAACCCTGACGGTCACCGAAAGAGTGATCTTATGACTTAGCGCTACACTACATCTCAAAATCCATGTAGTTATGTATGCATGTGAGTGTGATGATGCCTTAAGATGCCCTTCTGTAAGTTGCATAGTGATAGCCAACAAGATCTATAATGCTCTAAGTATGCAAATATGTGAGATGAAATAGAATAAACTTCCCCTCCTATGTTATGTATGCAAAGTGATGTAGCCTTTGTCCCTTCTATGGATGTGTTAGATGGATATTTGGTGATGCTCTTGTGCCTTTTGATGCAAGCTTAGGTGATAATAGATAATATTAGTGATACGCACTTCATTTTATATCTACAACTATGTATATTTATGTTTCCCTTGTTTGAATTTTGTAATTGAAAACTAAAAGGAAGACCCAAGGTTGTAAAAGATGACCCAAATGTAAAGAGACCCAAAAGATTAAGAAGAAAGGAAAGAAGGCCAGGACCACCCAGAAGGGACAAGAGCACCTCGACACTTCTGTCCTAAATGGGCCTTAGTGTTTGAGGCCATAAAAGATGAATAAGTCAAATGCCGACATGGTTGCATGGTGTGTAAGGTCAACAAAAGTATAAGAGATAAAGAAAAATGCCTACAAGATGTAACTTGTCAATTCGTAGTTTTATCACTTAGAAATCATGTATATATTAGTATGCTTTAGGACCTATAAATGTACCCAAGTGCATAGATGTTGTGTCTACACCAATACAAACAGGAGTGGTAGGCACTAGTATCCCACCTGGGCACTCCTTGCCTAGGGTAAAAATAGTTATAGAGTAATTTTTAGTAGTTACAAAGTTACAATCTTCTCCAATTTCAATAGTTACATAGTTAGTTTTATCTTGCAATAAGTTACTAATAGGAACTAAAGTCAGTGGCATGTCACAAAGAACTAACTCAGGAACTAAAGAAAGAAGAAATAAGGAAGTGGCACCTAGGGATTTTGTAGGAAAATGATATGCATGAAATAATGTGCCAGTTGAGGCAAGTTATAAATTGGATTTGTGATCATCTACAATGGAACTTATTCACTCAGAAGTGTTAAAAATTGGAGGGAAAAGCCTATAGCTCTCCCAATACACTTTCCCTTAGGAATGACATGACACCTAAATATGAATTTTATCATCAGGATGCTCAAATCTCTAGTTTAGTGACAGGATTCCCAAATTCTTAGTATGATTGAATCAAGTCAAGGATGGATCACTCTCGAATCTCCCAACCAACTCCTAAGAATCAATTCTACAAGCATGAACAAATTTATATCCCTTTCTCTTTCATCATTTCAAGTGTACTCCAATCCCTTAGTTAAGCTTTTTCTAAAGACGCATACTTTTCAAATTAAAGTACAATAGCATTTACCAAGAGCATTTAATACACTTATTTTATTTTTTACGTCCTATCCTACTCCAACAAAGGTGAATAACACATGTAACATTGAAGTAAATCTCAAGCACGATTCATTCCCTCTACACACATGCAAAGGTCATCCTTATGACCCTTTTCTATTCCTTAGAATTCAACAATACACATCTTACACTTTTGCATTCAATGCGCTACAATAATTATTTGGCACATTATTGGGCACAACCCTCTTTCAGCCCCCTGGTACAATTTATTTTCTACTTTATGCTATTTAATTTTCATTCACTAACATATAGTAGGGGAAAATTTAGTCACTAAAATATAGACTATTTACTATTACATTATGCCTCAAGTATGTTATTATATACATGATTTTTAAGTATATATATTGGGCGCTAGTAACATCTCTTTAGTAATTTTATTGCTTTTATTGGCTCTATTCATGTCTTTGATCTTGCATTCACATCTTTTTAGTTGAGCGACATCGATCCCTGTTCCTATCTTTCATTCTATTTCTATTTTCTTACTGTAGTACAATACCACCTAGATAGGGAAGTAGCGCCTAGGCGCTAATGTACTTTTAGTAACTTATATCCTCTTCATTTTATTTTTTAATTTTTTGGTTTGCTTTGGATTTGGGCCTTTTCTTGTATCCTTTTCACAATATAGATCAGATTTTGGTGTCACTATGTTCCAAAATTCAAACTGAGAACTCATATATAAACACAACCTACTAATTGTTCTAAGGGGCAATTGGTCTATTGTTTTTATATCTACCACATACAAAAGAACAAAATAAGGGAATACGTTTTGGGATTCATCATTCATTGCATAGGGGGAGGCTATTTTGAATTCCATACCACACATTTTACATTGGGAAAAATTAGTTGTAGCCCATTATTATTTTTGTGACTAGCACTATGGCATCGAAGCTCAAGGGACACAATTTCAATCACACACCACAAGAACTACAAAAATTCTAAAATGTAGTGTAACACTTGATAACAAGATCACATCGGGGTGACTGCTTAGGTAATTATGACTCTCTCATATACATTTTTTATTCAATCTAATGTTTTCTTGAGTCTTGTGCATGTAGATAGGGTTTGTTTTACATGTATAAATGTGATAAAATAGAAGTGTAGCGAGCCTGATGTGACCTACAAAAAACTAAAAGTGATAAGAAGCGACACAAAAAGAGCTAGAGATGAAGTTTTTCCACAATTACCAACACCCAAAATAGAATTTAGCACCCAATCAAACCTATCCTATTCCAGGCACCCCTGTTCCTAAGATCATGACATTCTATTTTTTGACACAAAGATTACACAACCTAGAATCCACCTTTCCATATTTTTCATTAACCTAGAATCAGTTCATACCTACGAAGGCAAAATAAGTTATTCTATAAATGATATCTATCAAACATACTTGTAATTATTTAGCTAGATCTTATATGTTGCTATTATATTTATCTGATCAACAATGTCCTTACATTAGATTTAAGTTTCATTAAATCATTAAGTACCACTTTTTCACCAGATATAAGAAAATCATGTGGATGTTGAGCAAGTTGTATATGATCATTAGAAGACGATGAGAGTCTATAAGGCATTATAATTTTAGACTCTCAAATTTCCACCTTGGAAACCATTGATTTGACTATGCACCATTACTATGATAAATTATACTTATCCATTCCCGCTTAACACCTTTCAAGGTCCATTATTTAGCTTGTTTATCTTTACACATTGATATGTTGAAACATTCTGAGAATTCAATGTACACAATATATAGAGAAACATCCTTTTACCAACCTAAACTTCATTCATCATATTTCATACTCATGTCTAGGACCATACAATTTCGTCAGTTTCGTATGATACAATCATGACCTATTTGTACAGTATTCAACCGATATGTCTTCCAAAATGCATTTCCAATTTATGATATTTCTTTGGGTCTTATACTTTTACTGGGACATCCTTTGTTAGATAAATCATGTATGAAAACCTATAGAATAAAGTAAACACTACCTCATTTTATAACCTGGAAATCCTAAGGTAATGCATTAGAGAACTCATTTCATACACTTGTAAAAGGAATCCAAATATCCCTAAATCTTGGAATTGTATATCTACATTCATTAAGGAAACACCCATATCAGGTTTTAAGCTAAAAAATAGGTCAAGGAATCCATCTCTCTCATCTACAAGCATCCAAACATGATCTCTCCATGTGATTTTATCAAGAGTCGAGTGAAAGTAAACATGGTCAAAGAAATTTCCAATTTTTTTAATCTATCTAGATATCACATGCTAGATAGAGAAAAACATGTGGTTTGAGTAATCTTCAGAGTAGTGTTGACATTGGCAGTGCACAGGGGTTCCCATAACACCTATAATTTTTGTTTTATAGGAACCTTAATCCATGAATTGGGTTTGAGATGATTATTAATTCACATATAGAGTTTTGCCGCATGTGTGACAACTAGGGTTTGACAGAAGCAACCAAATCCAGAAAGGTGAGCAACCCAAAAAAAATTAGAAACTAACTTAGAGTAGGTACAAGACCATACAAAGGGTCCTAAATTGTATGATATGGTCATGATTGTGTTGTATGGTCCTAAACCAAGCGTATTTCTAGTTCCAACTTAGTTTGTGAGATTTTCCCATGTTCTTTTCTCCATATTTATGTGCTGTACAGTGTCAAATCATTCCAAAAATCATCCATAGGAAGTTAAGTGGCTATGTACTTCTATTTTTTTACTTTTGATGACATATTAGGTTAAGTGGTGTATGGAAAATTTCATTATCTGATCTAAGTTGTAAATTTGATTTAATTTTTGGATTATATCATCTTTGTTTGATCTGTAAAAATGGTAGTATTTCTATTTTGATATTTTAAACCAATGGATCCTTATAGGAAGTTTCATTTTCAAAAATTCAAAATTTAAACTTTGAAACTAAAATCAACTAAAAGAAAGAATGCACACTACACAAAAGTCGATAATGGAGTTCGGAAGATGCCTAAATATATGGGTTCATTAAATGATGAACCGATTCATTATAAAATTCTGATTATAAGTACAAATAAACTTACAACACTAAATGAATCTCTGGTCCACCACGAACTTAGTGCCAATCAGTCCTATAGCGCGTAGAATGGTCTTGGAATTCTTTCTCAATGTCTCGGCACTACCTCCTATCTTCACACTTCCTGTAGAATTCTCCTCTGCTGCATGACCTCTAACCTCTACATAGATCTAAGTTGGAATAGTGTCTGTTGTTGAGCTTTATAACAAAATCATCGTCCATAGCTTCCAAGAAATACTAACTTGGTTTTAATAATGCCCAACAAATAGTAGAATTTGAGCTCATGTATAATGCTTATCTAGTTCTTGAAAAATCCTCTCGGATCCACCCTCGAGATACATGTAATAACATGAGAAGTTAAAGTGTAAATAGCCTTTTATAAAATAATAATGATTTAAATAATAATAACTCACAAAATTCCTTTTTAAAAGGAATTATATGCCTTATAAAATCATCTTAAGGCTCTCTAAAAATAATTTAAATCCCACTTCAAATTAAAACTTGTGTGTTTTGAAATGGGCCTCGACCCCCCTTTTATACTAGGGCCAGACCTAATTTTCATGTTTATAATCCTTATCGATTGGCTCATAGCATGCAAAATCAGTTATTCGAGTTTGTTCGGAGCATCCACTGCAAGCGGGAGGTCGGTAGATCTAATCACCATACTATTTTTTACTTCAGACTCATTTGCCCTCTCTTTCTACCGAGCCTAATTTCGATGCTTCCAAGTTGAACTCATCACACAATCCACTACACCCACATCCGTAAGGCTTTCCTATTTGCTAAATCTGCTCAACCACTTTCATTTCACCATGTTGTCACTGTCACTTTGCCACATCCCGGGTTATCTGCCATGTTGAACACTGGGTGGTGTTGTTTGAGTGGGGTGTTTTTTGGTAACGGGATAATCATCGCACATTTAGTGGGTGGAATTTATGAAGGGCTTAATATAGATCGTGCTCACAAAGATTATTGTGGTTACGCCCATTTTTTTTGTCATTTTGCTAACTTGTTTGGTTTGGCTATTCAACTCAATGGGAAACTCGGTCCCTTGGTACTGCATGTCATTAGGTGAGGTTTGTTGACTCGTCCATTGTCTCGATCACAATATATCCTAGCTTGGTTATAAAATCATCCATGAGCTCAGTCTTTAACCAATTTGGTTTGTAGCTTGATGAGATACTTGTAGTTTCACATTGGCCAAGTCCCCCTCCGAAACAAGAGTGTACCCCATTGTTGAAAAACTCCCTTTTTGGTCAAAGACCGGAGGTGAAAACTAACTTCGTTTTTTCTCCATCATTATCGCACAATGCCATTTGTTGATTCTAAGTTAACCCTCTTACACTACGTCATTGTTATCTCATTTTAGTTATTTTAGCTAAAAATGAAATAACAATAGGAAATTTTTGGAAAAATCTCTTAAATTTCCCCTTTGGAGGAGGTTTTCGGGGTTTCAGGTTTTCAGTGCATGAAAGCATGTTTCTTGTATGTTATATGTCCCATGTTCTCCGAAACCCGATGGTCTTGACAGTGGGTCAGATTTTCGGAACCCCTGAGCATCAGAACATGTGTTATCTAATGCATGTTTTATGTCATTTGTTTCCCGAAACCCGAAACCCGATTGTCACCTTTGTGTCAGAGTTTCGGAACTTTGAAGCATCACAACATCTCATGCTTCATGTTTCCTGAATCCTGAATTAAACCAAATCCTTTGTGTCGGGTTTTCGGGAGCTCTAAGCATGATGACATGTCATTAATGCCCAGTTGTCTGGTAGTTGTCACACATGTCAAGATATGTGTAATAAATGTTAGGGTTTTATAAATAGGTGGTTTTCCGCGTCATTTGTTACCTTGTACATTTTTGCTGCATTGGATTTCTGTGCATGCTTCTTCCTCCTCCAAACCGGATTGAACTTCTTGATCGATTTTTTGATCCGTCTTTGATTATTTTTCAAGTTTATTGAAGGTATTTCTCTCCCCTTTCTACTTTTATGCTTTTTGGGTTATTTTTGAGGTGTTCATAATGAAGTTTCCATTTCTTTTCTCTTCCTTCTTGGTTTAGGGTTTAGGGTTACTTTCTTCATTTTTATTACATTCCCATAGAACCTCTTATTTGGAATTCACCCTTAGGGTATTTTTTTATTTTCCCATAGATGATACCCTATAGTTTTCAAAAGGGTTAAAAATTTCCTAACTAGCAACATGGCGGGGATTTTTCATGTCCTAACATCGTAGAAATGTGATTGCATTTGTTTCGGGTTTTATAGGGTGTCCAACATCATATGAGTTCCACCTTTGTTTCATGTTTCTCCAAGTGCTTGACATCCCCTAAGTTCCACTCTGTGTCATATTTCTCAAAGTGTCTGACAGTCTCTGAGTTCCGCCTTTGTTTCAGGTTTTTCCAAGTGTTTGACATCTATCAAATTCCACTAGTGTGTCAGATTTTTCTTGGTGTTTGACACACCCTAACTTCTGACATACATTTCATAGTGTATCAGGTTTTGCAGTGTGCCTGACATCCTCCGAACTCTGCCAGTGTTTCAGATTTTTTCTTGGTGTTTAACATGACCTAACTTCTGACATACACTTCAGTGTGTCGGGTTTCACAAAGTGTTTTGTAAGTCTTAAAATCTGAATAGTGTGGCGGGTCTGTGGAGTTGTTCAGAAAGCTCTCACACCTGACTAATATTCCAGAAGTCATCAAGGCATTCTCAAGACTCCTCATGTCGGACCCCAGCCCATCTCAGGACAAGTCAGATAAGTCTAGGAAGATAAGGTATAAGTATCAAAAGATGGAGTCCTTTTCTTACGTAAGTTGCAACTATGACATCTGGGACACATAGCTCGACAATATAGATATGGAAGACTTCTGGAAAAGAATTACTGATTCTTCTCAGAATCCATGGACGAAGTCAATAGCCTGCAGTGGTCTTCCTCACATAGTAGGATTTCCAGTATCATTCCAATGCCCTGAATTCATCCTAGCTTGTGCTTCTCACTATGAATCAACCTCCCACTCAGTAAGAAATCAAGCAGGGGAGTCAATAGTGAAGCTAGACGGAGATTATTTTGACCAACTCCTAAAGCTGCCCAACTTTACACAATATGCTGATTTAGACCTTAAATCAACACAGAAGGCCTGGGACAAATATCAGTAAGACTGCATCAATCACGTGAATAAAAAGTTCTTGATCAAGGCTAAGCCAATTGTTTCTAGGTTTCCTAAGTCGGTCCCTAGAAGTGAATTTATTCTTGAAGTCACCGATATAATAACCCTTTTGAGCCAGTTGTTTGGACTCCCAGATTCAAAAGAATTCCAAGAGTGGATGTACCAGTTCATGGTCGTCATAAAGAAAAATGACCAAGGGATTGACTGGGGTAACCTAATAAGTAATGAGATAGACTCTCAAATAAAAATGGTCTTTTCTACCGGCAAGTTCTACATGATGTCTTATGTCACTTATGTGGCAACATGCATGAGGAACTATCTAGGGTTGGATGTAAATGGGAATCAAGAAACAAAACACATATATCGGTACTTCCTGCAGATAACAATAAATGGTTCTGAAGACCAATTTAGAAGAGTGAATGACACCTTCTTCTATGAAAATATTTGTAGACTGGATCCTTACTAAGGAAGAGAAGGGTTTCTAATGAAGCGTGGACAGAAGTGTCAAAATGGGGCTGTATCTTCTTACAATTCAAGAAGTTTACCTATCTCTAGGTGGTAAGGTTCCATTCCCAACAAACAAAGACACAAAGCTGCTGTACTCCTTTCCTGCCCAGGTTCCTTGATGGCAAACTGATCCTCATGGAGTTGGTCAGACAATTGTTGGATTTTCACAAATTCCAACAAAGCAGACACAAAGCTGCTGTCCATTTCCATTGGAAGGTATACATGTTCCACCATGGTTAAGGCCAAGAACGTGGTGCATGAACTTCAAGATAAATTAAATAAGCACATGAAGATGAGAAAAGGATTCGACATCCGAGGAGTCCTTACGTATTTGTAGTGCCCACTTTCCTTTTGCACCTTTTATTACTGATCATGATACTATAGACTATGACATATATTTTAATAGTTTGATTTAGTACGGTGTTAGATGTCAGATCCTGGATTATTGTTGAATTTGATTATATATAATGAATGATGATTATTAGAGACACTCATATGTGGATGATGATATACTATTGGCATGGATGTTTAATGGAAGTTATTCGGACGTGTGATTTTGGAGATTATGAATAAACCTAGAAAAGGAAAATTATTTGATGATGACATAGTTGTTGATATAAATTGTAAATGATTTCATTGATTACCTTGATGGCTGTTGTGATTCAAATGTATAGATGATTTCGTGATTATATTATATATTCATTTTGGACGTTCTGATATGGCCATGAGGCCGAAGGAGGTATTTGTGTTTGGCAGGTTTAAAAATATCACAACAAAACATTGGGGGGATCAGAGACCATCCAAAATAGAATTTTGGGTGAATTCATCACGGTCACCATGGCAACTTGTTTTGTGTGTGTAGTGTGTTGTGTGTGTGTGTGTGTGTGTGTGTGTGTGTGTGTGTGTGTGTGTGTGTGTGTGTGTGTGTGTGTGTGTGTGTGTGTGTGTTGTATTTTGTTAGAGATTCCCATTGGGGGGGGGATTACCTTTACATGTGATTGTGTGTTTGTGTATTTTATTAATGTGTTTCCTTTTACTATTGTTGTATGTATTTTATTAAGTAATGTGTTCCTTTCCTTTAAATTAATTAAAATTGTGATGGATTAATGTGGGAATCATATAGTTAAACTTTAAATAAATCAAATTGGGATATGGGAAGTAATTATAAGAGTTGATGGCTGTTTTATTTAATTTTGTAAGAGCTTGTGTAAGTCAGATTTGGAGTATGAAATACTCCACCTCCATAGAAATTCGGATTTGACTTTGGGGGATATTTTTGGAGACTTCTGGGATAAGTAAAACTTGTCCCATGCCCGTAAATTTAATATACCAACCATAATTATTGATGGAGATGTGATTTGTGACTTTTAAATGCATTTTATTCATCACGTTGCTTATTTTGGATTGCACTCTCTTATATTTTATTAAATAGCTGTCCCTTGAGGTGTGGGCTCTTTTGGAGTGTGTAAGTTAATTTTTCATTTTATTTATTGTGCTTGGGAGAATGGAATTTGGTATTTTGTGTTTGAATTGAAGGAAGTGTGATGTGGCATCCTACATGGATCTGAATCATCCTCTTCTCTCCCTCTTCTATTTAATTCAAACTCTCTTCTTGTTTTGGGTTGTTGAACCTTTTTGCATTCTTTCTTGGGGAGCATTTTTTTGTGGGAGCTTTGGTTTTTGAAGGAAGTTTTGGAGATAGCTTTGCATGCTTGGGAGCTTTTTGTTTTGGACTATGTTTTGCATGCATCCTTGGGCACATTTTTTTGTGATTAGAGCTCTTGTTGATTTGGAGGAAATTGGAGAGCATTTGATACTTTGGCGCTGCTGTTTTGGGACCTGTGTTTTTTGACATTCAAATCTTGCTGTGTGGAGCAAATCCTTCCATGGAGAGGGTAGGAGTTGATTTCTTCCTGGTTGATATTATTTTCTGTTTTGGGACTATGTTTTTGACATTCAAATCTTGCTGTGTGGAGTAAATCCTTCCATGGAGAGGTAGGATTTTATTTCTTCCTTATTGCTGTTATTTTCTATTGTGTTGTGTGTATGGTGCATGCATTGTTTTATTTTTTGGCTAGTTGGGTAGACTGCCTTAGGAATGGTGTAAGAGAAGGCTATGGGGAATTCTTGTGGGGGGCATAAGGGAAATGCCATGGGCATAAAAATTTTGTGGAGGGAGTTTTGGGTTTGGGATCCACCATGGAAAAGAAATAGCTTGCATTTCTTACTTGTGGGGGGGCATAAGGGAAAATTTGTGGGGAGGAATAAGGAGGGGTTGGGAGGCATAAGGTTTATGGGTTATGCTATGTTATATTGGCAGTATGATTATTTGGTGGATGCCCAATTCCCAATTGGGAGCCATAAGTAGCTTCCCCCATAGTCCTTGCTCCTTTGGCCTATATGATCAAGCCTGAGTTGTGATTTGAATGTTTTTAAATGCAGTTATGAACTGTTGTTTGCTTTTAGTGTTGCATTGTGTTTAAAAATGAAATGTGTATGTGAAAGAATGCTGTGTGTGGAAGCCAGTTGTTGCCATGGTTTAATTTCACCTTTTATTGTATATTGGTTGGGGCTCGGGGGCCAATGATGAAGGAAGTCTTATCCTTTCATTGGATGTCTTGGTTGGGTGGAGAGCGTTGCCTTTCGCCCTCTTTTGTTGTGATCAACTTGGAGAAAGAGAAAATGTGCATGTTGTTGTCCTGGAGCAATGGAAAAATACAGTTTGACAGCCCTTTGTGGAAATACATTCATTTGTAATCCTTTCCCACGTGATGTGGATGAAATTGTAATATGCATTTTGTGAAGCAAGATGTATGTAAATTGATTATGAAGTTATATTTTGTAAATGTGAAAGACACTTACATTCTGCTTTGTACATTGGAAAGAAATGAAATATATGTTGTTATTGGTTTCCAACATTGAAATATGTAATGTTGTTCAATTGAAGTCAATAAGAATTGCAAGTTCAGTTCTCCTTTGCATTGTGTAAAAAAAAAATTGGAAATATTAAATTCGGATTGGAATCTTGTTTAGAAAATGGAAAAGGAAGAAATTCACATGGAAACAATGTTGTATTTTGTATTTTTGGAGTTGTGCAAAAATGAAAGTTAGTAATTGCTTCTAATTCAAAATGGTTTGTTGCAAACAAATAAATGCATTGGATTAGTTTAGAAACTATATGCCACACTTAAATGATAAAATTGACAAATAGATCCTTTAAAAATTTGATCACTGGCATTGTGACTTTTAAAATTGGGAAATCTAAATAAAATGCACAGTTTGGACCAGCAATTAACAATTAACTTGGAAACCTTCAAATCCAACATGATATACAAGTAATGAACTCAAATTGATAAGAATATTTAAGAGAGTAACTCGAACCATTGCAAATTTGAGCTCAATCTCTTCCTCTACCGTTTTCTATCATTTGTTGGAAAAAATTACAAATTGGAATCAATTGAACAAAATTGACTTTCCTAAAACACTCTAAAATCTCCCTAGACCAATCCTCCATGTCTGTTTGACATGTTGAGTGAAGGAGGAGATTTAATTTAATGAAAATTGAAAGTTGGAAACTTGCCAGTTGGCTAATTAAAATCCTGCAGATCCTATTTGTAAAATTGACCCCTTAAAACTTATCAAAATGTAAAATTTATGTTTCCTGTGTAAAGAGGGCATCAAGAGCTTTCCACAAGGTCCTCGTTTTCCCAAAACTGAGTTCCCTAGAAAAAGTTATGGCACTTTGAAGTTTTTGTTCCTTGGTGAGAAAATTTGGGAAAATTTTCCCTGGCGGGCCCGCAACCCAAAAATTTCCCGTCATTTTGGCCTTAGAAAAGTTAAAAAAAAAAAATTGGTTCAGGAAAATTTTCCTTTTTCCTCCACTGGCCCGCAGCCAATCAGAGGCTGCCACGTGTCCTCACGGGGCAGCGGCGGAGGTGCGACATATTTTTGCCCTTTGATTTTTTTAAAATTTTGGAAAATTATTCCAATTATCTATGCCGGCCTGCAGCCAACCAGAGGGTGCCACGTGGCACCTTGGGGGCCTCAGCAGAGGGAGAACTCCGTCACCTTTGGAAAATTTTTCTTTGGTGAAAATCACCAAATCACCCCAATGCTCCGTGCCCTCCTTCTCTCTTCTCCCTGCGGTGATTTGTGGGGTGCCACATGTCCCTGGCAGACCCACAGGCACACGGAATCCAAATTGGCTTTTCTCCCATTGGGTGAAATTCCCTAAACTCTCTCACCACCCCATCCTTCCTTTCCTTATTTTCGGTGACGACTCAGAGGCTGCCACATGTCCCTGGAGGACCCGCAGAGGTGCATAAGCAATTGGAAAATTTCTCCCATGTAATGGAAAAGTTTCTAGAGCCGCCCCGCGACCCGCCAACCCGCCAAAGGGGATTTCCCCTCCTCTTGACACGTGTCCCCTTGGGGAAAATTTGATCCCTAGACTCCACTTGCTCATATCTTGAGTTTCTGGAGGAGTTAGGAGGACTTATTTATATCACCGGAAAGGTGAGAAAATTTTCTATCCATTGGGAATGGTTTAGGGAAGTTTTGGAAGTGTTAAGAAGGGGAAAAATCTAGTTAAAACTCTGATCATGTTAGAGAGTTGGGTATGGGGGAAAATTGCTCCCTGAACCTAACTAAAACTTCTAGCCATAAGTTTTGGACCTTGTGACCTCTGAGAATTGTTAATAAAAGATAATTTTGTTCTTGTGGACTTGAGTTGTTCCAGAACCTGTTAGTGGTAGTCGTTTCCCAAAAACCTGGTTGTAGACACTCCTAATCAAGTTCTAGGAGTGGATAAGTGAGACCTTGCTCTGTTGACTTTACTTATGTGTTATTTTCCTCACTAAAATTTAATCCTGCTCATGTCTTTGATCTGGTGGAAATTAAATACCTTGGGTATTTAATTGTTTTGGTTCCCTTAACCCTAAGATTTAATCAGGAAATCTTTAGCTAAAATGTCAATAAAATCAGTAATTAAATTAATCCTTAGAGAGATTTGAGCTAGGTGTGGACCTATTACATTTATTGCTTTATAATGTGAAATTAGTAATCATTATAATGGGAAATGTTATCAATTGAATTTATTTATCTTTGAGACTTTGGTTGTTAACTCCTAACACCTTAAAAAAATTATTCCATAATTTTCTAACTAAACTAGGTGGTTCATGGTTCTCAAGTGGGTTATTTAACCAGGCATTACACTTGGTATCAGAGCAGTGGTTCGAAAGCTTGGACCATTGGCCACACTAGAAAACTTGAGACATGAGTTGTAAACCTAGCACACTTTTGACTCTAAGAAAACAAACTTGTTCAAAATTGAAGAAGAAATAAGTATGAAGAAATATTACATTGCTCTGTTCATTTGAACTGTTAGAATTAAAATGATAATAAAACAATAATAAGTTGTTTGAGTTGTTGTGCTTTCTTAGTGGAACTTTGTTTAAACCTGGAGTAACTAAGAATGTTAGATTAAATTGATTTTGTGAACTTGTAGTATAATATAAACACGGTTCCCTTTTTAAAATGTGTTGTTTTACAAGCCCTAAAACTTGACTTAATTGTATGATGCATTAAGCCCTTTGTTGAGACCCTTCCCTATTGGTGTGGTTGGAATGATGAGTTGTAAGATGTGAACCTTGTGGTTGGATAGTATTGGTTGTGTTCTGGGTTGGGAAGAGTTAATTAGAATTTGTTTAGAGCTTCCTTCCTTGAGTGGTTAAGAAAGAGGGTCTGGGTGTCAGTTTTCCTTATTGTTACCCGTATGAGAGGGTGGACACTAAGTCTGGGTGTCATCTAGGACCCAATTCTATGTATGTGTTCTTGGAACTAACCTCGAGGCAGAGTACCCCTATTGGCAGCCATGAAAGGTTGTGGAGTGAATGTGGTGTTAACTTTTGTGTTTTACTTTCATAATCTTGTGTATTTTATCAAGGACCAACATCTTATTTTATGTTTGGATTGAAGAAGCTCTGAGGATCTTTTATTTATTTATAATTCTTGCAAGAATTTTGCAACTTTGCAATGTGGCTACTTAGCCACTTTTATTGATTGCCGATATTTCTTGGACTTTATTTGATTGATGACTAGGAGCTCATGCTGTTGTTGGCTACTTGGATAAACATTACATGGTTTCCTTCTTGCATGTTGTTAAGCTGGTTCTATGCTTCATGTATGGTGACAATTGTCACATGGGGGTACATCCTGGGTGTCTTGAAGGTCCTTTTAGGTGCTTAAAGTCATGCCTTGGTTATGGATGCATGGAACCTTGAGTGTGTCTAAGATCTTAGAGCGACCCTTTTTGTTGCTTGACCTTGCTAGAAAGAAAGTTTGTTGTAGTGTGGTCTAGAGGGCAGTTTGATAGAGGTAGTGGTGATTCTCTTTCAATCTAGTAAGAGCTTAACCCTCGTTAGAGTAGAATTGTTTAATTATGGACTTTTAGATTTTGTTAGGATTAAAATTGCCTTTGGTTGACTGTAAATGTTACTGGAACAGTGTTTGTTTTGATAGCGACTTTTCATCAATGACATGTTAGTTAAATTGTATCTTGGGTTCTTGGTTACATCATAGAAATTTTTGACTCATGGAATGTATGTATCTTGGTAATTATGGATAGATTTAAACCTTTTAGGCAGTGTGTTTATTTAAGTGTACTTGTTTTAGCCTCTTGACTTATAAATAAGTTTACACACACCTTAAAATTCCTTTACTATGAATAACATTCTATGACATATTAATCTTTGGGTTACTTGGAAACATTTATGGATGCTTTGGGTCTTTTGGACCTTTCTCTTAGAGATGTTAGTTGGGTAGATCTTAATAGATAATCTTGATGGTGCGTATATGGTACTTCCTCTTTTAAAAAAAAAACTGTAACTCTTGGTTGTTTAGTTCATGTTTTGGTAAATTATTTGGTTGCCCCATTGCATTGGATGCCTTTTTGTGTGGATGTGGTTCCTTGGAGTATAGTTGCATTGTAATCTAGTTGCTTGGCTGGTGATATCTTATGAGGACATGATAATTGATTGTTAAACCCAAATAGATTTGTAAAAGTAAGATTTTACCTCTTTAATGAGATTTCCTTGAAATTTTCTTTGTGAGACTTGCGGAGACCCACTAAGAATGTTTAATGATGCTTGAAATTATTCAGTGAAATTTTGAAATCTTGGTGTGATTCATGTTGGTTCATTGTTTCCTAGTCCTTACAGAAAATTAGTAGTGTGTTTTCTATGTTGAATGTTTCTTGTTCCTTTAGAATCAAAATATGATGTGTTGATTTGTATCTCATTCCCATAGAAGTAATGTTGTGATGTGTTTGAACCTTCCTTCTCATCAAAATTTTATTGATAATAAGACTCAACCAAAACACCATAAAACTATAATTAAGGAGATTTGACCTTGGAACTAATTGGAGCATTGAAAAGGGAAGTGATCCTTGTTATACCCTTGGTAGATTAATAGAAGAAAAAAAAACCATGTAGGAGAATAGAAAGGAAACCTTTTTCCACCCACCTTCCTTGCAAGTAAACTAAATGCTCCCTACCTATACAGAATGGTGAGACATCATGCCCACCTTAGTGGTTCTCTTAATAATGTAAACTGATGATGTCATAAAGGAAAGAAATTTTTAACTAAGGGAGCATGAAAGGAATGTTCTTATCAAGAAAAGCTATAAATTTTGACTTAGTAAGTTGATTTACAAAATGGGTAAAATTTATGTGTTTGAGTGCAATATATAGTTGAACTTGTAGTTCTGTCGCCTACCTGAAATTGTGAAACACCTAGTGGATAGTAATGTGTTCTGGTTGCTTATTACTTCTTGTCCATGGATGTATGTGCCTTCTTGTGGGATTTTTGGGTCATCACACCCTTATCGTCCCATAGCTCGATGGATGTGAGTTGTGGTCCTTTTTGGATTGAGACTTATATGTTGTTTGAGAAGCAACCTCCTTGCATGTTATCTTGTCCTTGGAGACCTAAGTATTGTAATTTTAAGGCAACATATGTTAAGGATATAAGATAATTTGGGAAGTCTTATTTTCTTCATATTTTCTTGGGCCACATTGTTGGTGAAGCCCTTCTTCCTATTAGGATGGAAAGTGCAAGATGATATTATTCACCTTTGGATTTGATTGGACCCCTTGTTACTTGCTCTTCTCCCTAGCAACTTTGAGTGGTCCTTGGTGTTCCTTGTGCTATCTTTATGGTTATTTTGAGCTTGAGTAGGAAATAAGATAAATAAATCCCATTGTGCTATATGGTATGGAACTTGTATTGATATGTTAGTTGCTAGGGGAGATATAAATATATATAGATATATACTTCTTTGATATATGGTTGACTTCTTTAGATTTGGTTTTTTGGTGTGCACGATTCTTAAAACAAAGTGTAAAAAAAAAGAAAGTCATCTACTATAGGAAAACCTTGTGGTCTTGACTTCGCTTGCATTACCATGAAAAGTTAATTGTGCCTTCTCGAGTTATAGAAGTTATTTCCTTGAATAGTTCCTTGATAGTAAATATGGATGTAGTAAATATTTTGCTAATTTAGGTGTCCTTATTGATTAACCTCATCTTGTGTGATCTCAATTTGTGGGACCTTGTGTAGACTTGTTTCTCATGCAAAATTGGTCATAGTTGATTTTGCTAGCCTTATATGGACAACAAACCTTGAAATCATGGCTTAAAAGTGTAGAAACCTTAAATTTTATTAATGTGGTATGTGTATCAGTGAGAAACTATGTGGTCATCTCAAAGTTTATGAAAATTTTCCCTATAATTCCCTTCCTTGGTGGTTACTCTTGATGATATTTTGGGAAATCTTCTTGTTATATTGTTATGTGTGGTATATTTTTGATAGCGTAAAGTTACTCCTTAGATTCTTATGTTCATAGCCTTACATGTTGAAAGTTTAGAACTCATCCCTTGCAATCTCCCTTCTTCTGCTGAATTATATTGGACCAAACTTGAGTTCTGTAGACCCACACTCTTTGAAGCAAAGCAATTCCAAAAGGGCATGATCCTTTCTCTATTACATTGTTCCCACATTGGTTCTTGTGACTTCTAGGACAGGGGGATGTAGTGCCCACTTTCCTTTGGCACCTTTTATTACTGATCATGATACTGTAGACTATGATAGATATTTTAATAGTTTGATTTAGTATGGTGTTAGATGTCAGATCTTGGATTATTGTTGAATCTGATTATATATAATGCATGATGATTAGTAGATACACTCATATGTGGATGATGATATACTATTGACATGGATGTTTAATGGAAGTTATTCAAACATGTGATTTTGGAGATTATGAATAAACCTAGAAAAGGAAAATTATTTGATGATGACATACTTGTCGATATAAATTGTAAATGATTTCTGTAATTTCCTTGAAAACTGTTGTGATTCATATATTATAGATGATTTCGTGATTCATATGTTGGAAAAGAGAGGTGCCGGTTCTTCACGGATGGTATTGCCTGTTCTTGCATCCCTGGTGTTTGGAAGGACGTCTGCTTCCAACTCATGAAATAAATCACATTGGAGGGCAAGTATAGAAAGATCTATACCCACCATATGACCCTGCTCAACATGTTTCGGCACAAGGTGATGATCAGTATTCCTTTCTTCCTTGCTATCTCTCTCATGAATTCCTTGATTGCCTTTTAGCAAGACAAGGCTAAACTTCCCCTGCATGAAGGTTTGATTCTCCTGCTGGTCAAGAATGGTACTCTAACCCTGGTCCCTCCTTTGAGGATGGTGATGGATGAGCATGTTGAGGAGGATGATGTCACTCTCACTGTTTGCCTCACTAAAATGAAGGTGGGCAAGGGTATCAATGTGGAAAAGGAATGGGAAAAAGACAATAGAGATGGTGACCTTGGGGAGGCCAGTGCTTCCAGGAAAATAGATTGTGTTGGTGATCCCAATGTCTTTAATAAATGGAGTAGGAAAATGTTGTACCTGGAGGGTGTCCTGAAGGCCATGGATGCTGCCAGTTCTGGGAAAAGAGATTCTATGGTGGACATTATCAATATTTCCAAGAAAATGGTCACCGATCAAGTTCAGACTAAACATAGAGTAAATGAGCTGGAAAATCAAGTGAAGGTTTTGTTGGACAGGGTGGAAATGATGGAAAAAGGAAACAAAAGAAGGAAATTCAACCTCTGGATCAGTAGCTCTGAAGAGGAGATGGATAATGGAGGCCATGGTAGGTCATGATCCCTTGGTTGCTGTGTTTTGGTTAGTTTTCCTTGGTCATGTGTTGCAGGTTGTTGCATCCCTCTCTGAATTGTGGGCGGAAGTTCGACGAACTTTAGGTTCTTAGTTGTTTTTTTTCTGTCCATTTTTAGGGGTTTCCTCTCTTAGGTCTAGGTTGCATTGTAAGAGTTAAGATGTTTTAACTCATTTTCTGGGACTCTTTTTGGTTTGGTTACTCCTATTTGGTTTTCTCTTTTTGCTCCACTCTCTTGTATGGCCCTTGAGAGCCGATCCCTACTTTTTTCCTAATCTAATAAAAAAATAATATATATTCATTTTGGACGTTCTGATATGGCCATGAGGCCGAAGGAGGTATTTGTGTTTGGCAGGTTTAAAAATATCACAACAAAACATTGGGGGGATCAGAGACCAAAAAATTTCTGGGTGAATTCAAAACGATCACCATGGCAACTGTGATGTTGTATTTTGATTATGGGGGGATTACCTTTACATGTGACCATGGGTTTTTGTATTTTATTAATGTGTCTCCTTTTATTATTGTTGTATGTATTTTATTAAGTAATGTGTTCCTTTCCATTAAATTAATTAAAATTGTGATGGATTAATGTGGAAATCATATAGTTAAACTTTAAATAAATCAAATTGGGATATGGGAGGTAATTATAAGAGTTGATGGCTGTTGTATTTAATTTTGTAAGATCTTGTGTACGTCAGATTTGGAGTATGAAATACTCCACCTCCATGGAAATTCGAATTTGATCTTGGGGGCTATTTTTGGAGACTTGTGGGATAAGAAACACTTGTCCCATGCCTCTAAATTTAATATACCAACCATACTTATGGATGGAGATGTGATTTGTGACTTTTAAATTCATTTTATTCATCATGTTGCTTGTTTTGGATTGCACTCTCTTAAATTTTATTAAATAGTTGTCCCTTGAGGTGTGGGCTCTTTTGGAGTGTGTAAGTTAATTTGTCATTTCATTTATTGTGCTTGGGAGAATGGAATTTGGTCTTTTGTGTTTGAATTGGAGGATGTGTGATGTGGCATCCTACATGGATCCACATCATCCTCTTCTTTCTGTATTCTATTTAATTCAAACTCTCTTCTTATTCTGGGTTGTTGAACCTTTTTGCATTCTTCCTTGGTGCACAATTTTTTGTGGGAGCTCTGGTTTTTGAAGGAAGTTTTGGAGATAGCTTTGCATGCTTGGGAGCTTTCTGTTTTGGACTATGTTTTGCATGCATCCTTGGGCACATTTTTCTGTGATTAGATCTCTTTTTGATTTGGAGGAAATTGGAGAGCATTTGATACTTTCGCACTGTTGTTTTGGGACTATGTTTTTGACATTCAAAGCTTGCTGTGTGGAGCAAATCCTTCCATGGAGAGGTAGGAGTTTATTTCTTCCTTATTGCTGTTATTTTCTTATTGTGTTGTGTGTATGGTGCATGCATTGTTTTATTTGTTGGCTGGTTGGGTAGACTGCCTTAGGAATGGTGTAGAAGAAGGCTATGGGGAATTCTTGTGGGGTGCATAAGGGAAATGCCATGGGCATAAAAATTTTGTGGAGGGAGTTTTGGGTTTGGGATCCACCATGGAAAAGAAATAACTTGCATTTCTTACTTGTGGGGGGGTATAAGGAGGGGTTGGGAGGCATAAGGTTTATGGGTTATGATAAGTTATATTAGCAGTATGATTATTTGGTGGATGCCCAATTCCCAATTGGGAGCCATAAGTAGCTTCTCCCATATTCCTTGCTCCTTTGGCTTGCATGATCAAGCCTAAGTTGTGATTTGAATGTTTTAAAATGCAGTTGTGAACTGTTGTTTGCTTTTGGTGTTGCATTGTGTTTTAAAAAGGAAATGTGTATGTGAAAGAATGCTATGTACGGAAGCCAATTATTTCCATGGTTGAATTGCACCATTTATTGTATCTTGGTTGGGGCTCGAGGGCCAATGATGAAGGAAGGATTCTCCTTTCATTGGATGTCTTGGTTGGGTGGAGAGCGTTGCCTTTCCCCCTCTTTTATTGTGATCAACTTGGAGAAAGAGAAAATGTGCATGTTGCTGTCCTGGAGCAATGGAAAAATACAGTTTGATAGCCATTTGTGGAAATACATTCATTTGTAATCCTTTTCCACGTGACGGGGATGAAATTTTAATATGCATTTTGTGAAGAAATATGTATGTAAATTGATTATGAAGTTATATTTTTGAAATGTGAAAGACACTTACATTCTTCTTTGTACATTGGAAAGAAATGAATTATATGTTGTTATTTGTTTCCAACATTGAAATATGTAATGTTGTTCAATTGAAGTCAATAAGAATTGCAAGTTCAATTCTCCTTTGCATTGTGTAAAAAAAATTGGAAATATCAAATTGGGATTGGAATCTTGTTTAGAAAATGGAAAAGGAAGAAATGCACATGGAAACAATGTTGTATTTTGTATTTTTGGAGTTGTGTAAAAATGAAAGTTAGTAATTGCTTCTGATTGAGAATGGTTTGTTGTAAACAACTAAATGAATTGGATTAGTTTAGAAACTATATGCCACACTTAAATGATAAAATTGACAAATAGATCCTTTAAAAATTTGATCACTGGCATTGTGACTTTTAAAACTGGTAAATCTAAATAAAATGCACAGTTTGGACTAACAATTAACAATCAACTTGGAAACATTAAAATCCAACATGATGTACTAGTAATGAACTCAAATTGACAAGAAGATTTAATAGATTAACTCAAACCATTGCAAATTCGAGCTCAATCTTTTCCTCAACCATTTTCTATCATTTGTTGGACAAAATTCCAAATTGGAATCAATTAAACAAAGTTGACTTTCATAAAACACTCTAAACTCTCCCTAGACCAATCCTCCATGTCTATTTGACATGTTGAGTTAAGGAGGAGATCTAATTTAATCAAAATTGAAAGTTGGAAACTTGCCAGTTGGCTAATTAAAATCCTGTAGATCCTTTTTTGTAAAATTGACCCCTTAAAACTTATCAAAATGTAAAATTTATGTTTCATGTGTAAAGAGGGCATCGAGAGCTTTCTAAAAGGTCCTCATTTTCCCAAAACTGAGTTCCCTAGAAAAAGTTATGGCACTTTGAAGTTTTTGTGCCTTGGTGGGAAAATTTGTAAAAATTTTCCCTAGCGGGCCTGCAACCCAAATTTTTTCCATCATTTTGGCCTTAGAAAAGTTTTTGGAAAAAATTTTGGTTCGGGAAATTTTTTCCTTTTTCCTCCGCCGGCCCGTAGCCAATCAAAGGCTGCCACATGTCCTCATGGGGCAGCGATGGAGGCGCGACATATTTTTGCCCTTTGATTTTTTAAATTTTTTTGGAAAATTCTTCCAATTATCCCCTCCAGCCCACAACAATCCAAAGGGCTCCAAGTGGTACCTTGGGGCATTAGCAGAGGAGGGAGAACTCTTTCGCCTTTGGAAAGTTTGTCTTTGGTGAAAATCACTGAATCACCCCACCGCTCTGTGCCCTCCTCCTCTCTTCTCCCCGTGGCAGTTTGTGGCACGCAATGTGTCCTTAGCGGACCCACGGGCGTGCAGAAGCCAAATTGGATTTTCTCCCATAGGGTGAAATGCCCCAAACTCTTCCGCCACCCCGCCCTTCCTTTCTTTGTTGCCAGCAATGACTCAGAGGCCGCTAAGTGTCCCCTAGAGGACCCACAGGGGTGCGAGAATGCAATTGGTGCATTTGAGCTCATACAATGGGAAAAAGTTTCCTAGATCCTGCCCCATGACCCACTAATCCATCCAAAGCGCATTTCTCCTCCTCTTTACATGTGTCCCCCTAGGGGAAAATTTGACCCCTAGACTTTGCTTGCTCATACCTTGAGTTTCTGGAGGAATTAGGAGGACTTCCTTATATCAGTGGAAAGGTGAGAAAATTTACTATCCATTGGGAATGGTTTAGGGAAACTTTTGGAAGCTGTTAAGAAGGGGAAAAAATCCACTTGAAACTTTGAGCCTATTAGAGAGTTGGGTATGGGGGAAAATTTCTCCCCTAAACCTAACTAAAACTTCTAGCCCTAAGTTTTGGACCTTGTGACCTCTGAGAATTGTAAATAAAAGAGAAGTTTGTTCTTATGGATTTGAATTGTTCCGAGAACCTATCTAGTGGCAACTGTTTCTTTGCAACTTGGTGGTAGACACTCCTAAAACAAGTTCTGAGAGTGGGTAAGGGAGACCTTGCTCTGTTGATTTTACTTATGTGTTTTCCTTTCCTCTCTATAAATTTAACCCTGCTCCTATCTTTGATCTTGTGGAAATTAAATACCTATGGGTATTTAATTTTTTTGGGTCCCTTAACCCTAAAATTTAATCAGGAAATCTTTAGCTAAAATGTCAATGAAATCAGTAATTAAATTAATCCTTAGAGAGATTTGAGCTAGGTGTGGACCTATTAAATTTATTGCTTTATAATGTGAAATCAGTGATCATTATAATGGGAAAGGTTATCAACTGAATTTATTTGTCTTTGAGACTTTGGTTGTCAACTCCTAACACCTTAAAAAGAAAATATTCCATAATTTTATAACTAAACCTAGGTGGTTCATGGTTCTCAAGGGGGTTGTTTAACCAAGCATTACAGTCTTATGTAACCTTGTACCTGTATGTACCCACTGTGGAAGATATTTGGGTTGATCTTCGTGATGAAGTTTCCATCCGAAGAAAAGAAAATAACAGGATGACACTTGAAGAAGTTCAGATGTTAGATCTGGCTGATATTCTTGAAGGCACCACATACAATGAAAGTGTCTAGGAACCTAGGTATGAACAGTCAAATGGAGATCAACTTGGATTCACAGCCATCAATTGGTCCATTGCTAAAAAGGCTTCTATCGCCGAGAGAGCTGCTCAATCCCTTGTCCGCACTAAGGCATGGGTCATTTCTTAGGGAATGAATTATAAAGAATTGAGCTTTTCAAAGATAGCTACCCTAGAAGTGAGACCCTCCAAGGGAGAAAAGAAAAAGGATAAAAGTCCTACCAAGAGGAAAATAAAGTTTAAGTTTATCAGGAAAGGAGATAAGAAAGGGGCCGAATCATCTGCTATTCCAATACAAACAGTTGAGATCTTGGATTCACCTCCTCCTCTGCTGGAACGAGGATAAATTATTTCAGAAATCGAGGTTAGTCAACCTCTTATTTCCCCTTTTGTTGATTTCTCATTGGAGGTAGGCCTTGCTCTTATTTCTCAAGCTTTGGCTTTAGAGTCTTTACCCCCTCTCTCCCAATCTTTCTTATCACATATTTCAACACCACTCTCATCAGCCATGGCTAGCTTTTTCTCTAATCTCTCCCCTCTCTCTACTAGACCTACGATGGCTATAGAAATGCCTCCTCTTTCCACACCTTCATTCCTTGAATCTATTCCCACAATCACTACACTTGTAGTCATCACGACTCCGCAAGCAAATATTCCTTCACCCACATATACAACCATGACACCTCCAATAGGAGCAACTTCTTCCATTGTACCTCAATGATTGGTTGACCAGACTCCAAGGAAGAGGAAGGTGGTAGTTCCCCTACCATCCTTCGATTTTAGTTCACTTAAGGCTTCTCCTGCCAAATATGCCAAGAAATACAAAACAGTTTTAAGAGTTTCAGTGGATGCCTCAAGGCATAAGTTTGTAGAGATTGCCACTCTCGCAGCCAAAAAAACAAAGGAAGATATAACAACGATTGATTATCAGATTATAAGGGTCGACCTAGGAAAATTTACAACTGAAGGAGCACAACAAGATGCACAAGATGCCATGAACGTGCTTTGTCAAAAGTTGAAAGAAACGAAGGTAAGTAGGGATGAGTTGAAAGAGAAAGTGGAACAATTGATAGAGGTACTACTTAAGCTTTCAAATCCTTCGTAGTCAACACCATCATCTTCTACCCCTATGCCTATCAGGTTCAATTTCTCATCGGTACCTATGATTGAAAAGATCAATGAGAAGGGTAGAACTGTTGAAGAATGGATAAAGAAGCTACTCTTGCAAGGAAGGGAGGTCATAGACGACATAGTGGAAGCTTACAAATCCTAGGAGGATATAAAGAAAGATGGTGACAAGATGGATGATGAGTTTTCACAAGAATTCAGAAACCTTGAATTAACATTGGAAGCCCTCAATGCACTGAAACAGGTTCCATCCCAGATCTTAATGGAAGAAGGAATTATACCACATGGGGATAAGCATTTCTAGCTTGCCAAAGCCATTAGGTTCAGGATAAATATTCTCAGTGAAGCTTGCAACAAGTTGAGGGAATCTAGAGATAAGTTGGTTGATGCCACTAATGATATAGAAGAGGAGCTTTCTAGGATATTTGCTAAGGTGTTAGGAGAAAACTTGGAGATTATACATACTGACGACCTCTACAAGAAAATTTAGGAATTAATTCAGCATGAACTAGCTACTGTCTTCGACCTATCAAACATTGAAAAGTTCATAAGGATCGAAAATGTTTTGGAATCACTGAGAAATCTCAACAAGAGATTAAAGAAAATTCCTCGTAACGCAAGTGACACTCAGGAAAATTATGAAGTTCTAAGTGATTATTCTAGTGTGCTGGATGAAGATGAGATACAAGTCATAATCAGAGAATTCCAATAATTTCGAGACAAGCAGGCCGCACTTGAAGAAGACAAAGATGATGAAGTGGAATAAACATAATGTCTCATGACATTTCTATCAAGAAATTTTCATGTCTTTTTCATTTTCGTTTCATCATATAGAAAGCAAATTTTGACTTTTTCTCTTGTGAGAGAGTCAAGCAAAATAGGGCTCTATTTTAAAAGAATATTTTCTAGGATTTATCCTATTTTCTCTCTACTCTCTCTATTATAAATAAGGGATGCTTGTGCATTCCAAATGGAGACTTTTTTGAATATCAAGAGCTATTGTGAAGAAGAAGAAAAACTTTGTATTTTCTTTTTAATCATTGAAGAATAGAAACAAGTGTTATTTTACAAACTTTGTGTTGTGGGGTTCATCTATCTTGAGAGATTGTTCTTATGTCCAAAATCTTGAACTATTCTTTGTTTAGTATTCTTGATCATTTTAATCGTTTCAGAATTTTACACTCATTATCTAAAACTCGTTTAAGTATTTCTTGATTTGTGTTTGCTTGAAAGAAAATATGTTCCTCTCATTCCCTTTCCGTTTTGTTTCATCTATGATAATTTCCCTTTCTAATCCATTACATTCCTAAAGTTGTAACATCTCCATTTCGTGTTGATATGGATTTCGGGATTGTATCCCAACCCCAATGGTTAGAATAGTGTAGATAATGTTTACATTTTATTTCTGTTGTGTTTTAGATTAGTAATAAACAGGCAGCCTCACCTATCTTTGAGGAGGGATTTAATCTCATGTACTGTGGTTGAACCTCATATTTCAGTCTGACAAAAAATCCAACTAACAGTCACATGTTCCTACATTCCGTTTGCTAGCTTATATTCTCACATGGATAATATCTTGCACATATGGTGTCCGTTTTGGCCCGTTCAAAATGTGTTGGAAAGATGACTCTGAGTTATTTCATAAAGAACAAGTTATGGGAGATATTGGGAACTTCTAATTCCCAAAGTTGACCTCTAGATTATTTTTAGATCAATAATTAATTCTAATATATACTACACGTAATTAAATTGAACTAGAAATTTAATTTATGGCTGAATAAGACCCTGTCAATCAAATAAATGGGAAAGGAAACATGAGAAAATTCCTTTTGAACCAGTGCACAATCAAAATGGAGCCATTCATCATAAGAATTACCATAAGAATCCATGTTTTTTCCTCTACACCTTTCACTTGATTAAGTAAAATTGTAGTGGTGAATCTTTACCAATTGGTGAATAGTGTAATTTTTTGCTTAAGAATTTACCTATTTTTATGTTAAATGAGGATGTAAATTCCACCAAGATTTTAGTGTTTGTAAACCATATCAATTTTAAATCTACTTGCAATGATATATTCTTTCTATTATCCACTGTAATTTCACCTTGATTTTTTAGAGTGATTTATGCCATTATTTTCCCATCTTCGCATGTTTTTTCCCTTTTGGATTTGGTTTAGATTTATACATTACCAAAAAGGAATGAAATAGAAGCTCCAGGGGTTATTCTATTTAATTAAGTTCCAACATTAACCATTCAATATCATAACAACACATTAATACTTAGAACCAATGTACACGATAAAATACAAGTTCAAAAACACAAGGGATTGAGTGTACTTAGCTTACTATAGATGATTCTGGACTGATTTGGGTGATCTAAATGATGGAACAAAAAGATCTAGACCTAAGATTGCCTCGATAATGAAACTATGACTTGAAGATTATCTTGGGTAGGACCATATAGTAGGGACATGAATGTCTTGTGGTATGGACCTATTTGTATGGTATTGACCCTACCTAGGAATATGATCTATAAATTTATGGGTTTTTCATTTGTCTGGATATATTTTCCACTCTCTACTACTCACTATCGGATGCAATGTAGAGACCTCTAAATGAGTTTCTTAATATTTGAAACCTTAATCACGTATGAGAATTCATGTAAAACAAACATTAAATGGTTTATGGGCACCCTATACACCACTGACATTGGCACTACTCCAAATAGGATTCAAACCACATGTCATTTGGCACCTAACATGATATCTAGCTATAGTGTAATTAGATTTGACATCCTTTGACAAAGCTTGACTTGATTTTCTATCTTGCAAATCTACTGAGTGAGTGAATTTTGATGCTTACAAATGTGGGAAGCACTCTCATAGACATAGTGAGAAGATTCAAACTTGTATATGGTGTTTCCGTAGTGAATGTGTAAAGATATTTGCAGAGTTTAGGGATCCTTAGGTGCCTTTTGTGCTATATTTTCCAATATGAGTCCATAAGAGTGTTAGGTTCTCTAATGAGGTGAGTTTCACTTCTTATATATGCTTCCAAAGGTGATTTATGTTACAAAGGTAGAATTATGGGGAGTAAATGACCCAAAGAATAATGTGAGACTAAAATTTGGAGATCAAAGTGAGTAAGGGAAAAATTGTACACTAGGGTTAGGAATGCATAGATGTTCCTACCCCTATTGTAAATTTTTTTGACCCTATAGAGACCATTTGAAGTGTGAAGTTCATAATTTGACCAACAAAGTTTCCTAATGGATTTCATATATTCAATTCTAAAATTTTTTTTATATATGAGTTTTTATAATCAAGAAATATAGATAAGAGACTTAGAGATTTACTAGATGAGAATCAGTAAAGTGAATTTGTTTGAGCAAGAGAGAAATGTAAAGACTAGTAGTGTCAAAGAGTATAATTAACAAATTTGAGTGTTTACATTTCCCCCCTTAAGAATGAAGTAAATTTACATGCTTAAAGGAAAAGATACTTGAGTGTGTAAACACTCTATGTATTCTATCGATGTTTGTTTTGTAAGATCTAATTGTGTTGGCACACTCCATGATGAAACATGCAACATAGAATGTAGTCAATGTCAATGATAAATAATTGAAATTTAATTCAAATGAAATGATGCAATGTAAATAATATTTGAAACTATAAGTAGTGAAATAAAGACATGAAAAATGTGGAAGGAATACACCTGTTTATTTTTTAGAAGGAAGATTTTCTCTTTTTTTTTTGTACCTTGAGATTTGGATTACTAAACTTTTCCAAATAATTAGGGGTGATCGGTCCTCAATTATTCCAAGAAGATGTCAAAATATTGGGTGTATGAAACCCAACATATGAATTCCCAAGAGTGAGAGAAGAAAAATGAGGAGCCGAAGCACCCCATGAAGGAAGAATATCATGTATCAAAGTCATTCAACAACTTTGATATTTTCCCCTTTAGGTGTACGAGGAGAGGAAGGATTTATAATGAATAAGTTATCCACTTTGATACATTTCATAACCCCACAGACCACACCATTGGAGATGTATCTAGGCCCAATTTTATAAATTAGCACACACAATATAA
Organism: Taxus chinensis; assembly: GCA_019776745.2. Taxonomy (NCBI): domain Eukaryota; kingdom Viridiplantae; phylum Streptophyta; class Pinopsida; order Cupressales; family Taxaceae; genus Taxus; species Taxus chinensis. The sequence continues at coordinate 83,778,826 of CM034150.1, read as the reverse complement.
AAGAGAATGAATTTCCCCCATAATCTCCCCATGTGTTACACAATTGAGTACAAATTGGAAAAAGCTAAAATATGCTAAAATTTAGTTGGAGAAAGGAGATACATGCCCCCAATATCCTTGAAACTGAAACTAATTATTGTGGAGAAGAAGGAATGAAACATTTCATGCGCCACTTGAAATTGATATGAACTAATTCATACGAGTTTGAAATTGTTTCAAAAACTTGTGTCTACAGGTAAACATATAAAACTATTGAAAAATTTATTGTAACTCCCCTCGGGGAAATACTATATAAATGGGTCAGAAAAGTCTATATGGTCTTTGACCTAACTGTATGTTTTTAACCTTATGCTTGATTTATTGAATTTGTGTGTTTGATGTTATTTATGATTAATTTTTACTTGTTCCTTCATATGTTTGAGCCTAGAATTATGTTTGTGTTTATTATAAATGTAGATAATACGTTGATGAATGCCCCCTGTTTTGTGGCACGTGTGATAAATATTTTTAGTGCATGTATCAAAAGAATAAATGTGTAACCGTGTTTGAGAAATATGAAAATCTATGTATAAAACAGAGGAAGGGATGATGTGGTGTCCACCAAAAATAACATGTGCCTAAAAAGAGGATACATATGGTAGAGACCATGACATGCAATAATATAAATAATAGTAACAATAATGTAAACAAGGAAATTAGCAATAATCAACAATAGTAGTGCATATGCAAAGATATGGCATGAAGCTTGAAGATAGATGGATCATGGTGTGTGTCATTTTGTAGCCAAGGATATGATCTAACTAGCACTCAGATTTGTGGAGAGATGGATAGCACTCAAATAGGAATTGATCTTGTCCTAACTATTTTAGGTTGTGCCTTTCAACCAAGGTAAGAGAACCTATTTTGTAACCCTCAAATGGTGAAGGAGATGAAGATATCCCTCAATTTGTGCAAATAGTATGAAAAGGGCCTTGGGAAAATATGATCAACACTCCAAATCTGACTTTCACAAGTTGTCACTTCCAGATTATGGAGATACTTTCAATGCAAGGCAAGGGTTACTGAAGACATTTTGAAATCCTGATCTGTTCTGCATACTTTAGCAAATGGATTTTGATCTTCTATGGGTATACAGGTCAAAACAGGGGTAAAACAGGGTAGGATTAGTTGTTTTGAATGATTTTTTGGGTGGGAGTTTAGATAAGACAAACCAAGGTCCTGCCAGACTCTTTGAGGATTTCAGAAAAATATGGACAAACTTAACAGCAGAAAGTATCAAAATGGTTAATCATCCCTTCAACCAGGATATGTGCATCAAATGGAGGCCCAGATCTGCACTTTTCCACACAATATTTGATCATCTATCACAAAATATTGAGTTAGAATGAACCAATGAAGCATTTAGCAATCACTATTTAATCATGACCTAAGGTGCACCCAAAGGTTTACAAACAATCTCTGAAGTCAAGGAAGGTAAAGTGATTTTAAATTTGTTTATCTCTTTATCAGATGAAAGCTCTTCTGAATGTGAGATTGCAAATGCCACTAAACTATCACAAGAAATGAGACCATGTATGATCAAGAGAGATTTTAAACACAAGACTGCAACAAGAAACAAGAAACACAAATTTGAAATGCATTCTGAAATGTAAGCATTCACAAATTTTTCCCAAAGACAACACAAAATAACTCAAAAATGATCAGATTTATCAGCAGGGGAATGTTTTGAAAAACAATCTCAGAGCTTTTTAATGGCTATACATGTGCAACCAACTTAACATGATTTGAAATCTGATACAGAGAGAGTTACATGAGTTTCTCAAGTGGTCACTCAGAGAATGGGCTTCTTCCCAGATTTTCCCGTGAAATTTTTAGTTTTCCAGGATTTTTTAAACTCTTCCAACCCTTTGCATGAAAAATTCATGCAATATATAGCTTTCAATCTCCTTTGAGCCTTCTTTCCCAAGAAAATAATATGCCAAAGGATCAAATTTGTTACAAAAATTCCTCATGATTCACAGACAGGGATGTTTAACAGAACACGTCCAAAAAGTTGCCAGTTGTCTCAAAAAGAGATGAATCATTGCAAAATTTGCATCATTATCCATTGTGGAGGCACATTTTTCATCTTCAAAGCATGCAGACCCCCTTCCTTTCATTATTTCATCCTTATCCCTCCAAAATTTGACTCTGTAACTTTTGGATCTGATATTTCACATTTTTGGACAGGTTAGGGAAAAAATTCATTTCAAAAACATCTTTGATCTTCAAATTGATCCTCAAAACCGATTGCATTGGTCCTTGAAGGCACAAATGACATGAATTTGTCCAAAAATTTGATGAAAATTGATGCAAAAATCACATCTCCAAGCTTCCTGGAGCTCAAATGGCAGCCAAACTGAAAAATGCACAGTTACCATTGATCTTCCTTTATCCTTTAATCTGAGCCCTCCACGTGTCACAATGTGATTGGAAATGGGCTTGGGATCACTTTTTGACATTTTAACACTTTTGAATTTTTAAAAAAAATTTGACATTTTTCTCCGCCCCTCCACCCTTTGAAAATGGGCTTGACACATGTCCCAAAGTGGGCCCCATTGGAATCGTGGACTCGATTCTACACATTTCCACCTTTTTGGAAAAAGGAAATTTTTCCAAATTATCCCCATGGGCCCGCACCTCTAATTCTATCCCTGACACGTGGCACAATATGAATGGATACGGAGTCACGGCTCAATTTTAAACATTTTTCCTCTTTTTGGAAAAAGGAAAATTTTTACACATTTTCCTCCACGGCTCCGCCCTCCTCCAAGGACACGTGTCCTCATGATTGGAAAAACTCTTAATTTTTAACCAAATTTTCCACAAAGGAAAATTTTCCCATTTCCTCTGCACTCCTGCACCTCTGCCTTTCCCTGACCACGTGTCGATTACTGATTCATTGTGGGATTTTGCATTCCTCCTTTTCATTTTATTCCTTTTGCCAAAAAAAGGGGAAAAATTCAAAGTCTTTCCCCAGGCCTCCATTCTGCCTTTGATACAAACATGACAAGTCTCCACTTGTGACTCACTGCGGAGTTCCAGATTGTTTTGTGAATTTAATATTTTAACCAAATAAAGTCAAAAAACTTCAAAAGAACCCGACCACCCACAATTCCGTCCTTGGCTCTGAAGCCACCACGTGTTCCATTCTGATTCGTTGCGGGCCCTAGGCATTTTCTTTGCACTTTAACTCTTTTTCCAAAATGCCTTAAGGCACAAAAAGACCCACTACTTCTCATCCAATCAAAAGAGGACACATCAGCAACATTAGAACCAATCAGAGTAAAGCGGAGCCATGGGACCAAATTCACCCTTTTTCCAAAAAAGTAAAAAGCGATAAGTTAAACCAATTTTCCGCCATCCCTCGGCCAATTAGAACAAGCCACGTGTTCTGAGGAAAATGAAGATGAATGCTGAAGAAGAAATTGATGGGAAAATGATGCCCGTCTGACTGTCAAAACACAGAAAATGCCAGGGATGCCCTAGAATTTGATTTTTTCGCTAAGGATGACAAATTTCTCGAAATTGAACCAACTGAAACATGTTTTTAAAGCATTTTTTATCATGGAATTGGATTTTCAATGGCATACAAGTGTAAATCGATCAATTTTAAACTTCCACGATCGGGCAAAAAGGAAAAATGATAGAGCCCACAGATTTTGGAAAAATTAGGGCACAAAATAGGGCACACATGCAAATTTATTTCAAATTGGGGCAAAACAACAAGTTTGTGAGCATTTCAAGGCATTCAAGAAGAGGGAAAAGTTAAAGACCACCAATTTGAGAGAAAAACATTTCAAAGCATGCAGAATGAAGGAAAAATTTAGGGAAAATGGTGCAAGCTCAAAAATGGCACCAACATCGGCTCCTACTCGGGGATGGGCACTCCCAGTGAGTGCCACAAGAACAAAAGAAGTAGACCAAGTGCCAAAAACAACCATTGGGAAATGGATTCAAAAATGCAGGGTAGAAAAACCAGACCCAATCGACAAAAAATGGCTGCCAAGAATAGGGCAAACCACAAACCGACAAAAACAACAAAAACAGAGCCAAAAAACAAAGACTATACACTATACAAGTGGTGCATACCTCAAATTTGGGGATTAATCCAAGAAATGCTTCAGATGCCTACCATTAATAGGTAGTTCAAGAAATTCCCCATCTAAGTCCTTGAGAAAAAAGGTATTTTCACCAATTCTGATATCAATGGAGTAAGGGCCCATCCACAATGCATCAAATTTACCATGTTTTCCCTTATCTTCATGCCTGTTATCCCACAACAAAACCAGATCTCCAACATTGAAATCCCTAGGAGTGACCTTCTTATCAAACAACCTCTTCAACTTCTCTCTAAATCTGACATGCCTTTGGTGGGATGCTCTTCTTTCTTCATCCAGCTCAACAATATGATTAATCCTTTCTTCATATGGACTGACCTCTTGATCTTCAAGTTGTTGAACAAACTGAAATGAAGATAATTGTAGATGTAAGGGTAGCAGAGCTTGAGTTCCATACACCAACTCAAATGGGCTCTTACCAGTAGCTCTTTTGGCAGTGATTCTATCAGCCCAAACTACAAATTTCAGTTGTTCACCCCATTTTCTCTTGTTCAACTCCAAGGTTCTCCTAATGATCTTCAACAAGTTCTTATTGCTGGACTCAGCTTGTCCATTCCCTTGAGGGTTATAGTTTGAAGCATAAGTCAGATTGGTTCCATACTCCTTGCACATTTCCATCAAGGGCTTAGCTCTGAAACACATGGCATTATCAGCAACAATCTTTACTGGCACACCAAATCTGCATATGATGTGATTCAACAAGAAGTCCATAACAACTTGGTGTGTTGCTTTCTTGGTGGGGATTGCTTCTACCCACTTGGTGAAGTAATCTGTGGCTACAAGGATCCACTTATGTCCAGCACTAGAAGGGTCTGAAATCTCACCAATGAAGTCTATTCCCCATTGTTTGAAAGGAGCTTCAATTGATACAGGCTGCAAAGGAAGGGAGCCTGAAGCTTTCATTCTTCCAGAGAAATGCTGGCAGCTTTCACATTTTCTAACCAGCAGGGTTGCATCTTTGAAGAGAGTAGGCCACCAATAACCAGCTCTCAAAATTTTGTGTGTTATAACCCTTCCAAGCAAAGTGTCCTCCAAAAACTCCCCCATGGAAATCAGTAACTATTTTGGGAGCTTCATCTTCAGTTATACATTTCAAGAGGACACCTTCAGGGTTCTTCCAAGCCAGCCCAAAGTCAGTGATGATGTATTTTTGAGAAGCCAGCTTGAGGGCTCTTTTCTAATTTTTATTCAAATGATCAGGACAGCATAGGTGTCTGAGGTAAAATATTACATCCTTGTACCACTCAGAACTTACCAACTTCTCAAGAACATCTACCCTTTCTTCCTCTACTTCATTCACTTCCACAGTCTGCAAGTTGCTCTCAGCCATGAGCTTAGCAAGACCCAAACCTCTCACCAACTTTGTGGTTTGGATATCCATGTCATATTCCTGTAGTTTTTCACCCATCTACATCTTTTTCTTGAGATCTCCATCTCTGATAAGATGTCTTTTACCATGGTGTGGGGAACATAAGCAACAACTTTTGAACTTAAGATATAAGGCCTGAAAACCTTTGTTTCTTTCACCAAGGAAAATGCTTGTTTTTCCATGATTGTGTATTTTAACTCAGCAGCTTGTAAAGCCTTGCTAAAGAAGGCAATAGGCCTCTCAGCCCCATCTTCATCCTTCTGTAGCAAAACAGATGCAATGGTATTTTCAAAAGCAAAGGAGAAGATTTGGAAAGGCTTCTTGTAATTCAGAGCTGCCAAGATAGGTGCATGTTTCAATGTTTCTTTGATTCCTTCAAAATCCTGAATAACAGCCTCCTCCCATTTGATAACTTGGTCTTTCTTTAACATGCATGTAATAGGAAGAGTCAATTCAAAAAATTAGACACAAACCTTCTAATGAAATTGATCTGCCCAAAGAAGGATTGGATGCCCTTCTTTGTTCTTGGAATTGGAACCTTGTTGATTGCTTCTACCCTCTCAGGGTCAATCATGACACCAGCCTTTGAAACAATATGACCAAGAAACTTGGCCTTTTGCACCCCAAAATGACACTTCTTTGGATTGAGAGAAATTCCATATTCTCTACATCTGATCAACATTCTTTCCAAGTGCTGCAAGTGATCTTTTCTGCTCCTTGAAAACATAGTCACATCATCCTGATAAACTGCAATGAAGTCATTTATGTAACCAACAAAAGCAACATCCATTGCTCTTTGGAAGGTAGCTCCAGCATTCATGAGACCAAAAGGCATTCTTACATAGACATATGTTCCCCAAGGAGTGGTAAAGGTAGTTTTAAATCTTTCTAACTCCTTGACAACAACTTGGTTGTAGCCAAAGAAACCATTCAAGGTGGAAAATGATTCATATCCAGTCACTAACTGCAACATGTTTTCCATGTTTGGAAAAGGATAATTGTCTTTCAATGAAGCTCTATTTAGATTTCTGAAGTCTACACAAAGTCTGATATCTCCATTTTTCTTTCTGACTGGCACAAGGTTTGTAACCCAAGATGAATACCTTGTGGGCTGAATGATCCCTCCCTCCTTCAGTTTCTTCAATTCATCTTGCATTTTCATGGAGAGGAGTGGATTAATTGGCCTCTACTTTTTTCTGAAGGGCTTGGCATTTGTTTCAAGAGGAATCTCATGCTGAAACAAGTCCTCTCTGTATGCTTTCAGCTCTGAATAAGACCAAGCAAGACAGTCCTGATATTTCTTCAATAGTTGAACATAGGACTGTTTTTCCTCTTTGTTTAGATTGCTGCCCAACCAAAATTTTCTTGGTTTATCATTAGTTCCCAAGTTATGCTCTTCCACATCCCTTGAGGTAGACATGTTTCTATTGATGATGCAATCAACATTGTCAAAATTTGACTCAAGTGCAACAAGACCTCTAGGAATGGTGTTAGTTTTCAATTGGATAATATCATTTCCAAACAAAGTTCTCTCTTCCTTCAGTCACACACACCATTGGTTCCCAATCAATATTCTGATCTACAAACTCACCTTGATTTTGTAAGAACCTTTGCACTTGAGCATCATCATTAAACACTTACCAATGCTTGATGTTGTCAGGGACAGCTGGCCTAGTTAACACTTCAATATTGTACTCACAATAAGGTGAAATGGTGCAATTTCCAAATCTTGACCCCAACACTGCCAACTTGTCAGCAGCAACATTGAAACTTCTATCATGATGCACAATGTTGAAGGAATCAAACATCTCAATTAGATCCCAAACTGCATGTTTGTACTATTTCATCCACTGATTTTTTGTAGCATACAATTTTCTTATTTGTTTGACAACTAGCTCTGAATATCCTTTTGCAATGATGTCCTTGACACCATACTTCCATGCAATTCTCAGACCCAACAACAAGGCTTCATACTCAGCAATGTTGTTAGTACATTCAAAATTAAGCTTGAAGGAAAAAACAAACTCTTCCAAGCTAGGAGAAATCAGAATTATACCAGCACCATTTCCAAATTTGGAGCAAGCTCCATCAAATAGCAAGGTCCAAGGGGAACCTACCTATTCAAGGCACTTTGACTAATCCATCTTGTGTTCTTTTCCATCAGCAAACCCAACAAATTTATCAGCATCTACATCAGCAAACAACACCTCATAGGAAGCATTGTTGGGATCTTCAATAAGGTGTAACATCTTCTTTTCTCCATAGAGCTTGACAAGGCTGCCTTCAATGGGAATAGTGGAAAAAGACATGTCCATTTGAACAGTCCCACCAACACTTGCAGCCCACTTTCTTGACAAAAGCATACCCCATTTGGCAGGGCAATCAACAATCACAACATCAAGTTTCAAATTCTTACCCAGATAGGCTGCAAGTTGTACCACCAAACCCTTCACACAACCAACTGTCGACACTTCTCTTGAGTCCATGGGAGTACACTTTCCATAGGTTTTTATCACTTTGATATCCAACTCATTCATGACTTTTAGAGGCATGACATTACATGGTGCACTAGAATCAAACATACAATTGTGAAGTAGTCTATACTTTATGATCAAAGTTGTAAAGAATGGATCAACATTCAATTGGGAATCAACCAAGGATGTCCCCAAGTATACCTCAGGTGTTTCTCCAAGATCCTCTAATGCTGGTGGTGTTTCAAGGTCTGTAATGATTTGAGGAGGAGTTTCAACAACATTTACATTTCTACTTGGGGTACTCTTCTCCTCTTTCAATCCCAAGTACTCAAATGCTCTCTTCTTGTGCTCAGGAATCCTAAGCAACTCAATGATTGGAACACTCACTTTGATTTGGCTCAATACCTGGGCTATGTCATATGGAACATTCTTTGGCAAGGAAGCATTGGAAGGGAGACAAGTAGATTCATTAGATGGCATGGGATTCTTGGCAGCTTGGGCATGAGGAGGACTGTAATTTTTTCTTGGGACAACAGAGATTTTGGCAGGTGTTTCTCTTCTAGGAGATTCTTTGGGAATACTTGTAAGCAAGGGTGTTTTAGGTTTGGCTTGAGGCCCAACTCCCTTAACAACCTTGCTCCTAGTGTTATACTCTTTCTCTTGAGCCACAACAACATTCATTAACAATTGTCTATCTTCCTCCGAAGGGATACCACCATCATACTTCTTAATCATCAAAGCTCTTAAGTATTCAAATTCATTGTTAGGAATCTCAAAATCTTGCACTACATCTACCTCAAGAGTATGAGAGGGAAGAAGGACTTGTACCCATTTGATGCAATCCCAAAAGGTTGTAGCTATCCTTGCACTTATTACCTTAGTTGATGTTGCTCCTTCTTGTGAGCTTGAAGAACATCCCATCATGCAGATATCATCATCTGTACCATCATCATTATTAGCTTCACCATCTTGCTGGTCCACTTCACATGGAGGATGGGGTAGAAAACACCTATCACACCAATCAATATCAACAACTTCCTCAACAGCAACAACCCTAGCAGTTAGGGGATCAGGTAACACTCTTCCTTCACGTGCTTGAGGATGTCTATTTGTAGACCCCATGGGTCCTTTCCCTCTATCATCATATCTTTGATCACCCCTAGGATGATTGGAAAATCTGTCATGGTTTTGTGCTTTTTGTTGACCTTGTGAAGTCTGCCCAATTCCCTTCTCTGCCCAGGCTAACTTGTATGAGATTTCTTTGACAGCCCCTACCAAATTTTTCACAACCTCCTCCAAATCAACACCCTTGCTAGCTTGAGGTTTTTTAGGGTTTATCAACTTTACACCATCTCTCTTGAGAGGTTTCCCAATGGCCTTAATGTTATTTTCAATCTGCAGTGCCATGGTGAAGGCCTACCTCAAATTAGTAGGGTTCTTGTCTCTTAGGTAATAGGCTGCCTTCTTATCAAATGCATCTGCATATTTGATTAAACAAGACTCATCACATGGCCTCAAATTAATAGGAATCTTCTCAATGTTTTGTTAAATCTTGTGTTAAATTCATACACTGATTCATTTGGGTTCTTCTTGATATTTTCAAATTCAGACAATAGAAACCTAGGATCAATTTTGTCATCATATTGCAATCTGAATGCATTCTGCATTTCAGTCCATGAATCATTAGAATTATTTGGCAAGAGCCTTGTACCAATCCCTAGCATCCTCCTCTAAAGTGTGGACAAACAATTTAATGTACACATCCTCAAATCCAATTTCAAAATCCTCCATCATATTAATAAAGAGTTTCAAATGTTGATCACCTATTATGGCATTATTCCCTTGGAACTTTGGCAATCTACTTCTAACATCCTGAGGCACAGCATTAGGATAACCATCCATTCCCCTAAAATTTATTGGGCCAAAGGTATTGACCACAAATGGAGGCCTAGGTGGAGGCTGAGCCATGTTGTCTGGTGGAGGTGATCTTGGGGGTGACACAAGCTGATGAGGAGTGCGAGGTCTTTGGGGCTCAAGAATGTGGTTCACAAGATTGGTATTCTCTAGGTGCTGATTTTCTTGGAAAGTTTTACTAGAATTGAAACACACAGGTGCAGATTGAAGAAGGAACTCACCAGGTACAGTAGAAGGACCTTCACTAGTTGAAGTAAACAAGTTTATGAGAAGATTTCTTGAATCAGAATCACTGGAAGAAGAGTGATAATCCTCTATTAAAGGTTGATCTCTCTCACCAATGGATATTCCTTTGCTTGATGTCTGACCTTCAACAACCTTCCAAACTTTTCTCTCCTCTAAAACTGTCTTTCCAAATTCTTGAAATAACTTTCTACTTGGGTCTCTCTTGAAGAGAGATCTTCTTCCTTCCAGTTTTGCAGAGATTAGCAACAACACCAAAAAAAAATGACAGAAAGCTAAGACACTAGTATTTATCAAGATCAAAACAACATGGAGTCACCACTAAGGACTTTCACCCTAGTTGTGCAAATGCACTAAAATACTCTGTCAAATACCTATCAACACTGAAAATCTTGCCAAACTTTATAGATCAGACCTTCCTTTTCTTGAATCTATCAACCACAAATGCAAATGAAGTGCAACTACTACTGGAAACTGATAAAATTGTAGACAGAGTTTGAAACCTTTGCATACACCTTACAAATATGAGTATAGAATGATGCTTTAACAATATATTTGCAGACAGAACTTGTAAGAGACATTACTAGGGTTTGATATGCATTCAAATATTTCAAATATGTATGCACATGGATCAGATTGAACTAAGAATGTCCCTGGTAATGACGCCACTGGTGTTGACGGGCTCAAAAGAATATGAACTGGCAAATTAGTCTGGATATTACATTGGTACCCAAATTTGTTCTCCTTTTTAGTCTAAGAAGCATCAAAGATATGGCATGAAGCTTGAAGACAAATGGATCATGGTGTGTGTCATTTTGTAGCCAGGGATATGATCTAACTGGCACTCAGATTTGTGGAGAGATGGATAGCACTCAAATAGGACTTGATCTTGTCCTAACTATTTTAGGTTGTGCCTTTCAACCAAGGTAAGAGAACCTATTTTGTAACCCTCAAATGGTGAAGGAGATGAAGATATCCCTCAATTTGTACAAATAGTATGAAAAGGGCCTTGGGAAAATATGATCAACACTCCAAATCTGACTTTCACAAGTTGTCACTTCCAGATTATGGAGATACTTTCAATGCAAGGCAAGGGTTACTGAAGACATTTTGAAATCCTGATCTGTTCTGCATACTTTAGCAAATGGATTTTGATCTTCTGTGGGTATACAGGTCAAAACAGGGGTAAAACAGGGTAGGATTAGTTATTTTGAATGATTTTTTGGGTGGGAGTTTAGATAAGACAAACCAAGGTCCACCAGACTCTTTGAGGATTTCAGCAAAATATGGAGAAACTTAACAGCAGAAAGTATCAAAATGGTTAATCATCCCTTCAACCAGGATATGTGCATCAAATGGAGGCCCAGATCTACACTTTTCCACACAATATTTGATCATCTATCACAAAATCTTGAGTTAGAATGAACCAATGAAGCATTTAGCAATCACTATTTAATCATGACCTAAGGTGCACCCAAAGGTTTACAAACAATCTCTGAAGTCAAGGAAGGTAAAGTGATTTTAAATTTGTTTATCTCTTTATCAGATGAAAGCTCTTCTGAATGTGAGATTGCAAATGCCACTAAACTAATCACAAGAAATGAGACCATGTATGATCAAGAGAGATTTTAAACACAAGACTGCAATAGGAAACAAGAAACACAAATTTGAAATGCATTCTGAAATGTAAGCATTCACATATTTTTCCCAAAGACAACACAGAATAACTCAAAAATGATCAGATTTATCAGCAGGGGAATGTTTTGAAAAACAATCTCAGAGCTTGTTAATGGCTATACATGTGTAACCAACTTAACATGATTTGAAATCTGATACAGAGAGAGTTACATGAGTTTCTCAAGTGGTCACTCAGAGAATGGGCTTCTTCCTAGATTTTCCCGTGAAATTTTTAGTTTTCCAGGATTTTTTAAACTCTTCCAACCCTTTGCATGAAAAATTCATGCAATATATAGCTTTCAATCTCCTTCGAGCCTTCTTTCCCAAGAAAATAATATGCCAAAGGATCAAATTTGTTACAAAAATTTCTCATGATTCGCAGACAGGGACGTTTAACAGAACACATCCAAAAAGTTACCAGTTGTCTCAAAAAGAGATGAATCATTGCAAAATTCACATCATTATCCATTGTGGAGGCATGTTTTTCATCTTCAAAGCATGCAGACCCCCTTCCTTTCATTATTTCATCCTTATCCCTCCAAAATTTGACTCTGCAACTTTTGGATTTGATATTTCACGTTTTTGGACGGGTTAGGGAAAAAATTCATTTCAAAAACATCTCTGATCTTCAAATTGATCCTCAAAACCGATTGCATTGGTCCTTGAAGGCAAAAACGACATGAATTTGCCAAAAAATTGGTGAAAATTGATGCAAAAATCACATCTCCAAGCTTCCTGGAGCTCAAATGGCGGCCAAACTGAAAAATGCACAGTTACCGTTGATCTTCCTTTATCCTTTAATCTGAGCCCTCCACGTGTCACAATGTGATTGGAAATGGGCTTGGGATCACTTTTTGACATTTTAACACTTTTGGAAAAATGTAAAAATTTGACATTTTTCTCTGCCCCTCCGCCCTTTGAAAATGAGCTTGACACGTGTCCCAATGTGGGTCCCATTGGAATCGCGACTGATTCTACACATTTCCACCTTTTTTGGAAAAAAGGAAATTTTTCCAAATTATCTCCGTGGACCCGCATCTCTGATTTTGTCCCTGACACGTGGTGCAATATGACTGGATACGGAGTCGTGGCTCAATTTTAAACATTTTGCCTCTTTTTGGAAAAAAGGAAAATTTTCCATTTTTCCTCCGTGGCTCCGCCCTCCCGCAGGACACGTGTCCTCACTTGATTGGTTGTGGGGCAGTGCTCTTATTTATATTTTAACAACATTTTCCACAAAGGAAAATTTTCACCATTTCCTCCACACTCCCGCACCTCCGCCTTTCCCTACCACGTGGCGATTGCTGATTCACTGCGGGCTTACGTTCCTCCTTTTAATTTTATGCCTTTATGCCAAAAAATGGGAAAAAATCTCAATTTTTCCTTAAGGCCCAAAGTTCTGCCTCTGATGCAAACGTGACACGTGTCCACCTATGACTCACTGCAGAGTTCCGATTGTTTTGTGACTTTAATATTTTAACCAAATAAAGTCAAAAAAATTCAAAAGAACCCGACCACCTGCAATCCCGTCCTTGGCTCTGAAGCCACCACGTGTTCCATTCTGATTCATTGCGGGCCCTAGGCATTTTCTTTGCACTTTAACTCTTTTTCCAAAATGCCTTAAGGCACAAAAAGACCCACTGCTTCTCATCCAATCAAAAGAGGACACGTCAGCAACATTAGAACCAATCAGAGTAAAGTGGAGCCATGGGACCAAATTCACCCTTTTGCCAAAAAAGCAAAAAGTGATAAGTTAAAACAATTTTCCGCTGTCCCTCGGCCAATTAGAACAAGCCACGTTGCCGATGAATGCTGAAGAAGAAATTGATGGGAAAATGAAGCCCGTCTGACCGTCAAAACACAGAAAATGCCAGGGATGCCCTAGAATTCGATTTTTTCACTAAGGATGACAAATTTCTTGAAATTGAACCAACTGAAACATGTTTTCAAAGCATTTTTTTATCATGGAATTGGATTTTCAATGGCATACAAGTGCAAATCGATCAATTTTAAACTTCCACGATCAGGCAAAAAGGAAAAAAATAGTAGAGCCCGCAGATTTTGGAAAAATTAGGGCACAAAACAGGGCACACATGTAGATTTCTTTCAAATTGGGGTAAAAAAACAAGTTTGTGAGAATTTCAAGGCATTTCAAGCAAGAGGGGAAAAGTTGCAAATCACTAATTTGAGAGAATAACATTCCAGAGCACGCGAAATGAAGGAAAAATTTAGGGAAAAACAGTGCAAGCTCAAAAAGGGCACCAACATATAGAAAAAAGAGTATCATATTAATGTGGTGAAATGACATAACAACTGATTTATAGGATCATATGAAACAATTGTTAACACCACATAAGATACATGTGTTAGTCTGTTAGTTCAAAAGATAGAAAATACACTATGTATGTAATCAAACATAAAAAGTAAGTGAAATGACAATATAATGAAATAATAGAACATAGTTTGTTTGGAGGGTTGTCCCTAGAAGAAGTACATTAGGAACCATGATACATCCCATAATCATGTATCAATCTGTATGTCCTACATCATGCTCAATATACCCTATGAAAGAATGTGTGTAAAGAAGAAAAAGGATATCTATAAAACTGTTAGGAATATTCTATTAGTGCTCACATTATTAATATTTGGTTTATTTTTACGTTTTTTAGTATCTTAGTTTATATGTGAAGTAGTTAATAAACAATTGAGCACGTATATAGGAAAATGTGATATATTTGTTGGACGGGTAGTTGAGGTAGTTTCCTAGATTCTAGGGTTGTATAAGCCTATATATATGGAGATATGTATGTTGTGTTTTTACTTGGAATGAATTGGATGCAATATCATTATTCCGTGAATTTTTATTGTGTAAATATGGCCTCAAGATCTCACTTGGTACCAGATCGATGTCAATTAAGGCATGAGAGATTTTTTGTGAGCAATTTAGATATAGTCCAGGTAGTTTGTAAAAGTTATTGTATTGTGCATCTATGTGAACGTGGATAGCCTGTGCTCGTTTTTGGTCAGATTAATTGTCTCATATGTCAAGTCCATGTGCCATCCATCTACCAGCTCATATGATTTGATCATCATTAGGCTTGATATGTCTCTACAGGAATTTGTTTTTTGATTTGGGTAAAGGTTTAACACTTATATTGAAGGTTTTTCTATTACAGTCTCTCCGTGTATTTTGTTCTTGCATATAGCTTCAAGATACTAGTCGATACTCAGGAAAAACACGAATCTAGATCCATTCATCATACGTGAAGTCTAATTGATTCTCTAACTATGCTCTATTGAGATATTTATGACTATTCACTGCCGAAGACTCATATGTGGTGGAATATTCAATCTTAACCAGTCACCTTGTGTTTTGCATTGAATTATTTTTTATTTGTGCCAGAAACACTTGCTTCATCCTGTCGCGTTGGACAAAGAGGAATAAATTTTGACACTCGGCTCAACTCTCTATGTCCATAAAATTCCACGTGGATAACAATTTGCAATGAGTTTGGCAGACATGCTGCATCAATTTTGAATTGATTTGTCTGAAGCAAAGGCGACACCCTCTGCACGAACACGTCTCTTTTATTAACCATGACTGGGCATTCCATTATTCACATCTGTGCATCCATCTTCATAAGATTATCTGTTTAGTACAGATATAACTGTTAATCAATATGGGTGTGATTTTTTCTTTGGTTGCATTACCTTCTACATGCTGTGACTTGGAGAATATTTTAGTTCCGGTGAGTTGTTTCAAATCTCCACGTTTGCATTTCACATCTCCTGATTTAGTTCATTCAAGCTACGGTTCTACTTTTGTTGGAGAATCCACCAAACTTTAGCCGACTCAGTCTATATGCCTTTCGTCTTATCATTGTCGAGAGTATTTACTGTGTTGTTACAAGCCTTGTTATCGGTCCAATGGACTTATGTCTTTTAGTGTTTTTTCATTAATAAGCATAAGTTTAGAGTCTTTAGGTCACTTAGGATCTAAAGTATTTAATTCTTTTTATCAAACTCAAAGTCTTGTCGCTAGTCAATGTTTTATCGTGTAGTGAAAATTAATACTCAAATTACTTTTTGAATTCAAAATTTTGGTACATGGTTAAAGTAAAAAAATCCCTTAATTGTTATAATTTTCATTTTTAGAATTGATGACAATTAGTCGGGTTCTATTTTGGTGCAACTAGTAGGTCAAAAGGTAATCTCATATTGTTATCAAAAAGGTCATTTTAGGATTCTTATTGTTGTTGTGGTGTCAATAATTGTTAAAGTAGTAAAAATAAATAAAAAATTGCCTTACGAACGCATTTTCGGTGTTATCCGATGTTTGGAAAATAAAAATTTCACATTACGAGAGGGAAACTATACTAATAAATATAATGTGGAAATCATTGAGCGTCATGATCACAATCCACTGAGTTAGCAACACATACACTGGAGGATGGAGGCATAAGAAGATGGAGGACAATCAACGTCCTCTCGTCAGTCGCAAGCGACGAGGCCACAAAATTAGGTTGTGTCATAAGTTTTTTTAGTTTAGTGATTGATTTCCAGTTGTATCGAGTGTTTCAGTGTTCCAGTTTTCAATAAGTGGAAATTTCACATTATGGGGGGGGGGGGGGGGGGGGGGGGGGGGGGGGGGGGGGGGGGGGGGGGGGAACATGACATCAATGTTCCATTTCCATTCAGATTTCTTATTCAGTTTGGTGAGCAATTTTTCCTATGTTAATTCCTTGATGTGAATATATTGTGGAAATATGAAAGCATAAAGGAAGAAGTAGCATCATGATACTTGAAGAGGATGAAAAGGGGTTCATACCTGGAACAAGGGTTTCTTTTTGGTGGACAAGGGCCCATGTTTGATGAACAAGGGTTCATATCGGATGATAAAAAGCTCATACCGAGGTTGTTGGTCAGCCTTTACAAAACCATCGGTGAGCCAAGATCATGAGCATGCATGAGCGAAAGGCTACAAAATAAGTGTTTTTTTTCTCCCATGTTCACACTGGGGGGGGGGGGGGATGTTAGGAATATTCTATTAGTGTACACATTATTAATATTTGGTTTATTGTTACATTTTTTTTTATCTTAGTTTATATGTGAAGTTGTTAATAAACAACTCACGTATATAGGAAAATGTGATATATTTGTTGGACGGGTAGTTGAGGTAGTTTCCTAGATTCTAGCGTTGTATAAGCCTATATATATAGAGAGAGATATGTATGTCGTGTTTCTACTTGGAATGAATTGAATGCAATATCATTATTCTGTGAATTTTTATTGTGTAAATCTGGTCTCAAGCTCTCACTGAGAAGGATAAATGACATGTATAATATAAATTGATAACAATGTATGCTAGATAAATAGGTCTTGATTTTTGTGTTTATGAAAATACGTGATTTTTTTTTCTTTTTGTGATCATATCGGTGTTTTCAATGATTTTATTGCATAACTATGTATAAAAAAAGGGATAGCATAAAATCTAATTGATGAGGACCTACGAAGGAGATGAAACAACTACCAAATTTCATAGAGATTCAGGCCTCAAATGGGCTAAAAAATGTGACTCAAGTGTTAATGGAACAATGGTAGTAATATGTTCCAAAGAGGGCCTAAAAAAGAGAAATGCATAACAATGCAATGAACAATATATTTTGTATGACATATGTTTGTTAGACTAGGAGAATAAGAACTCCTTGAAGACCTGTGAGTAGATGTGGAGTGATGTTGTGTACGAAAGGATTGATGGGGCATCCTATGAGAATGTAAGCCAATAGAGGAAATATGTGTGGAGAAAGGGATAGTTGGAGGTAAAGGAAAACTAGAGCTATAATAATCAAGAGTATAACCAAATTACTATCATAATACCTAGGAGGACTAGAGCTACGTGAATAATTTTGTGAATACAAGGACCTATCAGAAGACTTAGGAGGATTAGAGCTATATGAATAAGTGCGTGAATCAAAATAATTATCCATAGGTGTATTAGGAGAAAATGCAGAGACTGTAAGAGCATGAAAAAACATGCTAGGGTAAGGAGCTTCAAAACTAATACCTTGAATTGTAAAAACCTATGGATTATGAATGAACTTGATACACTAGTGAATAACTGATGGGATAGCCTTAAGAGTATGTAATCAAGGGAAATCGAGATATAAGGTACCAAAGCTAAGATAAATAGAAACAAAGAATGAAACTGGTGTGGTAATAGGACCAAAAATGATAGGTAACATGATACAAAGATAACGAGGATCAAAATCATATGTAATATTTCAAGAAGATATACTAAAAGATTGAAGAATTGACTAGATACAAACATAATATTTGTTGTGTTGGTCAACCAATACACCGTGTATAAGTACTTGATGAATAGAGACAATAATATACAATGTATCATAAATAAGCATGTCATCTATATTAGAGTCATTGAAAGTAATGCATGGTGTAGAAGGTCATATAAGAGTAATAGTACTAATCATAGCATTTAAGGGATGATCATAAAAGGGCAGTGGTGGTACTACATAATGAAAATTATGTACTTCAGAAGTAGATGTATCAATTATATGCTTAGGGAGAGGATCATAGAAAATTTTCATTTTATAATTTTTGTTTGTTGGCTTAAAACATTCAGTGGGCTCATTCCATTAAATGGTGTTAGTGTCAATAAAATCATGAATAACATGAAGAAGCTTTATGAATTTATCTGTATAATGTCCAATACATCAATGATAATTGTAATGGAATTTGGCATAAAAATTATTACTGTAGGCTTGCTCATATCAACCTCATATGGTTGAGGGAGAGACACAAGATTGCACTCAAGTAATTGTTTTAAGAAAATATGAGGAGCACATGGTAAATGTGTAAAATGTCGCCGTGTGGGTTATAACTCTAGCTTAGTAAGTTGATAATAACATTGACAATATCTTTACTAGAATCCTTGACATTATTAGTCTTGCTTGTAAATGTAGATTTACTATGAAATTTGGCATTAGATGTATTGGGAGTACTAAAAACATACTTGAGCTTATTCATATGTAATAACTTAGCTTTGCATTCTTTTAGTGTATGAAAAAGATAGTCAAATGATCTAAATTTTTCAAACATGACCGATTCTGGCAAAGGAGGAAGCAAGCTTTTTTGTAAAAAGTGTCTTGTATTCACTATCAGTCAAGATATTATTCATCTTTGTAAGCATCATTTGATAATGCAAGACATAATCATTGATATGTTCATTATATTCTTGGGATAGCTTGGATTTTTTTACATAAGAAATCTTATCCCAAATATTCATAGAAAAGAGTGCCAGAAAATACTTTTTCAATGTAGTAAAAGAGCACATAAAATGTGTGGGAGATCATATAACCATTACAGTACAAAGTCTTTAAGAATCTTAGGAAATAATAAAAATTTCAAAAGATGCTTAATCGATGCATGCCACATGAAATGATCTAAGATGTGCCACATGAAATGATCACCATTACCATCATAGATAAGAAGTTTAGGTGTAAGAAAAAGGCCACCTTAAGAGCTAGTGGATTATGTAGTAATTGAGTAGAGTCTATAGTATGAGGGTAATGGGACATACCTTGTTGCAATTATAAGATTTTATCTTCTAATGTGTGAACAAGGGTCTGAAGAGATTGTGTCCGAGAGGAAGAAACATGCTAGCCGTTAGATATGGGAAGTGTAGTAGCAATAATAGTTACATGAATAGGCATAAAAACATTGTTATTTGGAATATTAGGTTCCATTGATAATGTGGACACCATAGATGCATGTATATTATATGTCTCTAAGCTAGACAATAGAGCATGTTTAAGTTGATCTAATGTAGTGTATAATAGGATATCCATGTTAGCGGGATTCTCTTGTTAAAATTATGTGAATTATTGGGCAACATCATCAGTAAGGTCCCGGTTATGATTTCCAGAGTGAGTATTGGAATTATCACCTTATGCATGGTCAACATTAATAGTCAAAATATTATTAGAAAATATATCATCATGGACTTGGGAACAAGAGTGGATAGGGGTGGCATGGGAATGAGAAGATGTTGGCAAGCCACATAGATACTAATAATGATCTCAGAGAGTTGGCATGATAAAACACAATATCCAAATACAAATAAAAAATTAAAAACCCTAGGACCACCAAGGGTTTAAAACACAATTTTCAATTCAAGAGTCAGGTTCACCAAATGTTATCACCCTTTTTAAGATTTGTTTTAGATTTACAAATAACGAAAAAGGAATGAAATAGAAGATAAGAGGGGTTATTATGATTAATTAACTTATGAAATTAATCATTCAATATCAAAAAAACACTTTAATACTTGCAACAAATGTACATGATACAATACAAGTTCACAAACAAAAGGGATTGAGTGCACTTAACTGATTATAGATGATTCTGGAATGATATGAATGATGGAACATGGAGATCTAGACTTGAGAGTCCCTTGATAATAAAATTGAGACCTAAGATTTTCCTAGGTAATACCTTACAGTAGGGTTAAGAATGTCAGTACAGTCTCGACCTATTTGTACGCTATTGACCCTACCCATAATTATGATCTTTAACTTTATGGTTTTTTCACTTGTATGGATATCTTCATCGCTCTCTGTCAGTCCTTATCAATCACACTATGAAGGCCTCTGAATGTTCTTTTCAATCTTTCAAACCCTTACCTTGGATGAGAAGTCCTAAAAAATAAATATTAGATGGGTTGTGGGTACCACGTGCACCACTAAAATTGGCAATACTCTGAAAAGGCTTCAAACTACATGTCATTCTCCACCTAGCACGTGATATCTAGCTATAGTGAAATTAGATTTGACATAATTCCTTTGAAAAACCTCAACTTAAGTTTTTCTCTTGAAAATATAATTGAGAGTGAATTAGAGTACTTGCAAATGTGGGAAGAAATCCCCTAGATCTAGTGGTAGATTTAGGCTTGTAGATGCTACTGCCCTAATGAATGTGCAAAGCTATTTATGGAGTGTAGGGAGCCTTGGGTGCCTTTTTTGCTAGCTCTTGCAATAAGAGTCCATAAGAGTGCTAGATTATCCAATGAGGTGAGTTTCAATTGCTTATATGTATGTTTCTTAAGGTGATTCAAGTTACAAAGTTCAACTGATGAGGAGTAAATGACCCAAAGCATAATGTGAAACTGAAAATTTGGGTTCAAATTTAGCAAGGGGAAAAAATACACTAGGTTCAGGAACGTATGGATGTTCCTACCCCTATTGTACATTTTTTGACCCTATAGAGAGAATCCGAAGTGTGAATTTTAGAAGCTGACAAACAAAAATTCATAATAGATTTCATGCACTTAATTCTAAAATACTATTGACAGATGAGTTTGCCTGATCAAGGAAGCTAAACAAGAGACCTAGAGATGTAATGGATGAGAATGGGTAAAGTGTAATTATTTGAGAAAGAGATAAGTTCCAAGACTAGCAGTTTCAAAGAGTAGAATAATCAAATTTGAGTGTCTACACATATTTCACATTAGATGAAATTATATTTTATTCATCATGTATATAAAACATGATTATTTATTTATACTTATTCGTCTTGCATTTCGATGTGCACATTTGATATGTGGGTCATACTCACCTATAAAATTTACCACACTCATTTATCCTCCTTAAATCACCATATTTTTACCGTGACCATTACATAATTACCAAGAATCACCACATATAGTTCATTATAAAATTAGATAGGTTTGGTTATGATTATGTTACACACCCAAAATATTGAACCTATAGATACAATTTTTTGGTAATTTAGCTCTTGATAATGTCAATATTTACTTAATCCCTTTAATCATGATTTGTGAGTCTATACTAGGATGAATCACTATATCATAGTCCATCCTTGGTCCTATTACAAAGATTTATCTCTTCATTGCATTTCTCAACCACATATAGAAATGCTCATATTAGTCACAAATAGTCCATCACTCCTAATTATCATGCATAAAGCTCCATAACATTATCCCTTACTATTGGGCCAAATCATTCAACATAACCAAACCATTAAATCCTTTAATTATAGGTAGAATGGTCATGTCCTTGACCTAGAAACCAGTTTTCCAATTTGTATATATTTTATGGGTTAAAATATCCACTCTAGTTTAGTCTTAATGTAAATTCTATCTGTAGAACCATATATAAGAAATTCTAAAACAATCATTTACTCACCTACCACTCAACTTACATTCTCAAGAGATCTTCAAGTACAAATTGCTTAAAATACAAGAAAAACTATTAGGGAACACACTAGAAGAAGCCCATGCACATTTTTGAAGAACTCTAAACTAGGTCCATGTGTCAAGCTTCCCAAAATAAAGATCCTAAAAAGCCATGCCAAGTAAAAGCAAGCTTAGTCAATATAATGTAATTATCAATTGTTTAAGTTATAAAAATATAGTTGCATCCATGCAATATTATGTCACATATTTAGGTACAGAAACACATGAAGTTTTTGGCCTCTTCATAATAGTGGTAACATAACCAGGGAAATATTTAAGGAACCCACCTGAAAAAAAATTAAAGAAATTGTGGCGAATATGGTCGGAACTAGATTCGCTAGTTTGGAAAATTATCTAAAATAACCGTTCGTGGCATTGGTGAAATATCATATTTTTTTGAAGGAAATTGTATATGGAGTGATGAATGAAGGATAATTCATTGACAAAAGATACTTCTTCTACAAAACACATTTTAAGTCCAACTGGAGGCCTTCCACATGTTCCCCTTGAAAGGAACGATAAGAAGATTGTTCCAAGATGCAATCTTTGATAATAACACACCACATTAGATTTTAAAAACATAAGAGCTAAAATACCATATATGGAAATCCATCATAATCCATAATGCTCAATACAATACAATACAATACAATGACATGAATTAGTCAATAAAAAAGATGTACATATAGGGAGGGAAGTACAACTACTACCTAAATAAGTGGTGAAGAACTCCCACTAACTGATATTGGTAGTTAAGTTAACTGCAGAATACTAGTAAGCTAACTCCACATAACTGAGAAGCTAACTCAACACAACTAGTAAGCTAACTCCACACAACTAGTACACCTGAGCAAGCTAACCCGACAAGTGTAGGACTAACAAAAGTGCAAGAACTATCCTAATAAATAAATAAAAGGATAAATAATAACCTACACTAACACCCTCTCGTAAGCATAGCTTAGGTGGGTGAAAAATAAGGTGGGTCTCGACAACAAGTCCTGATGAGGTACCCACGTACAATAACTAGTAAAATTAGACACTGTAAGGTATCCAAAACTGGTAATAAAAAGGTAGAGAGAGAAAAATCCCACTGTAAGATATATTTAGAAGGTCGGTTCCAAAAATGCGTATAATACTGAAGAAGTTTGGTGCACATTGTGGTTTGAATCCACTACTCGATCATAGAACTCAAAAACAATTGACACTGGGCTTCACTAGAATAACTCCATACAAGGAGCTTGTTAATGGAGTGATGTCAAAAATGCAAAAAAAACACAAAAAATAATTGTATCAAGTGTTAAAAATAGGTGTGCCATAATCCAAGAAAAACCAAGGCAACAAGGCAAAGACACAAGATCCAAATAAATAGGAGTGCCACGATCCAAGAAAAGCCAAGGTAACAAGGCAAGGACATAAAATACGAAGAAGAAAGATCAACTGCTATAAATAGGTGTGTTACGATCCAAGAACAATAACCAAGGTAACAAGGAAATGACACGAGATCCAAATAAATAAGAGTTCCACAATCCAAGAAAATCCAAGGTGACAAGCCAAGGACACAAAACTCGAAGAAGTAATATCAACACGTAACTAGGCAAAGACACGAAACCCAAATAATCAGTATCAACACCACACCCTCTCATACTGCTGAATGCGTAGAGTGACACCACATATCTGTATGAGTTGCCAAAAGTAACTACACGAACACTGAAAAAATAACACTATGCTTCACTAGAATAGCTCCCCAATAAGAGAGACTATTAACATGCCAAAAAAAAGTGTCGAAAATACAGATCCAAATTATCTCAACAAATAAGAGAGATATAAATGTATACACCCATAGATACAAGAATGCAACACCCAAAAGTTTAGAACGTCGGGCTCAACCAAAATTGCGTCCACAAGTGATTACAACACCCTCCCAAAATTGGTACTTTATAATTAAGTACATGTAAATATTACAATGATTAAAATACCTTTTACATTTGAAATAGGTGTATAAAAATTTCACTAATGCGTAGATCTTGAAAAAATACACAATTTCAAAAAAATAATCACCTTAATCTGAGCTATGGATCAAAAGTTATGAGCTCTAGAAGGTTTTGCTATTAAAATAATATTTTAATGCTGATGTTTTTATTTTAAAAAGGTACACATAACACCCAAATGTCCAAAGGGTAAAAGAGTACATCCACATGATACAAGCCTGCACCTAGAGGATAAACCTAAATGTTCAGAGGGTAAATCATTGTATTCGGAGGGTAGATGTCTATATCCAATGGGTAAACGAATGCACCTAGAGGATACAGATATGTGTCAAGTGGATAAAAGACTACATCCAAAACAAAAATATCTAGAGGGTAAAAGAATTCATCCGGAAGGTACACGCTTATATCCAATGGATAAAAGAATGCACTGAGAGGGTAAAAATTTGCATCAAGTGGATCAAAAAGTGCATCCAAAACAGAAATATCTAGAGGTTAAAAGAATACATCTAGAAGGTACCTACTTATATGAAATGGATAAAAGAATGTACCCAGAGGGCATAGATCTGCATCCATATTTGACTGTCTCAAAACATGGTCTAGTTTACAGTCGATTCTAGGGTTTTGACACCTTCCATATCCAATGGCGTACTCTATTTTGCATAAAAATGCATGTTGCAGAAATGTGCTAAAAATTTCTGAATATATGAAAATAATAAACCCTTGCTTGCAAAGAAAAACTTACAGATGGATGTCTACATCATCTATCACTCTGATACCATGAAAGAAATGATAATAATATTTTTCTAAACTACAATATTAGATGATAATAGCACACCACATTAGATTTGAAAAACAAAAGAGATAAAATACCATATATGGAAATCCATCATAATCCTTAATGGTCAATACATTACAATAAAATGACCTGAAATACTAAATAAGAAAGATATACATATAAAAGGAGGGAAGTGGAACTACTACCTAAATCAGTGGTGAAGAACTCCCACTAACTAATACTAGTAGTTAAGTTAAATCCAGAAGATTAGTAAGCTAACTCCACATAACTGAGAAGCTAACTCAACAAAACTAGGAAGCTAACTCCACACAACTAGTACACCTAAGCAAGATAACCCAATAAATGTAGGTCTAACACAAGTTTAAGAATTATCCTAATAAATAAATAAAAGGATAAATAATAAACTACACTAACATCCTTGACTATCACTCTTCCTCACCTAACCGTGGACCTGAAACCTTACTGAATTGGTTCATTTCATTGGCTTAGATTCCACATAATGCCTTTTCCTTCATGATGCTCAGAGTCTTGCCACATGTCTTCCTGATATCCAATTCTGGGTGTTAGGGATCATTTTGCATACATTTACACTCAGGTTCCCGGAATGGGTGATACTTGGCAACTCCTCATGTGTCGAGGCTTATCATAAGCTTTAACGACTTCCTAGGTAGTTAGCGGAGTCTTTTAAATTTGGTTCTTCTAAAGGTTTAACAACTTCCAATCTAGATCTGTGTGTGTGTGTGTGTGTGTGTGTGTGTGTGTGTGTGTGTGTGTGTGTGTGTGACGAATTTAATCAAATTTCAAAAAAATCCTACACATGTTAACGAATGAGACCAAATGAATAGGAAGGTTCCATAGTTTTCTTGGTGATCCAAGAATGTTTTAAATCCTTGACTCATCTATCACACGACGATTCAATAAAAAATATATATTGGGATTGGAGATCCACTGATTATTCACACTGGAAAAATTATTGTTTTTGGAATTTCTGGGTGAAACGTGGTCACTGCCATGGTCGTAAAAATGTCCAAATTCATATTCCAGAATTCTTACTTTTAGCCAAATTACGAATATTAGGCACTAAAAGTTTCCCTGAACATAACTACTTTATGAATTCTTCTTCAACCCACATACTAATTGTTTTACATGGTTTTTAATGAATATTAGGATTTTAGGTCAAGGTGGTTGATTTCATAGGATTTTACACAAAAGAAAGACCTAATATTATGTAGTGAGCCACATACTAGTTGTTCACAAAGGTCATAAAAGTTATATATCCTCATTTTCAACCCAAGCAAAACCATTCGAGAGGAAGAAACAAATAACTAATTTGTTCCTATAAAAAATGGTTTTTCCCTTCAACATAGAACATTTCTAGAACCATAGATGAAGAATCAACAAAAAATTTCATCCATCTATGACAAACATATTACTTTCTAGACAACTTAAAAATATGATTCCATTCTTGTTGATTTATATATCTATTTTGGAACAAGTTCCAATTGAGCTATCTTTCAATACTTGAATTTTTTTTTATATCAAAATGTGCTTAATTAATAATATTAATATACATCTTGTTTCTAACCTTGTTGAGCCCACATTTTGGCTAAATATAGATATTTTTCCTAACTATACATTTTGGGAAGAGTGTAAGGCCTTTTGTTCAAATATTGAGGAAGCACAATACCTACAAGATTTTAGGATCCCTGGGTTTGGTACATGCACTTGTTAAGAAAAGGGTATGAAAATTAGAGCATGCTTATAGCATTTAGAACAATCATAACTATCATTATAAGGATTATGGGAAAACACCAAGGATGACGTGCATGAGAGGGGATTAGACAAGGCATCATTGAATTGGTGTGTGCTAAATAGTTAATTGATATACCTAAAACACATGACATGGGAAAATGGGTTTTTTCATTTGACGCACATGAGGTCCAGTTGACACTTAAGATAGGTGACATGCATGGAAGACCCAAATGACCTTAAAGACACCTATCATGCATAACTATGCATGAAAAAGAGAAGTAAAACTGTTGACACATCTAATATGTTGTCAAACATAGATATGGAGTTTCCAACAATATAAGATCAACTAAATAAGTACTACATATATTAACAAAAAAATTGGAGTGATTTTTTGTGCCCGCGCTCCCTATATTTCTAGTTCAATCATTATAAACAAGTACTTGAAGGCCTATTGTCATGCAAATGTGTAACAAGAAAATTCCCAATCTTCAAGCAAGACAAGCATACCCTACTTGAAAATTTTCAGCCCAAAGGTCATTATGAGTCCTCCTTCATATAACCCTAATCCACGAGTCATTCCTATCCCATCTATCTGAGTAGTCTAATGCATCGTGTTGGTATGCCTATAGGTGATTTAGGGGTATCTAGTCTTTTCAAATTCTTTCAAGACAAGATCCATCAAGACATGCCTTTCTACAAGCTTTAGGAAAATCTATTCCCTAATCTTCTTCAGGATGGTGCACCCCTAGGAGTGGAACAAAAGTGCTATATATGAATTGGAATCCCATGGGTATTAGTCTCTGAAATATTAAAGGAAGTATATTACTGTGTTCAAAGGTTTGAGTTCCCTCCACTCACTGAGGATTCGTCACCAGAGGAACTAATCATTTCAAGAGATGGTCAAGAAGGAGGCAGGTGACTCTCTTTCCTTCCATAAAGAGAATTTAGAGTCCCTAGACGACATCAGAAGTTGCATTGCTATAATTGAAACAAATCATGAAGAATGACTTCATCAATGTAAAAGGATCAATGGGTCCCCGAGGCATGGACCAAGGTGGTGGTCTACGTTTGAATTTTAGGGGAAGATAAGATGACAACTGTGATAGCTCAATTTAAAAATGAATTCAAGAAAAAGGAACCATCTCTAGAGATCCACCATCAGGAGGGATGATTCAATAAGGTTCATCATAGCAGGAGGTTTCTTCATCGGACATGGAAAATTTACCTCCCTTCTCTCTTTCTCCATCTTCTTTCTCTCCCCTTTCTAATTCTTCATTGGACACAATCATTGTATTTCATCTCATTCAATTAAGTGATTTTATAAAGTAACATTGTAAAATTCCCTTTAAATTATAAAAAGGGAACTTATTTCTCACTTCCTAGGAAGGTGTAAAGTCACGATTTGAATGAGACAATGAAGAGTCATGTGGGGGGGGGGGGGGGAGAAGAGTCAATCCACATTGCTATAAATTGGGATGACTTCTCCATTCCAAGGGATTTGAAAATTACATCATGAAAATTACATTCTATTTTTTTTTTACTTTGTAGCAATAATGGATTGTAATATGTTGTTGGACTTTATGTCATCCATAAACATGAAATAAAGCTACATTTCTTCTACATGCTTTCTTCTTTTCCCTTGCTTTATTCAACTTGTGTAAACATCAATCAAGGAATATAGTTTATTCTTTCCAAGATGTATGAATGTGTGCAAATTTGTATACATGGTTTCCTCTTGTCTTTGACGAAATAAGCATAGTTTTTATAGGCATCTCATGTTTCTTCCACTTCCCTTTTTCATGCACTTTGCAAGGATAGTGATGTAAGATATTTCCATCTCCACAATTGGGTTGTCAATATGGAGATAGATATGTCATGGAGTCAAAGTCTTATCTCGTTGTTTTAGGAAGATTTCCTCCCAAATATTCTCCTTGATTTTTGGTAACAAGAATCACAATGATTTTATTTTCCTACATTATTGGAAGGAAGTTTTTCCTCAAAAGATTATTTTGACCAAATACCTTTCTTGGATTTTCTATTTGACTTTGTTGTTTTTGATTGTGGAACTTTTGACGTTTTTCTGATAGACTTTTTCCTTAGACTGTAGTTCACTAAAAGTTAGATTTATCTTTATTTGTAAAACCTGTAGTAAATTTGAATGTGGTTTTTGTTAAACACGTTGCTATGAAAAAATTCCTCTCTCAGATTTTCTGTTTGAATTTTTTGTTTTTTTTTGTGGAACTTTTGATGCTCAACTAATACATTTTTTTCTCAGACTGCAGTTCACTAAAAGTTAAATTTCTCTTTATTGGTAAAATCCTGTAGAAAATATGAATGGGATTTATACTAAAAATATTTCTATAAAAAAAAACCTCTCTCAAATTTTTCTTTTGATATTTTTATTTTCTATTTGACTTTTTGTTTGTGGAACATTTTATGATCAACTGATACACTTTTTCCTTCGAAAACAACACACTAAAAGTTAAATTTCTCTTTATTGGTAAAATCCTGTAGAAAATATGAATGGGATTTATACTAAAAATATTTCTATAAAAAAAAACCTCTCTCAAATTTTCCATTGGATCATCTGATTATTCACAATTCCTAAAAAATTGTCATTCCATTTATGTCGGTTCCGAAGCTAACTCCAATGGTTATGGAGCTAATCGTTACTTTGTTGATGTAGGTTCTGGAGATAACTCCAATGGTTCTAGAGCTAATGTTACTCTATTAATGTAGGTTTCGGAGCTAACTCCAATGGTTTTGGAGCTAACATTACTCTATTGATGTAGGTTCTGGAGCTAACTCCAATGGTTCCTGAGCTAACGTTACTCTATTGATGCAGGTTTCGGAACTAAATCCAATGGTTCTAGAGCTAATGTTACTCTGCTGATGCAAGTTTCAGAGCTAAATCCAATTGTTCTAGAACTAAATCTACAAGTTCTGGAACTAAATCTGTAAGTTCCGGAACTAAAACTATAAGTTCTAGAGCTAACTCCAATTGTTCTGGAGCTAATTAAAAACATATACAGCTTTTGCACACAATCTCTGATTTAGATGATTATTTTTTGGACTTGCATAATTTTTTGAGAGGAATCTAAATATGAAATCATATTTGAGTTTAGATATACCATGCATGATCAATTTCACTTTTACCAGAACTAGCATTATCTTTTCTTTATGGTCTTCATGCACAGAACTTTACATCTTTTCCCAAATAATCAATAGGATTAGTCAAAAAGTAGATAAAAAAATATTTCTAAAGAATGAACAAGATATATATTCTATATTATATTTTAAGAAAACTATAAGTTCCAAGATTACATT
The DNA here is from genome assembly GCA_019776745.2 of Taxus chinensis. Lineage (NCBI taxonomy): Eukaryota > Viridiplantae > Streptophyta > Pinopsida > Cupressales > Taxaceae > Taxus > Taxus chinensis. The sequence goes on along the minus strand of CM034150.1, from coordinate 83,748,856 downwards.
TAAATTGACTTTCAAAGGTAACTTGGAAGGACAAAATAATGGTAATTTATGGCCAATTTATGGCCTCATCATTATGCATGCTAGTATAGACATTATGATATAGATAAAACCAATGAGAACTAGTCCTCTCCCACACCACAGTCGAGTACTCAAGGTAAACCTTTTGTGTGATATGCTAGTGTGAGGGCATTGCTTTTACAAGTTGTGCACATTGTTGTATTGAGATTGTGTGCACATTATTAACCTAGGGAAGTAGGGATAGATTAGAGAAACATTTAGGTTCCATTGCTAAGACCTATTGCATTATTTTTCCATGATGGTATTAAAGAAGGATGTTTTGAATTACTCACGAGAATATTGAGAACTAGGTAGAGAGAGTTGAAAATGAATTTGCAAAAATATATTCTAGTCACAAGAATTGTTTACCAAGAAAATGGGTAGAAAATAATTTTTGTAGACACCTAATTTCAGCCACGTAATTTTATTTCTAAAACTGTGCTAATTGTATTTGTTATCCAAATAACTCTCCCAATTATTTGGGTAACTTGTATACACTGTCTGGCTCTGAGCTCTTCATTGCAAGGTTGTGTGCACTCAAGTTCACTTGACACATTCCCTTGGTTGCATTTCCTCACACGCCCCCTTCTTTTCCTTGCATGCCCTCGCACACTTCCCCTTCTTCCTTCCCACTCTCATTTTAATTTTTGTTCCACTCCTCCCTTGCATGCATCCTCTACGCATTCACCTTCTTCCTAGCAGTTGTTTCTTCCTACGTGTGTACCTTACACTTGCTTCAATCAGCTAAGTCCCTGGCCCTCACGCGCACCTCGCACATTACTTTGTAATAGTTGTGCCTTGTCTATGCATTCTCATCTCAACAGTTTTCCTTATTTCCTTATGTGCATTGTGCGTGCCTCCCTTCTATCTTCTTCCCTTGCCTCATTCTTCCACGTGCATAACTTTGCACCATCCTCTGCACTATTCTGTGCCACGTCATTCTGACATGCCTAAGTGTTCCAAAAACAACTTATCAAAGCGTGCCAACAGGGTACCAAATCCTTGCAACAAATAAATGAATGAAACATGGGCATAAATGACAAAAAAAATTCACATTTGGCCATCCTTTTAGACAATCCGTGTGCGCCGCGTGTCTTGTGTGAGCAGACAATTCTAAAAAACTTCTAATAACTATATCTCTTTCTACAGAGCTCCGATCTGCATGTACCTAGTCTCAATCGATAGATAATGACATAGGCTATAGTGCTAGACATTGAAATTTAAATTCTCGGCAGACCTGGTAGATAAGAAATGGGAAAACATCTTTCTAAGCATTAGTGGGCAGATATAATTGCTCCAACCACCCAATTTGATCTGATTCTCCCTCCTTCCTTCTTCAACATGCCAAACAGACCTAAGGAAGTGCATTTGATAGATTCTTAAGTGGATTTGCAGACATTGAATGCTTCTTGTTGGTGGTTGCATTTCAAATTCAGATTTTCCATCCTTCTTCTCTTCTTCTTCCATGGATTCATCTATAAATGTAAGAGCTGAGCTGATTATTAATGTTGGACATTTTGGATCCTTATGCATTTTGCTAAGGACTTCATATTTTTTGTACTTTGAGTTGCAAACCTTTGGATCTGATTCTTGAATGTGGATATTGGTCTCTTTCTCCATTGTAACATCTACGTGTACTTCTAGAAGTAATAGAAGTATCGTTTTGTGACTATTATCTGTCCTAACATGTTTGCATTCCATCTTCTTTCCTTTTTTTTACATTGCATGCTTGTTGTGCCTTTCTAGGTCCCTTACAATTCCTTATTTAGTTGTGTTCCATGAAACTGATCTGGTAAATATGTTTTAAGTTGTGCTACATGTGCCTAGCATTCTTTCACGCACTTCCTTTCATTTTCAATCAGAACATATAATGTTCATCCCTCTTTTTCTGGTGTTATTATGTTTTAGTGTATTTTCATTTCATGTTATCCTCCTATCCTTGATCCCTTAGCATCATTAGCTTTGTTTTCCCTTCCAGCACTAGGAGTAGAAGTATCAGTAGAAATAGATAAAGGCACTGGCCTTCTCCAAAGATATATCTCCAGTGTGCAAGGTCCCACAACTTGGAGACAGTTCCATTGTTGTCACAAACGACTCGGCTCTTTTGGATTTGAGACACAGGTGCAAGTTTGATGACCAACTGTTTCTGGCATGCCCAGTGGGACTAGCATTGAAAGCTTAATTTTCATATTGCTAAGTTCTGGTATGTGGACTTAGTATTTCGAGCATTTGAAGGCTCATTTCAACACATTTGGAGACTCCTAACATTTGTAGATCTCTGTTTTAGTAGCCCTGAACACATTTCATGAGAAGAGTGCATACAAGGAAAAATGAAGTAGCTGAAGATTATTTTGAATACCTCTAGCTATCCGTGAGAAGAGTTCATTCCAGAAATCTCACGCACGTATCTCCATCTCCAGCGCACTATGCCCATTCAAATCCTCCTCATAATAGACAATGAACACACCTTGCCATGGCACATCAACCACCTCCTCCACCAAGGAACTTTTCTAACTTCATCGGAGGAAGTCCCCTGGTTCTGGCTGTCCAACATGATATGCCAGATGGCACACTCAAAATTATTCCATACTTTACCGGTGAGAATTAACTCACCCCTCAGGAGCATATCTAGAATGTAGCAAATTTATGTTCACTCTATTTGATCATGCATGAAGATGTAACATTCAGGCTCCTTGTGGCCTCTTTCAAAGGAAAAACACTTCAATGGTATCGAGGCTTAAGAATTGGATCTATTACCACCTGGGATGAGCTTGGAACAGCTCTTTGTAATTACTTTGAAGAAAATTTAGATCACCTATCTCTGGTGGAGCAACTGACAACAACAAGGAGGGCGCCCAATGAACAGATGACTGATTTCAACACCAGATTTCAGAAGACTTGGGACAGAATCCCTCTTTTGGTAAGACCTATAGCCCAACATGATTTTATGTATTATCTAAAGGTAATGAACAATGATATCTCATTCATGATTCAATCTATGAGAGGTAGGACCTTACCAGTTACTTATAATATTGTAGTAAGGGAAGAAAATAACTTATTTAGGTGGGAAAAAGAGCTCCTAGACTACCTATTCCCTTGTTCCCATAAATTTTGTAAGCACCCCAACCTTCAATTTCACCTATTCTTGTCCCTGAGAGAAGCACACAACCAATTGCATTAGCATCCTACTCTCCATCACAATAAAAATAAGATGAAGAGTTGAAGACCCTGATTAGAAATCTGTCAAACAAGGTCATATCATTCGAGAAGAAACAAGCGTAAGGCTATAGAGGCAATTCTAATTAGGTGCATAGAAAAATAAATCATCCTTGGTGGAATCAATATGGAAACTAAAGGTACACACCCAACCAATAGAATGATAGATGGCATGCTAGTGCACATCTACCCTTGCAAGTTTTTCCTTTGGTGCCCTCTCTTCCAGCGCCCAATGCAAGTTAGGTTATTGTTATGGTTCAGAACAATTTTGGCACAGGAGTTAGAATGGTGCTTCCCTTGTAACATGCCTCATAGTCAATATCACTGTGCCAATGATGCATGCGTGAAAGCATATATGATCTAGAATGCTTCAACATGTGAGATTTCAACAAGTGCACCTAAAATATAGAGCCAAGAGGGGCCAAAAGTTCCTCTTGATTCCAATATAATGTTCTTTGGCGTTGAGAACTTTTGTGCAATCAACCAAGCTATAGAGGATGAAAGTAGACCACACACCCAAGTTGCAGACAACACAAGATACAAGAAGAGAATGCTCAAGTTTGGTGCGCAGGTCATAATCCCTGTAACACAAGTGGACCATCAAAAGTGGAAAGATGTAGCCAGGGCATCCAATGGTAAAAATTCTCAAGTACTTACACAAGAGATCCCACACAAATCTTCTCTAGAAGTGGTGCGTGCCCCTCCTTTGGTAGGTCAAGCCTCAGCTTTGACTAAATCCCTTATTTCCACACTTGAACAATTAAGAAAGGACGTTGTTGTCCCTCAAATGCACATTCATCATGTCTTCCATTTAGCATTATGGACCAGATGAAGAGGAAAAACATAAATGTCATGATGTGGGACCATTCCATCCCAACGTGACCTGTTACATGAGGCCTTGTCCCAACTTCTGTGTGTTGATCTAAGTATTCACAAACCACACGCTTCTATCAATATTTGTCAAATAAAGGAGAAACAAGTAATTAAATTGGTTAAAACTCCATCCTTCTATATGTTCTTGATCACATGCAAACACCTAGTGCATAATTGTATGATAGACTCAGGCGCTAGCACTTCTGCTATGCCCAAGAAGATAGCTGATGTCTTATGTAGTTCCCACTTCCCTTTGACACCTTTTGATACCTATTTTGATACTGTTGATTACGTTATGGACATTATTATACTTTGATTTAGTTTTATGTTAGATGTGGGACCATGGATTATTGTTGATCTTTATTTAGTTATGATGCATGATGATTATTAGAGACACTCTATGTGGATGATGATATACTATTTGACATGGATATATTGTGAATGTTGTTCGGGCATGTGATTTTTGGATATTGTTAATTGCCTTGATGTTGTTGTGATTCATATGTATAGATGATTACATGATTTTATTTATATCATGTTTGATGTTCTGATATGGCCATGAGGCCGAAGGAGGTATTGTGTTTTACAGGTTAAAATATCACAACAAACATCGGGGGATCGAAGACCAACCACATCGGAATTCTAGATGAATTCAACATGGTCACTATGGTAACTTGTTTTATTGTGTTGTGTTTGTTTGTTGTTAGGGATTCCCGTGGGAGGATCACCTTTAAATGTGACCATGGGTTTTGTGTATTTTCTATGTGGTCCCTTTTTATTATTGTTTGTATGTATTTTATTAGTAATGTGTTCCTTTCTTTTATTTAATTAAATTGCGGTAGATTAATGTGAGAAATCATATGGCTAAAATTTAAATAAATCAAATTGAGATATGAGAAAGTAATAATGGAAGTTGTTGGATTTTTGTATTAACTATGTAAGGGATGTGTAAGTTTTCGTAAGAGTTGTGTAAGTTAGATTTTGGAGTATGAAACACTCCATCCCCTTGGAAATTCGAATTTGTCCTTGGGGGCTGTTTTTGGAGGCTTGTGGGACAAGTAAAACCTATCCCATACCTCTTAAGTTTATTTACCAACCATACATATGGTTGGAGGGTTGATTTTATCCCTTTTTAATGTATTTGTATTAATCATGTTGCATGTTTTAAATTTGCAGTCCTTTGGGGTGTGGGATTTTTGGAGTGTGCAAGTAAATTGTCATATTTTCAACCACCTCTTTATTGTGCTTTGGAGAATGAAATTTTTGGACTTTTGTGTTAGATTTGAGGATGTGTGATGTGGTATCCTACTTGGATCCAAATCATCCTCTTCTCTTCCCTCTTCTATAAAATTCAAACTCTTTGCTTGTTTTAGGTTGTTGAATCATTTTGCATGCTTCCTTGGGGCGAATTTTCTTGTGCTTGGAGCTCTTGCTTTTGGAAGGAGTTTGGAAAACTTTTCATGCTTAGTGGCTGCTGATTTTGGGACTGTGTTCTTGGCATTAAAAGCTTGTTGTTTGGAAACAAAAGCTACTATGGAGAGGTAGGAACTTAGCTCTTCTCTTATGTTGTTATTTCTTTTATGTATGTATGAATGGTTCATGTTTTTGTGTATTTGTTGGCTGGTTGGGTAGATTGCCATAGGAATGGTGTAGGAGAAGGCTATGGGGAATTCATTTGGGGGGGCATAAGGAAATTCCAGTGGCATTATAATTTTTATGGAGGGAGTTTGGCTTTGGGATCCACCATGGAAAATAAATAGCTTACATTTCTTACTTTGTGGGGTGCATAAGGAAAAACATGTGGGGGCCATAAGGAGGGATTGTGGGGGGGGGGGGGGGGGGGGGGGTATACGGATATGTGTGATGAATTATTTTGGTGGTATGTTACAGGTGGATGACCAATTCCCATTGGGAGGCATAAGTATCTTCCCCCATAGTCCTTGATCCTTTGGCTTGCATGATCAAGCCCGAGTTCTGTTTGAATGGTTTTCAAAAGTAGTTGTAAACTGTTGTCTTGTGCTAAACTGTGTTTTAATTTGATTATGAATGTTGAAAGAATTCTGTGTGTTATAGAAGCTTGTTGTTGCCATGGGTTGCTATCCATTTCTTATTGCATTGTGGTTGGGGCTCAGGCACCAATGATGAAGGATGGCTGCTGCTTTCATTGGATGTCTTGGTTGGGTGGAGAGAATTGCCTTTCCCCCACTTTTGTTGTGATCAAATTTGAAGAAAAAGGAAACTTGCATGTTGCTATTCTGGAGTAGAAGAAGAAATTTTTGCCAGTCCCTTGTGAAATATATTTCATTGTAACCTTTCCCACTTTGAAGTGGATGAAATTATAATGTATTTTGTGAAGAAAATATGTATATAATTGGTTATGAAAGTTGCATGTTCGAATTTTGAATGATATTTATATTCTTTTCTGTACATTTTAAAGAAAGAGAGTGAAATCTGCTAATTTCATTCAAGGAATGGAAGAATGTAAAGATGTATTTCTTTTGAAGTCAATAAAGGATTGCTATACCTTCTTCATATGCATTGTTGATATAAATTGGAATATCAGATTGTGAATGAAATCCTTGTTGGAAAAAAAATGGAAAAAGGAAGAAACACGTGAGATGAAATTATATTATTCTGCCTTGTTTAAAATGTATGATTTTGGAAAGTATAGAAAACTACGTTCTTATTTTAATGTTTGATTGAAGAAGGAAAAAAAACATTTAAGGCTAGGATGGAATGAATTCAATGTTTTATTGCATGACAAAGGAGATAGTTAACTCTTTGTTTGAAAGGAAGAAATGTATGTGGGAATAATACAAAATTTGTATCTTTTAGAAATGTATAAAAATTGAATTTAGTATTGCATTTTTATTTAGAATAGTTTAATTAGAACAACTAAATGTGTTATTCTAGATGAGAAATGAAAGTTCATATATGGATGATGAAATTGATATCCGGATCCTTTAGGAAATTGATCTCTGTCTTGAATTTAAAACCGGTAAATAATTTAATTAAAATGCACAGTTTGGGCCTGCACACAATAATCAACATGGAAACATTAAAATTTAATATGATACATTATCAAAGAACTCATTTTGACAAAAACACTTAAGGAAATCATTTAAAACCTTGCAAAAATCGGGCCTAAACCTTTCATATTCATTTTGCAGCCTTTTTTTGTCAATTATTGGAAACATAAAAAATTGGAATCAATCAAGTAAATTCACCTTCCTAAAACATCCTAAATCCTTCCTATAATAATCCTCCATTTTTTTTGGGCATGTTAAGTGAAGGAGAAGATAAAATTGAACCAAATCTATAAGTTAAAAATTACCAGTTTGCTTTTAAAAATCCTGCAGAAATTTTTATCAAAAATGACCCCTCAAAATTTATCAAAATGTAACATTTATTATTTCTGTACAAAGAGGGCATTGAGAGCTTTCCAGAAAGTCCTCATTTTCCCAAAACTGAGCTTCCTAGCAAAAGTTATGGCCCTTTTTAGTTTTCCTTCCTTGGTGGGAAAATTTGGGAAAATTTTCCCTAGTAGGCCCGCGGCCCGAAATTTTCCTTTGAAAACTTAGAAAATTTTATTTGAAATTTTTTTGTAGAAAGTTTTTAAAAATTTCCCCACAGCCAACGAGAGGGTGCCATGTGGCACCATGGGGTGAGAACAGGGGGGATGCGACCAAACAACCTTTATTTTTTTGAATTTTTGTTTCGAAATTTTTTTCTTGAAATTTCCCACGGCCCTACACTCCCATCTCTGCTTCGAAGAAGGTCCTTCCACGGACGTGCGGACCCACACATGCTTTTACCACTTTCACCCTTCCCTTTGGTGACATTTCCCAATCGCTCCCGCCGCCACCTTTCCCTCTCCCTTCCTTCCTCGCCGTGGTTATTGGGTGCCACGTGTCCCTAGCGGACCCACGGGTGCGCGGCACAAATTTGGTTCTTTTCTCTCACGCAAGAGAAAAATTGGAAAAGTCTCCAACACCACCCGCGTGACCCGCCAACCCTTTGGAAAAGGGTTTTCTTCCCCTCTCGACACGCTGTCCCCTTGGGGGAAAAATTGACCCCTTTGAAGCCTGCCTATCCATATCTAGAGTTTTACAAGGATTTAGGAGGAATTCTTTATATCATTGGAAATGTAAGAAAATTTCCTATCTAATGGGAATGGTTTAGGGAAATTTTGAGTGCATTAAGTGTGAGAAAAATCAAGTTGAAAACTTTGAGCTTGCTAGAGAGTGGGTATGGTGATATTTTACCCCCTGGACCTAACTGAATATCGTTCTAACCGTGACAAAATGACCTATCCAATGGGAATGATTGTCGGGAAATCAATAAATGTGTTATGTTCTGAGTAAAATCAAGTTGAAACTCTGAGCCTGTTCGAGAGTGGGTATTAGTGATCAACTGTTGTCCCCTGCAACCTAGTCGTGGATAATTCTAACTCTAAAATAAATAAACCTTGTGACTTCTGATAATTGTTCCTGAAAGAACCCTAGGTTATTTCTTGGTGTAATGTAAACTTGTTCTGGAACCTATCAGTGACGTCTATTGTCTTGGAACCTGGTTGTAGACACTTCAAAACAAAGAAAAAAAATTATTCCATAATTTTCCTAACTAACCCTAGGTTATTTCTTGGGTCTCAAGTGGGTTATTTTGACGGGCATCACATCTTAGGACTCAAGTATAGCCCCCTCAAAAAAAGGAGTCCTGCAACTTGATGGCTTAACTGTTACTACCTTAGGAATAATAAAGGATCTTGAGTTGACCCTTCATGCATGCCCAAACCTCACAATAACTCAAGATGTGTCTATTATTGATCTACCTCCTTTGTTTTCCCTATGTCTATCAAGAGAATTTACTATAAAAGTGGGTGGTTACTTGTCTTCTTATTGGTCTCATATACTCAAGACAAGGTATGGTACCCGGTTTACCATACAAGATGAGCCAATATTTTCCTATCATGTGGAGTCATATGTACCATCCCCTCTTCAAGCCAACTATTTAATCACAAGAACTAGCTTCAGTTCATTGATTGAGCGTATCCTCTTCCACCTTCTATTCATGATCTAGTACTTGATGAGTGGGCAGAGAGGCACCATAAATTTGATCCATATGCTGAAAAATTGGAAGCATATGAAACTGGGTTTGGTATGTACCGAATTCTTGAAGAGGAAGCTATGCTGTCCCACGTGCTCAAGAAAAATGAAGAGAACAATGGTCTATGGAAGTTATACTTTTATGGTTCCAGAAGTAGAAACGATGCGGGAGCAAGAGTCATTCTCATTTCCCGTAAGGATGAGAAATTCATCTTTGCTTGCAGGTTGCAGTTCACATGCTCTAATAATATGATAGAGTATAAGGTGTTTGTTTATGGTCTACTTATTCCTAAAAAGAAGGGAATTAAGGCGTTGCAGATATTCGGGGATACAAAATTGGTTATCCACCAGGTTATCAACAAGTGCCAGGTAAAGAATAAGATTCTCAAATCTTATAAAACTAGAGTTTAGGACCTCCTTGAGAGATTTAATGCTCTAAATATATAGGTGGTGCCATGTAAAATGAATAAGGAAGCTGATCAAATGGTCGTGATTGGTTCACAGTTCTCTCCTATTGAGGACTTTCTCAAAGGAAACAATCAACACACTAAGATGGTGATCAAACCATCCATTCTAGAAAAAATTAGGAAAGTGTTTGAAAGTGATGCTTGTCTAGAAAAACGAAGTACTCATCAAATATGCAAGTTGACTTGCATGACAGCTATGTAAGATACAGCTAAAGAAAACAGGTTTTTTAAAGGGTTGGTCACGTTACAACTCAGCCCTAATGATGTGTGGAACATGTGTGCCACAAAGATATTGCCACGTCACTTGAGTGTTGGAAGGAGTTAATACTTAGTAATTCACACGATGACCAAGAACATGGAATTCATCTCTCTTTGTCAAAAATACAGTGATATCTGTTCATGACATGAAGACCTCAAAGGTTTTGATCCACATCACTATTGATGGAATCAAGCCCATTAATAGAAGCATTGTCTAGTCAATGGATGATATCTCCTCATGTAGTTAAGGGATTTACCCAAACTCATTGATGAAGACCCATCAAGTACCATACTTGAAGTCAAGAAATTTAACCAGATGCAAGAAGAATGATGAAATCAGATTCTAATTTATTTCAAAGACTTGAACAAGGCATCTCTAATAGATAATTACATTTTCCTTTAATGGAGTAGATTCTGTAGACAGTGCGCAACTCAATGCTGGATGGGTATTCAGGTTTCAAACCTAGTCATTATTCAAAACAACGTTTAAACCAAGTGACTAAAAGATATGTCTAAAAGTCATTTGGTCTATCAAACGTAGGTGCTACATGTTTAAATTACCTTCAAAGGATACATCAATGAGTTCATCTTGTTTTACCTTGACAAGAGTCTTCTCAAAGGAGAGCGAGGATCACATGGTGCACTTAGACAAGTATTTAAGAGATGCCTAACCCTTAGACGTGCAATTTTGAGTGGTGCAGGGAATATGATTTGGGTCAATTTTGAAGCAATCACAATTGATCCTAAGCACATTTCAACCATCCTGGCTCTTTCCCCACCAATGCAAAGAAATCCTTAACCTTCCTTGGAAAGATTAATTTTGTTAGGTATTTTATCTTTTAGAGGACTAGTCCAATGCATGATGCTGAAGGACATAGCCTTCATATGGACATTCAAAGAATCATTACTTGTCCAACACTCATCAGGATTATTCAAAGGACATCCATTATGTGTATTTTGAGTGTTGTTGTTGTCCTATGAACAAGGGTTGGAACAACCAGTGGCTTTCTTCAGCCAAATGCTAAGGGATTATGAATTAAAGTATAGTCACACATAGAAGCAGGTATTTTCCATCATGCGCATGCTCAAGAAATTCAAAAGTATGCTCACCACAAATCATATCAAGGTGTTAGTCCCCCACTCCTTTGTCAGATACTTCATCATGAGAGCAGAGATCAATGAATAGAGAGAACGATGGGTGACCAAAATCAAGGAATATGATGTGACTATCAAAGCCACAAAACTAGTAAGAGGAAGTGAGCTCTACAGGAATATTGTTGAAGATACACAGAATGATCCCGAGACTTCATTGTTTCTGGATGAAGATCTCCTGTGCATAGAACTTAAGCCGAATACAGATCCTGGTGCATGTGACGGGATGACGGACATGATCACATTAATTTCCAAGGGTGTATACCCCCCTAGCTTAAGTAAGGCAAAGAGAAAACATCTGAGGTTACAATCTATCCCTTATGTTTAAATTGATGGACTTCTCTTCAAAAAGAATCTTGATGACGTGCTATTAAGGTGTATCAATGGCACACAGACTGAAAAAGTGTTAGAAAAATTTCACAATAGATTCTCTGATGGACACTTCTCTTCCAAAACTAACACAATGAAAATCATAATGACCGGTATCTATTGGCCTACTCTATTTTTGGATGCACACAAGTGGGTCAAAAAATGCAAGGAATGTACTTTCTTTGTAGGTAGGAAGAGATTGGAAGCGCTTCCCCTCTGACCAATCCAAGCAGATTAACCTTTTACACGATGGGGTCTCAAATTCATAGGCATGATCAATCCACCTTCAAGTGCTAGACACAAATGGGTGCTGACAGCTATGGACTACTTCACCAGATGGACAGAAGTTGTCGCACTCAAGGAATCAACTGAGTCAGTCATTCTTGACTTCCTTGAAGGTATATTCAAAAGGTTTGGAATTCCTCAAACCATTATCTCTGATAATGCAAGAGCCTTCCTTGGCACTAAAATAACTGATTGGGCTCTAAATCTAGGCATCTATTTGAATACTTCTTACAACTATTACCCCAAGGAAATGGTCTGGCAGATTCAACAAATAAGAACTTGATCAGGATCATGAAGCACACAATGAATATCAACCAAAGATAGTGGCATACAAAGGTCTCGCATGCGCTCTAGGCAGATAGAATCATAGCTAAAAAGGCAAAAGGAAATTTTCCTTATAAGCTTGTCTATGGCAAGGAGGCTACCCTTCCTTTGACGCTAGATTTGAACTCATTGGTGCTTGCCCAACAACTAGATTTTGAAGGCGCAAACCAGAGAGAAATCAGAAAGGAAGAGCTGGTTAATCTTGAAGAATTAAGAAACTCTATCATGATCAAGCTAGAACAACATCAAAAAACAACCAACAAATGGTTTTATAGAAAGGCTAGGCCTCAATATTTCAAATTTGGAGACTTTATTTTGAAATGGGATGTTGATAGAGCTAAAACAGGGTGTCATTCAAAGTTTGATGCACTTTAGAGTGGCCCATACATCATCAAATCATTCAAAGAGGATAACTCTTTTGAGTTAACTCATCTTGATGGAGGCATGCTGCAAATCCCAATAAATGGGATCTATCTCAAACCCTTCTATTAAGTTTGCTGCATTATGTTGTATATATTAGAGTAGTTTCAATTCCTCTAAGTGCGTTGCATGCACATTATTTGTTTGTACATAGTTATTTCTTCTCGCATGCTTCCTGCGAGTGCTCTTCTTTTTCTTCTAGGATGCTGACATTTTCAGTAGTTTACAAGATTCGAAATAGAGTCAAGAAATTATCCTTTAAGTGATTTCAAGGGTTGTTCTTCAAAGTTGAAGATCAAAATTTCATGATTACATAATAGACTCCATGCCCAATCGATGTTCCAGGATACTAATCTCCTTCATCTGGTAGGCAGATGGCCCCAAAATTCAGAAAAACTGTTATCCAAATAACTCTCCCAGTTATTTGGGTAACTTGTATACATTGTCTATCTCTGAGCTCTTCATTGCAAGGTTACATGCACTCAAGTTCACTTGGCACATTCCATTGGTTACATTTCCTCACACACCCCCTTCTTTTCCTTGAGCACCCTCACATGTTTCCCCTTCTTCATTTCCACTCTCCTTTTCCTTTTTGTTCCACTCCTCCCTTGTGTGCATCCCCTATGCGTTCACCTTCTTCCTAGCATTAGTTTTTTCCTGTGTGTGTGCCTTGCACTTGCTTCAATCAGCTAAGTTCCTGGCCCTCACGCGTTCCCCACACATTAATTTGTAATAGTTTTGCCATGTCATTTTGACATGCTTGAGTGTGTCACAAGAAAATTATCAAAGCACGCCATCATGGCACCGAATCCTTGCAACAAATCAATGAATTACACATGGCAAAAATGACAAAACATTTGCACTGTTTTCCATCATTTTATCCAATCCATGTGGTCCACATGTCTTGCATGCGCAAACAATTCTAACAAACTTATGATAGTTGTATCTCTTAATACAGAGCTCTGATTTACGCGTGCATAGTCTCAATCGGTAGCTGCTGATGTAGGCTACAGTGCTAGACATTCAAATTCAAATTCTTGGTGGATCTAGTAGGTGAGAAATGGGAAAATTTCTTTATGAGAATTAATGGGCAGATCTAATTACTCCAACCACCCAGTTTGATCTGATTTTCCCTCTTTCCTTCTTCAACACACCAGATAGACCTAGAGAAGTGCATTTGACATATTATTAGGTGGATTTACAGACATTGAATGCTTCTTATTGGTGGTGGCATTTCAAATTTGGATTTTCCCTCCTCTTTTTCTTCTATGGATTCATCTATAAATGTAAGAGTTGTGCTCATTATTAATGTTGGACATTTTGGATCCTTAAGCATTTTCCTAAGGACTTCATATTTCATGTACTTTGAGTTGTAGACCTTTGGATCTGGTTCTTACATGTGGATATCGACCTCTTTTTCCATTGTAACAACTCTATGCACTTCTGGAAGTAATAGAAGCATCATTTTGTGACTATTCTCTGTCCTAGCGTGTTTACATTCCTTCTTCTTGCCTTTTCTTTTGCATTCCATGCTCGTTGTGTAATTCTACATCCCTTACATATCCTTATTTAGTTGTGTTCTATGAAACTGATCTGGTAAATACATTTTAAGTTATGCTACATGGGCTTAGCCTTCTTTCACATAGTTCCTTTCATTTTTTCTCAGAACAGATAGTGTTCATCCCTCTTTTTCTGGTGCTATCGCCTTTTAGTGTAGTTTCCTTTCATGTTATCCTCCTATCCCTCGTCCCTTGGCATCATTATCTTAGTTTTCCCTTTCAGCACTAGGAGTAGTAGTAACAGTAGAAATGGATAGAAGAACTAACCTTCTCTGAAGATCCATCCTAAGTGTGCAGGGTCCCGCAACTTGGGGATGGTTCCATTGTTGTCACAAACGACTTGACTCTTCTGGATCTTAGATGGGGGTACATGTTTGACAACCAACAGTTTTCTTTACCATCATTCCATTATAATTAGTTATTTTTTGCTAATTAGCTAACATTCCCCTTCATCTCAGTCAATTAATGACATTTACTTCATTAACTAGATTGATCCCTCATCCTGGATTCTAATTAACGTCACTTTGTTAGTTACAATTCTCTTTTAATTAAATAATCAACCATTATTAGTTAATTAAGCTTTCAATCTTGTATTTAAGTAATAAACCCCTCTTATTGATTAAATTTACCTCTCAAACCCTTAAAATTCTACAAATCCCCCCCTAAATCATATCGAAATGGCTTTTATAAGCTTAACTTGGTTTATTAATTAATCCTAAAACCTCCCCTAACTCCCATGAGTTGTTAATATCTAATTAATCTCTTCTAATCATACTTGTCCCTTTCTAATCATACATCCACTTTATCCCACATTCACTAAGTTGCAAGCTTCTCCCAAAATGGAAAGCTATATAAGAATCCTAGTACACATTGTCCAAACTTATACTATGTCCCTGATAGACATTATACTTGATGAAAGCATTTCATGTTATTGGAAGGATTTTTAAATATCTGCCTTTTCTACTTTCCAAAGAGTAGTAAGAGAAGAATAAAAAATGGCAAATAAGCCATACTTGATGAGATATCTCTCTCTTTCTTGAGAAATACTTGATCGTATGTGGGCTACATTCATCCCATCTAAGGAAGTATCTACAATCCAAAGCACAAGAAAATATAAAAGGGAGGTTTATATTTAATGTTATATTCATGTTTTATGCAAGTTAGTTATCTTTCCTTTCATGCTTTATCGTGTTGTGTTTTCTTAAATTTAACTAAGCTAGGATCTACTTGGTGTTAGGTTCATTTAAATATCTTATTTCAAGTTTAGCATGAAAGAGTTGATGAATCATATCAAAAATTGTGCACCATAATGAAGTTGCACACAAGTTGAATCATAATGGCTCCAACGTAATCACAAGGAAGAATCGATCAACAACTGCATAACTTGCATAACAGAATAAAACTTGCTCATAAGAAAAAGATAGTGGAGTGTCTTGGCATGCTCATAAATGAATAGAAAGAGAGTACATATAGGGTGTTGAGTAACCCTAGTGCATGACACACATGTAAACCGTAAACCTAATCCTAAACCTAACCCATATGAGATAAACCTCCAATATGAGAGGAGGACACATAGGATAACTCACACCAACACCCCCCCTTCATCGAAGTTGGGGTAGCAGCTATGACGAGTCAGACTGAAGGAGAAGACACACCTAAACAACTAAGAAAGATGTGTCAATGGGGCCCAACAACTAAAGGCCTGATAAGGTGCCCATATACAAACACAGACACCAAAATTGTGTCTTACGACCCCTTGTGACCCGCATCCCATTTCGCAACCTAACCTCATTACCTAAACTTTACACAATTATTTATTAATTACCTTGTAATTGATAAATCCACATCACCTTACCCGCCACCTCACTTTGCCACCTCATCATGACCTAGCCCTAACCCTAAATTAACCTAATTAAGACCCATGACTTAGTCTAGACTCACATCCATAACTAATGCCTCCTTACTCGCACCCAAAGCCGACCTTCTAGCCACTTGACCAAGCCCGCAACTGATCTCTCGGGAGAAAAGCAGGGAAGGTGGGCTATTTTACTAAAAATAGCCTACTTTTTCCTAACCGATGCCGGTTCCTACTCGACCGCCGTCGGTTACGCAACCGCCATCGGTTCCCTGTAAATGGGCTTCCCAAACCAAAACAACGGATCGGAATTTCATTTTTGGGAGATCAGTCGAAGGATTTTTAATCAAAGGAGAGTCCAAAGCGATCAGGCAGAGTCCAGAACTTCACTTAACCAAGCAGAGACGAGTAAAGAAACCAGAAGAGTTGGCAGCAAAGGAGATCAACTTGCACCTTCATCAAAAAAACCAGTAAGTTATATCTTGCATGTCCTCCATTATAACATTTCTTGTGCTTTTGGAATTGTAATCTTCCCAAATCCGTTCCTGAACCCATTACCTAACGTACCATTGCCTCTAACCATCATTCCTTAGCTTCTAACTATCCCATTTCTCAATACTATCCAAAAACCAGCCATTACAAACACCACAACCAGCCCAGAAGTTCCTAGAACCAACCGGTATCGGTTATCAGTGACCGCCATCGGTTATAGATAACCGGCATCGGTTCCTTTGATCAAAACCAAGAAAAACAGCCTTTTCCCTACCCAGTTCCACGAAACAATTTAATTGGTACTCTACAGTATTTTGTGTTAATTCATATTAGCAGGGGAACTGACCACCTTCGAAAGGAAGTTTCATACTTCCTGGGCCCAAGGCAGTTCCCTCATTTATTATCTAATCAAAATCTTGTGGTCT
This sequence comes from Taxus chinensis, assembly GCA_019776745.2. Classification (NCBI taxonomy): domain Eukaryota; kingdom Viridiplantae; phylum Streptophyta; class Pinopsida; order Cupressales; family Taxaceae; genus Taxus; species Taxus chinensis. The sequence goes on along the minus strand of CM034150.1, from coordinate 83,731,999 downwards.
TGTGTTCTTATTTGCAGGTAGTCCTTCCAAGACAAAAAGGAGTTCTTCGCAGTCAGCCTGATCTTTCTCTACGGTACGCGCACATCATCTCGACATTCTACAGGTATTCCTCCTAACCCTAACCTTATCTGTTTCTATAAGGAACGAAGCATTTCCGAGTGAAACATTTTGGCACGCCCGGTGGGACCCATTTTGGGTTTTTCTTTATTTCTTGCTTGCTTTTATTATAGGGAGCATACTTGCTGTTTTCTTCTTCTAGAGATATTCACAGGGTATTTTATTATTCTGGTAAAAGAACTTGCTTTGTTTTTGCATCTTGCATTAGTAAAAGTCATCTCTTTTGCTTCATCGAATATCACTTTCGATTTGGGTTTTAAAACACATGCATTACATTCCTGCCTGTTGTTTTTCAATTCTAGTGAACATAGATTAAGTAACAGGTCGTACACGTGGGGGTGATATCCACGGTATTGACAGGAAATTAACCTTAGTTTCACTGCACAACACATACTGAATCACTTCACAATTAACACAACATCTCAAACATCCCCCCTTTTCCGCGGTATTCCTCCGCCCGATTGAGGTAACCTTATAAGCCAAAACAAACTTGACATTTCCCCTAAGTCTTGTTGTTTAGGATTCTGACATCATTCTACGTCTAAAGGCATAAGCCCACAATAATTAAAATTAACCCTAAGGTTAATCTCTGCATTTGCGTGTGCCTCTTGCTTGTTTTCAAATCCTGTTTGCTCTGTCATACTTTGTCTTCTGTGATCAATAAGTTGCTAAACTACTCAACGTTGCTAAAAATCAAATTAGCAACCCCTTTGTATCTTCTTATTCTAGATTTTTGACACCGGCATCGGTTAAGAGACCGACGTCGTTTGCCCTGTGACCGACACCGGTTACCAAACCGATATCGGTTACTGTCTCTCTCAGCCCCTGACAAACCAGCAACTTGCTAAATTCACGATTCTGAGGTTGTTTTTGTCCTTGATAGATTGAAACTTTCCTGTGTGTTCTGGTCTATGGTTGTCATCACTCGGAAGCAAGCCGCCGCCATGGTTTCACACGCTTGCTCTGTTTCTTTGCCTGAATCACCCCCTTCACATTCTATAGGAAACCCTACGGACACCAGTGAGATCCCCCAAATTCCTGTAGGAGACAAGGACTTTGCCAAATTTCTGGATGCTAATCCCAGCGCTGTACAATACTATTTGTCTCATACCCCTGACCGTGCGCCTGATGGTCAGCTCCTTATGGGCATGCCTATTAGTATAGCTGCTCATTTAGCTCCTACTCCTCCTGATAACAATACCTTACTTCCCGCATCACTAGCCCCGTCTCCCAATCCGACAGCGGCAGAGGTTCATACGACCCCGATTAGCTTTCCTTTTGTTAATCTTGGACCCCACGTATCGCCACCACCAACTGCCCCTATCTCGTCTCTCTTTCAGACCACTCCATTCATGACTTACTCTCTGCCACCTATTCAAACGAGCTTTCCTTCTCAAGCTCCGCCTACCTTTTCATTCCCATACACGTATCCAGTAACCTCAACACCTTATATGGGACATCCCTATTCTGTGGCACCATCACCTCATCCAACCACAGATTTCATCAAGCAAATGATGGACAAAATGCAAAACCTGGAGGCTTCCGTTTCAGGAAGTCGTAGCGCCTTGACATACGAGCAAGTTTGTCGGGAGCCCATTCACCCTTCTGTCCCCCTTCATTCATATCCTCCTCAATGGGAGTTGCCAAAGTTTACTCGTTTTAACAGTAAAGAGGATCCTCAACAACACTTGCGATCATTTAGACATGCTTGTTATTTGATTGCCCATGATGATGCCTTGTTACTCCGCACCTTTCCCATGTCCTTATCAGGGCCTGCCTTGGAGTGGTACAGTGCTTTAACCCAGCACTCAATCTTCTCTTTTAACCAACTAGCCCAATCTTTCTTGGATCATTTCTCCATTAACATTGCCAAGAAAGTATCTATCACTGACCTCTATGCCATCCGACAATTCGAAGACGAATCTATCGCAGATTTCGTTGGACGATGGCGGGGCCTTATCAACCAACTTACGTATGCCTTGCCTCAAACCGAACTTATCGAACTCTTTACGCGGGCATGCGCTAAGCACATCTCCCCTACCCTCCAAATTCAAACTTTCCGTACATTCGACGAGGCCTTTACTATGGCTCGAAAATTAGAAATTCGAGCCTTAGAGGAAGAGAAATTGCGGTTGCGCAACAAGAACTCCACTTTCCGAACTCCTGATTCTACCAATAAACTAAATACCACCACTCCTCACGCGTCAACCTCTTCTAAATCAAAAGGAGCTGTCCACGCGGTGATGGTCAAATCCCAACCACCGTCCAATACTCCACCAAAAACCACCTATAAATACAAAGCTGAGCCCACTAATTACACTCCCTTGGGAGAAACTTATGGCGTCATCCTAGAGAAATTGCTCAAAGCTGGGGCTATCACCTTGCCCCCTGTAAAACCTCACTCTGGGTTTGACTCCACCCGCGCAATACCTTCCTGGTACAAAGAAAATGACTTTTGTAACTTTCACCGCGTAAAAGGACATAGTCATGAAAACTGCAAGATGTTGAAAAACATAGTGCAGGAAATGGTTGATGCAGGGGATATAACACTCGATAATCCTAACGCCCCTGCTAACCGAAATCTGAAAATTTTCAACAAGCCATTCCCGAATCACTCGTCCAGCAGCAACGTAAACCAAGATATCTTAGCTGAGGAGAGTGTTCATGAGATCCATGCAGTATTCGATACCCAGCCAAAAGCCTCTATCGAGAAAATTTTGAATCAAGCCTCTTCACTAACACAGGAGCCCGAACCTCCTTTACCACCATCAAGCCAAAGCGAAATCATTCCTTTACCCATAGAAGAGTTAGCTGCCCAGGCTTCCCTTCCCATTAATGAGTCTTCTTACACCACATCCCTACAAGACTGCGAGCGGATGTTGTCTAATCTATCCATTTCCCAGACGTCTCCTTCTACCACTCTTGCCGCACAAGAGGAGGGTACGCCACTCCTTTTGACATCCTTAGATGAGAAATCTCTCGCACCAACATCATTAAATTCTTTAGCCATGACAGACCCCCTCCAACATACCCTTCTGCCTATTAGTCCCTCATCACCTAAATCTTTTCAACAACCCGTCGACCTCTTAGCATCTACTGATACAGTGCCTCATCCGCCTCCTGTGTCACACCCGCAATGGATTGGAATTACAACTCACTTTTCCTCTGTACCAAAATTACAAATTACACCTGGAGACTGTCATTCCACAGAAGATAGACAGGCCCTATGGGAACGTTTGAGTACTCCTGTTTCTACTCAAATGCAAATGACTGATCCCGATGTCTCCACCATCTACCCGAAGTGCTTACAGAAGCTTAAAATGCCCCTGTTCTCGCCTTCACCCCCCTCACCTCTACCAAATTCCCCGTCCACTTCTATCAACTTAACCAGATCTTCCCCTACGCTTGGGACCTCACCAATGCCCAGTCTAACACACCCGCCTAAGCGACTCGATTTATCCCAAAATAAACCCGCCCCGCCACCTAGGAGACAAACGCAATCCGGGCCTCTATCAAAACCCTCATCTTCACACCCACCTTCCATATTGGGGCCTCATCCCTCCACCTTACATCAATATATCATACCTCCTTTGTTTTCTGCAAAACGACCTACGCCTTTTACACCTATACAGAGATCAAAGGGTATCACAACATCGTTCCCCCGCGTATCCGGTCCACCTATCAACCCTAAACCAATCCCATCATCAAAGGATTTATTTTCTGTCACTCCCCTTTCTCCGTGGTTGTTTCCCGCTACCATGCCATCTGTAGCCTCATCATCTAACCAGCTGAACGTAACTTCTGTGTCCAAGAAACCACGTTTAGTGAAAAACATGTGTCAGCACCCCTCGGCTAAACCACCACCCATACGAACTAAACACGCCCAAACATTACCACAACCCACACAATCAATACCCTCATCTTCTTCTGATTTTGACCCACTCAAAGGATCCTACGCCAAAATCCTTGCTATGTTGGTGGAGAATGCGACCATTTCCTTACTCCCACTTAGACCTTATGACCCGTCTAAGCCCCGACCTGTGGATTATGATGAGTCTAAAATCTGCGCCTATCACCGCACACCTGGACATGATGTAGAAGGATGCAAAGCTCTAAAAACCATCCTTCGCCAGTCACCTCTTCCAGATCGAAAGATTAAGAAAGACAACTTACGAAGGGAGAGACCTCTAGCGTCAATTCCCTCTACTATACCATCTGTCCCCGCCTCACCAAGATCGATCATTATTACAACTCCACCTCTTGAAAACCATGAGTTATCCCAACCATCTTCTTCATCTCAGGTCTACGAGATTAATATGATTAGTGTCGCTACTCGAGGACAGAAAAACAATGGGAAAGCGAAAGAAAACACACCTGCGGCATCTCTTTCTCCTTCAACCACCCCGATTACACCACCACCTAAAGTGGTTATTCGTGGACCCCCGCCTATCCCGTCTCTAATGGAGTTGCCCACCGAACCATGATCAAACAGCTTCATCAATCGCCCGTAAAAATGACACTATATGATCTCATTCAGACCTCTGAATCTCATCGACAAGCTCTCGTTGAGATCCTTCAAGGGATAGAGGTTTTACCCAACGAAACCCTGCCTGTTACCTCCATTCTAACACCCAATCACGTTGCCTCTCTCACCAAACAATCCATCTCCCCCACCACTTCTGTCTCAAAACAACAAGCCGCTGTGGTTAGTTTCTCGGAAGATGAAATTATCGACTTTGGTACAGAAGACCCTGACCCTGCCCTTTTCATTTCCGCTTATGTCCGAGACATTCGAGTACGTCGGGTTATGATTGACGGGGGCGCTAGCCTAAACATCATCTCTTCAAAAGCCTTCCAACAAATGAACATCCCTTCTAGTTGCATGTGTGCCAATCCCATCATGTTGCGGTCATTTAATGACGCTATTACTTCTACCTTAGGCACCGTGATCCTCAACATTCGCGTAGGACCACGTACTTTACCCGAACTCTTCTATGTCCTTGAAGGAGAGTTCCAATATAATATATTGCTGGGTCGTCCTTGGATCCGGGCCATGGGATGTGTTCCCTCAACATTACATCGATGTATAAAATTTGAGTACGAGGGGAAGTCCTACACTGTAAAAGCTGATCCTCCCCCCTTCAAAACTTGCAATATGTTATACCGCCCAAACGATGTGCTTATACCAATTAAGACACCCATACATTCAACCCAACCATCCTCTTCCAATATACCTCAACCGTCCACCTCAACTGCACCTACAACTGATGAAACCATCGTCGCACAAACCACTTCTCTTCCCGCAGCTAACATCCCAACCTCCGACCCCTTAGTAGACGTTTTTCATCGCCTTACGCTGGGGGAATATCGCCTATATAACGTTAGTTCTTTTCCTACCCCGCAGGAGTACGGACAATTACATGCACATCCCACCTACGACCGTCGCGTGGGGGAGATAATCTCTTACGGACCACCCCATTGCCGCACTAACCTAACGTATGGGGGTGTTGACGCATCTTCCATTACCCCTGAACCTCCTCTTGGTGTGGTTCCCTTCCAATCTGATTTTCAATACTTGACAAATCGTCGTTTCGCCCTCACCTTCTTGACTCGCTGTGCGTGGAAAGGCTTTGGTTTTGGCCTTTACGAACAAGGCCGACATACTCTCATTCCCGTCACCACACGCAAACATAATGATCGCAGTGGTCTCGGTTTTTCCGAAACACCTACACAGGAGACACCTCCTGTCAGCTGTATCCTGGAAGAAGAAGACGTCGCCCCTACCGAACCATCATCACCCACTTTGCCATCATCTCCCACAGAATCGATGGACCCTGAATCTATCCCTCCTAACTTTTTTTTTTCATAAATGCTATCTTCATAGGTCCTCTCACTTATCAACGCGATAATGAGGACCCATCTTCTCTTCCCCTTCTGTATCCAGACATGATCGAAGAGGATTCGCCTTTGATTAATGTTGTTGAATGCCAGGATGACGACTCCATACTCACTTACCTGGGCGCGGATGATTCTTATATTCAACGCGCCCTACCATCTGAAACCCAAACTATGCTGAATGAATCTACTATAGAAATCAACATCCACACGGAGGAAGATCCTCACATAGTGAAGATTGGACAATCACTTAACACATCAGAACAAGCCGCCTTTACTACCTTTCTCCGTGCTCGCAACCAAGCTTTCGCATGGTCTTACGCTGACATGCCAGGAATTGATCCTACCATTGCCGTCCATAACATCACTCTAAACCCCGATTCCAAACCAGTCAAGCAGAAATTGAGAAAAATGCATCCACGCATTGCTCTCTTGGTCAAAGAGGAACTCCAACGACTCCTTTCTGTTTCCTTCATTCTGCCTATTGACTATCCTCAATGGATTTCCAACATCGTACCTGTCACGAAAGCGACGGGGGGACTTCGGATATGCACGGATTTCCGGGATCTTAACCTCGCTTGCCCTAAGGATGACTTCCCCCTCCCAAGTATTGATCAACTTGTTGATCTCACTGCGGGTCATGAAATGCTTTCTCTCATGGATGGCTTTTCAGGTTACAACCAAATTTTGGTTGCCCCTGCCGATCAACACAAAACTGCCTTCATAACTCCTTGGGGAACTTTCTGTTACCGTGTAATGCCGTTTGGCCTTAAGAATGCTGGTGCGACCTATCAGCGGGCTATGACCTACATTTTCCATGACATTATGCACACTATCCTCGAAGATTACGTTGATGATCTTCTTGGCAAGTCTAAACATCGCAGTGAACATCTCGATGTTTTAACCATTATTTTTGATCGCCTGTTACAATATTCTGTCCGTCTTCAACCAAAGAAATGTGTCTTTGGTGTCCTTTCGGGGAAACTTCTGGGCTTTATCGTCTCTTTGCGTGGCATTGAGGTCGATCCATCTAAAGTAAAAGCTATCCTAGAAATGCCCCCACCCAAAAACCTTAAACAATTGCGTAGTTTGCAGGGTAAACTTCAATCCATCCGGCGTTTCATTTCCCAACTCTCGGATCGATGTCACCCTTTTCATCACCTTCTAAAAAAGGACATTGCCTTTCAATGGAGTGAGGAGTGTCACCAAGCCTTCGAAGCTCTCAAAACATATCTCTTGCAGCCACCTGTGCTTATCCCACCCCAGGACGACCGTCCTTTCTACCTTTATCTTTCCGCCACTGACCATGCTATAGGAGCTATGCTCGCCCATCGAGACCTGGCACGCCGAGAGCAGGCCGTTTACTATATAAGTCGTACCCTCATGGATTACGAGACTAGTTATACACATGTAGAAAAATTGTGCCTGGCCCTATCATTCGTCGCCACCAAACTCCGACATTACCTCCTGAATCACAAAACTTTTGTCATCACCAACACAGACCCCATTCATTATATGTACGCCAAACCACACCTAAACCAACGCATCGCTCGATGGCTCATGCTCCTCGCCGACCTCGACCTTGAGTTTATACAACAGAAATCAATCAAAGGACAAACTCTTGCAGATCAACTTGCGGAGGCCCCTCTACCTGGGGAACAATTTACCAATTTTACCTTCCCCGACGAACTCATCGCCACTCTTTCGCTCGGAGAAGTGTCGTATCAAATGACCCTCTTCTTCGATGGATCTAAGTGCCAGCGCGGCGGAGGAGCCGGCATTGTTCTCATCCCTCTTGACGCTGAACCTATGCCTCTTTCATTCCGACTTGATTTCCCTTGCACTAATAATACAGCAGAATACGAGGCCCTTGTTCTAGGTCTCCAAGTTGCGTTACACTTAGGTATCAAATCTATCAACATTTTTGGCGACTCTCAATTGGTAGTCAATCAAGTTATGGGCATCTACCAATGTAAAAACGAGGAACTTCAGAAGTACAAACACCACGTGGAGTCACTTCTAGCCTTATTTACTCACTATTCTATCCAAACCATTCCCCGCTCCACTAACAAATTTGCGGATACTATGGCTTGCTTAGCCTCGCAGATTCCCGCCGCACCAACTGACTCTGAATTATTCGTTGTGGTTCAGCAACTTTTTGCACCATCCTATTCAACCCCGGTAGTTTGCATGATAAATACTGTGTCTACTAATTCGCAGGATACCTGGTACCACCAATTTCACGACTACCTTACAATCTCTGTCCTCCCACCTGATCTTACTAGTAACGGCAAACGTGCTTTTCTTAAAAGTGTTTCGCGTTATGTTGTCATGGGAGGACTCCTCTATAAACGTGGCTTTGATGGCATCCTCCTTCGTTGTCTAACCGGCGCAGAAGTCACCTATACCATCCAGCAAGTACACGATGGGATTTGTGGTGGACATTTTAGTGGCCTTGCCGTGGCTAAACGAATCCTTCGCCTTGGTTATTATTGGCCTACTCTCAATAACGACTGCTACGAATATGTTAAGCGTTGTGTCATGTGTCAACAACATGCCAATCTTCAACATACTCCTAGCCACCCGCTACAGGTCGCACGAGATCTTTGGCCTTTCTCACAATGGGGTTTAGACCTTATTGGTGAGATTCACCCGACCTCTTCACAACGTCACCGTTGGATAATCACAGCGACCGAATATTACACAAAATGGGTGGAGGCCGTTCCACTCATTTCAATCAAAAAAGAAAAAATTGTCGAATTCATTAACCATCACATTATCTGTCGTTTTGGTATTCCTCATCGCCTAATAACAGATAATGGTAAATCTTTCAAAAATAAGTTGTTACAAGACCTTTGTGACAACTTTGGTATCAAACTTAGCTTCTCATCGCCTTACTATCCGCAGGCCAATGGTCAGGCTGAATCTTCTAATAAAACTCTAACCAAAATCCTCATGAAAGTCGTCAATGAATCTGGAAGAAATTGGCACGATCACATTCCCTTTGCCCTTTGGGCTTATCGTACTAGCATTCGTACCTCCACTAATGCCACACCTTTTTCATTGGTATATGGCACCGAGGCTGTTTTGCCTCTCGAAATACAAATACCCTCCCTTAGAATATCTCTTCAGGATATTCTCACCAACGATGATTTCCGCCAAGAGCGGTTAGCCCAATTAGAGCTTCTTGACGAACGACGTCTTACAGCTCTCGATCACCTCCAAATCTATCAAAAACGCATCAAGCGTGCTTATGATAAGCGACTTCATGAGCGTGCCTTTAAGGTTGGTGATCTTGTCCTCAAAGAGAATCAACATGTAACCAAACTAGAAAAGAGCAAACGTGGAAAATTTGCTCCCAATTGGATTGGGCCTTATATAATCACTCACACCTATGGATCAGGCACTTATCGTTTAGCTTCGCTTAATGGTAAACCTGAGCCTGAACCCCTTAATGCCTTGCATCTTCGACCATTCTACTGTTGAATCTAGTGTTATATCACTCCTTATCTACCTACTGCTCGTCCCTTGAGCTCATTTACCGCTACATACACTTTATTTTCTATATCTCCGAATAAAATCAAAATCACTTCGCACCTCCCCTTGATAATGCCTTCCCCTTTTTTAGTCTAGTCCATGACTTTAAAGTATTAAAATAAGCCGTATTCTTATGGGATTTTCTTGAGTCAAACTTCCTACTAAACTAGATGCTTCACGCCAAAAGAACATCTAGTCATCTAAAATTAAATATAGACTGCTCCCTCGAAGGACAGCTATATGCCAAACTATTGCTGCTACTATAAATAGACTGCTCCCCTGAAGGACAGCTATGCACTAAAATCATCTCTGCTACTATAAATAGACTGCTCCCCCGAAGGACAGCTATACACAGTCAGCCTTTATCAGAAGCTTCTCGCATTGATCAGCTTCGTGAAGACCTCAAGAATAATACAATCAATATCCCTTATAGACTTCCCGCATCGATCAGTCTACATTTAATAAAATACAAGCCTCCTTCAAAAGACCTTTTTGGGTCATGGACTTGTCTATTTAGGGTAGGTTCTCTTTCGTTATAACAAGTTCTTTGTACCTCAGCTATATCATCCACATCACCTCACCATTTGTTTCAACTCAAGGGACGTAACGTACACCTGATATATTGTGATCATACAACTCTTTTCAACTATGGACTTCTCGTCTATGCACGGCACTTAGGGCTTCAGGCTCGTTCTACGTTGTGTGGTTTGTTTAGCTCTTTTCACCTACGGAGCACTCTTTCCGCTTTGCCTCGCATCTAGGATTGTGTGTTGATCTTAATCAGGACATTATTCCCTCCTACTTGGGTATGCTCACCTTTGCTTTACCTATACCTACACCAACAACATTATCCTACCAGCACCAACAACATTACCCTACCAACATCAAATTTTTACCAAACGACCAATTGCCTAAACCGTACCAAATTGCCTGAATTCACCTCTCCCTGATCCTAAGGGAGAACTACATCGGTCTGAGGCCCCTCCTTGCTTTGTGCAATGGGCTATGTAGGCAGCACTTCGGAGACATGGGGTCTCCCAAGGTTAGCTCGACCATCCCCTACCATAACCTATCTTGTGTGGTGAATATAAATATTTTTGTGTATTTTTATTTTAATCACATTTCTCTTTATCCTTTTTTCGAAACACCGAAAATCAAAACACCGACAATCTTATTATTCTCATAACTCAAATCAACATACATATTCAGTTTTATTTAGATGTTAAACAAATACATCTTCTTTATCATCGACACGCAGGTCGGCATCCTTATTTATTCTCATACCTCGCTAACATATACTCAGACCATCACAACTCATCCCGAACTAGGTGATGATCGTGATCGTCAACCCCTCTCGCCGGGCCTCTCTGTCCTCAAAGGTACCGCGGCTATTGGTACCGCCCACTGATCTGCCAATCTCTCCTGTAACATATGAATACGCCCTCTCGCATGGAGAACTCCAGCCTCTAGTCTCGCCGCCCGTGACTCCGCAACCACTAACAATCCTCTTGTCTCATTCACCTGCGTTTGGAGCTGCTGAACCAAACGCTGCAGACGATCCCTCTCTGCTGTAATCACCACTGTGTCAGGGCGCTCGCGTACACCTCGCAGTTCTGCTACCCACCATAATCTATAGGCCTCTGTCATTCCTACATCCATTACCCTGCGATCGGCTGCTATCTCCTCAGGCCCTTCTGGAGGTGTTGGCCGGGGTGGTGAGAATGCTGCCTCGGCATCGATCCTCATATATGGTCTATAAGCCTGTGGTATGTCCTGCACAAATCCAAATTGTCGCCGCACGCGATCTATCGGAATCCTCTCATATTCACCTGGCCTGTGCCCCGCGATCCACCTCAATCGCTCTACACCTCTCAACTCCTCAGCTATGTTCTCGGTTACCATATAGTTCCCGTAGGGCCTCCAACAGATATCCGCCACCGTCACCCTCTCCCATACCTGCCTGTAATACTCAATGTCACCCGGCACGGCCTGAGATCTTGCCTCCTGTTCTGTCTGGACCCACCGTCGGAATCCCAGCCTCTGTACTCCGGTCTCTCCTGCCTGTATAGATCGGCCTATTGGTCGCACACAAACAATGTGCTCATAGGCCCAACAGTGTAATAAGTAAGAGCAATCCAACGTTGTCCTGTGACTTCGCCTACAAGCCCATAAACCCCTGTATAGCTCCGCCAAATATGCAGGTGCCCATGCAAACGTAACGTTCCTTTCTATCATCTCCCAGATAACACACATCAATGCCTTTGGAAATTTTCCCCCTTCCGCCCTCGGTAATGCATAATACCCTACTGCTATCATTAATATCACTGCTAACCTTGTCTCCTCAGGGTGTGCTGCATACATTACCCCATATGTAAACGATAAACCTCGCTGTGTCAAATCTCGTGCGTATGGACCAAATACTGCTGTTATCGCTCCCCGTGCCGCGCTAGGTAGTGCCTGATATACTGGCTCTCCTGTAATAGGGAGTCTCAAAATCCGAAACACATCTTCCAATGTTATTGTCATCTCACCTGTTGGCAGATAGAAGGTATTTGTCTCAGGATTCCATCTCTCAATCAGCGCCTGTAACATACCATGGTTACGTGCGATTCGTGAATAATAACGGATTCCACTTAACCCCAAACGATTTATCAATGTCCATTCCGCTGGTGTTACATCCGCTCGGATTCGCGACAACAGCGCTGGCACACTATCATTCATCCTCAACTCTGTCTCTGCCTGCATACACCAAAACAACAAACAACCCTTCAACCCGTTAGGGTCTTTTTCAAACATTCTGGAAATTTCTCCAGTAACCGGTATCGGTTATACGTAACCGATATCGGTTGCATAACCGATACCGTTTATCCCTAACCGCTACCGGTCACTGTCAATTTTATACACCTTCCTTAAAAACAACCACCTACGACAATAATTTTCCCGTTTGTTCGTTTTTATACAAATAAACATACCTGGAACCCCTGATTGCCTACCCTGTACCACTTAGCTCACCTGCAACCCTTGTTATCATGTTTTCTCTCTCATATCTACCCACCTACTCCCCCCCATCTTACTCACGAAACATACAATAATCAAATCACAAACAAAAACAATACGTCTTGAGTTGCAGCAGCTTGAGGTGGCCCTTGTCTGCCCTCCTGTCCTTGCCTGCTGGATGCTTCTCCTCGTTCGGCCATGATCACCACCCTTTTCAACTTTGTCTTTCTACCTTCTGAACCTCGGATCACAATTCACTTTCCTTGTCTCTTTCCTTCTTCTCACCCAAATCTCTCATGCAAATCCCTGTCTCAGTCGTCAAAAAGCGTCGCGTTCGCGTATTTAACCTCTTGCATGGCTCTAAAATTAAAACTTAAGTTGCCACCCTAGCTTTTCTATTTTTTTTAAAAAAAAAGCTCATACCTAAATAACCGGTATCGGTTATTTAACCGATATCGGTCTATGACTACCGATATCGGTTCCCTAACCGATATCGGTTACACACCTTCCTTTTTGAAACAGGTTTCTTTTCTTCATTTCTCCTCTAAATTTTTGTCGCGCCCGCCTCTTTGCCTGCATAAACAACAAAATTTACCACATTTGTTCATCCACCACACATAGCATTATAATTTCATTAACATCATTTATACCAATACACAACCATCAACTACAAATATCAAAAAACTATCAATCTATACATCATTTGGATCCAACTCATCAGTGACATATATCACACTGTCACAAAACCACCAATTTATCACATAACCTGTCATTCATATATACGCACAAAAACATCCGCATCATCTATCTATCAACATGTCAATTAAACTCATCACACATTCTATATATTACCAAACCATTAACAAAATATTTCAACACATTTTAAACACAGCATGTGGATCAAAACATCATCTATATATATATATATACAAATTTTCAACAATACAATGTGCCCTACATCGGGGCCTCTGTGATCACATAATATACCAAAGCCGGCACGCAGGCCACAATACCTACCACAAATCTCGACTCGGCTCGCAGGCCGGTCTCTCATATCAAAAATATACTCGGCTCGCAGGCCGGTATCAAATGTACAACCCGTACTCGGCTCGCAGGCCGGTATATAATAAATAAATAAATCAAAACAATGAATAAATGTAGGCACGCAGGCCTCTATCAATACAACCGGTTCGCAGACCGGTGCCCGTGTCCCTATACAAAACCACGTCGGGGATCTATCAGCTCTCCCCACCGCCCTCGACATCTCTCCCCGCTGGTCCCTGTGGCGCCTCTCGCCTCCTGCCTGTCACAGACACGCCAGCTATGGCTGCCCCTCCCTGAGATCTCTGGCTGCGCGAGGTCTCTGCTCTATGAGCTGCATATGCCTGATAATCGACTCCGGTACTATCAAGAATATCCTGATAATAACGGGCCTCTGCTCTCACCTCCATATAGCGATCTCGCGCCACTGAAGGAACTGGGGCTGGTCCCCTGGCACCCAACACCACTATCCCCTGAGCCTGTACCTGCACCTGTGGCTGTGGCGCTGGTGGAGGTGCTGCCTGTGCCTGTACCTGCACCTGTGGCCGTGGTGGTATCTGGGCCTGTGGCTGTGCTACTGCTGGTACGGCTGCCTGTGCCTGTACCTGAGCCTGGGCTAGCTACCCCTGTAAAACCCCTATACGTGCCTGTGCAACAGCCAACTGTCCCTGTAATAGCTGCACCTGCCCCCGGAGCTGATCTCTCTCTACAGTCACCGCTGCCAAGTCTGGCTGCGCAGGCGGTACTATCCTCGCAGCTCTCTGCCCTGCCCACCATACCCTGTATGCTGCCGTGCACCCGGCATCATCCACAACCCCACCTGCTGGTCTCTCTGCTACCCAGTCTGGATCCCAAGGCTGTGGTGCTGGTAGTGGGGCCTCTACATCATCCCTCCTGTACTGAGGGAAGGGAGGTGGCTCATCCTGTGGCAGCCCCATCTGCCTACGTACCCTCTCTAAGGGTATCCGCTCGTACTCTCCCGGCCTCCGTCCTGCTATCCAGAATGTATACTGGATCAGGCGCAGCTGTATGCGGGCTCCTCAACCCAACAAACCATCCCCAACCCAACCCCACACCCACCCCCAACCCAACCCAACCCCTACATAAACCCATAACCGGCGCCGGTCGATACATCACCGACGCCGGTCACCAACAACTGTACCGTTCCCTAAACTTTAGCGACCGATGCCGGTCGCTTAGTGACCGACATCGGTCACTGTTCTCTCCCGGAGCCGAACCCCCGCGCGGCCCCCAAACTCATTTTTTTACCTATTTCTACCCATCTACCCACCCAAAAACCCTAAAAACTTACCCACGTACCCACCTTAGCCTATCTAACCTATCCACCCTCTCCCTTTCTCAAATTACCCCCATTTACTCATTCTTTCCTACAAAATACAAATTCCTACCCAAATCCCAAAAACACCATAAATCAACCAAATCACCAAATTAAAGAGTTTAGAACCTACCGGTACGACGACACGTCGTCGTGGTGGGATGGGTGGTGGCGGTCCAGCTGGTCCAGCCCCTCCAGCTCCTCCTGCCTGTGCCATGGCTCCAATCCTGATCTGCTGGGTCCCCGGCCAATCACCTACCGCCTCCTCAACTATTCGGGCCCACTATCAACTCTCTCCGCCAATCAAATAGCTCCACCTCACTCAATACCCCTCCAACTCAACTCTCCACGTCAGACAAGTTAATTTGGATTGCAAATAACCAAAGTGACAATGACAGGCCGTATTTTTCTTTTTATAGGTTTTTCGACCTTAACCGATGTCGGTTTCCTTTTTGCCCTAAAAAACTGGTATCGGTCCCTTAACCGATATCGGTCATGTAGAATCGACATCGGTGTTAATCCCAACTTTCCCCCAATTTTCTCTTTTTGCCCCCATTTACCACTTGCCTCTTTTTTAACCACATATCGCCTATATCCACCTTTGCTGAACACCATTTGTTTAACCAATTGGCCCGACCTAAGGCCTCAACCTACCAATTCGGCCCGACCCAAGGCCGCAACCACCCCATTTGGCCCGACCCAAGGCCTCAACCTACCATTTGGCCCGACCCAAGGCCGCAACCACCCCATTTGGCCCGACCCAAGGCCTCAACCTACCATTTGGCCCGACCTAAGGCCGCAACCAACCCATTTGGCCCGACCCAAGGCCGCACCTAACCATTTGGCCCGCCCTAAGGCCGCACCAATTAACCATACCATACCCACAATCACCGTTTTAATTTATCCATCCATCATGTAGCTTTTTGTTCAATAGAGCTCACCTGTTCGTGTTTTAGCATGATTAGGGTCCTTGACTTGATCTGATGACCAACTTTGCCTAGACCTAGACCGTGACGTTTATCTCAACCAAACCAACCATTTGGTACTGCCGAACATGCCTAAACGTTCCTGTACCTTACCTGTTATATACCCTGGAGCTACTTCCTATGCCTTGGATACCAGGATTATATCACCCTTGTTTGGATAAACTATCGACCTTTGCCTATACATTGCTGGTTTGCTTGTCAAATCATGTACCCTAGTCGTACTATTGCATTTCAACATGTGTCTGCTTCCTTGGACCTACCGCACCACCTTACCATCCTCTCTACAACATTTACCTTTTATCAACCCTATCCCTGATTTCCCATTCGCTCAATCTGTGCTAGATTTGAGGGGGATTACCTATATCCTTAACATGAGAAACCACTTCATATTATTGTCCGCGCAGCTTTACAGAACAAGCTACACGACAATAAGGGGCTAATGTAGACACCAAAATTGTGTCTTACGACCCCTTGTGACCCGCATCTCATTTCGCAACCTAACCTCATTACCTAAACTTTACACAATTATTTATTAACTACCTTGTAATTGATAAATCCACTCACCTTACCCGCCACCTCACTTTGCCACCTCATCATGACCTAGCCCTAACCCTAAACTAACCTAATTAAGACCCATGACTTGGTCTAGACTCACATCCATAACTAATGCCTCCTTACTCGCACCCAAAGCCGACCTTCTAGCCACCTGACCAAGCCCGCAACTGATCTCTCGGGAGAAAAGCAGGGAAGGTGGGCTATTTTACTAAAAATAGCCTACTTTTTCCTAACCGATGCCGGTTCCTACTCGACCGCCGTCGGTTACGCAACCGCCATCGGTTCCCTGTAAATGGGCTTCCCAAACCAAAACAACGGATCGGAATTTCATTTTTGAAGATCAGTCGAAGGATTTTGAATCAAAGCAGAGTCCAGAACTTCACTTGACCAAGCAGAGACGAGTAAAGAAACCAGAAGAGTTGGCAGCAAAGGAGATCAACTTGCACCTTCATCAAAAAACCAGTAAGTTATATCTTGCATGTCCTCCATTATAACATTTCTTGTGCTTTTGGAATTGTAATCTTCCCAAATCTGTTCCTGAACCCATTATCTAACGTACCATTGCCTCTAACCATCATTCCTTAGCTTCTAACCATCCCATTTCTCAATACTATCCAAAAACCAGCCATTACAAACACCACAACCAGCCCAGAAGATCCTAGAACCAACCGGTATCGGTTATCAGTGACCGCCATCGGTTATAGATAACCGGCATCGGTTCCTTTGATCAAAACCAAGAAAAAAAGCCTTTTCCCTACCCAGTTCCACGAAACAATTTATTTGGTACTCTACAGTATTTTGTGTTAATTCATATTAGCAGGGGAACTGACCACCTTCGAAAGGAAGTTTCATACTTCTTGGGCCCAAGGCAGTTCCCTCATTTATTATCTAATCAAAATCTTGTGGTCTTGTGTTCTTATTTGAAGGTAGTCCTTCCAAGACAAAAAGGAGTTCTTCGCAGTCAGCCTGATCTTTCTCTACGGTACGCGCACATCATCTCGACATTTACAGGTATTCCTCCTAACCCTAACCTTATCTGTTTCTATAAGGAACGAAGCATTTCCGAGTGAAACATTTTATCTCAACCAAACCAACCATTTGGTACTGCCGAACATGCCTAAACGTTCCTGTACCTTACCTGTTATATACCCTGGAGCTACTTCCTATGCCTTGGATACCAGGATTATATCACCCTTGTTTGGATAAACTATCGACCTTTGCCTATACATTGCTGGTTTGCTTGTCAAATCATGTACCCTAGTCGTACTATTGCATTTCAACATGCGTCTGCTTCCTTGGACCTACCGCACCACCTTACCATCCTCTCTACAACATTTACCTTTTATCAACCCTATCCCTGATTTCCCGTTCGCTCAATCTGTGCTAGATTTGAGGGGGATTACCTATATCCTTAACATGAGAAACCACTTCATATTATTGTCCGCGCAGCTTTACAGAACAAGCTACACGACAATAAGGGGCTAATGTAGACACCAAAATTGTGTCTTACGACCCCTTGTGACCCGCATCTCATTTCGCAACCTAACCTCATTACCTAAACTTTACACAATTATTTATTAACTACCTTGTAATTGATAAATCCACTCACCTTACCCGCCACCTCACTTTGCCACCTCATCATGACCTAGCCCTAACCCTAAACTAACCTAATTAAGACCCATGACTTGGTCTAGACTCACATCCATAACTAATGCCTCCTTACTCGCACCCAAAGCCGACCTTCTAGCCACCTGACCAAGCCCGCAACTGATCTCTCGGGAGAAAAGCAGGGAAGGTGGGCTATTTTACTAAAAATAGCCTACTTTTTCCTAACCGATGCCGGTTCCTACTCGACCGCCGTCGGTTACGCAACCGCCATCGGTTCCCTGTAAATGGGCTTCCCAAACCAAAACAACGAATCGGAATTTCATTTTTGAAGATCAGTCGAAGGATTTTGAATCAAAGCAGAGTCCAGAACTTCACTTGACCAAGCAGAGACGAGTAAAGAAACCAGAAGAGTTGGCAGCAAAGGAGATCAACTTGCACCTTCATCAAAAACCAGTAAGTTATATCTTGCATGTCCTCCATTATAACATTTCTTGTGCTTTTGGAATTGTAATCTTCCCAAATCCGTTCCTGAACCCATTATCTAACGTACCATTGCCTCTAACCATCCCATTTCTCAATACCATCCAAAAACCAGCCATTACAAACACCACAACCAGCCCAGAAGATCCTAGAACCAACCGGTATCGGTTATCAGTGACCGCCATCGGTTATAGATAACCGGCATCGGTTCCTTTGATCAAAACCAAGAAAAACAGCCTTTTCCCTACCCAGTTCCACGAAACAATTTAATTGGTACTCTACAGTATTTTGTGTTAATTCATATTAGCAGGGGAACTGACCACCTTCGAAAGGAAGTTTCATACTTCCTGGGCCCAAGGCAGTTCCCTCATTTATTATCTAATCAAAATCTTGTGGTCTTGTGTTCTTATTTGCAGGTAGTCCTTCCAAGACAAAAAGGAGTTCTTCGCAGTCAGCCTGATCTTTCTCTACGGTACGCGCACATCATCTCGACATTTACAGGTATTCCTCCTAACCCTAACCTTATCTGTTTCTATAAGGAACGAAGCATTTCCGAGTGAAACAGAGACCGTAAGTGAAGAAACTTCATCTCAGTGAAGGGATTAGTAAATAAATCTGTAATCTGATCAGCTGTCTGAATGTACTGAATGTCAATGATGCCATCATGAATAAGATCTCGTATGAAGTGCATATGGATCTCAATGTGCTTCATCCACTGATGCTGAACTTGATTTCTACAAATAGAGATTGTGCTCGTGTTATCATAGTAGATAATGGTAGGACACCAAAGGTGGATGCCAAACTTGTTCAGAATACCCTGTAGCCAAAATAGCTTCTGTGGAAGCATTAACCACTCCTCTGTATTCTACCTCTGTAGATGAAATCACAATTGCATTATGCTTCTTGCTAGACCAACTAATAGGACCCGAACCAAGAGAGAAAATATAGCCAGAAGTAGATTTCCAATGATCTAAGTCAGTGGCCCAATCAGAATTTGTGAACCCAATCAAGTCAATATCTACCCCTCCATGATAGTGAATGCCATTAGTATAAGTTCCATGACCATAATGAAGGATCCATTTAGCTACTTTCTACTACAGCTCATGTGGCTCCTGTATGAATCTGGAAATGATCCCAACAACATACGATAAATCCGTTCGAGTGTGAGTCAAGTAAATGAAGCTCCCCACCAACTGTCGATAAAGAGTTCCCTCAACCAAGGGAGTAGAACAATCAGAAACCAACTTAACCTCGGAAAGTAAAGGAGTAGGAGAAGACTTGTAATCGGACATCTAAAAATGAGCTAGCAAATCAAGAGCATACTTAGGTTGTGAAATCAAAATTCCCAAGTCATATTGTGAAATATGGATCCCAAGGAAGTAATGAAGTAGACCTAATTCAGTCATGGAAAACCTGTTGGCCAAGGCGATCTTCACATAATCAATAATAGAGTAAGAGTTTCATGTGATCAACAAGTCATCAACATAGAGAACAAGAATGAGTATAGAGTCATCTTTCCGTAGAATATAAACATTTGGATCAGAGTGACACCTAGTAAACCCTGATGTAAGTAAAAAGGATTCCATCTTGGCATACCAAGCCCGAGGGGATTTTTTAAGGCCATAAAGATAATTCTTTAACTTACAAATGAGGGAGGAATCTTGGACATAACCCAGAGGTTGTTCCATATAGATCTCTTCCTCTAGGTCACCATGAAGGAAGGCACTCTTAACATCCATTTGATGGAATTTCCATTTGTTCATTGCGGAAATGACTAGGGTCATTCAAATAGAAGTCATCTTTGCAACTAGAGCAAAGGTTTCAGTATAATCAACCCCAGCTATCTAGGAGAAACCCTTAGCTACTAATTGCGCTTTAAAATTTTTGATGTCTCCATCTACTCCATACTTTTTTCAGAACACCCACTAACACCGAATGATTTTTCTTCCTTTCGGAAGAGGGGTGAGATCCCAAGTATCATTCCTCATGAGAGAGGAATACTCCTCATGCATGATAGAATCCCACACAGGAATATTAGAATCTTCCAGGAAAGACTGTGGATTAGAAGCAAAGGTGAAGAAAGAGTGGGGTCCAACGAAATATGAGCGAATATGTCTCATATCCGAATTATCTCCAACTAAATCTCCAACACTTTGCAAAGTTATCCTAGCCCAAAGAGGACTAAGAGGATCAGGCTCAGAGTCAGAAGATTCTTCACTTGAGTGAGAAGGGACATAGTCCTCGTCATCACTACTGTCAGAATCAAAAGACTCAGAGGTCTGATGGAAGAGGAGCACGCTCAACAGTATCATCATCTGATGAGTCAGAATCCAAGTCAGCGAGCTGAAGAACCTCAATAGGTGGAGAAGTATAAGTCAAAGAAGACTCATCAAACTTAACACTTCTCTCAATATACAGCTCATGAGAAGTAGGATTCTTTAAATGATATCCCTCTCCACCATCAAGTCGAGATTTTGGTGTGACGGCAAGTCGTGCATCTCTGATACTAGACAATTAAGCGCGCTAGCCTCAGAGTAGTGTTGGGATGGGTGACCTCCCGGGAAACTCCCGATGTCACTGCCTCCTAATGTTGTTGGGCCTGATTGGGTGTATACCTAGCTCCATCGTGCGGGAGGGTATTGGCATAACAACTGTTTAAAAATATGAGATCCCTCTCCACCATAAGTTCAAGATTTTGGTGTGACGGCAAGTCATGTAGCTCTGATACCAGGAAGTTAAGTGTGCTAGCCCCAAAGTAGTGTTGGGATGGGTGACCTCCTGGGAAATTCCCAGTGTCACTACCTCCTGATGTTGTTGGGCCTAATTAGGTGTATACTTGGCTCCATCATGCGGGAGGGTATTGGCATAAAAACTATTTAAAACGATGAGATCCCTCTCCACCATCAGTTTGAGCTTTTGGTGTGACGGCAAGTCGTGCAACTCTGATATCAGGTAGTTAAGCACGCCAGCCCCAAAGTAGTGCTGGGATGGTGACCTCCCGAGAAATTCCGAGTGTCACTGCATCCTTATGTTGTTGGGCCTGATTGGGTGTATACTCGGTTCCATCATGCGGGAGGGTATTAGTGTAGAAAATTTTTAACACGATAAGATCCCTCTCCACCATCAGTTTGAGATTTTGGTGTGACGGTAAGTCGTGCAACTCTGATACCATGAAAGAGTTGACGAATCGTATCAAAAACTGTGCACCAAAATGAATTTTCACTCAAGTTGAATCGTAATGGCTCCAACATAATCACAAGGAAGAATCGATCAAATCCTAAATAACTTCCATAACAGAATAAAGCTTGCTCATAAGAAAAAAATAGTAGAGTGTCTTGGCATGCTCATAAATGAATAGAAAGAGAGTACATATAGGGTGTTGAGTAACCCTAGTGCATGACACACATGTAAACCCTAAACCTAACCCTAAACCTAACCCATGTGAGATGACCCTCCAATATGAGAGGAGGACACATAGGATAACTCACACCAACATAACATGCATACATTTGGCATGCCCACTAGGACACTCCTTTGTCTCTTGCGCATTCACTGATTTTTTCTTAGTTTAAAGCTTCATTTTTCCATTTTACATGAACGTTCCTTTAATTTATTGATTTTTTTGGTTTTTGAGTATGCATGTTAGTGTTTGGTAGTGTCAAATATTCTTCAGAAGTATAAAAGAGGCAAATTTATATCAAAATTGAATCTTGATAGGAAAAAACCAACATTATTTTGTGTAAATACAGGTCTTCACACGCTTACATAGATCTTCATGTGCTAGCATAGTTTTCGACGTGCTAGCATTAGCATTTTTTCTATTACACACACTAAGGTAGCTCTTCATACAACTGTGTTTTCTACTACACACATTAGCATAGCTCTTCATACACCTTCATTGCTCTATTTCCCTACTTCACGTGCTAGTGCACCTCTTCATGTGCCTACGTTGCATTATTTTTTACTTCACATGTTGTTTTAATCTATTATCCTATTGTTGACACTATCTTATTAGTCCACATGCTTACATTGATCTATTTTTCTGTTACACGTGCAAGCGTATATTTGCATGCACTTATGTTGTAATGCTTGCTGACTGCATGTGCTAGCATCCTAGTTAACAAACCTGGCCTTCATGTGCTAGCATAATGGTATACATACTAGTGTACTATGTAACATTTCACTAACTTTCACTCAAATTTCCTAGAAGTTTTATTTGTTGATCTCCAATTTCCTTTTGTTTTATTTGTAACTCTGATTCTAATTTACATGTTATTTGATTAAAAGTAGTTCTAACACTTGAATCCATTTATTTGATTTGATTAAAACCATGTATTCTCTTCTCTTCCACTCTCGAGCGACCTTGAGAATCAAAAACTACTGTGATCCTTGGTGTTTTTCTAACATTTTGAGTGCATGGAAAATTACTAATCATTTATGTGTAGGACTGTTGCGAAATTGGAAACATTTACCTTACAAAGTCAAACAAACCAAACTAATAACTAATTTTCATATAGGTGCCTTGCTCAAAAGAAAAAATCAAACTTTTCTAAATCAAATAAAATGAATAAAACACATTTTCATTATAGGTTCGGATAAGGGTAAAACTCGTCTGCTTTAATTTTGGGAAGTGCTTGGGCTTAATCCCTAAAAAAATTGAGAGGAGTACCACAAGAGCCCCAAAGTAGTTGACATGTTGAGGAAACCAAAAAATGAAATGGGTAGTGCCCCATTTTCCAATTTGACTAGTAAAACCTATAAGGAATACAAAATATTTTCTGTGGTTACATCCCCATTCATATAGATTGCAGGGTATAGTTCATATTCAAGATTTATTCTGGTATGCATACTTGTTCAGACAATATTAGTGAGTGAATAATCTAAATTTTGTAGAAAGATATTTGTCATTGGGGCTAACCTTATCCTATCTTATTTATATGAAAACTTTATATAAAGATAAAAATTTGTCCAAATTAAAACCTTGTTTTAAAACAAGGTGAAACTCTACCCAAGTTACATCGTGTCTTACATAGAATTTTTTTTCCGTGTCTTACATAGAAAAACTTTTTCCAAGTTTCACTGTGTAATTTTCCATCACAAATCATACTTCACTCATAATTTTGGCTTCCTTTATCAATAAGAAAAATACAAAGTTCTCCAAAAATTATATCAACTGTCTTTAGCACTTGTGCTTGAAAACTTGTTTTCTAAAATTTGATTAAATGATGAGATTGCATTGTTATGCTTTTTCCTAGTTACCTTAAAAACATTTGTGACATCTACACCTAGGAAATTCAGCCATTACAATTGTTACACTTCCAAAATCTCATACATTTTCCTTGATAAATTTCATCATACATTCAAGCATTGGAAAATCTTTACTTTGGAGACATTATTCTACTTGTTTTGACTTATATTCCTTATAAATTTTACACATATCCCAAATATTTTCAAAACACATACCATCATCGTACCAATCATACATTTAACACATAAGAAGTGTGCATCTAACCCCTTCTTCCATAACACTTTAGAATCATTTTTTGATGAGGAAAAAAGACTTGTTGATCAAAATGGGGGTGAGGAAGAAATACCTCAGCTCATTTTTGAAAATGATCCCACTCACATAGATAACTTATTGTTTTGAAACAAGGACCAAGTATTGTTGCATTTGGTAGAACTAGGGGCTAAATTACCCTCTAATTTTGATCCAAAATTCCTTATTGGTATGATTCAAGGGGAAGAAATAATAGAACCCCCTCTTTTTAGAACAGCTGAAGACATGTTATACCATGAACATTCCTTTATGTCACCACTGTATGATGGTCACAATGAGGAAGCAAAAATATCTAAAACTAAGACTGTCAATCTTATACCCTTTATTTGAATTAATCATGAAGCCAAAATAGAGGGTGAAGAACCCCAACATGAAACCTAACCTAAACTACACAATGAGGACACTACTATATATAAAAAATAAAAGCTCTTAGTTGCCAAGTGGAAAATCTATCTTCACATGTCCATAAAGACGCGTATAAAGCTTTTTTCACAAAAAACCTAAAGTGATTTATACTAAACAATACACTGAAAACCATGGTGGTGAAGCATCCAAATCCAACTGAACACATCCCCTCACACCAACACATGGACAAATATTTAATTAAGAATGAAATTCTATGAAATATGTGTTTGTTAGACTGTAAGAGAACAACATGGGACACAACAAAAAGCACCAGTTTGAAGAATTATGTCCATATCCATTTGATTAGGAGATTCTACATACTCCCTTTCCACAAAACTTTGATTTCCATTAATTAGAAAAACATAGGGATAAAATTGATCCTTGCGATCAAGTGAAATAATTATTCATGGCATGCTAGGAAGTTGCTTACAATGATAACTATATTATTCCTTTGTTTCCACAGAGTATTTGGGGCAAAAAAATTGAATGGTTCCTCGATCTGCCCAAAGGATCTATTTTCAATTTTGTTGATCTAGTTGAAAAGTGTATTCATCACTTTTTGTTTAATATGGAGAATTATATTACCATATTTGACCTATGCAATGCTGAACAAAGAAATAACTAGAACTACACTACTTTCTTATAATGATGGTCGTGGTTGGATAGATGCTTCGTTTTCTTCCTTCCCAAGTAACAAATTGTAATAATATTTATACCAAATGTACACCCTAAGATAGCCTTCCATTTGAAAATTCATTACATTGATACATTTGACTAAATGATTAAAAAGGAAGTCAAATACACAAAGACTTATTGGAAAAGGGGTCTTGAAACCCTTTTAAAGAGATAGCTACAATAAAAACCTAAAGAAAAATCCAAATTATTCAACAAAAAAATAATGTTGTGGGTGATGGAATCACTAATTCCAAGCATGTATAAGTGGTTTAAAACACCTCATATTTAAAAATTACACACGGGTTGCTTAAATCAGAAGTCAAATATAGGGAATACACTCCACTCATGGAATCCCTATCATCGATCCTCAAACAAGTAAACTTGGCCAACATAGTCAAGTTTCCAACCACTACCCCTTTCACAGATGATACACCTAAACATTTATGGTACAAAGACAATGAATATTATGAGTATCACTATGTTAAAGGTCACGACATAGATCAGTGCATGAAATTGAAGAACTTTATCCAAGATCTCAAAGATCGAGGAGATATTGAACTTGGTATTAAAGAACCACTAAAATTGTCTAATGATTAGTTAGGGATCTATAAGGAGCCCTTCAGAAAGCATTAAAAAGTAGAAAATAATTCATTTGAGTTCATTCCACTAAAGGAAAATTTTTGAACCGCATTGTTTCCTAAACTTCTAATACATTTGATTCTCTTATTGGACATGTCAATCCTATTACCGACTATATTCACTCCAAAAAAATAAAATCCCAATAGTGTGATGTTACAATGTGACACAATCATCTTATTTTTCCAGGACCCCCTCTGTCTACTCCTTTAGAAGACCATTATGATCTCTTAGAACAACTTGAGAAGACAACTTCCAAGATCTCTATCTTAGATCTTATTAAGATGTCTATTGTTCACAAGGACATCCTCTATAATACCCTTTAGGATTCAAGAGTTCGTACATACATATACACTTTGTGCTTCCAAGTGTTGGTTGCATAAATCACCCCATCTGAGAAAATCATTTTCAACCAAAATCAGATTCTATGGATAATCAACCTCAAAATCTGCCCTTGTATATAGAAGTGGTCATTAATCGTAAAAATATTAAAAGGGTATTTGTGGAAAATGGATTTTCCTTAATATATGTACTCTGAAGCTTAGGAAACAAATAAGAGATATTGATATTGAACTAGATCCTAATGTGATCACCATTAAGGCTTACGATAATACAAAATGAAAATTGGTGGGCATAGTTACCTTACCCATGAAAGTTGGGCCTATCACACATGAAACAAGATTCCATGTCATTGAATTGGAACTTACCTATAACATTCTCCTCATCCACCCATGGATTCATGTCATGCTTGTTGTTCCCTCTACATTCCATTAGTGTATCAAAGTTTATCATCAAGGAAAAGAGCTTACAAATCTTGGTAACTCATAACCCTTTGCCCAATGCAGAACTTTAGCTGGTTATTACCTAACAACTTATAAATTTCCTTCTACAAAATTAGTTATGGAGCTTAAATCAGAGGTCCTCACCTCTTGAGTTAATTGAGATACACTTTATCCTTACGAAAGTGGTTATTCTACCTTTTTTTTTCCCTTTAACTACATGGGAAGCCAAGCTAACAATCCTTCATACCATCTATGGAGAATATGACCTCCAACAAAGCCTCCTTGTGTCAAAAATTCCCTTGTCACATAAAACACATGATCAACCTAACTTTCAGCTGCAAATAACTTGGGAGCCCCGCAATCTTGAAATGTTTACCCCTGGTTGTATCCTATTAGATGAAAAATTAAGTAGTACTTATAAATCTCATTCCCCTAATGAAAATATGGATTCTTGTTATCAATCCTCGGAATATATCATCCCTAACAAGATGATGTATGCCATATGATACAAATGATATAGATTTGGAGCTTACATGAACAAGGTGTACAGGAACCTCTTCTGGCACATGAAAAATAGACAAATATGGTGTTGTAAATCAGACATATAGAGCACAACCCCTGTAAGTTGATGCCACATCTTATAAGCATGAGGATAGTGTTGTTGCAAATCAGCAGCACCCTTGGATGCAAATCAGGTTTCTAAGTTGATGTTTAGAGGCATTCAGTGTGATTGCACAACATTGAAACCTCTCTCCAAGTGTGGTACTTGTACAAGAATGAGAGAGGAATCTCTAGATTAGAGGCTGGTTCCTCAAACTCCTCTAATTAGATCCATTATTTACACAACTGCAGAGGTTCAGATCCTAATTTTATCCTAATTTGCAAGGAGAAAGGGATAAGAAATGTAAAAATTGAAACTAAACTAATGATGGTGATGCACCAAAGGAGTGGTGAACATTTTTTCTCATGAAAATAGACACAAATCAGAAATTGCAACATAAAACATCATGCACAGGTTGATAAGCTGTAATCAAGGGTTTGAAATGAAACAAACAACACATACAAAGGACTGAAAGCATTCACAGAGCCTGTATTATGATTTTCAACATCAAAATCCTTGCATTCCAACACCAAAGAGGCAGAAAACTGTTACAATCCCTATAAAGGTTTGATCCTTGCAAAATTCACTTGCTTAAGGTGAAAGCAGAAGCTTGCTGTGTAAAAAAGTGTTCCCCTTTGAAAAATGAGCCAAATCTGGCTTTTACAGTGCATGGGTCGAGCCCAGGAGAGAGAAAATGTGAAAACACGTGGGAGCCATTCCTCATTGACCAAAATGCATTAAAAACAACATGGAGGTCCTTACAAATCCATGCCCTTGACATTTTTGACCATGTTGGAGAACAATGCGACCCATTTTGCATTAAAATTGGTTGTTGAAACGTCAGTTCTGTCCATGGGCACATACCAGAAGCGTTTATTGATTTTCTCCCTCTAAACTGAACCAAAATTCAAAATTGACCATGGAATCATGTAGAGAATTTTACCATATTTCCATTGATATAAAGAACGAGAAAATCCGAGCTCTGGATCGAAAGTTATGGCCGTTTGAAGATTTAGGGCAAAAACAGACCCAAAATGGATCGGCGGGAAAAACTTTTGAATTTTACCTCTTTTTTGCATTTTGGAAAATTTTCTAAAAAATCCCCATGCTGTGCCACCTAGATGCCATGTGGCATGATGTGATTGGCCATGGGCTCATCCTCTAAAATTTTCTCTCCAGGTCCTTCCTTAACATTTTTGCCACTTGGACACATGGCACTCTTTCATTGCTTCGAGCCAAAGGGGCACATTTTTCCCTTTGAAAATTTTACATCTTTAACTTTGGAAAAAATTTCATTTTTTCACCCATGTGCCCTGTCCGGTCTGGGGACATGTGGTCGGCATATGATTGGTCTGACAGGGGTGCGTGGGCTCATCCTTTGCCTTTGAATTTTTTGGCGAAACTTAGCCAAATCTTGAAAATCTTTCCCGAGCCCGAACTCCCCCTTAGACCATAGGACACGTGTCCTGTTTTCATTCACGCACGGGCTCCCTTCACAAATTTTCCCTTTGAAAAATTTTGGTAAAACACTTGGCAATTTTTGCATCTTTCCCCTGCCGCTCTGATGGTGAAGACATGTGGGGAAATCCTACTCGACGCGGGCCATGTGAGGAAAACTTTCCATTTGAGATTTTTGGAAAAACTTAACCAAAAAACCTGACTTCACCCTCGACACCTGTCATCCCTCTTGGACACGTGGCAGCACGCCATTGGCCTGGACCAAATTTCAAAAAATTTCCTGCGCAAAACACTTAGCAAAAATTTCACTCCGCCTCCCCCCTTCTGACACGTGTCACACTCTGATTGGCTTAACAGGTACGCGGGCAAAAATTTTCCTTTTACAAATTTTGACCAAAACTTGAAAAAATTTCTAAGTTTTTCTCTCTTCTCCGCCACCTCCTAGGACACGTGGCAGCTTCCTATTGGCTACGGGCTTCCAAGGGGAAAATTTCCCACAAAAAACTCTGCCGAGCCATAACTTGAAAAATATGAGGAGTTAGGAGGAAAAATTTACCTTTCTGGAAAGTTGAGAGAGAGCTCTATGTAATGGTGCCATTTCCAGAAAGATTTGAGTGCCTAAAAATCAAAAAATGGAGACTAAGGCACAAGAGAGGCAAGAACACAAGGAGTTAGCCACAAAAATGAGCAGGAGCACATTTTGGATAACAATTTTGGCAACTTAGAGGGGCCATCTACCTGCTAGATGAAAATATTAGTTGCCTGAAGCAGTACATTGGGCATGGAGTCATCAAATTTTCTGTTTAGAACCCCAACTGACTTAGAATGTTGCAAGGAGGAAGATGGAATATCACCTGATGGAAGCAAGGACTGCAAAAACATCTCCAGGGACAACAAGTTGTGCCAAAGAACTTAGGGAAATAAAAACTAACCTACAACAAAAACAATGTGCACAAGCACTTGAAGGAATGGAAACCTAAGCTAATATTTACAAGGTGGAGAATTTCCCTTTAGAAGCAATGCTTGAGATAGATTCCATTGACTAGAATCTACATTTCTTCATCATCCAATGAAGCCAATTGGAAAGCATTGCTGTTCTTGCACTTCGTGACCATGTATGGGCCACTCCAAATGGCATCAAATTTTGAATTCCTTCCTGGTTTTGCTCTATCTGCATCCCATTTTAACACTATATCTCTAACCTAGAAAGATCTATTCTTGGCCTTCCTGTCAAAGGTCTTCTTGATCAAAGCTTGATCCTTCTCCATTGCTTGGGATGTCTGATCTCTGATCTCTTGAAGCTCCATTAACTCTGCATATCTCACCTCCATGGCATCAAACTCCAACAACTCCAACTATTTCATGAGTTCCAATGTTGGCAACTCAAGTGACATGGGCTAAGATTGCTTCTCTTCCATAGACAAGCCTGAATGGAGAGTTATCCTGTGGATCTCTTGGGAGTTATCCTATCAGCCCATAAGGCTGATTTCAATTTGGTATGCCAAGACCTCTGATTCTCATCAAGAGTTCTCCTAATGATCCTCAACAAGTTCTTGTTTGTAGACTCAGCCTGACCATTACCTTAAGGGTAATAGTTTGATGAAATACTTAGGTCGATCCGTTCTTGACAGCCCACTCAGTCACCTTGGATCTAATGAATGCCAATGCATTATTTGAAATTATTGTAGCAGGTATGCCAAATCTGGTTACTATGCCCTCATAGAAGTCTAAGATGCTAGACTCGTTTGCCTCTTTGAGCGCTACTGCTTCAGTCCACTTGGTGAAGTAGTCTGTGGCTGTCAAAATCCATTTGTGCCCTTGGCTTGAATTGGGTTAATGACTCCAATGAAGTCCAAACCCCATTGCATGAATGGCTGGTCAGCTGAGATTGGATGCAATGGAAGGGCAGAAAGTCTCTCTTTTCCTGTGAAGAATGCACAATTCTTACACTGCTTGATCGATGCAAAGCAATCACTGAAAATCTTAGGCCAATAATAACCTGCCTTCATAATTTTTAGAGCTGTCACTCTCAGTGCAAAATGACCACCAGTTGGTCCACCATAGAACTCCTTCCAACACCCTATGAATTTGATTTGTGCTAATGCATCTCAGTAACACTCCATTCACATCTTTCTTGAACAAAACTCCATCAACAATGGCATATGGGACAGCCTGCAATCTGAAGTGTCTTCTTTGGGTCTTGTTCATCTCTGGAGGGCATAGGCCTGTGCTCAGGAAGTGTATTATACCTTGGGTCCAGCAAGGAGTGGGGACAACATTATTTTCTTCTTGAGTGCCACTTGGCTCATGGCTATATTGAACTGTCAAAATAGCCTCTTCTTCATTGCATACTTCTTTTTGCTTCCCCAAAATCAGCTGCTCAAACAACCCTTTTCCTCTTACCAGCTTGGTGACCTTGATCTCAATGTCATACTCCATGACACGAGTGATCCAACCTACCCTTTTCTCATTCAAATCCTTGTTGAGGAGGAAGTCTTTAACCCCAACATGAGAGACCAGCAACTGGACCTTTTTGTTTGAGACTAAATTCTTGAATTTCTTCAAGCTTCTGATTACTACAAGTACATGCTTCTCAATAAAAGAATACCTCACCTCATAGTCATCTAGGCTCTGGCTGAAGAAAGTAATTGGCTACTCATCGTTGTCCTTGTTCTGTTGTACCAAAATGGAAAAAATAGTATCATTACCTCCAAAGGCATAGAGGATGAAATCCTTGTAGAAGTCCGGGTTGATGAGAGTTGGTGCTTGAGAGATGGCTTCTTTGATTTCTTCAAAAATCTCCTTTCCTTCTGTTGTCCACTTGAAATCCATGCTTTTCTTTAACATTTTGGTGATAGGTTTGACAAGGGCTTCAAAATCTGGGACAAACCTTCGAACAAAGTTTATCCTCCCTAAGAAACTCTGAAGGGCTTTCTTGTGGCTTAGTAATGGTAGTCCTCTTATGGCTTCAACCCTTTCTGGGTCAATTGCTAATCCTTCTTTGGAGAAAATATGGCCAAGGAGCTTTCCTTCATGTGCAAGAAAGATACACTTCTTAGGATTCAAAGACACTCCAAATCTCCTACACCTCGTGAAGACTTGTCTCAAATGAGAGAGGTGGTCTGCTGCATTTTTGGAAAAAATAGTGATATCATTAAGGTATATCAGTACCATGTTGTTAATCAAACCTTTGAACGCCATGTCCATTGCTCTCTAGAAGGTAGCACCAACGTTGGACAACCCAAATGGCATTTTCCTGTATGCATAAGTCCCCCATTTGGTTGTGAAGGCTGTCTTGAACTGGTCTTCTTCCTTCACCATAATCTGATTGTAGCCTGAGTAGCCATCAAGTAGTGAAAACCTCTCAGAGCCAGCCACAACTTCCAAGATTTTCTCCATGGAAGGGAGTGGGTAATGTTCCTTGAGAGATGCTCTATTCAAGTCTCTGAAGTCAACACACAATCTGATCTCTCCACTCTTCTTTCTGACTGGAACCAAGTTGGTAACCCAACTACAATGTTTGACTGGGAATATGATCCTTGACTCAATAAGCTTGTTCAATTATTTCCTCATGAGAGGCTCCATGTGTGGATTGACTGGTCTTTGTTTCTGCCTGACAGGCTTAGTATTTGGATCCAATTCAATGGTATGCTGAGCTAAGTTGGGATTGAAACCTTTCAAGTCTTCATAGCTCTAAGAAAACACATCAAGGAACTCTTGACATAGCTCCATGAACTCATACCTTTCTCATTCAGCTGTCATCTTTCCAATTTGCAATGGTTTGTTCTCTTCCACTAAGATGGATACTGAATCTTCTCTCTTGACCTGAATGTTTGCTTTCTCTTTCCTAAATTGATCATTGGGATTGAAAATGGACTCCAAAGTGATAAGTCCCTTGGGCAGCTTGTTAGTTCTCAGCTGTACCACTTGGTCACCATACTGCTGTTCCAATTTTTCTTGATTCTTAGCTGAGAACTCAGCTTCTTCTTGCAAGAAATGGATGATTTGTTGGTCATTCTCAAAAACTTGCCAACTGACATTGTTATCCGGCACTGAAGGCCTCACAATCACATGGATGTTTGGCTGTACCTTGTCTTGTTGAATGCTTTCCACAATGTCAAAGGCTGCCCCTACTGCTGCAAGCCTATCAGCAGCTTGGTTCTCTTTCCTAGGAATGGATTTTATGCCAAAGCCTTCAAAATCTTCCATGAGGTCCCACACCTTGTTCTTATAGCACTTGAGTAGATCATTCTTGGCAGCATGTTGTCCCTTGACCTGATTTACAATCAATTCACTGTCACCAAAGACTTGCAAGTTCTTTATTCCTCTCTTTATTTCCCAATGCATCCCTTGCACCAAGGCTTCATATTCAGTAGTGTTATTGGAGCATGCAAACTGAAATCTAAAAGCTGAATAGTACTTTAATCCTTGAGGTCAAACAAGCATGGCTCCACCTCCTGCACCTTGTCTACTCCTTGATCCATCAGAAAACAGCTGCCATACCTCATTGTCATCCTTATGGTTTGGCTTGGTGATGCTAGGAATAGGCTGATTTTCTTCATGTATGCAATAGACCCCTAGCTCAGATTCTTCTACTTCTTGATAAGGATCAAAAGCATGTACCTTGTTTTCCCATTCATCAAGAGTTAGATCTGGGATGCTTCCAAGCTTGGTGTCAGCTTCATCAGTGCTCGGGTGATCCTCTTGATCAAATGCTGAACAATTGGCATTGATCTGACTTGGAGTGTAGGGCTCAATGTGGAAGTTTGCAATAGTTTCAGACTTGATTGTAGCTTTGGTTCCATACCTCATTCTGAATAGCATGTGTGACCAATCAGTAGACAAATGTCCTCCAATCTTGGCTGTGAAGTCCCTTGATAAGCATAGGGCAAAGAGTGGTGGAAGGTCTATAACTGATACATCTTGTAAAACAAAAACATTTGGACATGCATGTAAGGTAAGACTCAAGTTTCTAATCACCCCAACTGTTGTTACTGCTATCCCATCCAGTTGCACTACCCCTTTGGATATGGTTTCATACTGGAGCCCTAGCTGATCAGCTATTTGTTTAGGCATCACTGAGCTACTTGCCCCAGAATCTATCATGCAATTGTGCACTAACTGATTTCCAATGATTAATGAAACATAGAAAGGAGGGGGCTTCAACATTTTACCTTGCTGTCCTCCATGATTCCCCTCAGGCTGGGCAAGCATTTGTGAGAACTTTCTCTTGCATCTGAACTTGCTGATTCGAAGTTGGCTAGTCCTTCATGACAGCTTGTAGCAAATCTCTTTGGCCTAGGATAGATAGGGATTCCTACATTGATATATTTGCATTTGTCTTCTTCATCTAATCAATGATACTGAATGGTGATGAAGGATATCTTTGTTGTCCCTTGGTTGGCACATTCACTCTTTGCATGTGGGTAGCAACAACTGGTATTTGAGTTGGTCTAGGAGTTGTTCTTGGTTGCCCTTGTGCATTTGAAATTGGATTTTGCTTGCCAACCATTTGTGGAACCATGGAAGGTTATGGATTGGTTGGAGCTAATGGCTGCTCTTCACCCAAATTCCTTCTTTTTGACCTTGTGTTGGCTACAACACCTTAAGAGACTGTCTGATTCATGCCACAAAAATCCTTTGCCTTCCAGTTCACAAGTGTGGTGTCATTTGGGGCTGATTGTTGTTGGAATGTTTCTTGTGTTGGTTGTTTCCTTGACTGCCCTCACCCTCCACACCAGTATTTGTCACCATTAATGCTTGATTCAAAGAACCATTGAAGCACATTGATTGGTTGTGAGGTTAATTGCATGGAAAACACCAATCATACTCCTGAGCAACGTTTTTTTGTGTTGGCACCAATGCCTTAGAGGCAGATATGGCATTAGGATTATAGGGCTGAAATGGTCTATTGGTAGGAGACCTTGTTTGATTTATATTTACAGCTGGACTAGGTGGTCTTTGTGGTTGGTATGGCTGCCTGTTAGACTGAGCTTAGGGCTGATAAGAAGGTCTAAAACCTTGGGCTTGTTGCCTCTTGAGAGTAACCAGCTCATTGCCTAAATTTTGTAATTGCTTCATGACTTCTTGAAGCTCATTTGGGGCACTTGGGGATGAAATAGAAGCTTCATTTGAATTCTAATTTCTAGGAGTGGGAGAAGGAGCCAAATTAGGTGATTGATTAGTGTTTGGGCTCTCTAAACTTGGAAACAATGGCATGGGAGGTCTAGGGGCTAGTTTTCCAGCTTGGATCAAACAATTTTCAGCCCCAATGGCAATGATATAAGCCATAGGGATAGTTATGCCTCCCATGGACTGAATCAATATAGAAATATCAGAATTTAGAGCTTTGAGGTAGTAGAGAAAAGCACCTTCTGCTGTTGGCCTGAATGCCACTGGAATTCTCTCCCAACTCCTTTGAAATCTGAAGTTGAAATCAGTCAGCTGCTCATTGGGAGCTCTCTTGATGGTTGTCAGCTGCTCCAAAAGAGACAAGTTGTCTCCCTTCTCTCCAAATTTCTCATGAAGAGCTATACATAGCTGGTTCTAATTCACTATAGAACCTGAGGCAAGAATTCTAAACCATTGCAATGCTTTCCCCTTGAATGAAGATGCCAACAATTTGACAGCCACTTGCATCTCATTGATTTCATGGATTGCACAAAGGTTGGCAATGTCTTTAACATGATCACCTGGAGTAGTCTGATTCTCTCCAGTGAAGTATGGAATGTTCTTCAAGGATAAAATTGGAATTGGATGTTGTACATTGAGGACAAGTGGGATGCTGCCTGTGAAATTGACATAGGGGTTGTTTTGTGCCATTCTAATTGGTCTTAAAACCCTTGTTAACTGAATGAAAGGCCTATAAGGTGGAGGAGTTGAGAGAGTTCTGTTTGGTGGAGATGGAGACCTTTGAATCCTTCTTCCTCTTTGCCTTCTTCTTGGAGATAACTGTAGGTATTCAAACAACACCTCTTCTTCTCCAACTCTTGACCTTGTGGCGACTCTTCTCATGAGTTTTCAGGCCTGCACTGCTGAAACCAATTGATTCTTCCCCTTGGAGTCACCAGATGTGCAATTTATAGCCCTTTTCAAGCAATAAAATTGCAACAGATGCACAACAACTTTGCTGCAATAAAAATGGGACCTCTATGTTCCACTGGGTGTGCCAAAACTATTGTTGCAAATCAGCAGCACCCCTGGATGCAAATCAAGGTTCTAAGTTGATGTTTAGGGCATCCAGTGTGATTGCATAACATTGAAACCTCTCTCCAAGTGTGGGACTTGCAAGATGAGAGAGGAATCTCTAGATTAGAGGCTGGTTCCTCAAACTCCTCTAACTAGATCTATTATTTACACAACTGTAGAGGTTCAGATCCTAATTTTATCCTAATTTTCAAGGAGACAGGAATAAGAAATGCAAAAATTAAAAGCTAAACTGATAAGGGTGATACACCAAAGGAGTGGTGAGCACTTCTTGCTCATGAAAATTGACACAAATCAGAAATTGTAACATAAAACATCATGCATAGGTTGATAACTGTAATCAAGGGTTTGAAATGAAGAAAATAACACATACAAAGGACTGAAAGCATTCACAGAGCCTGCAGTGTGATTTTCAACATCATAATCCTCGTATTCCAACACCAAAGAGGTAGAAAAACCTGTTACAATCCCTGGAAGGTCTAATACTTGCCAAGATCACTTGTTGTGCAAAAAAGTGTTCATCCTTTGAAAAATGAGCCAAATTTGTCCTTTACAGTGCATGGGTCGAGCCCAGGAGAGAGAAAACGTGAAAAAACGTGGGAGCCATTCCTCATTTACCAAAATGCATTAAAAACAGCACGTGTGACCTGACAGACCCATCCCCTGACATTTTTGACCATGCTAGAGAGAATGTGACCCATTTTGCATTAAAATTGGTTGTTGAAACGTCAGTTCTATCCATGGGTGCGTACCAGAAGATTTTTTTATTTTCTCCATTCAAACTGAACCAAAATTCAAAATTGAACATGGAATCATGTAGAGAATTTTAGCAGCTTTCCATTGATATAAAGAACGTGAAAATCCGAGCTCTGGATCGAAATTTATGGCCGTTTGAAGATTTAGGGCAAAAACAGGCCCAAAACGGATCGGTGGGAAAATTTTTTGAATTTTACCTCTTTTTTGCATTTGGAAAATTTTTCCAAAAAAATCCCCGTGCTCCACCACTAGAATGACATGTGGTAGTGTATGATTGGCCACGGGCTCATCCTCTGAAATTTTCTCTCCGGGTCCTTCCTTAACATTTTTGCCACTTGGACATGTGGCACTCTTTCATTGCTTCGGGCCAAAGGGGCGCATTTTTCCCTTTGAAAATTTTGCATTTTTAACTTTGGAAAAAAATTCATTTTTTCCCCCATGCCCCGCTGGTCTGGGACACGTGTCGGTGTATGATTGGCTGACAGGGGGCGCGGGCTCATCCTTTGCCTTTGAATTTTTTGGCAAAACTTAGCCAAATCTTGAAAATCTTTCCCGAGCCCGAACTCCCCCTTGGACCACAAGACACGTGTCCTATTTTCATTGGGCGCGTGGGATCCTCTATTGACAAATTTTCATTTTGAAAAACTCTCGGCAAAAACACTTGGTAATTTTTACATTTTTTCCCCGCCGCTCTGATGGATGAAGTACATGTGGTGTAACCCTATTCGACGCAGGCCATGCGGGCCAATTTTTCCACTTTGAGAAATTTTGGCAAAAACTTAGCCAAAAAACATGATTTCTCTCTCGACGCCTACCATCCCTCATTTGGACACGTGGCAGCAGTTCCTATTGGCTGCGGGCCAAAATTCAAAATTTTTCCTGCACCAAACACTTAGTCAAAAATTTCACTTTTTCTCCTCCCTTCTCGACACGTGTCACACTCTGATTGGCTCGGCAGGCCAGCGGGAAAAAAATTTCCTGTTGCAAATTTTGACCAAAACTTGAAAAAAATTCTAAGTGTTTTGCTCTCTTCTACGCCACCTCCTGGGACACGTGGCAACTTCCTATTGGCTATGGGCTTCCAAGGGGAAATTTTTCCACAAAAACTCCGCCGAGCCATAACTTGAAAAATATGAGGAGTTAGGAGGAAAAATTTACCTTTCTAGAAATCTGAGAGAGAGATCTATCCAATGGTGCCATTTCCAGAAAGATTTGAGTGCCTGAAAATAAAAATATGGAGACTGAGGCACAAGAGAGGCAAGAACACAAGGAGTTAGCCATCCAAAATGAGTAGGGGCACATTTTGGATAACAGATAGCTCTTCAAATTATGATAATGAACAAGAGTCCCTTTGTATTATCTATTAATATCATGCCTCTACGAACCTATTTTTTGACACTAGTATTTTTACCTTATCCCCTCCATTCTTGAATTAGACCTCATCAACCCATCCCTCATTAATTAAGACCAAAAATAACACATACCATTTGATCCATTTCAGAATGAAGAAAGAATTGAAGAGTTCATGCGGACGTGTAATGACATGCCTATCAGAGATCATAAGAAAGGCTTCTCTATCAACCTCAATGCATACATGTATTTCAGGGAGGAGGATGATTTCTATTGTCAGCAAAAATATAAAGAGGCAAAAATATGAAAAAATTCTAATGAAAGCAAAAAATCTAGGTCCTATAGTGACAACCTTTATAAGGAACTTATAAAAAAAAAAAAAAAAAAAACATAGATAGTATATGTGATCATTTTACTGGTGTAAATCTCATTGAGATGATGATAAAGGAAGAGCTAAATATACATCCTGATCCTACATGTATCGAGGATGGTTAAAATTTATTTGTTGAAGAGACTATATATGTCAACATTTCCATATATGACAAATGTAAAATGGTCAAACTAGGAGATTCTCTTTTCGCCCACAAATAAAAGGATTTTACTATACTCCTTAGAGAGTTTGTGGATGTATTTTCTTGGTCATATTATAACATGCCAGGCTTGTATCCCTCTTTGGTTGTGTAAAATGTTATTGTACATGAATCAAAAAATCCCATCAAAAAAATTACAAAAAAATCATCAACATGTCACTCTTTTGGTCAAAGAAGAACTAGAAAAATTAGTGGCAGTAAGTTTCTTCATACCTATTGATTACTGATATTGTATCTCCAACATTTTGCATATCCGTAAAATACTAGCTGGCATTTGGATTTACACATACTTTAGGGGCATCAACAAAGCATTTCCTAAAGATGAGTTTCCTATTCCAAATATCAACATGATTTTCAATTCAATTACGAGATATAATGTTGTCCCTCATGGATTGATTATATGGCTATAATCAAATCAAAATTATGTGATATGATCAATATAAAACAAATTTTACTACACTTTAGGGAACCTTCTTCTATCAAGTGATACCTTTTTGCCTAAAAAACCTAATCGTGACATATCAGTGTGCAATGAATGTCATATTTCATGATATGTTGCATGATATTGTTGAAGATTATAAGGTCATATTGAATCCTAAGAAGTGTGTATTTGGTGTCATCTCAAGAAATATATTAGGCTTCACTGTCTCTAGAAGAGGAATTTATGTGGACCCAAAAACGGTCATTGCTATTACTGAGATACCTCCTCCAAATAACCTTAAATACTTGTGTAGTTTATAAGGAAAAATCCAAGCTATTTGTAGATTCATTTCCTAAATCACTGAAAAGTGTCAATAATTTACCCATATGCTTAAAAAGGATGGTGATTCCCACTAGGGTTCTGATTACTAACAAGCCTTTTCCAACCTAAAGCAATACTTGGCCAACCCCCATGTCTTAGTACCACCTACCCTAGGAAAAACCCTACTAATGTATATCTCTGATACTCAATTTTCTATTAGCCTGATCTTAGTATAGTATGATTCCCAACAAAAATTAATATTCGTCTATTACCTTAACCATACCTTGATCTCCAATGAGATAAAATATCCATAAATTGAAAAATCATGTCTGGTTGTTGTCTTTTCTTTCCAGAAGCTTGTCACTATCTCTTGAATAAAATAACAAAACTCATATCTAAAGTTGACCCAATCAAGTACCTCTCATCAGAACCCACACTCATCAGGAGGATGGCCAACCAAATCATTTTATGAAGTGATTTTTGAATTGATAATGTTCATTAAAAATTAGTAAAAGGATAAGAACTTAATGATCAACTAGAAGAATCACCCTTACCATGGTTAAAATTGTTGAGTCTAGATGTGCCAAATGCTTCCATTTTATACATTAAAGAATATTCTACCTAGAAAACATACTTTGATGGGTCATTGAAATTTAACATCTCAGGGGTAGGATTTGTTCTTACCACCCCTACATGTGATCTTATACCTCAATATTTCATACTCCACTTTCCATGTACAAGAAACATTACTGAGTATAAGCTCTCATTACAGGTTTAAAAGTCACTATAAAATGGAATATCAAACAAGATGAGGTTATAGGCAACTCAAAACACATCATCAAACATGTGAATGATGAATACAAGGTAAAAGATGTGAATATTGTATTGTATAAACACATAGTGGATAGCCTAAAAGAGTACTTTGTTCTTATCTCCTTCCAACAAGTCCCTCAAACAAAGAATAGGTCAACAGATGTCATGGATACTATTTGATCATTATTATGCTTATAACCAAATACTAGATATTTTCTAGTTCCTTATTGATCATCTTAGGGTGTTTATTTATGACATGCAAGAATCATGTTTGGTATGTGACATTGTTGGTCCCTTTTCCCTCTTGAAAATGAATACTTGAAAAAATATTTCACACAGAAACAAGATGGTGCTTGAGTATTTTATTAATATCAAAATCAAGAATTACAAACAAATGAGAGAGCTGCAATATTTATATATATTGGAAAACTTCTATATCATCCAAAATATATGGAAACAAATCACCTAATCTGAGAAAATATGCAGGAATAACATATTTCCCCTAACTACACCTATTTCCCCTCATGGAAATCATTTGGGAAAAAAATATGCAAGATATAACATGATCCCATAAACATAGGGATGAGAACACTATCACTTAGTTAACTAACAACTAAGGATAACTAATACCTATTGACATAAGTTTAAAGTATTTAAATTAAATACTTTAACTTATTACATTTATTTAAATTTCAACTAATGATGAATTAAGCTAAGTTTTATTCCTAACATTCCCCCCTTAATTCATCATGTCTCAAGTGAATAGGAGATAAATTTTCTAAAACCCTCAAATTTACCTCGAGCAAGTGACTTTGTGAATACATTTACATGCTACATATATGTTGGGAAATATTGGAGGTAGATGTTTTTGTTATGAACATGTTCACAAATGAAATGTACCTACACGTCAATGTGTTTTGCGTGCTCACGAAAAATTAGATTCCGAATAAGTTCTACCACTCCTTCATTATCAAGATGTAGGATAGTTGGATCTTTATTTGGTATTTCCAATCCTTCAAGTATACATCAGATCCATGTCACTTCATAGACAGCTCCACTTGCTACATGATATTCTGATTCTATGGACGATATTGAAACAAAAGTCTACTTCTTACTCCCCCATGATATCAGTCTAAATCCCAAAAAGAATACAAATCCTGAAGTGGATTTCCTATCATCTATGTTTCATGCATGACCTGAATATGAATATCCTGTCAAGGAGAAGTTATTATTCTTCTTGTATTCTAGGCCATAGTCCATAGTTCCTTTGATGTACCTAAGTATCCACTTTACTTCTTTCTAGTGAGAAACCCTTCATTCTTGCATGAACTGTGAAAGATAGCTGACTGCATAGCTGATATCCGGCCTAGTGTAAGTCAAGTAGATGAAACTCTCGATCAACAGTTAATAGAGAGTTACATTTACTTATGGTGATGGATTTGTTCGAGACAGTTGAAGTATTGTCTCCATGTGTGGAAAATAGCTTACAATCCATCATATTGAATTTATCGAGCATTGTCTTTACACATTTCAATTGTGACACAAAGATATGATTTTCTCTTTGCCAAACTTCAATTCCAAGCCAATAATGCAGAATCCTAAGATCAGTCATGTCGAAAGATCGTGTTAGATCTTTATTTGTTGACTCAATCATCCGCACTGATCCTCTAGTTATGACTAGATCATCGACATATACTACAACAATCACTATCTCCTCCCCTTTATTTTTGAGATAGAGATAAGGATCGTATGTAATACTATTGAATGAGATGCTCATTTATTTTAATATAACATGCCCTAGGAGACTACTTTAAACTGTATAGTGATTTTATGAGTTTACATACCTTTTCCTCTTTACCTGGTATGAAAAAATCTTATGGTTGAGTCGTGTAAAATTATTCCTATAAATCACCATTAAGAAAGGCACTTTTCACATCCATTTGGTGTAATTTCCAACCAAATTGTGCAACTAGAGAAAATATTGACCTGAAAGTTTTTATCTTAGCTGTGGGAGTAAAAGTATCCTCATAATGAATTCCTTCAGTTTTAGCATATCCCTTAACAACTAGTCTAGCCTTGTGTTTATCAATTTTCCGTCTGCTTTGTACTTCGTTTTGAAGATCCATCTGCATCCAATCAGATTTTTCCCTGGTGTAAGATTTGTAAGTTTCCATGTATTATTTTTCATAAGTGACTTATATTTTGTATCCATAACATATTTCCAAGGTTTAGACTGTAGGGCTTCTGAAACTATGGATGGCTTGGTATTTTCAACAACTTTACCCATTAAGTCCAAATTGATCTTATTTTGAGCCATACTGCAAGTCTTAATTCTAGTGGTAGATATGTCGGGGACACTATCCAAGTTTGCATCTCTCATCATACTTGTATACCATTTAGGCATATGTTTTGTGGTTCCTATGGGAGGTTGAATTTAATTATCTTCCCCATCATCAATTTCATCATCAAAGTGATTACCATCCTCTGTTTTCTTTGTAGGGATGATTTTTTCATCATGTAAGTGTATGGAAGGAGCATCGACTTCTTTCTTCTCAAAGTACTCAACATCCTGACTAGTGTATACCCTTCTTGTTCTTGGATCCATAAGTCTATAACCAAGTGTTTCATCACCATATCCCAAAAAGATAAGTTTTTCTAATTTCATATGAAGCTTAGTTCTTTGTTTCTTAGGAATATGCATACTTTCTTTACATCCAAAAAATCTAAGGTGTGAAATAGATGGCTTATACGCTGACCACGCTTCCTGAGGTGTTACTCCATCAAGAGCTGCAATGGGAACTCTATTTAGTAAATAGACTATCGCTTTAGCTGCTTCGGCCCAAAACTTTTTTTATAAACCTGAATCATCAATCATACATCGCACCATATCCATGATAGTATGATTTTTCCTTTCAACAACACCATTTTGTTGCGGTGTGTGAGGAGGATCCATTTGACAACGAATGTCATGTGTTTCCAAAATATCGTTGAGCTCATTTTTGGTGTATTCTCTCCCTCAATCTGAGAGGAGTGTTTTTATTTCCTACAAGACTCTATTTCAACAAGGGCATTGAACTTCTTGAAAGTTTCAAAAGCTTGGTATTTTCTAGAAAGATAATATATCCACATTTTTCATGAAAAATCATCAAAAAAGAGCATGAAATATTGAAACCCAGAGTGGCTAGGTCTCATTGGTCCGCACAGATCGGTATGCACCAAGTTAAGTTTTTCCTTAACCTGAAATGTACTATGTTTGAAGTGTGCTCTATGTTGTTTTCCTGCCAAACAATGTTTACATTTATCTATACCCTTTTTTATAAGTGGCAACCCTCTAACCATATTGTATCGACGAAGTATGTCAAGATAGCCAAAACTTACATGTCCAAGTATTTGATGACATAGTTGAGCTGATGATGTATCCTTGGCTACAAGTGCTTGATCATTTCATTGAAAAAAATCCAACTGAAACATTGTTCCCACATACGAAACTTTTACAACAATTTTCAAGCTTTGTGAATTATCTTGAATCAGGCACATCTTTTTACCACCTTTATAATCAAATTCAAATTTGAGATTGTGATCTAATAATTGACTTACGGTAACAATTTTTTGTTAAACCAGGGACATAAAGAACATCTATAATTTTACAATTATGTTTCCCAAGTGGTAGTGAAATGGAAGAAATGCCTTAAACACTGTACGATGTATCATGACCCAAAGAGACATGATTTTTGGTGGGTGTTTTACTCATTTTGAAAAACCAATCTTTCTTTCCTATCATGTGTTGAGTTTTACCCAAGTCAACATACCAAATTTGATTTATAGAATTGGATACTTCATTTGACAGTGCAGAATATAGGAATTCATCATCATAAAATTGATCTTCATATTCGACTACATTTCCTTGTTGAGTTGGTTTCTTCTTCCACTTTTGATTATTTTTTCCATGTTTACTCTGTTGTTGGCAATATTTTGTTTATTGGTAATTAATATTTTTACCACTTGATGATCCTTGTTGGAACGTGTTGTACCAATTTTTTTTAACTCATGTCCTTTTCGACCAAAAATAAGACATTTTTGTTGGTACTTTTGGCCTTGTTTTTTATTACCTTTCTTCTGAGGCTGTTTACTAGACTTAGCCTATTTTTTCCTTTCTAGTAAGAAGCAAGTTCCTGCTCTTCAATTTCAGTAATTGAGTGAATATCTTCCTCTTGTTGTAGCATATTCACTAACTCTTCAAAATTTATTTTTTGACCAGTTATGTTTAATGTGGTCACAAAAATCCTATAAGAAGAAGGAAGATC
Organism: Taxus chinensis; assembly: GCA_019776745.2. Classification (NCBI taxonomy): domain Eukaryota; kingdom Viridiplantae; phylum Streptophyta; class Pinopsida; order Cupressales; family Taxaceae; genus Taxus; species Taxus chinensis. The sequence continues at coordinate 83,687,572 of CM034150.1, read as the reverse complement.
TCTCAATACTATAGGCATGAGTGATGTGTCAGTTACTTCTTCTTCCAAATCTTTAAGTAAAGCACACAAAGTTTCTACTCTTCTAAAAAACATTTCAAATTTATAAGTTGGTTGCATTTTCAAGGTCAATAGTTGACTCTGGAGATGAAGTATTGTGTTCTTATTTTTGGACTCATATACTATTTTAAACTTATCCCAAAATTATTTTGTTGTTGTGGTATCACAAATATGAGGTTGTACCTCATCTAAAACACTAAACAAGATTATTAACTTTGCCTTTTGATTTGCACAATCAAATGTAGCTTGTTGTGTAACATCCATTACAGATCTTGTTAATGTACCAGAAACAACAGACCATAGATTTTAAAAATAAAGTTGTGCGTGAATTTTTGTTTTCCATGTTAGATAATTACCAAAATGTAAAAGTTGAGAATCTGGAAAAAAATTGGTGCCGTAATTGTGACCATTGTGAAAAGGGATAAATAGTAGAAGAAAAAATTAAACACTTTTTCCCCCTTAAAGCATGTACATGCCCCTAAAAAAAAATGTTATTCAGTTTGGGATCCTTTTCGGCTGTGTACAATGAATTTTTGGCACTATTGGCCTTGTTTCAAATTTGGCTCTGTGGTCGATTAAATATAAAATGGCTCTCTTGGCCGATTTGTAAAAATATATATTTTTGGACTCTTTAGCCTCTTTTGAAATAAAAACAATCTCTAATTTGTTTAATTTTTACAAAAATAAGCTTATTAAAAGTTAGACCAAGATGTAGAGATCAAAAAACCATACAGTTTTTAAAAAATGGCACCCAAATCTGAGGTACCATTTGAAAGTTATGACTTTTTTAAATTGTGATTTCAATATCTTTTTGGGCCCCTTTCCAAAAATGGAAAAAAAATTCTATCCTTCTATTTTTTTTCGCTCACGTGGCTCAACTGGTTTGTTTTAGGGCACAACTGGAGTTCAATCACTTTTCCTAAGCATTATAATAAATCTTGGCTGCCTTTTTTTCTTATTTATTTATTCCTTGCTTTGGATTCACATAGGTATATTACTGGGACACACTTTTTAAATTTCCTCTGAGCTTTCAATGCTGAATCTTTTGTAGTCACTTCTTCTTCTTCTCTTGAATGATCTTGATCTGTGAATGCAATATCTATGTTTATTGGAGGCTTCGGGAAGTCACTTTGGATAGATATCTTCTCACGGGGGCGTAGAATTCTCTTGCCAGATATATGAAAAGACAAAGCATAGAGAAGAGGAAGGAGAAGTTATGTGGGGAGATTGAAAAGCTCGGGTTCCCACAATACAAAAATATTGTATATATATTTTTTAAAATGCTTCCAATTTTTAAAAAAATTTACAGGTATATGTAATTTTTTTAAATACCAGAGAATGAAACAATGTCACCTTCTACAACAAAGCTACATCCAGGTCTTCTTCAACTAAAAATAATTCCATGAACTAGGGTGTGGATTATGGTAGGGGTTGTGAAATGGCTTAAGGCATATGAGGATCCTCCATGCTCTGAAATTTCTATAGGTCTCCCTAAAAAATTCCTACACTTTTCCCTAGATCAAAATGTTGCTCTTATACCAAATCTTGACAATGAATACTTAAAAACAATATTTCACACAAAATCTTTACACAGAAACAAGACAGTGCTTGTGTATTTTATTAATATCAAAATCAAGCATTACAAACAAATGATAGAGCTGCAATATTTATAGATATTGGACAACTTCTATCTCATATGGAAAAAAAACCTAATCCAAGAAAATATGCATAAATAACATATTGCCCCTAACTGCCCCTATCGCCCCTCATGGAAATCATCTAGGAACAAAATATGCAAGATAGAACATGATCCCACAAACATAGGGATGAGAACACTCTCACTTAGTTAACTAAAAACTAATTATACCTAATACCTATTGACATAAGTTTAAATTATTTAAATTAAATACTTTAACTTATTACATTTATTTAAATATCAATTAATGATGGATTAAGCTAATTTTTATTCATAACATTCCCCTAGTACATGGATATCTATAATTACTTACAAGATGATAACTTCCCACCTAACATTTCCCAATCCCAAAAGAGAACCCTTATCTAGCACATCACACGTTACACCCTCCTTGGGGGAACTCTCTATCATCGAGGTTATGATGGGTCTTTTTTACATTGTCTTAATTCCAAAGAAGCTATCCAAACCATCAAAGACCTCCATGAAGGCATATGTAGTTCTCACACTAGTGGCATGGTCCTCAAAAAGAAACCTCTACATGTAGGATACTATTGACCTAATATGGAGACAATGTTTTGTCACTACGTGAAGAAATGTGTCTTGTGCCAAAATCATGACAACCTAATCCATGCCTCTTATTAGTTTTTACAACCTATTACTACACCATGGCCATTTTCCAAATGGGGGCTTGATCTCATAGGGAATCTTATATCCACTTCATCTGATGGCCAAAAAAACATCATTACCACAACTGAGTACTTTGCTAAATGGGTGGAAGCTATTCTTCTCACCTATGTCACAGGTGCTCAGACCTCAAAATTTATCATGAACCACATCACTTATCATTAGGACACCTATTCTGCTATTGTATTTGACAATGGAAAATCATTCAAGAATAAAAAAGTGAAGGCCCTATGCCAACACTTTAAAATCTACCAAAAGTTGTCTACCCCTTATTACCCTTAAGGTAATGGGAAAGATGAGGCCAAAAATAAAACCCATGTTTTGATCATGGAGAAACTAGTTTGTAAAACAAGAGGTAACTAGCATCTCAAAAAACATCCTACATTATGGGCCTATCAAAATTCTATCTGCACACTGATAGGTGCTACCTCATATTCCCTTGTGTTTGGCACTGAAGCTATTATCCCCTTAGAGATCAAGATTCCCTCTTTGCGAATATACTTGAAATACTACCTAGATAATGAAGTGGATTACAAAGTGGATAGACTATCAGATCTTGAGCTACTTGATGAAAAATCCATGCCTTAGATCAACTCAAGGTGTATCAGGTTCAAATCCTCTCTAGCTAAAAAAAGTGTATCATTTCTCATGAATTTTAGGTTAGAGACCTTGTTCTTATAGAAAATCAATTCAATACTACCAAAGAGAGTGAAAAGAGAGGAAAATTTAAACCCAACTAGTTATAACCATACATTGTGCTCATAAAATTTGGTTCAAGGGCCTATGAAATTACTTATCCTTATGGGTCAGAGCTCCGAAAGCCCATGAAAATCATGCACCTCAAGAGTTTCTATAAGTAAGATCAAAGGCATTTCCAAAAATCAAAAAAATAAAAAAATAAAAGAGAAATATATTCGCTCAAATGTGAAAACAACGAAATTATGGAACTTTGAATAGGTCCTTTGGTGAAAACTAGTTTTTGATGCCTTAGGAGGATTCTTTTGTTGACAATAACCCCTTACTTGTGGCATGATCACTTATTCCTAGATTTTTCTTTGGCTTGTGTTTGTAATCTTATTAAACCTATCCCTCTGGCTCTTCATCTAACTTATCCCATTCTTGTATATACATGTCAAATTTTCCCTTGTATATTCTCACTTATCATTAGGGGAATCTTGGAATTTTTGTTCTACTATACATAGTTTCATGGAAAATATTAGAAAATCCAAAACATTGGTAAAACCTTAAAAATCCTAAACATTTGAAAAATTAAGAAAACATCACAAAATCTCAAAACCCGAAAACAACACAAAAACTCAAAAACACTAAAAATTAGAAACTATACTACCAAAACACATTACTTCCATGCTTTCTAGTCCAAGTACACGACATGTATATCATACTATGATATTTTTTCATTAACAAAGCTTGTTTACTTGCTATGTATTTCTTCCCGACATATATTGTTGCTCGGGTCAGTTTCGTAGTTCACATTTTCTTTTCCTTGGGAATTCTATGTCCTCCATCACATCCCTTTCATATATGTTTTTTTGGGGAACAATTTTAAACCTTGTCATATAACTTGCACATTTGGGTGTTGAAGTTGGATAATAAATAAATTGGTACAATTTCCTTAAGCATTGCTTGTTTAGGTGTTTTCCATTGTGCTTGTTTGTTTATTTTCTTTCTTATTTGATTACTTTCTCATATTACATTGCTTATGTAGTTTAATTTGAGTTAGTCATTTAAGATTGCATGAAAATCAATATTATGGCTTTTTATTTTATTTTACCCTTTTATTATATGCTTATATCAAGTAAAAATGTACTTATGATTCAGGATGGTCCATACGCTACGCTACAATCTTTCCATTCCTAATCTATCATTCATCCCATTCTAACTAATTCCCTATTCTACTTAACATTCCTTCCTACTACCTTTTATATATATATTCTAACCTGACCCAGAACATAGTTGTCACAATACTTATTTCTTAGCCTCCCTTCGTCCCTTCGTTCAACCTCGCCATACACTGACACCAAAATTCTTTAAAATAAAAAAATGACCAACAAAGATAAGTTTTAATCTCTACCACCATTAGGGGATTTTATTTCATCATGATAATTTATTTATTAATTTTGAGCATCCAGAAACCTCTTCTATTACCCATTCAACACTTAAGGAAGAAGAATCCTCCATCCTACTCATTTTTCTTTTACCCATATAAAATACAAATTATCTACTATCTTTAAAATGGTGTCGTATACTCTATAACACATTAAAGAGGGACAAATGTACACACCTAATTTTGAATGCATAATTTTAATACTAAAATTTCACTAATTATTTGTTGGACAAGTTTCTTCGTTCCTAATCAAATGAATGAACTAGTAATGAAAGAAACTCGTAACTCGTAATATAGAGGGTTTATGGTACCTCTAATGTGATGTGATGGAAAAATGGATGCCAAGTAGCTGATCCTTGATGTAGCTAATGACCTGTAAATAATAAATATTGAAAATGAGATTGATTAGATGGGAAATATGGGGGTTTCCCAACAAATTGGATCCAAGCAGCATTAACTTTGTGGATGTCAACCCCCGTTCTAAAGAATAAGCAAAGTAAAGAATGAAATAATAGATAACATGTAGAAATAGAAGTACTACTAAATTTGAGAATAATTAAGATATAATCTAAGAGATGATTTGATTGAAATAATAGTAAATTAAATGTTACCTGGTCTGGGTCAACGGTGACCCAGATTGTGTAGAGGTAGGTCGATGATGATCTCGGAGAGAAGATCTAGTACATAGAAAGAGTATGCAGGCCTGTAAGAGCCTGAGTGTAAATTGAAATGTAACATAGGTCTTTGGATGCTATAAGAATACTTGTAGAATAGTCTCAGAGGAAGAAAACACTAGAAAATGGTAGAAAATAACAGTAAGGAAAGATTGATTGACAAGTAGGACCCTGGTCGATGGCAACTAGGTTGAGTTGATGACAACTATAGCAGAGTTGGGTAAGGATGAGATTAAAAGGATGAAATGGGAGACCTACAAGCAAAGAAGCTGGAAAGGAAAGTTGCTGAGTGAGATATGGGTGTTTCAGAAGCTGATTTGAACTTTTAAAATGTTAGATGCAAACAATATAAAGATAATTTGATAAATATCACATAAATAACACAAAGATGATGATAAATCTCACAAAGGATGATCATGAGTGATGCAAGCACGTTGAAATGATGTCCAAGAATGCTTAGGAACAAGGAAGAGTTCACAAGTCACAAAAAAGTTCCAGAAGTTGCATTGATGCAACCTAGAATTTACCAGATAACACCCTAAACACACTGGCACATCACTCAGCCTAGACTGAGCGCTCACCCGAAGCATGCAAAGGTACCAAGTCCCTCTTTAAGGTTTCTGTAGTAGCGATGTTAGCATGATGAAGGAAGAAACATATAGATCCATAACTAATACATCATTCTAAAATGCATGCTACATTTAGATCTATAAAAGAACAAGATTAAACAATAATCATGATTGAATCAAGAACATGTAATACTCAATTACACATAGGAATAACACTTAGGTTTGGCTAATATCTTCCATCTATTAATGAACACAAAAGATCCTTACAATAATGTCATTCTATAGCAAAGTGCATATGGATATGATACAGTAATCATATGTGCATAACTCTATATATCCATCTGTCTTTGTGTATGTATGTATTTATATATCTTCTATTATGTGCTTCACATCATATATATATAGGGTGGGGAATTTCCCTTCACCACTTATGTATTCTAGAAATAGGCCGCATGCTATTAATAGCCACGTGCCATTTATAGGAATAGACACACATGCAAGTGTGCTATCCTTAGACCTATTACAGTTAACTGGAGTGACAATCCTATTCTTATCTCATCTCCATGAAAAATGCTTTTATCTAATTGTTCAAAGATAGAAAATGCGTGGCGTGCACATCTTTGCATCATTGGTGTGTTCCACACGTTGTCTTCTAAAAATAGGTCTGCATACTCAAAATTGGCTAAGTTCTAAATTTTAAATTTGCCCTCCACATGTGGGTTCTTCCTATCCCTCCACACCCTTGATCCTAGCCTTCTCTCTTGCGCGGAAAATTCTTGTGTGATCTCTAACAAGTATTCTCTTGATTAACATTACCCCACACTAATCTCATTTTCATCCCGACAATGGATATCTCCAAAAAATTTAAGTAAAGAATAGAAGAATGGAAAGAATAAGAACAAAAGAGTATAGATAAATAAATAGGTTCTATGAGGTTATGAGGCAGCCTCCTCTGTATCAGTCTAAAGTATCAACTCTGGATGCTCCTCCTTTATTTAAGCTTCCAAGGCCTACCATTTAGCTAGTGCTTGTTTTGCTTTTTCTGGAATGTCCATAGTAATGGAATCCAACTCATCCCTTGAAATCTCCCCTTTTTCATTTTACAGAACCAACACAATGCTGGACATTGAGGTCATTCTTCCTTCAAGAAGATCCATCTTCTGTGCAATTACCTTCCCAATCTCTTCCAGCCAAGTCTTGTGCAGCCCTTGTGCTGCTGCTTAGGGCCTCGTGCTTCTGTTTAACCATTGAACAATCTTTCTACATGGCCTAATGTCTCATCCTTCATTGCTTTCTAGACCTAATTACTTTCTTCTAGGGTCTTTATGTTGATAAGCGCCTCTAGAGCTGTGCATATGTTCAAATCCTAGTCTACTTTCTTCAATACTTCTTATAGTACTTACAATAAGCCCCTCATAGGATGAAAATATTTCGCATCACTGAAGCTTTCTCTCATTCTAGCCTCTTACTCTAACTTCCTTGGCATTGTCATGCACAGAGGTTCATCTTCAATCACTAGGTCCACCAGCTTTCCTATATAATGTATCGCTGAGGGAAATGTCTGTGGTACCTTGGTCTCAAAGTGTGGCCTAGCTCATATGAAATTATCCCAAATATCCTCTGTGAAGCTAATAAATGCTTCATTCTTCTTTTGTGCAACAAGTCCCTCTCTTATGTTATGTGTGCTATCTCCACATCCTTTGTCTTTAGCTCCTTGCACAATGCTTTGATTGTTGCAGCCTTATCCATGTTTCTCCTGGAAACTTCAGCAGAAACCTTCACCAATGTGTTGTTGATCTACTCATCTGACATGACATTAGGCTTTATTGTCATATGTTTATATTGCGGTGCCTTCTTCAGCCATCTCGAAACACACGACTCTTCAAATATATAAAAATCATGGCTCATCCATGTGGGTGTACATTGACCATGATAGTTTCTTTCAAGTGCACATAGTTTACATATCCTCATCCATTAGCTCCCATATGAATAAATCCTTATGTTTTATCGTGCTCTAGAAGTAGGAGCGAACAATTTTTCCTCCATCCTCTGCATAACCCATGGCTGGTGGAATGTGCTCTCCACTTGTTCATCTAGACCGTTGCTTCTTAGGGAATTTAGCTTCCGAATTTTGAACTTGTGTCTCCATGTCCTGAATATTCTCTACAATTATCTCTTTTGGTCCCTTCTCATCCTCTCCTCTTTCCTTTGATTCCTCCCCCTAGTCTTCTATGTTCTCTGGAAGTGTAGGAGAATTAGGAACGCTTTCCTCTGACTCTTCTACCTCCTCATTTAACTTCAGTTGCCTCCTTCTTTACATGGTTGCCTCCTTCTGTGGAGAGAGTCTGGGTGATTTGTGCATCATGGTTGGAGTAGCACCTTGGGTCCTTGTTCTACTAAACACCCTCTTAAATCTATGCTCCCCTTGGACTACATTTAAGTCCTACTCATACCCCTCTTGTGGCTGAGGTGGTGTAGTGGCATGCTTAGATTTACCCTTATTTGTAGGATGTATCCTACCTCTATGCTCCAAACTACCACTATCTTCACGCTCCTCCTCCTCATCCTCCACTTCAATTGGCTCTATGGGATTAGGCACTAGGATGTTCTCCATTGTATGCTTTCCCTTTGGTGGTGTTGGAAGTACGAACTCACCTTCCACATACTACTTATTATCCATCTTTGGCTTTAGTTGGAGATACACTAATCTTGCCACTACATCTGCTACAACTAAACTTATTGGCTTAATATTCAAAACCTCCAAAATGATCCTCTTGGTGTAGGAACTTCTTCCAAGATACACATGTTTCTTCCTCAACGTATGGTAGTCACAATCTACGTTATCTGCATTGAAGACCATTCGGCGTGTGTCTATAAATCTGTGAACAGATGCTTAGAAATACCTTGCAATGAATGCGTAAGAAAATTTACACCAAGGGCTCCAAAATCCATCTCTCATCGGGAAGCACGTGATGCAGAAATGCTGATATACAGTAAACTGGACTTGTTTCCCTACTACTGATGGTATGTCCTTTGGGATGCGCCGCTCTTCTCTAAATTCTACTCGGAGCCTCTCATACCATTTTTCTACCCTTTTCTTGATGTCATCTATCATGGCCCCTTTACAAGGGTACTCATTTAACCTTTCAGCTGGTGACTTATTCTCCATGGGGTATTCCCATACCTTTTCCTTCGGCCCATTTGGTACTCTAATTTCCATGAATACTAGTGATAGTAGAACAACCCCAAAGCTGATCTTCCCTCCTATGTGCACTTCCTCAACTATTTGTTCAGCAATGTAGCCTAAAATATTGTAGATTTCCCCTTTTGAAATCTTATGTGCAACATGTAACCACATAGTATTTACCTGTGACCACCACTCCTGATTATTCAACTTTGTAACAAGGTGTGTTGTTGCTTGCACAACTGGATAGTTCTTTAATTTTTCTATATCCATACCGTGTGGAACCTTCAGGTACCACAAATATTTTCTGGTCTTTAAGATCATGGCTTTATTTGTGAGATCATTCTTTATGTCCTCTCCTATGGCCTTCAAACCTGTAATTAATGAGATAAGCACTGATGAGATTCTAACTCCACGTCCTGCAAAGTAGAAGAAGTCATCGTGTACTCTGCTCATGAGCCACTGATACAAGGGCTCATACTTCTTGAAATATGGAAGCTCATATAATTGGTAGATCCCAATTCTCTTCAGAAGCTTCTCACCCACATCATCATAAACCGGCATGTCATCCACTTTATGCTTGTTCATCCTCACAGTGAGTAGGGAATTGAGCTCCTTCTTGTTCTCTGTGTTCCTGTGATTGTATTCACCCACTTTTCTCTTTCTAACAAGTGAATCCCATTCTTGGCCGATGATGAATCTTTCTGGATATTACATTTCTGAAAAATCACTTTCGGGTGCCATCTCTTCTTCCTCGACGACCACCTTCTTCTTTCCTTTTGCTGCTACTGCAACTACCTTCTTAGGTGCCATTTTTACCTTGTAAATGTCTCCTCTTTTTAACATTGCAATTTGTGAATCAAACCCTAGCTTGATTAAATCATGCCCTAGGTGGAAACTTTGTGCCCTAATTCCTCTCTGTCTCCTTTCTTCGCTTAAATCCTTCACCACCAAAGACACAAGCTTCTTTTCGCACCTTAACCTTGATAACTCGGCTCTTCACACTTAGATCTTTCCTCAAATTATCTTAGTTGCCTTGGTAAAAATGAATCCACATCCCATCCTTATATAATTTTTCAAATTTTAATGCATTTATTGCTCCTTCACCTACCAAATATCCTCTCATTCATTGAAAAATTCATTCGTTCTGCGCGGTACATCTTCACACCCCAGGTATAACCTTCTAGAGTGCCTTCCTACCCTCTGGTCATAGACTTCTCTTCAGCACGTGCCCTTGGACCTGAGTACCTCGTCACTATACCTTCTCTTGGTAGTTATCATGGCCTCTGCTTACCTCACGTTATACTTTCCTTTCATTCATCTCCATCCTCAGTCACTTTTGAGAAGCAATCTTCTTTCGACATAAAGCACACCCGTAGCAGCTTATTCCTTTCACCTTTCAATTCCCACAGTATTTTACTTGGATAACTACAACCACCCCACACTAAAGGTATGTGCATTCATCTACGCATAAACATTCTTCACATAGTAATTAGCTTCATATGCGCAAGCGCGCTTATTACAAAAAAAACAATAACTAAATTCACAAAGCATAGTGATAATGAAGGAAATACATTAAGGAAATACATAATGGAAACCTAATCTAAATGGAAATACTACCTTATTACAAACAACAATAAGACTTATTTATTGTAGGGCTTCAGCCTACTCTCGTTAAAGTAATTAGGTAGTCGTGTTCCATAAAGTGCTTTAAACTAGAAAGCACCTGATTCAAGTATGTAAGTGATGACATACGGCCCCAACCAATGTACCTTGAGCTTGTCAGGATGGCGTAAGAACTTAGAGTCATAAAGAAGTGCCATTTGTCCAATCTCAAACTTCTTATCCCTTATGTTTCTATCATGCCATGCTTTCTACCAGGCCTTTTACTACTTCTGACTCCATCGTGTTATGGCTCGTCGGTCATCTAGTTGAATCATCTTCTCAATACACTCTTCTAAAGCTTGTTCATTAGCTAGACCTCCAGCGCGAGCAATGTGTAAAGAAGGTAACATAAATTCTATAGGGAGAATAAATTTTGTGCCAAACACCAACCAAAATGGTGTGGCTTTGTTCAATCTCTTGTAAGTTGTTCTATATGCCCAAAGAACAAATGACACTTTTTCATCCCAATCCTTTCTTCCAACATCAAATTTTTTTGTTAAAGTCTAGCTCAAAATCTTGTTTAAATCCTCAGCAGTTCCATTTGCCTAAGGATGGTAAGGTGTAGTTCTATGGTGTGCAACCGTAAACTCATCTAATACAAAAATTATGTACCCCTATCACTTGTTAAGCTCAAAGGACATCCATATCTTGTAAGAAAATTCTCCCATAGAAACCTATTTTTAAAGGAACCAATGATGCAGCCTAGAATTTACTAGATAACACCCTAAACATGCTAGCACATCACTCAGCCTAGATTAGGCACTCACTCAAAGCGCATAAAGGTACCAGGTCCCTCTTTAGGGTTGCTATATAAGAATGTGAGCATGATGAAGGAAGAAACATATATAGCCATAACAAATCCATCATTCTATAATGCATGCTACATTTAGATCTATGAAAGAACAAGCTTAAAAAGTAATCATGATTGAATCAAGAACATGCACTACTCAATTACACACAGAAATGACACTTAGGTTTGGCCAATATCTTCCATCTATTAATGAACATAGAATATCCTTACAATAATGTCATTTTATATCGATGCGCGCATGGATATGATATCATAATCATATGTGCATACTTCTATATATCCATATATCTTTGTGTATGTATGTATCTATATATATTCTACTATGTGCTTCACATTATATATATAGGGTGGGGAATTTCCCTTCACCACTTATCTATTCCAGAAATAGGCCTCATGCTATTAATAGCCATGCACTGTTTACAGGCATAGCCACACATGCAAGTGTGCTATCTATAGAAATCTTACAGTTAACTAAAGTGACAATCCTATTCTAATCTCATCTCCATGTAAAACACTTCGATCCAATCCTCCAAAGATAGAAAATTCATGGCACACACGTCTCTACATCCTTCATGTGTTCTGCATGCCATCTTCTAAAAATAGGACTTCATACTCAAAATTGGCTAAGTCCTGAATGCTGAACATTTCCTTCGCACGTGGGTTCTTCCTGTCCTTCTGTGCCCTTGATCATGGCCTTCTCTCCCACATGGACTTCTTGTGTGATCTCTAACAAGTATTCTCTGATCAACACGCATGCATCTGACGATTATGGAAAGAAAAGACTTAGTTTTATAGGGTTGACGGTGACTAGGCTAGGTCACCACCAAGTACAGGAAAAGTTTCCCCAATGGGGTTTCTTTTGTGATTTTGGTTAGCATTTGGGATTTCTTTAGGATTGGAAGAATTCTTTAAAGCATGTAGGCAAGCAAGGGATTTGTAGGGATGTTAAGGGATAAACATAGGAAAGATAAACAATCTATAAAAGGGGATGTATACGTTAGGATAAAAACATCCTAAATAAAAGGTTGGTTAGGGCATGTGAGATATTAATTGATTAATTAATTAATTAATAGGAATTAGATGGGAATTAAAGGTGATAAGATAATTAAGTGGGAATTTTAATTAAATAAAGGGGGATGGATTTAATTTAAGGGGACCTAGATAGTGAGAGAAAAATTGTATGATGAGGATTGACGAAAGGTTGATGATGAGCTCCCCCTCAAACTGGGGATTGATAATGCTAAAGGAAATCAGTGATGCATTTGAAAAAAGGTAGATGATGAAGGGCGGGTGGGTAAAAAAACTTGGGTAAAGGATAGCATAATGTAAGACACCCCATGCAAAAAGGATTGCAATAAAAATGAAAACCATGATAGTGACTCTAATATCACATTGGTAGAGGGACAATTGCGGTCTCAATGGAGACAAGTGAAAATGCTCTACAAGATAGTGAGTGGGTGAACATCACTGCAAAATGGAGATATTGCAACAGGAAAGGTATCAAATGGATGCAAGAAAAAATGATCATGGGGTCATAGGCGAGAATAAAAGTATGTGCAACTAAATGTGAAAATTATGTGAAATCCTTCGTACATAAGAAATTGAGTGAAAAAGTATGTGTCCACAAAGGACGAGGATGAAAATGGTGTCTCAGTACATGACACGAAAAAATACCAAAAAGGTGAGTAGTGAAATAATATGCGCCAAAGGGAAGATAAGTATGGCCATGAAGGTGGACTTTGTGCACAGATATTGAAAAATAAAATGTCTGAAGAGGGAGTAAGTATGGCCACGAAGGTGGAATTCAAGATCACAAAAGGATAGGATAAGAATATTGAACTAGAATTCCCTAAAGGGACAATAAAGATGGCCACAAAGGTGGAATTTGAAGAATTCCCAAGAAGAGGTCATAAACAAAGATTGGGGAAGCCATAGCGAAGGCTACCAAGGAAATTTGACGATGACTAAAGCCAATCGATGGCAACCCAAGAGGTTCGATGACAACCAAGTGTCGGTGGCTATATAAGATTTAGGGTCGGCCGAAGATGCTAATTTTTAGGCACTAAATTGATGAGAGAAATTAGAGTGATTAAAGAGAAAACTGAGTATTGGAGGACACAATATCTGCAAGAAAATGCCAAGCAGTGTGGAGGATGGTGAGTAACAAAAATCAAGATTTTTTTAGTTTAATTTTGTATTTAATTTATTTTTTTGCATTTTTAGAAAAAGTGGATGATGCTAGGGGTGGTTGGCGGTGACCTGGGTGGGTCGATGTGGACTGAGACCTAAGGCACATCAATTGGCCCCAAAACACATTGACTTGACTACTTTCGGCATCGACTAGGGTTGGGTTGACTATGTTTAGGATTAAATGGATTTTTAATGAAATTTAATGGATTTGAATTGGATTTAGGAATAAATTATATTTTTGATGAAATTTAATGGATTTTGATTGGATTTTGGATTGAGGATCTAATGTTTACATGTTCTGTTTGTGATTATTGGCAAGAGAGACCCTATATTTAAGAGACAAAGTGCCTTCTCTATACGAGTAGATCAGAGGAGATATTATAGATGTTGAGTAGGATCACTTGGATGTAATGAGGTTAGATGGGTTTAGGGGAGATGATCGGAGATAATCGAGGAAGTTTAGTTTGATCGAGTACAATAACATTTTGGGGTCATCCAGACTATACCAGATGATCCTATTTTTTATAGGTGAGAGGAGGTTGATATGGAGTTTCTTAGCCCTATTATGGTAGATCCATTAGACAAGGAGGATGCATCATGAGATGATGATGAAGATTTAGGATTTGAAGCCAGATTTGGTGATTGGATGATAACTATCTAGGAAGATAGGGTGGTTGTGGATGGAGGAGAGGAGGAAATAGAGGATATGGAGATCAGGGGATATGTAGAGGCATCTCTAGGAGGTGGATATGGAGAAGTTGGAGACATTTCCAAGTTAGCATGGCTTTGCACTGAGTTATATAAGATGAGGTTGGAGAGAGACACTACGGTCTAGGAGAGGGATGCAGTTGTATACGATAAGGACCAATATCACCTGAAGAGGGAGTCCTATAGGGTCTGCTTCAGAGATCTTTCTACTATACTGGATTTTGAGGCTGCAGATGGAGGATAGGAAGCACCACATGGAGGAGGAAATATGAAACCTCCTGGTATGATATCGATTGATAGATATATAGCCTTAGCCGCAGAGGCTAAGTATTATGAGGGGATTGTGATAAAAATATATGCCAAATAAATTGTGATGTTGGGAGCATATACAAAAGATAACACCAGGTGGAGCTAGGTCATCGAGAAGCAAAACGAGTGTGGCTCAGCCACATCGAGGAGAGCGCCAGGGTAGAGAAGATGAGGCTAATAGGTAGATGGAGGGATATGTCCTGCAAGGGTAGGATATTAGGCTTTTCGACATTCATTTTTCTATTTTTACTGATATATTTTCTTTGAGAGAGCCGCGTTAGAGGGAAATGATGTACTGATACATTTTATTTTGATATATATATATATATATAATATCATTTTTTCATGATTTGATAAATGTGTGTTGTGTAATGTTGATTATCTGATTTATGATGATGTTGATATTGATAGTCTATGTGATGATGATGAGGATTGATTGCATGTTTGAATTATATTTTATGATGATGGTAAAAGTATAAGATGAAGTGATTTAATTTTACTTGGATTGTTAGATTATGATGTTGGATATGATGTTGTGATACTTGGGATTTGTATATGCATGGATGATTGATGATGTGGATTAGGATTACGTGTCCATTTGAATTTGATCATGGTAATGAATTTAATGTATAAAATGTAATGTGGATGGAAAAGTAATGTGGATGTGATTATCGATTAATGTGAGTAAAGATTGATGTATTTAGGATAGATGGATAGACTGATAGGTGATTGAGATAAAGAAAGGCACATTTAATCATGAATCGGAGATAGATGTGAAAAGGATTGGGGACACAATGCAACAAAATTATGCTGACCTATAGGTATGAATGACATTACATTGTATCAAGGAAATCATGTACAAAATATGACTTTAATTACATTAGAGGTAAACAAGAGGGGATCCAAATAACATAAGGCACATATGACCAAAACATGTGTTAGGATGTAACCAATATCAATTAGTTATATGAAAGATCATAAAGATAAAATGGATGGAATTAACTCATAGACCTGATCTCGACATGATAAAGGGGTTTGAGATTTAACCTGTACGTGGGAAGAGGGTTCTCCAATAGTTGTGTTCCCTAAATCTATGCCCCAACTCTTGGAAATTTGATCAATGCGAGAAGCCTTTGATGCCATGATACAAAGAATAGCCATCCTTCAAGGGTATGGTATACTTTATACATATGAATAACTATCCTCTTTTTTTGCATGAATAAATATCCTTTGAGGGAGCAGTATATTTTTTATTTATTTTACTTTTGATTAGAGAATACTTTGATTTTTATTTTGACATGGGGAAGAGCTGGGAATAACTAAGTATATCACTTAGGAGAGGACAATGAATGTACAAGAGATACCCCTAGACCCTTTGCATGGTTCAAATAGGTGAATGAGAGGGTGATGAATGTAATGATCACAGAGTTCTCACCAAAAGGGAGAAACTATCCATAAGGAATATTCTACGAGAAGAGCTGTGGTGCTCATATTTAATGTAACATTTAGGAAAGTGACATATGACCACATAATTCCAAATCACTCCAATGGAAGAGGCTAATGATAGAGGGATGATCTAATAATATAATTAATAATATATTGGTCATAGGTATAATTTGTTAAGAGGTTCCACTTATGGTTTACGAGCAAGGGAGGCCAATCGATAGGCTCTCGACCCATACTTATGTGTGATAATGTATGGTCCAATCTAGTTAGGGGAAAACTTTCTGCATTGGATCATTTCTAGAGTAGTGATGTTCCAATTTTCTTTGAGAACGCGGTCATTAACATTAAAGGTACATTCTTTCATGTGCTTTTTGTAAACACATTTTATGCACTCTTGATAAACATGATCGTGTTCAAGAGTGAGAAGGAGACACTCGTCTAACAACTTGATTTGTGTTAGATGTACTTAGCGATAGTATTCATAAGATATGAAATTACCAAGGGACACGCACAAATATAGAATTTGAACTTAAAGAGGGAGGAAAACTTTGGAACCATACACAATTGAAAAGGGTGTATCTCCCATGGAAGTAAGAATGCTATTTCGATAAGCCCAAAGAGTGAAATGAAGATGGAGATGTCAGTCACATCCTGACTAGTCAATAGTCTTTACAAGAATGTTTTGAAGAGTTTTGTTAGTGGCTTCAGCTTGGACATTATCTTGAGGATAGTATGGAGAAGAGAAGATGAGTTGGATGTTAAATGATTCGTAAAGATTCTTAAAATCTTTGTTTTTAAAGGACCTTTTGCTATCCGTGATGAGTTTGTGAGGAACGCCGAAGCGGAAAATGATATACTGGTAGATAAAGCTAATAATTAGACCATATTTAGTTGAAATGATGGGAATTGCTTCCACCCATTTATTGAAATATTTAGTTGTAATGCTGATGGAGTGATGTTGTTGTGAAGATTGAGGATTAATTAGACTAAGACCCCCTTATGTATCAAAGGTTTGGTTAGGACAAGTTTGAGTTTAGGTAGGTTGAGATAAGTCAGATAAGGATCATAGAGCCTGAGTAAATATACATTTTCTTGGGAAAACAAGAGTAATAGTTACTAAAGTGATTTTAGAATGAGACTATATGGCCACAATGGTGGACCTTAGATAGAGCCATGGTGTTCCTAAGGGAAGCATAGATATGGCCACGAAGGTGGTCATTGGAGGAGAAGATGATAGATAAAATTGACTGGTATGATTGGATGAGATGAGATAGATAGAATAATATAATTTCAAGTAGGGAAAGGATCTAACCCGTAAGCAGATAGAACCTAAAATGAAGTCCCCACCATCAAAGAAGCTAGGGGGATAAGATGATGAAGAAGAAGGTGTAGATGAATCAAAATCCAAGGGAAGGTGCTCCCACTGGCGAGAGAGACATGGATGAACTATTAGATGTCAAAAGAAATGGGATCGGTTTTGTGGAAGAGATGTAAAATATAGATGGGGTATGGGATATAATATCATAGGGATGGTGTATCAAGGAAAACTATGTCGATGAATAAGGGAGGACCCTCACTAAGAGGATTTGTATGTGAAGAAGTGGTGGATGAAGTAGGAGGCCTAATGACTCCTATAGATGGAGAGATGGAAATGGGAGTTGAATCAGTCATGGATGAGACTGTAGATGGATAAGGAGAGTCCTTGAGAAGTTCCTTTATCTCGATAAGGTTGTGGATGATGTTTTGTAATTCCCTACATTTCTCGATGTCATGACCCAGGGTATGATGGTAAGCACAAATGTGGTGGGGGTAAAACCATGATGGATTCAGATGGTATGGATCAAATGCCCTGATGGGTGGATGTGTGATGGAAAAAAATTGGATTATATGGTGTAGAACATCTGCATAGGACTCGATGTATGTGGTAGGAGATAGTTTGGAAGATGTTTTGGATGTTGAGGATGAGGAAAAAATGTTTCGAGGTCTTGGTGTTTTTTTTTCAACTATGACGGTGATTGGTTCCCTGGAAGAAGAAGGGTTGGATGGTTTTTATTTGGAATTGTCAATAGATGGGAGTGTTCTTGACGAAGTAGCTGGTCCTAAGAGGGAGTCAGATTTTTTGGATTTAGATTGGTAGACAAATCATGATGAAGGAGATAGTCCTAGGATACATGGATGTGGTCCCAATATGGATGATGTAGGTTTGGTCTTCATGGGAGGAATGTATATCTTTCTATGGGGCACAAAAGGGACCTCTGTGGAAGGGTACTAAGGTTTTTAGATTTGGTTTGTGATGGAATGCCCTTGGAGGGGATGAAAATGATTTTAACTAGTGGATCTGAAGATGATGTTATGACTTATGGGGAATCAATTTTTTCATGATTTGATCTAAGGAGGGTGAAGAAATGTATTGTTTTGTAGATGAGATAGGAGGGTCGCCTATGGTTGTTGTAAGTTGTAGTGCTCAAATATTATTCAAAGGATTTGGGAAAACCATATGATGACGTAGGAGATGTAGTTATGATGGTCGATGTGGCAGGTGTACGTAGAAGTGCAGAAAGAGGAACTGAGATAGATCAAAATCCAAGGGAAGGTGCTCCCACTAGCGAGAGAGACATGGATGAACTATTAGATGTTGAAAGAAATGGGATCGGTTTTGTGAAAGAGATGTAAAATATAGATGGGGTATAAGATCTAATATCATAGGGATGGTGTATCATGGAAAACTATGTCGATGAATAAGGGAGGACCCTCGCTAAGAGGATTTGTATGAGAAGAAGTGGTGGATGAAGTAGGAGGCCTAATGACTCCTATAGATGGAGAGATGGAAATGGGAGTTGAATCAGTCATGGATGAGATTTTATATGGATAAGGAGAGTCCTCGAGAAGTTCCTTTATCTCGATAAGGTTGTGGATGATGGTTTGTAATTCCTTACATTTCTTGGTGTCGTGACCCAGGGTATGATGGTAAGCACAAATGTGGTGGGGGTAAAACCATGATCAATTTGGATGGTATGGATCAAACGACCTGATGTACAGATGTGTGATGGAAAAAAATTGGATTATATGGCATAACACATCTGCATAGGACTCGATGTATGTGGCAGGAGATAGTTTGGAAGATGTTCTGGTTGTTGAGGATGAGGACAAAATGTTTCGAGGTCTTGGTGTTTTGTTTTAAACTATGACGGTGATTGGAGTCCTAGAAGAAGAAGGCTTGGATGCTTTTTGTTCAAAATTGTCAGTGGATGGGAGTGTTCTTGATGAATTAGTTAGTCCTAAGAGGGAGTCAAATTTTTTGGATTTAGAGTGGTAGAAAAATCATGATGAAGGAGGTAGTCCTAGGATAGATGGATGTGGTCCCAATATGGATGATGTAGGTTTGGTCTTCGATGGAGGAATGCATATCTTTCTATGGGGCACAAAAGGGACCTCTGTGGAAGGGTACTAAGGTTGTTAGATTTGGTTTGTGATGGAATGCCCTTGGAGGGGATGAAAATGATTTCAACTAGTGGATCTGAAGATGATGTTCTGACCTATGGGGAATCAATTTTTTCATGATTTGATCTAAGGAGGGTGAAGAAATGTATGGTTTTGTAGATAAGATGGGAGGGTCACCTGTGGTTGTTGCAAGTTGTAGTGCTCAAATATTCTTCAAAGGATTTGGGAAAAGAATATGATGACATAGGAGATGTAGTTATGATGGTCGATGTGGTAGGTGTAGGTAGAAGTGCAGAAAGAGGAACTGGGATTGATTCTATGGATGGTATGATAGGTAATGGTGGAATAGATGTGGATGGGGGAGTGGTATCCAATGAATTGGTTGAGGTATATAATGGAATATAATTGATGATAGGTGTAGGTGTGGATATAAGAAGGGTTTTTTGGATCATGTAGTTGATGAATTCTATGTGAGAAGGAGGTGAGGTGAGTTTTGGATTGTTTGGTGTGGAAATACCTTCAGTTCTTGTCTTATGTGTTTCAAGACGAATCATGGAGATGTTTTTGGATTGAGAAGAAGGGATTGGTGTGATAATAGATATATATGTGGGAATGGTGAATGTGGGCATGAGTAAAGAAATTTATGATAATGATGTCAAGACATACACAAGTGGATTTGTTGGTGTAGTAGATATAAGTGTAGTGATGGGTGTGTTTGGGATAGATGTGGCTAATGGGATAGTCATAAAAATATGGGGTAGGATAGGTGTGGATGAAGAGGTGGGTGTAGTCAAAGCCAATGTGGATGTGGTAGGAGTAGGAATGGATGAGAGAAGTGGTGGAAGTCAAGGTGGTGGATATGGTTGATGCAGGGATAAGTCTCGAAGGATTTGTGGGCACAATACCAAGGATGGGAGTAAGTGATGATGAGATAAGTGGGATAGATATGGAAGGATGTGTCTGATATATGGTTTTGATTTAAAATGGGTTATATTTTTCTGGTGTGGTTGATGAAAATGGGTACGTTAGTGGTGGGTTAGGAAAGGGTTGTCTAAAAATGTTGGGGAGTGGTGAAGATTGTATTGGTTAAGGGGATGTATGATATTGAGAAGGAGGAATATTATAAGATGGTTTGGATTGGATGGGAAGATCTGGTACATGAGGAATGGGATAGATAGGTATGGTGATATCAGATGAAGCAGGGGTGATAGATTCTACTGGGTGTCATGATCTATAGGGAAAGATATCACGGATGGGGCTAGAAGGAGACAAGTGTGAGATATCAATCATGGTTTTTAAAGAATCATGTTCCATTTTAAATCAAGAAATTCAAGTAAACAATTTTTTTAATTGTTTTTAATTAAGAAAATGTGAAAAATATAAAAGGGGATAGATAACGAGGTACCTAAAAGAAGGTAGTCTATGTCTGGTTTCAGGTTTTTTATGGCTTGGGAGAGTCTCATGAGGCTTCCTATTAGGTGATGAAATCCCAATCAGTCTATCGGGTAGGATGTTGTTTTAATGTGTTGATTGGTTTGTGAGATTTAGGTCGTGTGTGAGGATTGTGAAATGCAGCAAGTAAAATTCCTACTTAAAATATGTGAGCAAGAAGGATGAAGAAAAGAAAGTTTCTTTTAAAAACTTAATCGAAGTGTGGTCTTTCGATGAGGACACACATAGGAAAGGGAAATACCATGCAAAAAGGAGAAAATAAGGAAAAAGAGGAAAATCTAGATAAATCTTTTCCATTTTAGCTTAACAGTAGTGAAGAGCGATGTAGCAGCCGAACTAACACAAGCAAAGAAGGAATAAGGCCTCACGCTGCAGTGTTAGTAGAAGACCAAAGAAGAAATAACAATAGAAAATAAATGAAAAGGGATCACCAAAGGGTAATCCCACCAGGCGTGCCAGAATGATGGACAAGTTTCTTCATTCCTAATCAAATGAATGGAATAGTAATGAAATCAACTAGCAACTCATAACATGGAGGGTTTATGGTACCTATAACATGATGTGATGAATAAACAGGTGTCAAGTAGATAATCCTTAATGTAGCGGATGACCTTCAAATAAGACAAATTGAAAATGAAATTGATTAGATGGAATATGTTAGGGTTTCCCAATAAAGTAGATCCAAGAAGCGTTAAATTCCTTGGTGGATGTCAACCCCCATTTTAAAGAAGAAGTGAAATAAAGGATGAAACAATAGATAACATGTAGAAACAAAATTACTACTCAATCTGAGAATAATTAAGATTTGATCTAAGAGATGATTTGATTGATATAACTGTAAATTAAATGTTACTTGGTCTAGGTTGATGGCGACCCATACTATACAGAGGTAGGTCGATGACAACTTGGGAGAGAAGATCTAGAACGTAAAATGAGTATGGAATCTTGCAAGAGCATGAGTGCAAAATGGAAGGTAGCAGAGGTTTGTGGATGCTGTAAGAAGACATGCAGAATGTTCTCAGAGGTAGAAAACACCAGGGAATGGAAGAAAACAACATTAATGAAGGATTTATTGGAAAACACTTGACCCTATTTGACGACGACTGTAGAAAATTTGGGTAAGTTTGAGGTCAAAAGTATGAAATGGGAGACCTGTAGGCAAAGAATATGGAAAAAAATGTTGTTGAGGGATATATGGGTGTTACAGAAGCTGGTATGAACCTGTAAAATAATATATGAAAACAATAGATACTTTTGATAAATATCGCATAAATAACAAAAAGATAATAAATCTCATGAAGTATGAACGTGAGCGATGTAAACGTGTTAAAATGATATCTAGGAGATTTGTAACTATTGCATGAACAATCAGGCACGAGGAAGAGGTCACAGGTCACAAGAAAGCTCCAAATTTTGCATGCGTCTAATAAGTATGGAAATAAAAGACTTATTTTTATAGGGTCGATGGAAACTGGGCCGGGTCACCACCGACTACGGGGAAAGTTTCTTCAATGGGGTTGCTTTTGTGATTTTGGTCAAGATTTAGGCTTTCTTAAGGATTGGAAGAATGCTTTAAAGCATGTAGGCGGGCAAGGGATTTTTAGGGATGTTAAGGGATAAATATAGGCAAGATAAAAAAGCTATAAAAGCAAGGGGATATATGTGTTAAGTTAAAAAACATCCTAAATAGAAGGTTGGTTAGGGAATGTGAGATATTAATTAATTAATTAATTAATTTATATGAATTGGATGGGCATTAAAGGTGATACGATAATTAAGTGTGAATTTTAGTTAAATAAAGGGGGATGGATTTAATTACAGGGGGACCTAGATATGACCCTAGAAAAAACACACCCACGTAGGCAGACAAGGGTAGAGAAACCAAATTTAGGTGTCTACATTATCTTCGTTATCGTCATTTTATTATAATTAGTGATTTTATGCTAATTACTTAACATTCCCCTTCGTCTTGGTCAATTAATGACATTTCATTAATAAACTATCCTTATCCCTCGTCATGGATGCCAATTAACATCAATTCATTAGTTAAAATCCTCTTTTAATTAATTAATCAATTAATCTTTCAATATTGCATTTAATCAATAAACCACCCCTCTTATTGATCGAATCCCCTTCTCAAACCCTTAAAATATTAGGTCCGAGATATTAATTCACTAAATAACATATTAATTAAATCAACCAAACATTAAACATCTAACAAAACAAAATGAAATAATAATTTTACATAGTGACACCAGATATAATGTGGAAAACCCCAATAGGGTAAAAAACCACGAAAGAATTTTCTATTAAATGAGAAATTTTTTAACCAGTCCAACCTCACTTCCTGCTTTATGTGTATAACCTATTGTAATACCATACAACCGATTATGGCCCACAACCATATTTAAATAACCCAAAGGGTTATAGCTATTAAGTGACGGGATGTGCACCCCGATTTAATAAATAATTAGTTATTAAATAAATAATAAACCTAATATAAATTTAATATTAAATAATAAATAATATAAACTATATTATATATTATTTAATTATTAACTAAATATTATGATCACTTAATATTATATTCTAACACTCCCCCTTAATATTAAGTGGGGATTCATATGCCAATATTAGTTATTTGTACAACAGGATTTACAAATGCATTAACCATGAGTGAAGGTTTAGGCTAGCATATCACTTTTGAAGGATTTATAACACCTTCATCATGCTCAACTTAAATTTTAGTACAAAAGGATTTGTAATCCATATATCAAAAGTAAAATTTAAGCTAAGCATGATTTGTGAGACTACATCCCATCGTTTCTCATGGAAAAATTATTAAAACCACATCTTTAGGATCCTTCTATAACACAACGACCTCCTTTACAAATAAATGCAACACAATGGACTATATACCATAAAATCTATCAATTTACATAGATCATAAAAAACTTTTTACAATGCTTTATACCAGAGAAGAAGTCAACAAACAACCAACCATTAGGAGGTGACATTTCCATGCACACTCCCGTCAATGAAAACTCTGAAAGGCCAAACATTTCATGAAACTTGTAAATATTTACAACACACAAGGGATTCGTAAACATGTCTATAACTTGATCTTCAATCAGACACTACTAGAGATCTATATCACTACAGAGAACTTTTTCTCAAATAAAGTGCATATGAACATCTATATGCTTCATTCTCTAATGTTGACTAGATTCTTTAGCAAGATAAATACAACACTGGCCATCACATAGAAGATGAATACTTCCTTTAGATTTTATGTGTATATCTTCCAAAAACCACTTCCGCCACATGGATTCTTTGATGCTTCCATTACACTTCTCTACTTTACCTCAGAAGAAGAAATAAATATTGTTGGTTACTTTTTTCTATTCCAAATAATGGTTCCTGCACCAAAAAACGTGAACACATATCCAGTATATTTTATTTCTAACACAACATGAGCATGGTTAGAGTCATATTATCCATATAGACATCATAATAAGCATATACCTATAAATCATTATTGATTTCACTTTTAACCATCTGTAAAACATTAGTTGTATAGTAACTAACATAACAATATGCTTAAGAACTAACCATGTTTAAAAAAATTCAGCATATTACTCTTATAAAATATATATATATATGATGTAATCAGTATTGGACATCTCCAATACAAACACAAAGGTGTCCCCAAGTGTCATTTGATATGCATATAGTACTATTTTTAATAATCACATACTAAGAAATGGTTTATGAACAATGTATATATCTTCATTATCTATTCTAATCTCTTTAAAAAGGTGATAAGACTGATAGATAATATATCTAAACAGATAATAAAATCATGCAAGAATAATCATTGCATACACAAAGGTGAGGTTTTCTTCACAAAAGGTACTAAACACAAGAACAATTTACTCCTTTAAATCTGACTAAAATCTACTCTTTTTGAATAAAATTAATATTACATTAATCAGATTTTTCTCAATTATCAATGAATAAACCATCCTTATTTACAAAAAAAATAAGGAAAATATATATAAAACTTAATTTTAGTTAACCTAAAATGAGAAAATATTTTTTTTGAGGAGAACAACTCCTTGTTAGAATCGAGAAAGATGAGTTAAGGTTATGAGCAATATAGGATATACATCATATTGCATTTCCAAGTTGAAACTGAGCTCATATGATCAAGTTAAATTTTCCACAACTGATTCAAACCGGTCATGTCATGTCCCACAACGACGACTATCCAACTATTCTAAGATAGACAGACAATGGAGGGTGAGTTAAGCCTTAATCCCAATGGCTTTTCTAAATGAGGCAACAAAATCGGTAAAGTACGTGGCCAAATTCACAACGTAGAATGTCACTCCTTAGGCATTTAAAGCCTTAAATAGTCCACCACCCACTCGATGTTGGACTAAAGAATTAAAAAAACAAAAACAAAAAATACAAACATTACCCTCACCACTTGACTGAGCCGGAAGAGGGGGTATGCAGAGGGAACTTAGTTGATCACCCTTTTCCCACACTGTTACATATAGCAGAAAATATTTTGTGCACTCTCTAGTCTCCCTATTTTATAAATACCTAAAATCAGGGCATTAAAAGCATACATGTCAGGAGGAATTATTTTTTCTTTCATCTACTTATAAAGAGAAAAATTCAAGCTAACTTCCCCACCCTTGTAGAGGCTATGGATTAGAGTATTATAAGTGATAGGATTGGGGCTTATACCACACTGGACCATCTCGTCAAAGAAGTTGAGTGCTTTAAATATTTCAACATAGACCATCAATTGTGGTGTAGACACCAAAATTGGGTCACACTCCCCTTGGTCCCTCGACAAATAACCAACTCGCACACACTCACCTAATCATGGCCCCTTTCACCCCACTCTAATATTAATTTAATTAAATTAATTCATTATCCCATAATATCTATTATTTAAATATCCTAATTGAGATAATGCCCACATATACACCTCACCTAGCCACCTCACCCTAGACCTATTCTTAGTATGTTGCCATAACTAACTAAGACCTACCTAAACCCTAAAAATCAAAGCCTACATTCCCTCTAACCACATTCTCATCTGTTAGAAAGGAAGCTTCCATTCTAATCCACAAAGCAAAATGAATGAGATCCCAGGAAATCAAGTGGATCTACCCAGTTTAGTAAACGTAGGGAATCCCTCCCTAACTGATGCCGGTTACCCTAAACCGCCACTAGTCAACCTGGAACCGTCGTCAGTTACCATTTAATCCCAAAAATAATCTAATTTCGAGGTTGGCACATCTTCTGAGAGCAAGAGACGAAACCAAATCTACATGCAAGTATAACAAGCATTTGTTCACCCATCAAAGCATCCACAACCAGCACCAGAAGAAACCACAAAGCCATTTGCCTTCGCGGGAGCATCCGGGGAAGTGCTAGCACCACACCAAGTTCCTTCCATTTGATCACCCACCATTTCCAACCAGACATCAAGCTCATACAGCAGTAAGTGCTTTGTTAACCAACACTTGTCCATTATCATTTTAGTAGACTCTTTTACTGTTGTTATTAGTTTTTTACTCCAATTCCCATTCCCCACCATTTACCTCCATGAAAACTTAACCACTCCTTCACCCACACCATTGAACTACCCATACCCAGATTATAATCACCCCTGAATGTCCCTAAGACCTATATAGACCTTGACATATCCCTTTCCATTTCCATTTAGCTTTGGATCTGTTCTCACATCAAGTTTTTATTGATTTTCCTGTACCTCGACCATACTAATGTCAGCTACCCACAACTGTCACTAGTTAACCTAAACTGACACCGGTCATACTAGACCAATTTCGGTCTCTATGTTTTTTACCCTCAGACGAAGAACAAATCTTAAAACCTCCATCAAATACCAAAAACATCCCAGAACCAGACCTTGACCAATACCAGTACCCTGACAGAGATCTTGACCTTAAGATTCACTCATAGCTTAGCCTGTTGTGAATGAATTTTCTTATTGTAGTTGAATGAGATACCTAAATCATTTTAACTACAGTAGGATTTCCTTTATTGTTAGCATTAAGTTGTTTAAAATAGTGGATTGATAGCTGTCTATGAAGTATCACACTTCCCAGATCTAGCACCTGCTAGATAGTCCACTGCATATATTGTTTAAATTTTATTTGGTGGTCTTGTTTTCCATTTCAGGTAGTTCCTCCAAGAAAAAAGGAATCTCTCACGATCAGATGTGGATCAAGAAGTCATACGCGCACAAAAACCTTCAACTAGCATTTTAACAGGTATTCCTCCTAGCGCTTTACCCTTATCTGTTTCGTCAACATTCAAAGAAACCATCTAGGATCAAGTGAAACATTTTGGCACACCCAGTGGGACCCATTCAGGGTTCTTTTGTATTTCTTCATTTCTAGGTGAAAAGTTGCATGTTTTTTTCCTTTATAGAAGGTTCTCACATTAAAATTTCTCCCCTGGAACCTTCTCTTCTTCTATTGTTTAAAAGCAATCATATTTTGGTGCTTTAAAAAAAAAAGCCTTTCCTTTCATTAGTATCGCATTACTAAAAGAGCATCCCTTCTCTTGTTCATCTTTTTGTGTCATCAAATTCAACACTTCAATTTGGGTTTAAAAATAATTTCATTCCATTCTACTTTTCTGCACTAGCTCACATTAATTGAGGGAAACCTATACGTTAGAATTCATTCCGAGCTGATGGTTGATAAATGAATCGTAGAAAACACACTTTCTCTCTCTTTATGTCTTACTGAATTGCACAAATTCAAAAATATACACATTCTTAAACAACATCTTTCCTGGGAACTCCTATCAATGATCGCACTAATAAGAGGATTGGTAGGTACTCCCCAGCTCGATGCTTCTATTGAGTCATACTTCAGACAAAAGCCTGCCTCCACCATAACATACTTGAAACCTCTCCTTTTAGATCTCCTTCTTCATAGGACACCATCCTCACCAAAAATTCTATTCTAAAGTTCATGAGTGAGTCCTTAAATAACATAAGCTAAACAAACATAATATAAAAATCACTCTTAGGATCATATTTCTCTTAGTGTTTCTACTTGGCTTGCGTTTTGAGGTGAGAGGTCATGTTCTTCATTTTCTTATATCCCCTTGCACACTCCTAATCATAGTTGGTGTATTCCACCTTCATATGAGTGTGCCTGGACCATATTTTCATCATTCTCAGAATTATGGGTTTGATTCCATATTTGATTCTAACTCACAACCACATTTTCTTCATCTCTGTTTCAATTTCATAGTAACCAGTGCCGGTCCAGTTACCATTATCGGTTACCCTGTGACCATCATCAGATTTACCCAACCAGCATCGGTTTACTGTTATTTGGTTAACCTACCCAAAAGGTCACCTTCTTCACTTTCCTTACTATTCAGAGTCTTTGTCACTCTCATCATTTTCACTTTCCTGGTAAATTCCATCAGCATCTTGTCTACTTGGCAAATTATTAGCCTTTTACTTTGTTTTGACAAACTGTCCATTTTCTACAGTGACCGACTGCAGTTACCTGTGATCGGCGTCAGTTTACCCTAACCGGCATCGGTTAGCCTATGTAATTTTATAGCTAAAATTTAACCCCAAGTCACCAACCACCACCTGTTCTCCTATCTCTGTTGTATTTCTGTGTCATTTATAGAAAATATTCCTACCACGTCAGTACTTGTTCACATGGTGCTGACGCATAGCCTAGAAAATGCCCTCATATTCCACACCAGTTGTCAACCACTCCCACCTAGTCCTTCTCCACATTCTATTTTATCACCCATGGATCCTACCCAACCTATCACTATCACCACAGGGGACAAGGAGTTCACATGACTCCTTGACTAGAACCTTGTCGCCTTACAGTTTTATCTTTCACACTCGTCCACTCAAGATGCCTTGGGTTAGTTGATATACGGCATGCTCGTACCTATCCCCCCGACACTTGTGCCTACTTCTACGTCAGCCCCTTCTAGCTCCACACTACCCTCACCTACCTTTCCTCTCGTCATTTCGCAGCCAAGCCCTATACCTGCTATGATTTCCATGTTTTCCACATCCATTTCACCTGCCACATCCACTATACCTTTTCCAACCACCTAGAACATAACCTCATCCGCACATATTGTCACACATATACCCGTAGCTACATAACCACCCCCGGTGTTGGTGACCCTGACCCCTTTTCAAAACATTGTCCTTTCTATTCTGCAATCCTTAGCCCCCATTGCTACTAGGGTCACCATGACCCTTTCACCTCCATATACGTACTATCAGCAACCTCTCGTTTCATCTATCAATAATTCTAGGTACATACCCCTATCTCACTCCCTCCTTCCCAATCTACCTATATGGCAGCACCATATACAGGAATGCCACCCCCATCATATGCCCAACACCAACCTCTTTATGCTACAGGAGATACCAAGCCATCACAACCTACCAACGACCTAATCAAGTTAATGATGGACAAGATGCAGACATTAGAGGTATCAGTTTCTGGCTCCTGCAACAGTCTCAAATATGATGAGATTTGCAATGAGCCCATACACCCATCCATTCCTATCCGTCCATATACCATGCATTGGGAAATTCCTAAATTTAACCATTTCAACAGCAAAGAGGACCCGCAACAACATTTGTGGTCTTTCAAACACTGGTGTTATCTGATCGCCCATGATGACGCATTGCTTTTGAGGACCTTTCCCATGTATTTGATCGTGCCAACATTATATTGGTATAGTGGGTTACCTAGACATTCTATCTTCTCATTTAATCAGGTAGCCCAAGCCTTCTTGGATCACTTCTCAATCAATGTTGTTAAGAAGGTTACCATGACTGACCTCTACTCTATCCCAAATTTTGTTTCTCATTGGCGTATCCTGATCAATCAAATCACATTCCAACTACCAAAAAATGAACTCATATATCTCTTCATGCAGGCTTGTGCTAGACATATATCAACATCCTTGTAGGTGTAGAATTTCCAAACCTTAGATGAGGCATTCACCATGGCACGAAAGTTAGAGATTTGGGCCATCGAAGAAAAGAAAATATAACTATGCAATAAGAACTCGACATTTAAGTAAAATGATACCTCTTCTTCTTTGAAACCATAGAACAATTATTCAAAAGCCTAAGGAACCGTTAATGCAGTGGTACTCAAGGCTGGCCCAGCTCACACCTCAAATCAGGCTAACCCCTCATCTAATCTTTCTCCGGTCCAAACTTTTCAATTCAAATGGGAACAACGGAAATACACCCCAATTGGGGAACCTTATTCTTCTATCTTATAAAATCTCATTAAATCTGGGGCCATCACCCTTCCTCCTATAAAACCACACACTGGTTTTGACCTTGCTCACCCCACACCCGCCTGGTACAAAGAACATGACTTCTACAACTATCATTGAGTAAAAGGTCATAGTGACTGCAATTGCATCACTTTCAAAAAAATCATCCAAGAAATTCTCAAGAAAGGTGAGTTACCCTTGGATAATCCTAACGCACCTATCAATCAAAACCTACACATCTTCAAGAAACCATTTCCTAATCATTCTCCTTCTTCTGATCAAACCAAAGAGACCTCAACTCATGATAGCCATACCCGCAAGGTCCATGTTATTTTCAATGATGCACTTGTTGCTTCCCAATTACCTCATATTCCCTTCATAGAGGAAATCCTATCCCGAAGTCCTCCTCCTACACATGAACCCACTTCACCTAATCCTCCACCCACATAGGAACACCCTTCATCTCCTCCCTCACCCATGAAGGAACCTCCTATTAACATCGAGACCATTTCACCTTTGGCTTCTCCACCTAGAGATTCATCACCCGCAATGCCTCTTCGACCCGTGGAAGAGGCTTGTTTATCTCCTCCACCCATAGATAAGCACCCATCATCTCTTTTGCCTATCAAATATCCAGTAAAAACACCGTTTCCTCTAAGGGACCATTCTCCATTAGTTATCCAAGATCATACAGACTTACTTTTGGCTCTCTTACCCATAGAAGTTGAAGCTAGTAAATTCCCTGTTTCTAATACAAATTTTACGGGAATCGCCATTGGATCCTCATCAACCTCACCCACTACAGTGCCATTTTCACATTTGGCTGACCACTTGGATTATGTGGATAGAGCCTTACTTTGGGGGTGTCTTCTACTTCTTGTCTCAACATAAATGCAGATTTCACTCGCTGACACTTCCACTATATATCCAAAAATATTTCAGCTAATAGAACCAAACACAACCACAACTATCACAAATTCCCCCATGGTATCACTCATGGCCCAACTGACACCCCTACCCATAACCCAACATGCTTCTACATCCAAACCTACACCTACATCATCTTCCTTGCCTAAAACTATTACCACCTTAGGGATCGTCCCAACATCTAGCCTCACTCATCCACCCATCAAATTATATTTAGCTACATCCTCCAAAGCCAATACCAAGTTTAATCTGGCACCCAAAAAGAAGAACCAATCCAATAGATCTCATATTCTAACCTCACTGATCACACCTTCATTACCTACACACCTTCCGTCCATCTTAGGACCTCGCCCTTCTAGCATGGTTAAGAAACCTCCACCTACTGGTAAACTAAAAATGCAGTAGCCCATTCCTCCCTCATAGACCTCTAATGTACCCAAGCACTCGAAACGAATTCCACCCACACCTGTAACATCTTTACCACCCATACCTCCAATACCATCGATAACATCTTCACTACCCACAACACTTCAATCTCTTTCCCTCACACCTCCTGCATGACCTGTGTCATCTACCTTCACAACACCCTAGTTGTCCCCATGGGTAACTCACCCTCTTCCATCATCCACTTTTCCCTCTAGGTCTCATGCACGCGTATCACCTTTACCCAAGAAGGTGCAACCTAAAGACAAAAATTCTTTAACCTCCAATAAGGTAGTCAAACCAACCACACACTCTCTTTTCAGTTCATCTACCATACCCCTACCCAAGAAAACATGACCAACACCTAAGACCACACTAGCACCTCAAACAATAGCTTGACCTACTCCCCCTCATGAAAAAACCCTTCCTCTATAGTCAGTCGTACCTACACCCAAACCCACTTTCACTTCCCATTGTGATCCACTAGCAAGATCCTATGCCAAAATCTTAACCAACCTCCTTGAAACTTTTGTCATCACATTACCGCTGCTCAGACCTTATGACCCTCTCAAACCCAAACCAAAAGGATTTGACGACACCAAATTTTTTTCCTACCATCATGTGTTAGGGAATGATGTAGAGAACTGCAAGGCTTTAAAAACTATTCTTATCCAGTTGTGTCCTCCTGAATAAAACTTTGACGATGATGACCTTCTCGATGAGGACCCCATTTCACCAGCACCCATTCCCACAGTTCTTCCCTCATTTCCTACTCAGCGAACAATAACTCCACCCCCACAACTCCTAGAGCCACCTTTAAGATTCAAAATTAAACTGGTTCACATTAGAGAACTTGCCAAACCTCCACTGAAATATCGGTGTGCGCAACTCATCTCCAAAGGTTCCTTCACGCCACTCATCTTTTTCCCTTCCTATCGCTATACCTTTCATAGCTTACCTATTTCACCTACCTCCCTACCTCATATCAACATGATCCACGTTGCTACCCGCGCCCAGAAAGATAAAAGCAAGGAAAAGGTAACCAACCCACTAACTAATCCTATACCCAACATACCATCTGCACCCACACCTAAAATAACTATCTGCGGCCCCACATATTCTATTTCTAATGGGGTTACACATTGCACCATGCTCAAACAACTACAACAACCCCCCTCAAAATAACTCTATATGACCTCATCTAAATCTCGGAATCCCATCATCAAGCTCTCATGGAGGTTCTTCAGTATATTGAGGTCTTAGCCAATGATCCTACACCTGTGGCCTCCAATATTACATTCCATCATGTAGCCTCTCTAACCAAATTACCACCTTCATCTACACCTCCACTTACTCACCAAGTAGTCGTACTCATCTTCTCAGATGAAGAGATCGCACCGCACCAAACTGATGACCCAGATCCAACTTTCTTCATCTCTATCCACATCGATTATATACGTGTACGACGTGTTATGATCGATGGGGGTGCTAGCATTAATATCATCTCCTCCCATGCATTCGCCCAAATGCACATACCTGACAATTGCATGTATAAACATTTTGTCATGTTGTGTTTATTCAATGATGCTATCACCTCTACACTTGGCACTATCATCCTCCATGTTCGTGTGGGACCCCATACTATTTCAAAGTTATTTTACATTTTGGAGGGGGAATTTCAATATAACATGTTGCTTGGTAGACCCTGGATTCGTGTCATGGGTTGTGTTCCTTCCACTTTGCATCATTGTGTAAATTTTGATCATGAAGGACACACCTATACCATTCCGACTGACCCATTGTTAGTATGAAAATATGTCAGTTAGGCAAGTCATGGGGAAATAGGCCAATAGTGTGCAAGGTATAGCCCCTCTTTGAGAAAGCAAAGTGAAACTAGTTTATTGCTAATCTATCAAGTAGGAATCTATGTAAATCTACACTATTCTAACTTTAGGGGGTTTGGGATCTCATCCCAATAGAGGTAGTTCTAAATATGAACAAAAAGGTAGGATGGGAGGAATGGAGGAGGGTAGATCTGAAGGAAGAAAAGAAATGAATTCCAAGACAGAAAGGTTAGAAGGTCTATGCTTTGGGCTAGTAGTAAACAGAGCCAAACTTACTTGCATAAACAATTAAAGCAATACTGATGAACATATGATGATAAACAGAATAAATCCAACAGAATAAAAACATAGATCTAACTTAAGAAAGATCTTATGAAAATAACACATATATTGAGCACAAAGTCTGAACATATATATTAATATTTCTTCTGATACGAGAAAGTACAAAGTCTTTCTCTCCTCACTTCTTTTTTCATAAAAAAAAATTCCACCTGGAATACAACAAGTATTCTAGTATGTATAGAAGGAGAAGAGGAAAGAAGACAAAAAAAAACCAACCACTATTTACAAAATATCTTACAAGATATTTACAAAATATCTAAAAATTCAAAAGTTGACTTTGGGCAAGTTTTTGGATGGCAACATCCCATGGTGCAACATGGATGATGTCATCATAAATGCCAACATGCTTTTAAAATATTTTTACAAAAATGATCAAAGCATACACAAGAGGAGAAACTACTCCTCATCATCTCTTTCCTTGAACTTGGTGTCTTGCTTTTGATCAGGAGAAGTGATATGACACTGTGCTCGATACTCCATAAACTTGCTGATCATTTCCTGAAGTTGATTATGATCTGGACCTTTGAAATGGTTGCCAATGACTTCACAAGTTTCTTTCTCATTTTTGAGCTTGTCATGCAACCCGACGAACTCCTCACATGCATCGATCAAGAATCCAATAAAATCACAGCAGGCCAAGAGGTTATTGATTGACTCTCGGTCAAAATTGACCTCTGGTGCCAAACCTTGAGTGAATATAGCTTTGAAGCGCTGAAATGTATCATCTGCTTCCCTCAAGGTGTACGACTCACTGAGCATCCCTGGAGACATATTTGTAATTGTCTGCTCCATGTTGTATCATGCATCCAGGGCTTCATCCTTGATTTTGTCTATCCTCTCCAGGATATATTCCATTTGATTGACCCAGTAATCTAATGCAACGAGATATTTATTATGTGCCCATGGGTGATTGATGACGCCAACCTTCAATAGGTCATCAGCTGAGCAGTTGGCCATTTCTTGGAATGTTTCATGTTGTAACCTAGCATTGTCCAACTCCTTAGAGAGGGAACCTGCTACTACTTGTAGCTCCTTATTTGCTTGATCTATATCCTGGTAGAGAACTATGAATTTCTTAATCATTTCCTCACTATCTCTGAGGATTCGCTCAATTCAAGAGGATACTTTTGTGCCTTGTTCACCAATCTTAGCATATTCATTTATTTTGTCCTGAATGAGAACTTCAGTGGGTTCAGCGGCATTCACAAGAGGAGTGTTTCCCATTCTCTACAATGCTTAGAGGAGATGTTTGTTTTGTTATTTGAGTATTCTCTTCTCCTCTTTTTCTTCCTGAAGCTTTTTACAGAGAATATCTCCTGTAGACAAGGCTTCTCCTTGTAGGATTTCAGATGAGGTTCCCATTCTGACTTGAGTCACTGTGGAGTCTATGGGAGACAGATCCTTCTTTTCTTTGGTGGGATTTTGGTATGCAATCTCCATGACTCTCTCCCCTGAAGTGCTCTTAGAAAAGTGAGTTATCACTTTCTGCTTCTTGGGTCCCTTCTTCAGAATGACGGAGAAGTCCATGGGTGCGATGGGAACCTTTCTCTTATGCTAGCCTAGATGGTTAGAAATCCAGCTAGGACTTATGGGAGTAGGAGTAGAGGAAATAGAAGAAGAAACGGGAGTGAAAGGGGAAGCAACTGTAGAGGCCTCATGGAAGTATGTTGAAACACTTTGGTGGTGGCATCGACAAGGTGTCCAACACACTACTTCTTGTGGGGCCTGGAGTTACTACAGGAGAAGAAAAGGACATGGAAATGGATTGGATCTGTATTTGGATGGAGGGAACACTAGGTGACAGATCCGCGAGAGAGGAGAAGATGGAAGAGGTGGGAGATGGAAGGGAGGAAGGGAGAGAAGAAGAAACATCCATAGGAATAGATGCTTCAATGACAGGAGGAGGGGAAGGGATGGAAGAAGGGATGCTGAGTACCTCAGTGGTTGTAGTTGTGACAACATCCTGAGTGGATGTATCCATTGAAACTTCTATTATTTCGTCTTCTTTACCTAGAGACACCAGGTCGGCTACTTGCTTCTCAGAAGTAGAAGGAAGGCCTTGAGGAGATTCTTCTTGTTTGCTTGATTCTCCCTCCTTATATTTTCCTTTTCCTTTTGGAACTTGGGCTGGTCAGGGAGGTGCTCTACCTAAAGGAGAAGCAGTGAAATCTACCCCAAGGTAGGTGAGACCATTCTGTTTGCACTAATGTTCGGTGCGCTGCAACGTGGGCTTAACCCTTTCTTGAATGGTTTTCAGTGCCTTGGCTCTGTCAATCTTTGCGTATGACCAATCATCACCATCCGTGTCAAGGTAAACATGATCAATTTCTTGATCAGTCTCTTGGAATCCCTTTGGAATGATGGCTATGCCATAATAGATGATCTCTTCTAGAGCCAGCCAGGAGTGATCCTTTCACCTGATGTCTATTTCATGTGTCAGGTCAATCCAGATGTCCTTGATCTTAAGAACATGGATGGGATCAATTTTTTCCCTTAGGAGGCAACTCTGGCAATCAAAGGTGGGCCTTTCTTGGAAGTTGTGATTCAAATTTAGCAATTCCAACTCAACATACATCTCCCGTGCTTTGGCCAGTGTGGTGTAGGTGTATCGGCCAACTATAAGGGGGAATGGAGTTCCTCCTTTCTTTCTCTTCATGCACTTCTCATGGTAAGTGAACAGTTGCCTTGACAACTCCAAGAGGATTAGCTTTGGCCCTGCATACCTCAGTTGCTTCATCAGTTCACCCTCAAAATTCACCGCTCTGAGATATGTGAATGTGGGGAATTGTGTGAACAATGCTCCACATTTCTTCATGGCAGCAATCACACTCAGGTTGGTCTGACTGTGTTTCATATTCAACCTCAACAAGTAGATTACCTCATAGAAGAAGGCATCATTAATCTTGGAGAATTGGGAGATGTTGGCCTTGAGCTTTAGCTCTACGTAGAATTCATATATTCTGACATAGGGCCATACCCCATTTGGAGCTGAACCCGCGAAATCTCTCGTTGATGATGTAGTGTATACAATGTAGGAGTTCATGTAGAACTTCCCAATTGTTAGGACTTGTTGAAGCTGCTGGGAGATGGTGTTGCTGATGATTTAGCCCCAGCCAAAATGTTGATCAGGCACATTTTTTCTCATGGTCTCCAAGTACCTTAGCATCCATTTGTGGAAATGATGGGCATCAGGGAGCCCAAATACTCTATTCAGGAAGGTGATTGTATCACTCAACTCCTCATTGAAGTCACTACGGTGGATGGTTTTTGGCCATCTGCTCACTGGCTTCTTGTTCTTTAGATAAAGCTTGTTCATCATTTGCATGCATTTATCCTCATTGTCGTCCCAGGCCTTCTGGCAGTCTTATAGACTTATTTCCACATAATGCCTATGATGAGGAATGCCCAGGGTTATTTCAAAGTGACGAGCTGTGAGGTTGATGATCATTTTTTGTTCTTTTTCCTCAACACATCTAGTGTCTTTGTTATAGCAACAATCAACCAACATGATGAATTTGTTATTCACAGCACTTACTGGCAGCCCTGCTACAAAATGAATCCACTGCCCACCAGCTTGTTCATCCACGAGCCACTGCTTGCCTAGTTGGTTCTCACCCAGAATTCATCCATATCGATATGCCCTAGCTTAGAGTCTCTGATGTTGAGATCACTCTTTGCATATGAGTCAGGCATCCTGACTTTCTAATATTTGCACTTCATCTCTTGTTCCGACTGCTTAGCTTTAGCTTTAGATTTTGTTGGTTTTTTGCTTGATGAAGACATGTGTGAGCTCAAGGATGGCTGTTGTTGTTCTGTAATAAGAATCAAGGAGGTCCAACATAGAAGAGCCATGTCAACCGTCATGTTATTCATATTGAAATCTTACAGAATGAAGAATGAGCAATTATAAGGCTTAGGGTACAAGATGCAGGCTCATAGCATACTGTAGGGACTTAAAAATGTTGGGCGCACCTTTGAAGATGTCGACATGAAAAAATTTACGCCCATGTTTATAGGAGAAAAGTTGCACTCAGCAAAAGGGTCGCAGTTTTCTGGATGTTACATGTAATTTTGGGCGCCAAAGGGTAGAGCGCATTTAAGAAGGTGTCAACATGAGGAAAATTGCGCTTGATGTTGTCTTGAGGAAAGTTGCACCCAGTTTAGAAAGGGTGCACTTTTGAGAGGTGTTGCATGACAGAATGCAATGCCAAAGGGTAAAGCATAGGGCGCGGGTTTACAACATGTAACATATAGTGTTGACATTAAGCTAAATGCGCTTGCACCACAGGGAAAAAATACTTTGACTGGGTGCTAAAAAAAGTTGTGTTGCATGGGTTTAGGCTACACCAAGGCACAAATTTTAGAAATGCTGCAAGAAGGAACAATGTGCCAAGGGAAAAAACTCATGGCATATTTTTTCAGTACATAACATTCAATGTTGATGTTGCACAAGTGACACCTGCACCTTTCGAAAAGCTGCTAAGTGTTCTTTATACTGGGCACGAGTTTAGGTTATGCTGCAAGAAGGTAAAGTGCGCTAAGGCTCAATTTTGGTAAATGTTGTAGGGAAGGATAGTGCGCCATGCTTTTAATAAGTTTAACAGCTTAGCTTATTTTCTTTCTTTCTCTTTCTCTCTTTTTAGGATACCTTAGATGTTAAAGAGAGGGTTTGTTTTGGCAAGGAAATAGGTAGGAAAAGATGAGTTTTTTGGTTTCTTCAGAGGCAGGGGCCTTCCAAATTTACAGATCTGGAAGGAGAGGAAAAGGGGGTTCCAGTTGGTTATAGGTTATTAGGTTCCTCTTTTTAGATTTAATCCTTTTATACAATCCCTAAGCCTAACACAACCAGAAACAAAAACCACAACAACAACAAGGATGGTAGAAGCCACTTACCCGGATTTATAAAAGATGAAAAATGATGTGGGATCAACAAGCTCAAAAAATGGCACGTGGGGGGAAAAGTACAGCTGATAGGAGAAGATAAAATACTTTTTTAATTTTCAAATCGTGAAAATGACAGGTGTTGAGTGCTTATTTATAGGAAAATTGGCATTTATTATTTCACCAACTTCCTTTGACGCACCTTTGGGAGCATCGACATAAGGAAAAGTGCACCTTAGTGCAACTTTATGGATGTCGACACAACTCTTCCTACACTTAAGAACACATTTCATGGTGTCAACACATTGTTTCTAGTGCCTTAGCGCAAATTCTTAGCGCATGTTTTATGATGTTGACACTACATTTCCAATGCCAAAGGGCTTTCTAAGGGGCACAGATTCCTTGATGTCGACACGAGAATTCCTGTGCCTAGTTCAAAAAATGTGTTTTTGTGGAAAATCAGCAGCACCCCCTGGATGTTGATCATATTTCTAGTTTGATCATACTAAGCATCCAGTGTGATTGCACAACATTGAATCCTTTCCCCAAGTGTGGGACTTGCAAAATGAGAAAGGAATCTCTAGTTTAGAGGCTAGTTCCTCAATTCCTCTAGTCAGATTTATCACTTAGAAGTTGCAGAGGTCTATATTCCTAATCCTACCCTAAATTCCAAAGGAGGCAGAGATAGAGAATGCAGATAAACTAAAACTAATGCTAATAGGTGATGCACCAAAGGAGTGGTGAGCATTTTTTGCTTTTGTAGATTGACACAATTCATAAAATGCAACAAAAAAAACAACATGCATAAGCTGATAACTGTAATGAAGAATCAGAAATTAGTCAAACAACACAAGCAGAGGATGGA
Source organism: Taxus chinensis (assembly GCA_019776745.2). Classification (NCBI taxonomy): domain Eukaryota; kingdom Viridiplantae; phylum Streptophyta; class Pinopsida; order Cupressales; family Taxaceae; genus Taxus; species Taxus chinensis. The sequence continues at coordinate 83,647,934 of CM034150.1, read as the reverse complement.
AAGTTAATCACAGGGCTTGTATTGTTATTTTAACATCAAAATCACTTGCATTACAACACCTGAGAGGCAAAAATAGGCTGCAATTCTTAGAAAAGGTCTGATATTCCACCAAAATCACTTCCAAGGTGAGAAGGGGGACCTGCAATACACAAAAAATGTTCCACACTTTTAAAATGATCCAAATCTGGCTTTTACAGTACAAGGGACGAGCCTAGGAGAGAGAAACGTGGGAAAATGAGGGAGAGGTTCAATCATTGACCAAAATTCATTCAAAACAACATGGGCATCCTTACAGACCCATTCCCTAACATTTTTAACCATGCTGGGAGAGAATGTGATCCATTCTTCATTAAAAACGGTGGTTGAAACGTCATTTCTACTCATCACCACGTGCCAGAGGAATTTTTCAATTTTCTCTCCAAACTCCATCAAAATGCAAAAATGACCCCAGAATCTTGTAGATAATTTCACCAACTTTCCATTGATATAAAGAACACGAAAAACCGAGCTTTGGATTGAAAGATATGGCCATTTGAAATTTTAGGGCAAAACAGGGCCAAATCGGGTTGGCGAGAAAAAATTTGAATTTTTTACCCTTTTTTGCATTTGGGAAAATTTTCCAAAATTTCCCTGCGCTTTGCCGGTTTAGGTGCCACGTGGCATGTTCTTATTGGCCATCCTGTTTCATTTTCCTTTGTTTTCACCTTTGGAAAATTTTCCCAAAATTCCCCGCCGGGCCGGTGAGCTTGGGACACGTGGCAAGCCCCAATTGGACGCGGGCCTGTCTTTCCTCTATTTTCCACGGGTCGCTTGATTCATTTCTATCTTAGACATGTGACACAACCCCATTGGTTGTGGGTTTGCCCCTTATGTATTTTCCGTGGGGTTTTCTCTTCAAAATTTCCTTTGTTTCTTCTTTAGAAAACATTACAAATTCACCCCGCCCTCTGCCTATCCGAGACACGTGGCGGCATATAATTGGGCGCAGGCTCCCCTCAAGCATTTTAACTTTTCACAAACACATGAGAAAAAATCCCAATTTCCTCCCTCGCTCCGCAGCTCCAGCCTCCGGCGACACGTGGCCTGTTTTTATTGGCCGCGGGGCCATCCCTCTAAAATTTCCATGCGCCAACACTTAGCCAAATTTTCCAAATTTCACCCCTTGACACGTGGCAGCTTCTGATTCGTCGGTGGGCCTTTCAGGGGAAATTTTACTTTTGAAAATTTTGCCAAAACACTTGGTAAAAAACCAATTTCTTCTCCGCCCCCTGCCACTTCCTGGACACATGGCAGCATCTCATTGGCTGCGGGCCTTTCAGGGGAAAATTTCCCACAAAAACTCTGCCGAGCCATAACTTCAAAAATACATGGAGTTAGGTGGAAAACATTACCTTTCTGGAAAGTTGAGAAAGAGCTCTATCCAATGGTGTCATTTCCAAAAGATTTTGAGTGCCTGAAAAGCAAAATATTATGTCTGAGGCACAAGAGAGGGAAGAATGAGAGGAGTTAGCCACAAAAATGAGCAAGGGGCACATTTTGGATAACAGGTGTAATTTTGTAATTATTGACACGTGAAAAACTACACCGAGGGAAAAAACTGAAAAATGGCTAAGTTCTAAAAAACTTGATTTTTGAAAGGGAGTTTTAGACCATTTCGAATGTTAACAGAGTTCCTTAGGGGTCAAAACAGAATTTTCGGTACAGTTACCTAAAAATTTCCCTTTTCAATTTTACAGGATAACACCCATCACCTTTTAAAACTTGCAACATGCTTTACGGACCCAATGACATGCTTAACACATCTACCTCCACGACCACTATCTCTTCACCTACACCTCCACTCACCAGTGCAACCGCTACCTCAACCACACCTACATCCTCCATTCCCACCGCTGCCACAACCTCCACGGCCAAACCTTCAACCTCCCAATCAGTTGGCTCCACCTCCAATCTAACCTCTGACATGTCATTTATCCCAACTACCCACATATCAACCACTGATCCCTTGGATGGAATTTTTCAACGCCTCACTCTGGGGGAGTATCGGCTATATAGTGTCAACACATTCCTTACTCCACAAGAGTACAGAAGTCTTCACCAACACCCTCACTATGATCACCGTATAAGAGAGTGCCTCCTTTATGGTCTTCCCTACCTTCGCACCACTTATACACCTAAACCACCATCACAAACCCGCCCATTTTCCACTAACCTCTAGTCACTCACCAATCGTCATTTTTCCCACACCTTCCTACACTGATGTGTGTGAAAGGGTTTTGGTTTTGGCTTTTATGAGCAAGGCCGCCATATTGTTATTCCATGTACTACCCACAAACATAAAAACCATAGTGGTATCAGCTTTGCTGAACCACCTACTAAGAAGGCCCACATTGAACTCATTGAGGACATCAGCCCTCCTCCACCTTCTTCAACCGCTCCACCTTCTTCACGACCTTCGCCAATAGAGTCGATGGATCCAGAATCCATTCCTCCTAACTTTTTTTTTTCATAAACACCATTTCCTTTGGGCCTCTGACTTGTCAATGTGAGGGCGAGGCTCCCTCCTCTCTTCCCTTCCTATACCCTGAAATGATCAACAACGATACACCTTCGATTAACATCATTCAATGTAAGGATGATGAATCTATACTCACCTACCTTGGTACCGAAGACTCATATATTCATCGGTGGTTACCATATGAGACACAAACCATGTTCAATGAATCGACTATCGAAATCAACATCCATACTAAGGATGATCTGCACATTCTAAAGATTGGTCAAACTTTAGCTGCTACTGAATAGGAAGCCATCACTTTTTTCTCAAAAACCATAACCACACTTTTTCTTGGTCTTATGTAGACATGCCCGGAATTGACTCCACCATAGTGGTCCTCAATATCATAACCATTCCCAATGCGAAACCCATAAAACAAAAGTTGAGGAAAATGTACCCTCGCATTGCTCTTCTAGTCAAAGAAGAACTTCGGCACCTCCTTTCGGTTTCTTTCATCTTACCCATTGATTATCCTCGTTGGATTTCCAACATTGTCCCTATCACTAAGGTGATAGGGGAACTTTAAATTTTCACATATTTCCATGACCTCAACCTAGCTTTCCCAAAAGATGATTTTCCTCTGCCTAGTATTGACCAACTAGTTGACCTTACCGCTTGTCACGAGATGCTATCACTCATGGATGACTTCTTGGGTTATAACCAAATATTGCTTGCCCCAGAGGATCAACACAAAACCACATTCATCACCCTTTGGGGGACCTTCTGCTATCGAATCATGCCTTTTGGCCTTAAAAACGCTGGTGCTACATATCAGCGGGTTATGACTTACATCTTCCATGACATCATGCATTGTATATTAGAATATTACATGGAAAACCTCCTTTCCAAATCCAAATGTTGTTCTGAGCACTGCGTCATCCTAAAAACCATATTTGATCGCCTTATTAAGTATTGCATTTGCCTTCAACCCAAAAAGTGTGTCTTTGCGGTTCTCTCAGGAAAGCTCTTGAGATTTATCATCTCCTTACATGGTATAGAGGTCGACCCTACTAAATTCAAGGCCATTCTTGAAATTCCTGTGCCCACTAATCTTAGGTAGCTCCGTAGCCTGCAAGGTAAGTTGCAGTCTATTTGTCATTTCATTTCGCAATTGTTTGATTAGTGTCAACCATTTCATCATCTTCTCAAGAAGGATGTTTCTTTTAAATGGGATGATGACTTCCATAAAGATTTTGAGGCCTTAAAATAATACCTTCTCCAACCACCCATACTCATTCCACCTAAATACAATCAACCCTTCTACCTATACATCTCAGCTACCGATCACTCCTTAGGGGCCATGCTCGCTCATCTCGATGAACAACACAGGGAGAAAGAATTTTATTACATAAGTCATACTCTTTTGGACTACAAAACCAAATACACCCATGCCAAAAAAAATTTCTTAGCCTTAATTTTTGTTTCCACCAAACTCCGTCATTACCTACTTAACCACAAAACCTATGTTGTGACCAACACTAACCCCTTACACTTCATGTATGCCAAACCTTGCCAAAATCAACGTGTCACACGTTGGCTTATGCTTCTGGATGACCTTGACCATGAATTAATCCATAAAAAGTCCATCAAGGGCCAAGCTATCACCAACCAATTGGCCAACACACCTATTTCAAAGGATCAACTATCTAACTTTGACTTTCCAGATGAGTCAATTGCTACCCTTTCCCTATATGAAACCGCTTAGCAAATGACACTCTTCTTTGATGTTTCCAAGTGTCAGCGTGGGGGTGGGGCTGGTGTTATCCTCATTTCACTTCATGGTGAACCCATGCTGTTTTCTTTCAAACTCAATTTTGATTGTACAAACAATATTACCGAGTACAAAGAACTCGTATTGGGTCTCCAGGCTACCTATGCCTTGGATGTCAAGTCCATCAACAACTTTGGTGATTCTCCATTGGTCATAAACCAAGTCAATGGTATATACCAATGTCATAATGAGACACTTCAGAAGTATAAAAATCATGTAGACATACTTTTGACCACATTTGATCATTAGGACCTTCAAATCATCCCCCGCTCAACCAAAAAATTTACAGATACCATGGCCTGCTTGGCCTCTCAACTACACGCTTCGCCCACCGATTAGAAAATATTTGTCATTGTACAAAGACTCCAATCACCCTCTTATTTACCTCGTGAATTTTACTCTATCAAAATTACTTCTACCAACCTAAGTGACCTTTGGTATAAACAATACTCAGACTATCTTTTCTTCTCCATCTGGCCTCCCAACCTCACTCGTAATGGACAACGTGCCTTTCTTAAAAAGGTCTCTCATTATGTCATCATGGGTGGCCTCCTCTACAAGCGCGGGTTCAATGGTATTCTCTTACGGTGCCTTATGAGCTCTGAAATTCCTTATACCATTAAGGAAGTTCATGATGGCATATGTGGAGGTCACTTCAGTGGCCTTGCTGTTGCTAAGCATATTCTTTGCCTAGGCTATTATTGGCTGACCCTCAACCATGATTGTTGCGACTACATTAAGCATTGTATAAAATTCCAACAGCATGCCAACATTCATCATACACCCATTCATGCCTTACAAATTGCCCGTGACCTTTGGCCCTTCTCTCAATGGGGTTTGGATCTGGTTGGAGAAATCAATCCTCATTATTTCTAGTGACATCAATGGATAATCGCCGCTACTGAATATTACACCAAATGGGTTGAAGCCATGCCTCTCATCTGCACAAAAGCTGAGAAAATATGTGAGTTCATCAATCATCACATCATCTATCACTTTGCTATCCCACATCGCCTCATCATTGATAACAGAAAATAATTCAAAATAAAACCTTGTGAAAAATTTGTGACGCTTTCAACATTAAGCTCAGTTTCTCATCACCTTATTACCCAAAAACTAAAGGCTAAGCCGAATCCACTAATAAAACCTTGAACAAAATTCTCATGAAAGTGGTTAACGATACTGGGAAGGACTGGCATATGCACATTCCTTTTTCCCTGTGGGTATACTACACTAGTATCCACACTTCCACTGTTGCCACACCTTTTTCTCTGGTCTACGGTATAGAGGTTGTTTTGCCTCTCGAAGTCTAGATTCCCTCACTCTACATTTCTCTCCATGACATGCTCAATGATGATGAATTTCATCATGACCATTTAGCAAAACTTGAGTTATTATATGAATGTTGTCTTAACACTCTTGACCACCTTCAAGTTTACCAAAAATGTTTCAAACATGCCTACGACAAACATGTCCATGAATGAACCTTCCAAGTTGGTGACCTTGTCCTGAAAGGAAATCAACATGTAACCAAATCAAAAAAAAGTAAACGGGGCAAATTTTCTCCTAATTGGCTTGGACCATACATTGTGACTCATACTTATGGATCAGGTTCTTATCGTTTATCTTCATTAGATGGTAAACCTGAACCTGAGCGCCTTAATGCCTTGCATATTTTACCATTCTACTGTAGAATTTCAGTCCTATCTCACCTTCTACCTCTTTTCATGCTTGTCCCTTGAGCACTTTTCACTTCCCACCTTTCACTATACCACCCCCAATGATTAAACAAGAATCATGTGCGTACCTGTCACTCTTTTATCATCTCTTAAATATGTGTACCATGGCATTTCACATGGCATGATTCTCATGGATACTTTTTGTCTTCTTTTAGATGAGATCCCATGGTCGTTTCACCTTGATTTATGAATAAGAATCCAATTCTTCACCTTAGTCTTTTCCATGACTTAAAATCCCTCACATGGGATTCAACTCCTTGAGTCAAACTTCCAATAAAAAGATGACTCCCTCAAAAGGACATCTTTCTCTCTAGATCACTGCTATAAATAGACTGCTCCCTCAAAGTATAGCTATGTAAAGCTCTTTCAAAAAAAAAGAGAAGAGAAAGGAATCTGAAGCTTCCCACATCGATCAGCTTCGCAAAGACCTCAAGGAGTTAATTTCTTCATCCCATATAGACTTCCTGCATCAATCAGCCTATCTCAAATACAAGTCAAACAAAAAACTTTTTCTTCATGGACTTGCCCATTTTGATCTTGGATCTCTTGCCTAAACGCATGCTACCAAATACCATATAAACTAACCACTTTTCACCCTCTCACCATTCACACTTTCATTTCCTACCACCTCAAGGGACCTACTGGAACTGAGATATTTGGTGATCATGTGACTACTCTTCACCTTTAGAATAATCCATCATGAAATTTCTTTAGGGTCTTATGTTCATCAGCCTATCCAAGGTATGACCTACTTGTTATGATCCTTACTAGCTAGGTGGCTTCCTCACCTCCTCTTGTCTTTTAACCTTCTTCATTACGTATTGATTACCTTATACAGGACTAGATCCTCAATGCTTATCTTTGGGTAATTTTTTTCTCTTTTTCCGCAATCGACCACATTTCACCCATACCCATGTGACAACAATCCACCCATATCTCAAATACATAGACTCAATCATGCCTATAACCTACCAACCCATACACATACCTCCTCACATTCTTCCCTAGCTTATGGGAGAACTACATTGGCCTGAGGTCCCTTTTCACTGGGACTATGTAGGAAGCACTTTGAGGGCATGGGGCCCTTGGAGGTTAGCTCAGCCACTCTCTACCCTAACCAATTCACCTTTCATTTTTCTAAATCACAATCTACCCTAGTTATATTTATTTTTATATCAATAATTAGGAATTAAACAAAATGAACAATGTTTCCACCTTTATCATCATTAAACATACATTCATTATGTCTGCCATTTATTTACCATTATCATGCATGTTACTATAAAACATCTCAAACATGACCCATATCATCATTAATTTCACAAATTAATGAATTAAAAACTCAACTAATTTTGACTCCATCCATGCCTATAACCTAACTCCACCATAACCACATCCTCACTCAATCCATGCTTAAACCACAACCTAACTCCACCATGCCTGTGACTTGACTCTATCCATGCCTAAACTGGAAACCTGACTCCATCCATGCCTAACACACCTATCATGAAACCATGCTATGCGACCTAACCCTAATAAAATTCTTATCAACACAAACTGCATCATGCCTAACAAACCTACCATCAATCCATCTATGAATAATAATAAAATCCCCTATCATGTGTCTCTATATACATAACTCTCAAATATCTTCGGCACACAGGCTGGTGTATATAACAAAATCTCTCAAAACTATCATATACAGCCTCACCATCTTTAGCATGTAAGCCGGTACATGATCAAAAATAAACAAACTCTCATATACAGACTCACCATCTTCGGCACGCAGGCCAGTATATGATCAAAAATACACAAAATCTCATATACATCCTCACTCTCTTTAGCACGTAGGCCGATATATATCAAAAATGACTAAAATACATCAAAATGGAGGGATGTGCATTAGGCATCATCCTATCATACATCCTCCATATCAATATCTCTTGTCTCCTCCTCCCTCTTGGCTCCTGTCTGACGTGCTAATGACATCTCTCCACCCATCATGGGTTGTGGCTAGGCCCCTGTGGGTACATCACCTAGAGCTGGCCTCTATAAACTGGTGACCTCAGCTTGATCCTATCTCAGAGCTCGATGGCCCCCTATGCTCTCCACGCTGTGGGTATGGGATCTGGTCCTCTCACTTGAGGCCTATTGTTCCCTGTACTCTCCATAGGATAGAAAATATATCCCCGTTGCCATCAACTAATCCTAGTAATATCTAGCCTCACCTAAGGCATCTCGTAGCCTAGATATGGGTACTATTTATGGTGGCCCCATCGACCTCTAACCCTGTACCTATCCTGTGGGACCTTGTCCTACCCCTACATGTGAACTGAGACCCTATCTTGGTGCCTGTGGAGGTGCCATTAGCCTCACACCCTATGCCTTTACCTGAGTATGTAATGCCTCAATCTTCATTTTTGTAGTGGCCAATTAGCCTTGTAAACCTATAACCTGCACCTGTAGGGCGGCCACCTACTCATCATCCCCATCTCCATCTCCACCCTGGGCCATCTAGGCCTGTAAACTTACCACCTGTGCATGCAATGTGGCCACCTCTGCCTCCGACCCTGCTAACTACCCCTGTAGCATTCCCAACTGTGTAATCAGGGTCACCACCTACCCCTGTAGGGCATCTCTCTACACAGTTATGGTGGCTAAATCTAGCTACTCTGGCCTAGGAGATATTGCTTGTAAATGAGCTACCCACCACTGTCTATACCTATCAGTCACCCCGGCATCTTCGATAGGCCGATCTATAACCTGCTCCTCCTACCTTGTAGGTACTGTTAGCTGTGGTAGTGGTAGTAATCTCTCCTCATCATCCATCTGGTACTGTGGGAAAGGTGGTGGTATATCTTGTAGTAATCCAAACTACCATCTAACCCTGTCTACAGGGATCATCTCATGCTCTCCTACATGATGCCCCTCAATCCATCTGAGTATATTCAGGCCATCTAACTCATTAGCCATTTGTCTGTATGAGGGATAGCCCACATACGGTCTCCAAATAATGTCCATGTCAGATGATCCCTCCAGTAACTACCTGTAATAGGCCACATCATGTCTCACCCTACCTACTCGATGCTCTCCTATCACATGCACACATCACCTATACCCCACCCAAACAAAACCAGGCTCAAATGCATCTTCTCGGGGCATACCAATTAGATGAACAAAAATAATGTGCTCATAGGACCAATAGTGAAGAATAAACATGCAGCACAGACTGAACCTACAGACCTACCCATATACCCATAGCTCTTTATATAGCTACACTAGGAATGTTGGTGCCCAGGAAAAGCAAGTCTTGTCCTTAATCATATCATGTAGTACCCCCATCAGTGATTGTGGGAATCTCTCATCCTCTGCTTCTGGCAGTGTAAAACAGTAGACTGCCTCCATTAGTAACACTACTAACCTCGTCTCCTCTAGATGGGCTAGGTACATCTCTCCATAGCTCATGCTATCATTTTGGAATGTCAGCTCTTACAGACCCTCACCAAATACCATCAGCATCAACTCCTCAAATGCCTCTAAGGAGATCAAATATATCTACATCCCCAATATAGGTAACCATAAGATCCTGTTCACATCCTCCATGGTGACTGTCATCTCCCCTATAGGTAGGTGGAATGTGTTGGTTGTGGAATCCCATCTATCGATGAGAATGACCATCAGACTCGGCTATTGGACTACATGCCAGTAGCACTTGACCCCACTCAGGCCAACATCTGTGACATGCCTCCACTCCTCGATTGTTACCACCCCATGAACTGTCATGAGCAGGGGTGGCACCCTATCTCACATCCTTAACTAATCTCTTGCTTGTATCCAACAAAATAATCACATTATTAAAACACAACCATATCTACATTCACCTGTACCCATACCCATTACCCTACCTATTTTACTTCGCTACTTACCTATTTATCCCATGACCTACCCTCCACCCCAACCCAATCCTAACCTACCTACCTACCCAACCCAACCCTAACCAACTCGACCTACCTACCCTAAACCTACCCAACCCACTATCACCTTACCTATTTTCACACACCCTGACCCCTCACCTACTTCCATTTTGACCCACTCCCTGACCTTACCTATTTTCCCACACATCTATAAATTTTTCCCTAACTCAACCCTTGCCTATTTCCCATTTTAGGGAAATTGTTTTTCTACCTTCTGACCGACATTGGTCCTCACTGACCGACCACGGTCTACCCATAACTAACATCGGTCACCTCATCTATGACTGATTCTAGTCATACCCCACCGACACTAGCCAACCTTTGACTGACGTTGGTCACTGTCGTGATGACAACCCATGACACCATGCCCTATTTCTACCCAAATTTCACATTTCTCCTCATTCCCCACCCCAATCCATACCTAAAACCCCTTCCCACCTCTCATTTACCTAATTCTACCCTACGCCATTCCTTTTTTACCCACTATCTTCCCCGAATTCAAATTTCATTCCCCCCAAAACCCATCTCCTCCTGCCTAAATTTCTATCAATCTACTTACTAAACAAGGAGGGACATTAAATCTTACCTCATCATGCTACTATCTTCCTAGTGGCGCCTTTGGCCACTACACTAGTGGTCCCCCCGATCCCTCTCCTACCTTTTCCATCATCGAATGACCTCTTGCTCTCTAACCAATCAAATCAATCCAACCTAGCTCGTGGATCCACCTATCAACCAACTATCACCAGCCATGTGGCTCGTCAACTCATTTCTCCATCTCACTCTATCACTTTCCACATTTTCCTCTCTCTCATGTCATTTTCTCCTCTTTTGTAAAAGACAAATGATTTGAAAAATACAAAAAAAAAATTCTTTTTATAACCTACCCAATTTGACCGACGACATTTTTATCTTGACCAACATCGGTCATGTTCCCTAGCTTATCATGGTTGGTCCATTGTGACCGGCATTGGTTCCTTTAAACTGTCATTGGTTACCCTTCTTAGTCTTTCTCCTACCCCCTACCCCCAATTTTTGACCTGAATTGTTTTTTTCCTCACCCACACCTCACTTGGAAACTTCACTTTATCTTCTTGACCTTATCATTTACCCCCTCACCTCGTCCTCATTCAAGGAATCATTATTTTACCCATACCTCAACCCTATCCATGTCGTGACCTAGATACTTGGACCTGGAATGTCGCTAGTGACTTGTGAGCTCATGTGTTTGCTATTCCTTGTGGCACTGTTACCTGTGTTCATAGACATACTAACCTTACCTTACCTCTTATCATGACTATTTATCTTAACCCAACCCTTGGTGTACTGAAACATATCTAAACATACCTACACCTGACCTACATCTTGTTTCCTAACCATATCATATACCTTGGATACTAGAATCACCTCAACCTTGTTTGGATAAACCTAACGACCTTATACAATGTAGAGTTTTCCTACTCTTAAACCTGGTACCATGCTGCAATTTATACGTGTGTGTGAATTTAACTGTTACTACCTTTTACCTTGACCCATTACCTAGATTACCCGAGTAGATATTTTTCCCTTTTTTCCCCCGTTTCCCACATTCTTCTTCATCACATTCACCTTTTGTCAACCCACTCACCAATTCTACCTTTTACCTCATCAATTCCTAGTTTGAGGGGGATCACCTTCACCCAAAAATGGGCCAACCACATCTTATTTTTGTCAATGTAACTTACCAATACAATCTACTCAACAAAAAGGGGAAAAATGTAGACACCAAAATTAGGTCACACTCCCCTAGGTCCCTCGAAAAATAACCAACTCGAACACACTGACCTAACCATGGCCCCTTTTACCCCACCCTCATATTAATTTAATTAAATTAATTAAAGTCCTCACAATATTTATTATTTAAATATCCTAATTGGATAATTCCCACACCACCACCTCACCTATACACCTCATCTATCCACCTCACCCTAAGACCTATTCTTAGTATGTTGTCATAACTAACTAAGACCTATATAAACCCTAAAAATCAAAGCCTACATTCCCTCTAACCACATTCCTTCCCATTAGAAAGGAAAATTCCATTCTAATCCACGGGGAAAATGAATGAGATCCCAAAAATTCAAGAGGATCTTCTGAGTTTAGTAAACCTAGGAAATCCCACCCTAACCGATGCCAGTTACCCTAAACCACCACTGGTAAACCTGGAACCATCGTCAGTTACCATTTAATCACCAAAACAACCTTATTTTGAGGTTGGAACATCTTATGAGAGCAAGAGATGAAACTAGAGCTGCATGCAATTAGAACAAACATTTGTACACGCATCAAAGCACCCACAGAGCCATCTACCTTCACAGGAACATTTGGGGAAGTGCCAACACCACACCAAGTTCCTTCCATTTGATGACCCATCATTGCCAACCAGACATCAAGCTCATACAACAGTAAATTTTTTGTTAACCAACACTTTTCCATTGTCATTTCAGTTTACTCTTTTACTTCGGTTATTAGTTTCTACTCCCATTCCCATTCTCCCACCATTTACCTCCATAAAAACTTAACCATTCCTTCACCCACACCATTGAACTACCCATGCCTAGATTTTAACTACCCATGAGTATACCTAAGGCCTACAGAAACCTTTCCATTTCCCTTTACATTTCCATTAGCCTTGCATCTGCCCTCACATCAAACTTTTTATTGAGTTTCCTGTACCCCGACCATACTGACGCCGGTTACCCACAACCGTTGCCGGTTAACCTAAACCGACATCGGTTATACTAGACTAACATCGGTCTCTATGTTTTTACCCTCAGACCAATAATAAATCTTAAAACCTTTACCAAACACCAAAAACAACCCAAAACCTGACCCTAACCAATACATGTACCATGACAGAGACCTTGACCTTTGGATTCAATCATAGCTTATCCTATTATGAATGAATTTTCTTATTGTAGTCGAATGAGACACCTAAATAATTTTAACTACGGTAGGATTTCCTTTATTGTTAACATTAAGTTTTTTTAAATAGTGGATTAATAGCCGTCTAGGGAGTATCACACTTTCCAGATCTATAATATGCTAGGTAGTCCAGTACATATACTATTTAACTTTTATTTGGTGGTCTTGTTTTCCATTTCAGGTAGTTCCTCCAAGATAAAAGGAATCTCTCATGATCAGATGTGGATCAAGAATTCATACATGCATAACAAGCTTCAACTAGCATCTTAACAAGTATTCCTCCTAGCCCTTTACCCTTATCTATTTTGTCAACATTCAAAGAAATGATCTAGGATCAAGTGAAACACGTGGAAGAAAAAGTAAAAACATTAGGCTTTAATCTATTTTGTAAAAATAGTTTCAAGTACTCATGAGCCTTTTTGACATTACCTGACTTGTTATACCCGCTGATTAGAGTATTAAATGTTACAATATTAGGGATGTGACCTTTTTCTAACATTTCTTTGAAAATATGTGATTCTATATCCATCATTGCCAATTTGGAAAAACAATCAATCAATATATTGTAGGTAAATACATTAGAAATAAGGAAGTGACTAAGTATCTGGATGATGTGGCTTTCATCATCTCATACCTTACTTACATTATGGAGGCTGCCAATGAGCTAGAAAAAGGAAAATATAAGTGTGAGTGAAGCCACATAATAATTTGTTCTTTCCGAGGGTTTTAAAGTTTTTAAACGCTTTTTCCATCCCCAATGTGGGATAAACAATCCCGTCCAAAATTTCAATATGCACTATCAAAAATTCTGAGAAGAGCACAACTAAGCGGCCACGTGGGGGGTTAGAGAGGGAGAAGACTATATGTTTCTTACTACAAATTTTAAAGTATCATATCGCTTGAAATGGTAACATAATCAAATTTATATTCTATTATTTGCATTTAAAACACCAGCCGTCAATTCCATGTTTCCACATTTGGCATACATTTCTAGAAAGACATTCAGTAAAAATAAATGGTAGCAAACTCAACTTCATTGTTCATTTTTCTTTCAGTCTCTTGTTTCTCATATTTTACAAAGAGGAAGTTCATGTCCAACCCTTTCATGTATTGTTTCATGAAAAGCATGTGAATGTTGTAAATAAGTTTCCACAGTGCGGTGAATGGTCTCAACATTTTCTTGTTCACTATGGAATCAAACTTGGATTCACCATTCAACGATCCACATCTTCGATTAAAGCTCATATCTCAAGTTTCAATCCACCTCATGGCCCGAGCTCCAAATTCATATTGTCCATGGAAATTTAATATCTTCCTACATTGATTGCGAATATATAACGGTGGAATTACAGTCCCCAATTTGGAAGAGGTGCACATAAAGTGGAAAATATACCCTAACCCTAATTGGATTGGGTAAAGAATAATTATTATTTTAATTGAAAAACTAAGATTTAAAGTATAATAACGGTCTCATATATGTGTGTGTTTATTTCTCCTCTCAAGTTCTATTTGATATTTTAATAACCTCACCCATTTTCCATCTTTTAATAGTAAAATAAAAGATGAGTGGGATAAATAGACCCATGTCAGACAAACCCACCAACTGAGTTAAGTGCTCTTCAAAACCCAAAAAAACACATCCTAAATGGCATTTCAGACCTTCCATTTTATTTCCATAATAATATAAGCACTTTATTTGAGAGCCAAAGGAATTAACCATGTTGAAACTGAAATTTAGCAGAAATTGGATAGATACAGCGGGTGTAGAATTCAGAGCATTTTAAGTTTTATTATCAACCATAAGCTATAACATATATTATGGTCCCTAACCTAGGATAAAACACTTAGGTTAGAAAATATATGGTTCATACATAGTTTTAGTTTAATAAGTCGACTCAAATAATATAACATTTAAACTATAATATTTAATTTATTTTACATTGTTCAACTTATAGAAGTATTATCATCCTATTCTATACAATTGGACATAGGAAAAAATATTTCAAAAAAAAGGTCAAGATATTAATTGAATTTCTATCAACATCGGGGTCAGGAGAAAAATAATTTACCATACAAGGGAACATGAGAATTTCATGAACTAAAAGATAATTTTATTTTCCTATTCTTGTGGAACTTTGTCTCCTGCATATTTTTTTTATCAAGGGAAAATAGTTTTGAAGGGACTATACCCTGTATACAAAAGGGCTCAAAACCCAGATACTAGAAGCGAGAGGATTAGCCCAGAGAAGAGCAAAATAACCAACCTCAGAGGGCTCAACAGCCAGATAAAACAACATATTAATAGAAAGGATCCAGACATACAATGATCCAAAAAATAGCAGAAGAGATCAAAAAACAAACAAGAGATATCTATCATAGAATATCTCCGCCAAAAAATAGCACCAGATCTGCCAGTCATCAGCAACTTCGCATCTAGTAAACAGCAGCACAGCTCCACTTTACTTGATAGCCCTGTCAATCTTGGTTTTGATCATTTGCAGCGAGACAAAAAATGTAATGGATGTGGCTTGAGAAGGGTCTTTCAGATCTGCCTGAGAAATTTCCATATCTCTTTTCTCTTTGGGGCCCCAGATGTCTTCAGTAATCCCACTATGGCTGCATACACTATGAACATGTTGTTCGATGAAATTGTAAATACTTTTAAGTGCAGATAGGATGCAGTCATTACAGATTTTTGCATTTCCCATTCTACCATCCAAAGATTGTAGGTTCTTGAAAACTTCAGCAATAACACCCTCCTCATCATCATTTTGAAGTCTTCCTTTTCCCTTAGCTTTTTCCATATTTTTGATAACTCTTTTAAGCTCTTGAATTTCCTTTTCCATCCTACCCACTCTAACCATCAAATCCTCCTCCTTAGGCTCCTCCACCAGTTGGTTGATGTGCAAGAGGTTCTCGGCAAGCTCGAGGTCTTTGTGGCTTCTAAGAACCCTCTGAGAAGCAGAGATCTTAGTTTTCATGCCCTTCCTTTTCTTGCTAGACGAAGTAGTTTCAATCTTCCTTTCAAGTAGGGGGAGGAATGGCGGGAGAGGGTGGAGCAGGATTCATGCGGGGATAGTTTGAGCAGTGGCGATGGATAAGAATAATTAGCCCTTGATGCAAAGGAATTGCCCTAGAATGACTCTGCACTTCCCGAACTGATTTCTCCAGCGAGTTTAACAAGTAATGAGGGAAGCTAATGATTATTTTTCTACGAAAGTGGTTAAGAAATATCAAATGTTTTTTAGGAATAGTAACAAATCTCCCTTCAAGAGTTACATACCTAACAACCATCCTGGCGAGCTCAGCAAAAGGCTCAGGAATCGAAGTCAACTTGATGCCGGGTATCACAAACTCAAGATTTTCCCCTTTGTCCAGGAATTTCTTTGCCTCCACCTCTCTGTCCACCCTCTTATTAAAGAATTTGGTGCCATCAAGACTGAGCCCCATGATCTGGGTGATGAGCTCCTCCGTGATCTCAACCTCAATGTTGTTGTATTTAATAACCCGATTCTTCCACCCCTGAGCAAATTTAATAGAAATATCCTGATCAAAACCTTGAATTCTTTCAATCAAATTCGTAAGATCCCCAATTTGAAGATAGTTCCAGAGCCCTGCATCCTCTTTCAATGCTAGATTATGGGTGGGATCTTTCTTGCAATGCGGACCCCCCATTTTTCTAGTGACTCTGCCCACAACGGTAAAAGTTTTAGCACTATGCGTATCAGACTTAGCTTTATTTTTTAATCTCTCCCATCCGTGATAAAAGATGTAATTATTAGACCATACTTTGTAATTAGTGACCCGATCCTTAGTGTTCTCCCTATGACAAGTAATGATGGCTTTCCAGTTCACACAAATCACATAAATCACACAAATCTTATATGATGTCATCATTCTGTACTTAAGAATCCACTCTTTAGCATCAACATTATAGCCATGTAAATCATTGATGATGTCTTTATTAACTTGAATGGGCAGAATGTCCCCCCTTAGCCAAGTTTGAAAAGTATTGTTAACTCCAAATTTTTCCAAACCATCTGCGACCCTATTTCCTTCCCGATAGGTGTGAGTGATTTTAACATTTTCAAAACTCTTGCATATATCAGTAGCTTCAACAATAAAATCTCTAATTGACCAGCTGGGGGGTTTCTTTTTGTTTAGGAGATCGATAATGTTCAGAGAATCACCCTCAATTATAATATTTAGAATATTAAAATCTCTGGCTAGCCTTATTCCCCATAGAGCAGCAAGAGCTTTAGAGTAATGATTAACCTTGGTTTTACTTCTTACATTTATTTTCCCTGCACACTTTAGAAATATAGGAACTTTAGAAATATTTCTCACAAAATTTAATATTTACTTTTTATTTGCAGGTCTCTGGTGAATTTTCCACCTAGATTTTTACATGGGTAAGAATCTTGAGGAGACATGGAAATAATTATCACTTGTGCACACACCCACTTCAAATAACATGTCCCGTACAGAAGAGGGGGGTTTAAATAAATATTTCTAACCAACCAACTAACCAACGGACATGTCTATTGGTTAATTAAATTAATAAACATTACCTAACCACTTTGGTACCATATTAGGACCAAGATTTTAATTAACTATATAACATATTAATTAAATCAACCAAACATTAAACATCTAACCAAGCAAAATGAAATAACACATTTACATAGTGACACCATATATAACATGGAAAACCCAAATGGGGTAAAAAACAATGGAAGAATTTTCCATTAAATGAGAAACTTTTTAACCAGTCCAGTAATTCCCTTCCTTACTTCCTGCTCCATGTTTAAAACCTGGTGTAATACCATACACCTGATTATGGCCCACATCCATATTTAAATAACCTGAAGGGTTATAACTATTAAGTGACAGGGTGTGCACCCTAATTAAATAAATAATTATTTATTAAATAACTAATAAAGCTAATATAAAATTTATATTAAATAATAAAGAATATAAACTTTATTCTATATTATTAAATTATAAACTAAATATTATGAGCACTTAATACTATGTTCTAACATAAAATTCTACTAATCTCCCCCTAAATCATCTCCGAATGGATTAGATAGGATAAACTTGGTCTATTAATTAATACTAGTTGATTAATTAAACCTCTCATAATTCCTAAGAGTCACTCATCTCTAATTAATATCTTATAATCATACGTATCCCTGTAGACACTAAATCAAGCACTTGGGTACATTTCTAGGTCCTAAAAGCATGATTCCTAACCAAGAGAACTAATGGTTGAAAACTACATTTGGCTTCTTTTCTTTGTCTATTGTTTTCTATTTGGTTTTACACACCCTATAACCACATAGAAACTTTACTTTCTTATCGTTCATGACTTCATAAAGCAACACCCAGCTAGAAGACTGGGGCCTAGGTGCTCTTATCCCTCTTGGGCGCCCCTGACCCTTTCTTACCTTACTCACTCTTTTTGGGTCTCTTTTATCTTTTAGGAATCTTTTTCACTTATGGTTCGACCTTCTAGTTTTCACTTCCAAATTTCAAACAAGGGAATTGTTATCTAAATTATGTAGCCAGGAGGGTTGCCACATTTTTGAAGCCCATTCAAAGTTGAGTCTTCGCCAATGGAAAAGACTTAGCCAAATCACAAAGAAAGAAACATGCTCACGGACGATGTCAAGTGTCCAACTGGCACAACTTTAAAATTCAAAGGAGGGAATAAAGTCTTGGATTCCCGTAAGGTTTCCACGTGGAGCCAACTAAAAGGTCCCCACCTGAAAAGAGGTTTTGACATTATATGCAGTAAGGTCCTTTACTTTCCCAAACAAATAAAACAAAGTGTTCGTGGACGATGCCAAGTGTGGGCACAACGCATTCTCGAAACCCTAAATAAAATCATAAATCTTAAGGATGCACAGGCCTTCCATGTGGATTTTGTAGCAAATTAACTCTAGGTTCAAAGCAGGTCACAAAAGGTGACAAGCCATGTATCACGTATGAGTGATTATGAGACTTATCTGTAAGTTTTTAATGCTTAGGAATTTTTTTTAAAGACCGTAAGTAAAGGGTCATTTGGTGTGTCACTTCAATAATGAAGTTAATCCCTAGTCCCGTGTGAAGAGTGCCAACCTGCAAATACTCAGGTTATTCACCTGCATTCGAAGGGTCATTCCAATAGAATGACAAAACATGTGCCACTTAAATCATGAGCCCGTGAACCAATGCATAAGAGATTGAAAGATATAGTTATGTAATAATGAGCCGAAGGGATGTTCCTCAAAAGGGATGTTCCTCAAAAGATTCAGTTGCAAGATAGTTAAAGATGCATTAAATAGGCATGGCTCTCACTCTTCAAAAAGGGTAGATAATGGGAAAGCGTGAGAAAGATCTCGAAATTTTTTTTCCTGTCACTTTGTTCCATTTATCATAATTAAAATTAGTTGGAAAAGATTAAAGGATGGCTTCTTATCTCCTCCTCATCCTATATATATTGTAAAAATACAAGAGATACATACAGATAGAAATAATCAGAGAGCCGGTCAGTTTTCTTCTATCTCAGTCCCTCTTCTGTAAATGGCAGAGGCTTGGAGCTCTAGCCTTCTTCCTAGGTTTTGTAATAGAAATATTTCCTCTTTTCTATTGTAATAATGTGTACAACTTTTGGAGTAATATAATATGCCCTGTGGTGCATTTTTTCCATCCTTCGCATATCTTTGTTGTCTCTGATCACCTTTATTTTCATATAGAAATTATGCATCTCTACAATGTTATTACTATCTTTGAAGTTGTGCTTAAGTCATTTGGGAGAGTGTTCTGTGTGATATTCTCTAGCCTATGGTGAAATTTCAGGCACCCTTTTCAGTCGTTCACTGTTTCCCTTATTCATACAATTGCACTCTCGATTGATTTCTTAAGAGGCTTGTTCGGCGCATCACCCCCCGTTAAAGTTTTTATGTTTTGTTACACTTTTCTAACCCTCATCCCTTAGGGAACACTTCCCACTAACCTAAGGTTTCCCATGACTCTAATGGTCCAATCTGCCAAGGATGATCATCAACAGGAATCATATAAATACATAGTTATGTGTTAAAAATTAAGGACCAAGAACTAAGCATTACTATCATCACCTAAGATTGCATTCCAAAGGTAATAAATCACTATAAAGGAATCCATATAACATCCATTTAAGGGTAAAGGGATGCATACTTTTGCATACACAACATAGGAAGGGGAAGTATATTCGACTCCATCCACACATGTTATTCATTTATACATTTTATCTACAATCTGCTATCAAGTGTAACTTACACAAGGGCATCCTAGGGAACCATTTATACACACACACACACAAAAAAAAGATATATGGATTCTAAGATTTAGTGCAACACTCATTCATAATTTCACTCTCAAAGTGACCGTTGGGTCAATCCAACTCTTAATTCTACATTTTAATTTTTAGGTTTGATGCAGTTTGTGAGCTTGTGTAGATGAACTACTTTTTTACAGGCTACAGGTATCATCGGCGATCATAGTGGGAAAATTAGGAGATCAATAGATAGAAACTACAAAACCCTAGTGACACAGGAGAAACTAAGATCCCAATCATTTGTATGGTCACCAACACCCATTTTTGTTCTCTAAAACCTAGGTGCCCATGTCCTGCTACAAGAACCTATGTATGGCTTTGTTCCTACACTCCATATTTTTCAGTAATGAGTGACAACCCTATTTGTAGTCTTCTCATCAGTCACACTTTCCAAGATCACTTCCAGTGTACTAAGAAATCAGCTAAGTTCTTCTATCTCTCTTCCTTGCTTAGGGTTTCATACTTTACATCTTAATTTTCTTGTGTCATAATGTATTCCAACATTTATACATTATTTTTCACATGATTTACTCTACAATATTAGATTTAGTTCAATTTAAATTAAATCATTTTGTGAACCCCAACTCGTGATCCAACACTTGGATCCTCATTTCACCTATTCTACCCAAACTTCTTTCATGGCTCCTAAAAACCATATAATCTCCTTGCATGACTTATTTAAAATGCACCCACCTTGTAAATATGTTCTCAAAAAATCCCTAGACACTATGTATTTCCCTCGTAGTATGTCACTCTCTCAATTAAGTGTCATCTTCAATCTTCTATCTAATGAATCTATTGGTCCTAATCCTCCATCCAATCAACCCATCTTAGAGTCAATTCAAGTTTTACATTGTTTATTGCCAAACAAACTTCAAGCTATGGAAACATGGATGACATTTATTAAAGCTTAAATCTAACATCTCAAGAATCCTTCTTAAACCCATGTTATTTCTCTTTCTACATATCATTATACTTCTATGTCTTCTACATGTGCTCATTATAGACACTAAATCACACACTTTGGGTACATTACTAGGTCCTAATCATATACTAATATTCATATGCTTCTTATGGGAGAAAATTACAATTGATCATTATACTTGGCCTCTTAGTTTCCTTTCCAGTCTCCCTTTTGGCTTTACAGACCTCACTACCTAGTCTGACCATTCAAAATTCACCTTTTCTAGCTCTAGACAGTAATGCCCAACTTGGAATTCAGATCCTTGGCTCCCTAAACCTCTTCATACTTTTCATGCTCCTTTTTGGGTCCTTTCTAGCTGTTGGGCAACCCTATCTCTTAAGGGTCACCTTTTAGTGATCAATTTAAAAATGTGAACAAGAGAAGCATATAAATATAAAGTTATGTGACCAAATTAAAGGACCAAGCTCTAAACATCTTTAATATCACCTAATGTTTCCTCTCACAAGCATTCACGAGAGCATTATTTTCATTCATCTAGCACCATTATAAGGGATAAGGGTCTAGTTTTCTACATCACATGCATACGAGGTAAGTTCATTTTATTCCATGCACACATCTATTACATATTTTTACATCTATCTACCCTACTCTCTATCAAGTGTGACATGCACAAGAGCCACATAGGGCACGATTCCACACACACACACATAGAACTACACAGTTGGTCATCAGTATTTTAGTCCATCACATTAGTCGTAGGATCTACTTGTTTGAAACCTAATTTCCATTTGACCCCTACTATTGCATCTTTCTTTTTTGGGATTTGATGTCTATTTTACATAGGTTTATGTACGAGTGACCCAATTTTACACGTGCGATAAACAATGATGTTTTGAAAATGATTAACCAAAGGTCCCCAATGGGATGATTCATGTCTTTTCTAAAGGTTTTACAGCTCTTAAACCTGACACCTAGGGATTTTATCCTAGTGCCCCACGCACCCCAGTATGATTCATGGCACCCCGATTTGTAATCTTCCTACACTTTTGAACTTTTCTAGGTTCACTTTTGAGGTCATGTACCTTGTAGTTATTCAAAATTTTCCACCCTTCACACACTGCCAAGATGGTTACGAAATCAGCTAAGTAACCTAAATCTCATCTAGGAAATGCGGTGGTTTTACTAATCACTCTCCCTAGTAGGGTGGTGGTCCTATATGTACCTCCACTATGCCGAAAGCAGTGGTCCTGTGTGCTTTTCTTAATTATCTTCACCCAAAGTAATCTGACACGTGATTGCTTTTTTACTTAAGTTCACTTTTGTGAAGCCGTCATTTTCAATCACCCATTTTAGGGTCTTGCTTCCCATTGTATCTTGCATCTCCATTCATCATCATGGATGATTTCCATCCATTGAATTATTCAAATTGCTACATCTTGTACTAAGTGTTGATGTGGCATCACTCTCATGGTTACTACAAGTGTGTCCTAGTGCACAGCCCAGCTAGACCTAGTTTATAAAACCATTTGCTAGATGTATTTTCTCAAGTCACATCAGGGTTCGAGCTAATCATTTTGTATGATATTGCTCCTGTATTGTTAATGCTACCACATTCTATGCATGGACAATGTACATCTATCCAAGCTCTAGGTTTAAAGAGATTTGTAGTCAATAAACACTCTGATCTTAACTTATTCAGTTTATCTTTCATAGACTACTATCAAGTCTTTCATTTCTCTAATGTCATTCCTTCATCTATTTCTACTTTGCACGTACAATGCATCTCCCAATCCCTGCATAGGACATATCGCGTGAACTATCACTAGTAGGCCAACTAGACACTTCATACAATTATGCTTATCATTGAGTTCCAAGTTTAGTACAATTGTCCCCACTTGGTAGACCACTGGACATAATTAAACCAGTTGCAAGCAGTGCCTTCTAAAGTGTATTGATGTCTCATTAAGCCCTAGCATGAAGGTGTTGAATACCACTCATTGCTAGTGATCGTGAGCCATTCAGATATTGCAACTGTGAGTTCCATCACTACACTCCACTACCTCCACGATCTGTTACTACTATTGAACCATGACCTATAGATTCTGGAAATCAATTACAAGGAATTATTTTCATGTTAGATGTTATTCCATGCACATCTATTTTCCCTCTTATTACTACAAATGCTATGGTACTTTATTGGGGGCATGTCCAACCATCAGAAATTGTTCCTCCTACTTTACTCTCACATGTGTAGCGACCATTAACACATACTCCCTTTACATGCATGATTTTAATGAACTATTCTTATTAGGATTCCATTCCATTTGTTCCTACTTGCATCGACAATATATGTATACATGATGGCTTGACTCGACTAGGCTTCTCTTTCAAGGATCTTTACCCTCCAGCTCATGATCCTCATCTATATAATGGATTTATCACCATCAATACTACCTATAGACTTTGATTTTTTTCATCTCACGTTCTTTCTTGCACAAAATTTCCACATCAGCTGCTTCTCCAGCAAGAACCTCGGGGATTCTTGAGCTGTGGTTGACGGTAGACCCTGATCATATTGATATTTCATTTCATATGCCATTTGGTCATGTAATCATCTCCACATGATTTATTTCACATAGGTTTCCATGCAAAATATTACGCTCTACTGGTAGGCACATAGACATCCACTATATCCTTTCACTAATGAGGACTAAGTTATGTCGACATGCATATATTCATCATATCACTTGCACATTACGTCTATCAGCGTATTCCACCGCTGCTTAGAGCATGTATCACATGCCTTTCCATTTGGATGTAAGAATGACACTGATGGAGGGATTCTTGTCAATATTACCTTCATCTGGATAGCTCATTCATTATCACACATTTGGGGGGACATCACCCTATATCTTTCTCCCCCTCTGCTAGTATCATTATGAGTCATGCATATCTATTATCACACATCCTATTTCATATCTATAGGCATCTCACATACAACATACACATCTTGATACATTAGTATCTTCATTACCCTATGATGCACTCTTGTGCTAAGGTTCACACTTGAATTTTGAGGGCATACTATACACATGAACCTCACACACTGCACATTTCACATCTATGACATCTTCTTCTTTATCCACATCCTACATGTTGTGCACTTCCTACATCCTCTCCTTCCATCTATTACACATCATACACACTTTTTGACTTTCTACACATTCTACACAATCTACACACTTTACTACATATTTGAATTCATCTTCTTACATATTTTACACTATCCACATACGCCTTGCGCTTTCTACACATTACACATTTTGGAGATATAAAACATCCTCTTCTTGCATTTATTACACATCATATGCACTTTTTTCAATTCTATAAATTTTTCATTCTACACAATCTGTACATCTTCACACTTAGCCCACTATCACATCTCTATCTTGGACTCATGTTGCATCCTACTACAACTTATGATCTATATCATTTCTATCATATTCTACTCATGCATCATGTTATTCTATTCTACACTCTACGCATCATGGTCAAACCTTTACAGTGCACACTACTTGATGACATGCATTGTAGTCTCAAGGTTCATACTTGAACTGTTGAGGGTCTAAACTATAAATAAACCTCGCCATTTCTAAATCCCACATTACATCTTCATAATCACTCTTCCTCTCATCTTATTCACACATTATATGATCTATACTTTTAGCTACATCATCATCCTTGGAATTCCTAATCAATCTTTTCTATCATTTCATTCACCTCTCTCTTTACAATCTGCACACAATGTTTCCTATAATCTACAATTTGTGCTCTCTTACTCAAATTTTTATATATACAACACACTATTCAAACCATTTCCCGATCACACACTCTTTCTATACGATTCATTCTTGACTGTTGAGGGGTATTTTATAAATGAACCAAATTTCACTCATTCCTACATCCATACTCGGTGGACACGCTACTCCTATCACATTCATACTGCATTACATTTCATCTCATCCGCAACATACTACATATCTTGGTTGCACATGTAGTTCTTATTAGATTATGTTTACATGTACACTTTAATACACATGCTAGATAGATATATTTTATGTCATTATCTTTATCACACACACATGCATGTCCACTTTCTTTCTAGTTGTGATCATATACTTTTAACAAATCGATACACTTAGTGTGGATGCTTGGTGCAGTACCTCATACTAGCACCATAGTGGCTCCTGGGGGAATACACATTCATACACATTTAAGGTGTTATTGTTTCATTATTATACATAATACACCACTATATCATATTATTCATGATTTTATATCCTTTATATCTTTCTAGGATGCTAATGGGTGCTTTATGTGCAAAATTTTCCTTACAGGACTTATTTTCCACCATGGTTATCTAATGTTTTCTTACTCTTATTTTTCATTGTTTGGGAGCTTTTCCCTATGATTTGTCTTGCGTGCACACTGTATACTTTTGACCATTTTAGAATTAATTATCTTGTGACATCTTGAGTAATGTCCCATGTTTTCCACCCTCTTTTTGTGGTGTACATTGTCTTCTTTCTTAGTAGTTTACATTGTTTTCTATATACATGCTTGTTTGCACTAACACTTGTCTTCTAACCACTATTTTCATGTGCCTTTTTTTCTACCAAGAAAAAACCCTCCTACAATGCAGGTATCACTTTAGTATGGGGTTATATTTTCAGCCCCATTATCCTAATAGTGTCACATGCACCCCAAACAAGGGGGCCATCTATTAGGTGAATCAGTAACCCCATTCAATAATTAAAATCATAGTTCAACAGTCTATAGTCATAGTACAACACATGGTCAATACAATCTACAGACTCAGACATGGCTCAGAATCAAACTGGGTCATTACTTCAACATAGATACTAGCGCCCAAAATCAGACTTGGGTGCCTAGGCACTTTTGTCCCTTCCTGAGAACCTGAGACTAGGGGGAAGATACACAACATTCTTTATTTCAGTATAGTTTTTAGCATTTTCATAGAGGCTTTTTACAGTGTAGGCATTCCTTCAACATTTGGAAATCACATTTGATTGGACTTGTTCACACTGGATCAAACTTTTACACACCATCTATAATGGTGTTTTTACTTCAGGAATCAAGAAAAGGTTGGAAAATCACACTAGACCTTTATCCCTACACTACTTCTATCATGGCGTGAGATTGATAAAAAAACTCGCTCTTCATCAACATCTTTAGGATCCTTTCTATCTCT
This sequence comes from Taxus chinensis, assembly GCA_019776745.2. Taxonomy (NCBI): domain Eukaryota; kingdom Viridiplantae; phylum Streptophyta; class Pinopsida; order Cupressales; family Taxaceae; genus Taxus; species Taxus chinensis. Next base: position 83,621,372 of record CM034150.1, on the reverse strand, counting down.
TTTACTCACACAGATCAGGTGCACATGTTTCTTTTTCTACTTTTAAGCATTTTACACACTTGTTACATACATTTTATACATCTATACACATGTGAATACTTGTTCATTATTCTCTTTTTTAGTTCCATCCTTATGGGAAGAAGTAGTCAACATCAACATAAAACCATCATGCTTCAAGCACATCATCAACAACAGGTAAAACATCACATCTACATGTGCATTTTAACCTAGTTTCATTATTCATCACTTTTCTTTTTACTTCCTCTTCTTTATCATGCATGCTTCACACTTTTTATCACTCCACACTTTTTTTTTCTTGTCATGCTCTTGTACATCTATCTACATGGTCATCATGTACACATCTCTATCTACTTTATGTTACCAAGATTTCACTCACCAATATAAAGTGGAGGGAAATGTTGAAACTAAATCATACACTTTGGGTAAATTACTAGGTCCTAATCATATAATACTATTCATATGCTTCTTACGAGATAAAATTACTGATTGATCATTATACTTGGTTTCTTAGTTTCCTTTATGGCTCTGGACACCAGTGCCTAGCTAGGATGTCAGTTCCCAGGTGCCCTTGTCCCCTTTGAGTTCCCTAGACCTCTTTGTACTTTTCTCGATCTTTTTTGGGTCCTTTCTAGATGTTGGGCATCCCTATCTCTTAGGGGTCACCTTTTTAGTGATCAATTACGAAATTTGAACCAAAAATACATATAAATATAAAGTTATGTGACCAAATTAAAGGACCAAGCTATAAGCATCTATCCTATAACCTAAGGTTTCATCTCACAAGAACTCAAGAGTATCTTTGTATTCATCTAGCACCATTACAAGGGAAAAGGTCTAGTTTTATGCTCACATGCATAGGAGGGAAGTTTATTTTATTCCATGTACATATTTATTACATATTTTTACATCTATCTACTTTTCTCACTATCATGTGTGACACGCACAAGAGCCACCAAGGGAATGATTCTGCACACACACACACACATAGAACTACATTGGGTCTGAAATGTAGTGTAGCATTCAGTAGTAATATAACATATTTGATAGATGAGGACAATCTGACCCTTCATTTTGCATATTTATTTTTTAGTATTTGATGTTATTTTGAGGGTTTTACAGGTGATCTCTTTATTACAGGTTATGAGTGACATTGGAAATCATAATGTGACCATCTAGCAACAAATATCAGATCAACCAATGACTCTATGAAATTCATCTCCATATCTCCTGCATAGTCCCTAGAGTTTAGGGAGGCATCCTAGCTCCTAGCCTCCCCAGTATCTGTCTAGGTGCCCTCGTCCCTGTTCCTCCTGTACTCCTGTAATTTTGTAGGTTCTGTTTCGAGGTCATGTACTTCTATTTTGCTAGTCTTCCACCTTTACACACTTCTATGATATTTACAAAATAAGCTAAGTAAGCTTACTCTCTATTACACTTAGGTTTTTACTTCTTCTGCTTATTTTATTGAGTTGTTTATGTACTTTACTGTCATGTATATTTATTGTAGCATACATAATAATTTAACAAAGTAATCTACACATTACTTTATTTTTGTTAAATCACTCATATAAGTGAACCCCACGTCATACGACTACCATCACCTCTCAAGTTTTATTCAAATGCTAAGCAACATGGCATTCTTCCCGAGATTCTCAATCACCAATTGATCAACTTTCCATCCACTAATTGATACCCTCCTTATCAGCTTTCCAAATGCCAAGGTCTACCATTTTGTAATTATCTCAGACTTAATGGACATTATGATAATTCTTTTTATACTTTAAAAAAATAATTAACAACATTGAGCATTAGTGTTTTATCTCATTTGATTCACAACATCCTGCTACATCTCCAATTGCTAAATCCCAATGGGCTCCTACATCTAATCCTTCCATGTCTAATGAGCATCAATCCATAATCACTAATGTTCCTTCTTTGGTAAGTCAAGAGCAACCTCTCTAACCCATTCCAACTAAGAAACCTATTCTAAATATTATTCCATCCCCTCCTCCTCTCAAGCCTTATACAACATTACCAACTCCAACTTTGCAACCTCATCTAAAAATTAGTCCATCGCCTCCTCCTCTCAAGTATTTTACAAACTTATCAATCCTAAATAAGTTGCCACCTTTCAACATCCCTCTACAATCACCTTCAATTAAGCATCCAATTCTTTTTGTTAGACAAGCTAATTGTTACATTCAAGGTCAGAACACATTTCAAACTACGCCACCAATGCATCATTCTTCTCATATCACCACATAGATCTACATCACACACTTGGGGGTATCAAGCTTCCTCCCTTATTCTATTCTTATTAGTTTTCTTTACCACCTACTACTACATTTTTCACTCCGTGCACCATATCTAATCTTCTTATATATTTTCAAACCCTTTGATACACACATTGTATTGTCATTACCCTATGATGCACTCTAGTTCCACGGTTCATACTTGAATATTGAGGGTCTAATTCTGAAATGATCCTCACATCATCTACACTTCACATTTTGTGCTTTATATTTACTAATGCATAGCCTTTAGTTTGGTGGATGTAATCTGGAAACACAACAACAAACATAACACAAGAATACCACAGACTATGATAAAAAGGAATGATGATAAATCTGAAATATCAGAGTAAATTATAATATTAGCATGAAATTGTTACAATCTCACCCATGAGGTACTTCAAGTGTTATTGACTTCACTTGTCTTCCACCAATACTATGGGAGAAACTTCACAATTACACCTCTTAATGGCTTCTTCAACACACCTTTAAACTGATGGCTTCCTTTACACACTTACTCATACAATATTTCTCACTACTTCCTTCTATGCTAAATGAGGGGGGTGGCCTCTTTATTTATAGAACTTCCAGGCTTATCCATCTTATCTGTAAGATAGGATAAGAAATCCACTCTGACGAATCATATTCCATACCTTAACTCTTATCTGTACATGTAAGCTTATCTTTTAAGATAAGATAAACCTTATCATTTCACATGGGTTCCACATTTTTAGAATTTTTACAAATAAAATACACAAAATATTTATGACCTCACTCCTTGTCCTTATTACCAATATAATATTTCTAATTCCTAATCATGTAGACCCTACTTCTCTACTTACCCCAACTTTGACATTTTAACATTACTGGACCACTTACGACAACTATTTACTTTTTACCACAACATTCCTATTGTACTTTTGACTATTACCGTACTATACATTATTGGCGGCGTCGTACTGGCAGCGCCATTATCTTCTATCGGACGCTACTACTAATTATACTTAACAACATCCTATTCCTAATACATACATTAATGAAATAGAAATTACGGAGGAAAATTTTAGTGTCGACATCTTCCCCCTTCCTAGCTTCTACTCCGTCCTCGGAGTAGACTATTCTGGTGCTTGGAAAATCTTCAACTTGTCGTGGTTGACCCATTTCGTAATGGGAGTGCCATCCAATTCCTCCAGTCGGTACGTACCATTTTCATGCACAGCTGCTATTTTGTAGGGCCCCATCCATTTTGGAAGAAATTTTCTCTGTCTTCTTTTTTTGTATCTGGAATCATATACTAGAACCAAGTCATTCACATGAAATGGAGACCACTGGATCTTTTGATCAAAGTATTCCTTCTGCTTCATTTTCTTCTTATAGCTTGTATCCTTAGCTATTTCCCTCATTTCCTCTAGCAAATGAAGATGTACCAACCTTTCTTTTACTGAATCACTTTCATCCATTCTTTCATTTTCCATTACTCTGACCGTGGGAATATCAAACTCAATAGGAAGAACTGGATCAATGCCATAAGCCAACTGAAATGGGGAGTATCTTGTTGCTGACTTTGATGTTGCCCTATATGCCCACAATGCTGCATGAATCCTCTTATCCCATTTATGTACCTGCAAGGCTGCATCTTTTGCTAGAATTTGACACAACACAAAATTTGTTCGTTCCACCTGTCCATTTGTGCTTGGCTTGTATGTTGTTGCCTTCCTGTGCTTAATAGAAAACTTATTGACTAGGGCTTCTACCACCTCATTAATGAAGTGGCTTCCTTGATCTGTTACAATTTCTAATGGACAACCAAATCTGGTGACAATGTGTTCATATATGAACCTTGCCACCTCATCCATGGAAGTTGTTTTCAATGGCCTAGCTTCAACCCACTTGGTTAAATAATCTGTGGCAACTACAATATACTTATTTTGGCGTGAGGTAGTTGGAAGTGGACCTACAATGTCTATTCCCCACTTTTCAAAGGGACCAAGTGGAAGAATAGGGCATAATGGAGCTGATGAAGTCTTACGGTTACCATGTGTTTGACAAATATCACATGTCTTACAATAATTATAACAATCTTTAAAAAGAGTGGGCCAGTGATAACCTACATCCAAGATCCTTCTTGTTGTAAGTTGTCTAGAGAAGTGCCCTCCACATGTACCATTGTGGAATTCTTCTAGCAGTTCCTTCCCTTGATCACGTCCAACTGCCCTCTTGTACTGTCCATCAGGTCTTATTCGAAATAATACTCCATGCAGAATAGAATATGGACGACTGGCTTGAGTAATCTTTCTCTTAGTCTTTGCATTGGCACCATCAGGAAACTTGAATTCATTCAGATAATTCCAAATATCTATGTATTCACTAGGGATTGTGTCAAGGGATAACAATGCTGCATCGGGAAATCATCATCATCACAAGATGATCCTAAACTATCATAGGCTCGAGAGAGTGCATCTGCATTGACATGCTTCTTTCCTGGCCTATCTATAATATCAAATTCAAATTCTTGTAGCAAAATTATCCATCTTGCTATCCTCCCTGATGGGTTAGGCTTATTGACAATATATTTTAGAGCCTGATGATCTATTACAACTATAAATTTCTGCCCTAGCAAGTAATTTCTAAACTTCTTTACAGCAAAAATGATAGCTAGAGCCTCTTTTTCAGTTACAGTATAATTTACCTCAGCACTACTCATTTGTCTGCTCCCAAAGTAAATTGGATGTTCATTCCCATTTTCATCCTTTTGGCTCAAAGTACTTCCTAGTGCTGCATCTAAGGCATCAGTGTACACAATGAATGGCTTGCTCCAATCTGGATTCTTTAAAACAGGTGAAGACACCAGGGCTTCCTTCAGTTGTCCAAAAGCTTCATGCGCCTTATTTCCTAGTTCATAAGTAACATCCTTCTTCAAGAACTGGGTTAGTGGCTGTGCAATCTTTGAGAAATTCTTGATGAACCTTCTATAGTAACCCACATGGCCTAAAATTGATCTCAACTTTCTTCTATTCATAGGAAATGGTAAATCTTTGATTTTTGAAACTTTATCAGGATCAGTACCAATACCATCTCTGGATACAACATGCCCTAACAAAACACCTTTAGAACATCCAAAGACACACTTTGTAGGGTTTAGTGAGGCTTGTGCTTCATCTAACCTTTGAAATGTTGTCTCCATCTAGTGCAGGTGGTCCATCTTGCTCCCATAGATGTAAAAATCATCCAGAAATACTCTGATGAAGTTCCCAATGTAGGGTTTGAACACCCTATTCATCAAACGCTGGAATGTTTCTGGAGCATTACACAACCCAAAAGGCATAACTCTATAAGCAAACGTTCCCCAAGGAGTGGTGAACGTGGTCTTCAGCTGATCTTTCTCCGCTATACGGACTTGGTTGTATCCGCTATATCCATCAGCAAAACTATAACACTCCTGGCCAGCTACTTCATCCAAGATTTGATCTGAGAATGGAAGAGGGTAATGATCCTTCTTTGTTGCCTTATTGAGCTTCCTGTAATCAACACAAATGCGTAGCTTCCCATTCTTTTTTATTGAGATCACAATGGGAGAAACCCATTCTGAATTCTCCACAACAAATATGAATCCTGCATCAAGCAACTTATCTATTTCTTCTTTTACATTCTTGGAAAAATTAGGATTCATTCTATATGGCATTTGCTTTATAGGCTTAGCACCATCTACCAGCTCAATAGAATGTTCTACCCAACTTACTTGACGGAGTTCCTTGTAATCAAAAGTGAATATGTGTATGTACCTTTGAAAGAGCTAGAGGTAGGATTCCTTCTCACTCTCCATCACAGCATCACCAATCTTTATTTGTTGGAGACGATCATCAACTTCTTCTTTAGATAATTTTATGGGGTCATGAGTTGGTGTGACTGGAAGGATATCCATGACTGAAACATCAACCTCACTTTCTTCATCTTCAGTGTCCACTTCACTGGTACTAGAGTAATCAGAGGATGTCCAATCATCAGTTTCATCACTTGAATCCACAGGTTCTGCCTTATGATGTCGAGGGATCACGTTTATCTTCACCCTCTCTCTACCACGTCCAAGTGTCATGAAACCTTCATTCCAGTAGTTTCTTGCATGAACTCTCCTTAGCCATGGTCTTCCCAGCAGCATTGGGTACGCAACAGTACCATTTTTCATCACCTGAAAGTCTACCACACATACAACACCCATAACAGATATTGCCACATTTGAAACTACACCTTCTGGTTTAGTTTTTCCCTTATTTAATGACCTTAACATAAGTGTTGAAGGGCGATCAATTTTTAAACCCAACATATTCATTACAGACTCGGTCATTACATTAACTGCAACACCTCCATCAACTAAGACATCATGAATTGAAATACCATTACATAATACCTCAGCTTGTGGAGCATAGGGATCCACCTCTGCCTCCAAAACAGGGACCTCAACCTCCTTCCTTCGTCGAGCATTGAGTCCACTTCGCAGCTCCCGCCTCTTCTCAGAAGACATAGCCAAGAGTTGACCATATGTAATATTTGCAGGCCTTTTGGACAGATCTTCCAAGATGGAGTATGGTCCTTGCCCCTGTGAAATCAGAAAATCCTGCACACCCAACTTTCTTCTCCTATGTTTCTTACTAGTTTCTCCTTTCATCTTCTTAGGATCATTTCCATCTTGATTATCTTTTTCTTTCTTTCTTTTTGTTACAAACACATCTACTTCATTATTTCTGCTCTTATCTACTACATCAAAAGAATTCACAGGTGCTTTTCCTTTATCATTATCTCCTTTACCAGATGTAGAAGCTCTATCTGGACAATTATACTTATAATGACCCTTTTTATAACAACCATAACATACAACTTCAGAAATATTTCTTTTTGGACCTCTATCTCCTCCCTGAGAACTAAATTATTTTCCTTGAAGAAGATTAATAGTTAACTGACCCATCATTTTTGAGCAGATCTTCATACTCAGTAGATGTACTAGGAGAAAGATTTGTGCTCACTGAGAGTGGTTGTGGATTCTGGACCAAAGGTGTTGGTGTAGGCTCTACTTTAGCAACAATTTCTTTGGGCTCCTCTTCCATGCTTTCTTCTTGCCTTCTTGCAATCTCCTTTGCTTGTTCAATGGTAGCTGGGTGGTCATACTTCACTCGTTGTCTGATCTCTGGCTTCATCCCAAGAATGAAGTGCTTACATAGGAGATTATCCATGCCATTCATCAACCCATCCACTAATCCTTCCTTCCGGATCTGGGCATCGAGCTTCCTCCTTAGCTCTAGAACACGAGCATGATAATCCCTTATCTTCTCCTTCTCTCCTTGGGATAGCTTTGTGATATCGATCATGAGATCTGCATATCTCTGTTGTTCACCAAATTCTTCAAGAAAACTTTCAGTTAATAAATCCCATGAGTTTTTCACATTATCACCTAGTGTTTCAAACCACCTAAGGGCGGAACCATCCAAAAAGGTAGGAAAAAATTCAGTCCATTGTTCCCTTCTTATAAGGCCATTACAAATACAAGATCGTTTAAACTCTTGAATGAAAGAGGAAGCATCTTCATTAGATTGGGCTGAAAAAATAGGAATCTTCCCCATTTTCAAAAGTAACCACAGTGAAATACCAACCCACAAGTACAATCAACAAGACTTATGTGCACAAATAATTGAAATCACTATAATAGAAAATAGAAATGACCATGGTAAACTATGGTAAAACTTGATTTACTGCGGTAAAAACTGACTTTACTGTGGTAAACATTATTCACATTAAAAAAGTGAAGTTACTACGGTAAATACTATTCACGATAAAAAGTGACTTTACTGTGGTAAATACTATTCACAGCAAAAATGACTTTACCAAGGTAACTACTATTCACAAAAAAAATGACTTTACCATGGTAACTACTATGCACAGTAAAAACAAGGTTACCCTCCAATTGATTTTTGACTAAGTGGGAATATCTCTCCAGAAAATCCACCAACGAGGAATGGTCCCGGCAACGGAACCAAAATGTCATCACCAATCTGGCACTATGATAATTCTTCACCGGGAACTCCTCATGCTATGATTATTTACTAATGCACAACCTTTAGTTTGGTGGATGTAATCTGGAAACACAACAACAAACATAACACAAGAATACCATAGACTATGATAAAAAGGAATGATGATAAATCTGAAATATCAGAGTAAATTATAATATTAGCATGAAATTGTTACAATCTCACCCATGAGGTACTTCAAGTGTTATTGACTTCACTTTCCTTCCACCAATACTATGGGAGAAACTTCACAATTACACCTCTTAATGGCTTCTTCAACACACCTTTAAACTGATGGCTTCCTTTACACACTTACTCATACAATATTTCTCACTACTTCCTTCTATGCTAAATGAGGGGGGTGGCCTCTTTATTTATAGAACTTCCAGACTTATCCATCTTATCTATAAGATAGGATAAGAAATCCATTCTGACGAATCATATTCCATACCTTAACTCTTATCTGTACATGTAAGCTTATCTTTTAAGATAAGATAAACCTTATCATTTCACATGGGTTCCACATTTTTAGACTTTTTACAAATAAAATACACAAAATATTTATGACCTCACTCCTTGTCCTTATTACCAATATAATATTTCTAATTCCTAATCATGTAGACCCTACTTCTCTACTTACCCCAACTTTGACATTTTAACATTACTGGACCACTTACGACAACTATTTACTTTTTAACACAACATTCCTATTGTACTTTTGACTATTACCGTACTATACATTATTGGCGGCGTCGTACTGACAGTGCCGTTATCTTCTATCAGATGCTACTAATAATTATACTTAACAACATCCTATTCCTAATACATACATTAATGAAATAGAAATTACGGAGAAAAATTTTAGTGTCAACAGTTGCTCCTAACATCTTCATATTTTGTATTCCATACCATCACACTCACACATTGCATTTTCATATCTTGGTTGCATCTTTTCTTGCTAGCTTATTCTTTTTACATGTTATACTTTGTTTTCCATAATAAACAGATTCTTAGTAAATCATTATTTTTCTATATACGCACATGCGCATTCAATTGGTCTTTTTTGGTGAATGAAGATCTCTTATAGGTCATTCTAAGATGCAATGATGCTTGGAACTGTACCTTTTACTAGTCGCACTGAGGCTCTTGGGGGAATCTAATTCATTTACTATCACATACTACACAGGTTCTATTGCTACATTTTCACTACTCATTATTACAGTTACTTTACCTTTCACTTATTTATACACACTTGGACATACTATTTATCTTTCTAACATGATAATGGGTGCTTCACGTGTAGAAATTTCCTTGCAAGACTATATACCACCATGGTTATCTGATACACTTTACTTGACATTGCTTTCCATTGTATGTTATTTTTCTAGGATATGCCTTATGACTTGTATGCTTTTGGTCACTTCAGCCCTGATTGTCTTGTGACATTGTGAGCGATGTCCCATGTTTGAAACCCTCTTTTGCGGTCTATCTTTCTTGCACACTTGCTTGTTGCATTATCTTCTATTACATGCTTGCTACTTTTACTACTAACATATGTTACCAGTCCATTTTGTTTTCATATGCCTTGGTTTCTACCATACACATCCCCTACCCCCTCTAGATATACACTTCAGCTCAACATATGGTCCTCTCCTTTGGGCCACATTCTCCTACCATTTTCATATGCACCCAAATCAATCGAGGCATACATTCGGTGAATAAATAACCCCTACAATAGCTCAAAGCAACAACACAAATTTTCATAGTATAGAAAAAACATAGAAATATAATCACAAAATGGTCCAGAAACTGACTTGGACCTTAAACATAGTAGATACATTAGATCCGAGACTTAGACACTAGCGCTTGGGCACTCCTAACGTCTCTTGGGTGCTAATTTATTGGGGACACATTTAATCATCTTCTTAGATCAACAAGGTTTATAGAAGTCTTCAAATAAATTCTACAATTATAGGCACATGCCTATAATTATAGAGTACATGTTATCTCCTTTAATTGGTACAATCAGAAATATTTCAAAAAAATCGTGACAAAAATAACAAATCAGGATGCACCATCTATAGTGGTGCTTATTAGGTAGAGTCATGGAAGGAGATTAAAACTATACCTCTCTCCCCAACACTTGCTCTTTAGCGTGAGATCACACAAAAAACTCACTAATGGCATGAGATCACCCAAAAAACTTGTTCTTCACAACATTTCAGGACATATTTCTATCCTTTACACTCTTTTACATTAGGTTCATACTTTCCTTTACTATTACTTTTATACACTTTTACACACTTTCGCATAGTTTGCTCAAATTTTTCATATACAATACTTTTACTACTCTTTCACTCTTCTTTTGTAGGTCCATCCTTAATACACAATAAGAAGTATACCTACAACAAAAAATACAAGCACAAAAACAAGTACAAGAAATGCATACGCTTCACTCCTAGGGTCATTTTCCTTTCCTTGTCTCCACACTTCACTTTGCAATCATTCCACGCTTCACTTGTTCACTCGACACGTTATTCACCACACACTCTACAAGATCATAAGATATGCATCTCTTATATACTTTATGTTATCAAGTATTCACTCAAAAACATAAATTAGGGGCAAATGTAGACACTAAATCACACACTTGGGTAAATTTATAGGTCCTAAAATAATTCTAGCATTTACATGATTCCTAAGCAAGAAAACTAGTGGTTAACAACTACCTTTGGGCCTCTTTTCTTTGTCTTTTTTTTTTCTATTTGGTCTTACAAACCCTACTGCCTATTCAGAACTTTACTTCCTTATCTTTCATGGCTTGAGACACCAATGACTAGCTAGGAAAATAGCGCCTAGGTGCTCCTATCACTCCTGGGAACCCTTGACCCTTTGTTACCTTACTCACTCTTTTTGGTTCTCTTTTATCATTTGGTAATCACTTATGGTCCATCCTTCCAGTTGTCAATTATGAAATTTAAACAAGGGAGTCATATAAATACATATTTATGTGTTCATAATAAAGGACCCAACACTAAGCATTACTATCATCACGTAATCTTGGATTCCAAAGGCACTAAATAACTCCAAAGGCATCCATCTAGAATATATTCAAGGGAAAATGGTTACATACTTCTACATACACATCATATGAAGGGGAAGTCTATTCTATTTCATCCACACATGCTATACATGTATACATTCTAGATATAACCCGCTATCAAGTGCAACTTGCATAAGGGCATCCTAGGGAACCATTTCTACAAACACACACACACACACACACACACACACACACACACACACACACACACACACACACACACACACACACACACACACACACACACACACACACACACACACACACACACACACACACGAAATACATGTATTTTGAGATGTAGTGCAGCGCTTAGTCATAATTTCACTCTCGTGGTGACCAACAAGGTGAGTCTGACTCCCCATTTTGTATTTTAATTTTTAGGTTTGATGTGGTTTGTGGGTTTATGTAGGTGAATTTCTCTGTTACAATTTACAATTATCATTGGAGATCATAGTGTGAACATCATACGATCAAAACAGAGAAACTACAAAACCCTAGTGACATAGGAGAAACTAGATCTCAATCATCGGTATGGTCACCAATGCCTAGTTTCAGTCTCTAGTGCCTAGGCACCCATGTCATGCTACAAGCACCTATTTTCAGCTTGTTCCTACACTCCATAGTTTTTAGTGACCATTGAAGACCCTATTTTTAGTGTATTAATTAGTCACACCTACTCAAACATTAGCTAAGTTCGTATATCTCTCTTCATTTCTTAGGGTTTCACACTTTACATCTTAGTTTTCTTGTGTCATATTGTATTCTAGCATTTATACATTGTTTTTCACATTACTTACTCTACAATATTAGATTTAATTCAATTTAAATTAAATTAATCCCTTTCTAATCCTACATTCACTTTGTCCCACATCCACTATGTTGCAAGCTTCTCTGAAAATAGAAAGCTTTATAAGAATCCTAGTACACATTCTCCTTGATAGATATTATAATTGATGAAAGAATTTCATGTTATTGGAGGACTTGTTAAATCTCCCCCTTTTCTACTTATCATAGAGTAGTAAGAGAAGAATCAAAAATCAAAATTAATCCATACTTGATGAGATCTCTTCCTCTTGATTGAGAAATCCTTGACCATGCATAGTCTACATTCATCTCATCTAATGAAGAATGTACATTCCAAAGAACATCCAAATATTAAAGGGAGGATTATGTTTAATGCAAGTTATTTAGATTTCCTTTCATGTTTTTTAATGATGTATTTTCTTAAATTTAACTTAGTTAGGATCTACTTGATTTTAGGTTCATTTAAATATCTTAGTTCAAGTTTAGCATGCATACGATTTGTATCATGCTTTATATGAGACATTCTTAAACAAAAACCCAATAAAATTGTGCGCTTGGTGAGTTTCTTATGCTTCATGCAAAAAATTTAATTTGGGATATAATCATCCTTGGAGTGAAGAGAACCTTTCGAGACTTGTAGATTTTGACTTTAGGTTGACATGTTTTGTTGAAATTGTTATCCAAATTTTCACCCCTTACAAATTACCCAACTTGACATATTTGGACTAAGGTAGTATAAAGGATCCTCAAGGAGGAAACTTGAGAAAACATGTAAATTTCATGATTTGGGGAAAGAGTAATCATTCTCGGGTATTCCTCTCCCTCTTTGCAAATCTTGAAATTCCAAACACTTAGAAAAAATCATCAAAATTGGGAAAAACTAAGAAAATGCAGATAAATTGGGTCTGGGAGGATTAAATAGAATAGTTCCCATGTTCTTTGTGTTCTTTGCATTCCCACATTGTCCGTAATAAGGAACAAACATTGTATTGTGGCTAAATCAAATATTTTGAGCACAGAAGGAATAGACCCTACAGGATTTAAGTTCTTCGCATGAGCCTTTCGGATGCATAAGGTGAGTTTATAATGTATAATTGGTATTTCATGTTTTTGGAGAACTAAAGGAACTTTTTGATGGGTTACCAATTCCCCACACAAGCATTCCATCCGCAGAAGGATGGATAGGGCAATTGTTATGGTAAAAAATTATCACCCTAGGATTATCAGATATACATCCCTAGTTTTTTCTAACATGGGACCATATCTCAAGTTGTGGGACTTGCTACTTGAAATGCACCTCCAAAGAAGGTCAGATTCCTATACCTAATCCTAATGCTAAACTACCCCTAAGGAAGGAATTGTAGCTATCTAATCCTAATCTATGATTCTAAGGGACCAAGGAGAGCGTGAAATGCATAATAATGGGAAATCCTACACTAGAAGAGGTGATAACACCAAGAAAAGGGTGTGAAAATATCTTGTTGAGGGGGAAGGGAGAAGTAAAATGTAGTAGGGAGAGGCTAGACAAATGTGACATAAACCCAAGGCCTCATTCACTATGTGTTCTCCATATAATACAATAATATGAACCTATAAATGATAAATGCATGCACATAATACAACAATAATAATAGAGAGGAAAGAAAATAAAATAAAAAAATTCTAGGGTTAAAGGAAAAACCACAAAAAAATACTTTATTACTTTTAGAATATGTACAGTCCATTACATTTGGAGAGTAGATGCAAAAGAACACTTACCATGCCCATGTAAAGGCTTACAACTCATTGGTGTTGAGAAAACTATTTTTGATAGAGTTTCCCAACATCCCAGAATATCTTCCCTCTCAAATGAGAGGTTTTACAATATATAGAAGATGAGAAAAGAGAAACTCAAAATTCAGCCCCTACCCACCAACAAAATGCATTAAATTTCTGAAAAGGGGCATAGGAAGCCTTACAAATCCATTCCCCAGTATCCTTTGCCTTAGGGAGGAAGAAAGAGGACCATACTTTACTAAATTTGGTTGTTCAACTACATGGAATTGTTCATCTTTAATTTTGGTGACATTTTCCTCTTTTTCTCCCACCTACCCCACCTAAATTAAGAAATACAGTCTCAATGGTGAAGAGGATGTCGAGACCTTTCCGAAAATCCCAATTTTTTCAAATTTCAGCAACCTAGGTGAAATTTATACCCACTTGAAGTTCAGGGGGTTGAGGTTCCACATGGGCTCCTATAGTTCACATTTAACTATTCATTTTCTCCTTTAGTGCGGGTAAAGCAGATTTTTGGGGTACATGGGATACTTAGGAATTGAGCTGTTTGTGCTCGCAGGACCCGAATTAACCATATATTCCACGGGGAACTCATGTCCCCGTGGAACCTGTTTCGTGGTTTTCTCTTTTATTTTATCCACCCTCATAATTCTTACCTCTCTGTTGTGTGCTCCAAACATGCTTGTGGGGAACACAGTGCTCCAAGGAACTGTTCTGTCTGCAATGCAAAAGTTTGTAACACACTCCCAAGACCAAATTTCTTTACTTTGCAAGAAAAGTAGAGATGCGGGGAACTTGAGGCCCCAATGAACTTGTTCCTTATGTCCCTCTAAGGCCCAAAAACCCACAATACATTGTTTTTTACCCTTTTTGCATTTTTTTCAATTTTTTACTAAGTGTTTGGAATTTTTTGGATCTTGGGAGTTAGGAAAAGAGTAGAGAAGTGCCTCAAAATTCAATTGTTTCCATTTTTAACCAAAATTTGACTAAGTGTTTAATTTTTGAAGCCGAGCGGGAATGAAAATGCATCAAAATGATTCCAAGTGCCCAAAAAGCATGAAAATACCTGAATTTTCCAAATTCTCCACCAAGGCTCCATGAAACTTCCCAAGTCCAATTTTTTAAGTAAGCCAATTTTTTCAGGGGGAAAATTTGGATAAAAGCAGTGTTGTAAGGGAAGCAAGTAAATCAGGAAAAAGTGGTTCAAGTGGAACTATTCCGTAGTTCCACTTGATTTCTACTTCTCCACAAAGTAAAAGATATGTGGATAGTGTGGTTATGATAGGCCACGCAGAAACACAGAACAATTCTCCCCTTCCTCCAGTTCCCCGATCGTCTGATTTAGCCACACAAAGAACAAATGGATTAATGTAGACTCTAGGAGCCTACTCGAAACTCCCTGACCCCCTAAACTTTAAATGGCCATAAATTTCATCCAATTGCTCCAAATTTTACAACATTGATACCCTTGGAAAGATCTTAGCCTCCTCTACACCAAAAAAAATTGATTTTTAATTTTATTGAGGTTAAGTATGTGAAAAAGTGGAAATAATGTCCCATATATAAAAGGAATAGTTCCAGGGATCTCAACTACAACATTTGATGAGGTATGGGGAATGGTCTTAGAAGGTTGTCCATACCTATTTTTAGTTATTGAATGCATGTTGTTAGTGGTTGAAGGTTAAAATCTAATTTTCCCTCTCTTTCTCCTCTCTCTCTCTCTCTCCCATCTTTTATATATTATTAAATGATGCTCATTTGTAATGTTGGATACTCTTAGAATGCAAGGGCATCATTTAAAAGTGTTGTACAAGTGTTCTTGAGTTGCAGGCCTAAAATTTGGAAATTGTAATGTGTTTATCCCTTCTTCCTACATTGCAATGATCTATGCATCTATTTATGGAAATAAAAAATATTTGTTTTGTAGCTATTGTTTAGCTCTAGTTGGTGTTTTATTGCATTTCATTGCCTCTTTATTAGATTGCAGGTATGTTGTGTGTGTTTATTTACTTTGCAGAGTTTATTTTTGTTGTGCATTGAGTGGAAATGGAATCTTATATGCTGCTATGGATTTTGGCTCTCAAATATTCCCTCTTCTCCTTCATTTTATTCCATTCCTTCATTTAAGAGTGTCTTTTCCCTTGTTCTTGGTGATATCATCTCCCCTTAGTCTAGGATTGTAGTTTTATGCATTTCCCTCTCTCTTCGGTCCCTTGGAATGATAGAGTAGAGTTAGATAGCTACATTTCCATTCTTAGGAGTAGTTTTAGCAATAAGAATAAGTAGAGGAAGCTGACATTCTTTGAAGGTATATCTCAATGTAAGTCCCACAAATTGGAGACAATCCCATGTTTCCTCGAATCCCTAGATCATACTGATTTAGGAAGGGTGTAATTTTGAGCTCCAATAGACACTGGTAGAGTGGAGAACTTCATAGTTGTGTTTGGGAGTATTAAATATACACACATTTTTTCACTAAGGAAGAAAAGTTCAACTTCTTCCATGAGAAGCACAAAAATTACTTAAAATTCCTTCTCCTTGAGATCAAGAAGCTCATGGTAGATATTGGGATTGATAATTTCCCTATGGATGACCAAACCCCAATGTGTGTGAGTAGCATGTAAGGTTGAAATAATTAGGAGTGTGGTTGATTGCAAATTTTAACATGGATGTCTTAGATGTGTGACCACTTATGTGAAAACATTACAAATAAGCTTAATAGAATGCTTTTGTGACAATGGAATTCAACATGAGGATGAATACAAATATATAAGTGTCACTAAAGACAAGAGTGAATGGAAATGGTGAGAGGATGACCACCACAAATAACAAGGTCTATGAAAATAAGATATGAAATGCATATTGCTACAAGCTTTGGAGAATTGTGAACTATAATATAATGTTTATGGCCTCCTTTCCCAACACAATATGCATACACATATGACTAAGTATCTTTATATTAAAGGATAAGTATAGAAATTGATAGTGATAAGGAGTTAGATAAGAGGAAGTATAAGGAAATTTTGGATGATGTATATCCCTTTGTTTTACAAGTTTCACTCTTTAGGAAATCAAGTGGAGGACGCTAGACACTAACACCTAAAAGGGACAAGATTGTATAGGTGCTAGTATTTATATTGGGTGCTAATGTCCTAGCAGTGATTTTAGATCTGATATTTTTAGGGTATGATAAGCTCACCTTCACTTCACTCTTTATTTCTCTAACTTTGTTGTAGGGTTTCATTGTCACACCTATACCTACACAATAAACCCTAACTACCTATACAAGACTTAAACACACATTTGATGGAATAAAATATCTATATTCATAATTCAAACTAGCCTTTGTAGTCACCCCAATGTGATTTTCACTAACCATTGTACTACATTTTAGACTAAATTTAGTTCTCGTGTGTATGTGATAGAATTGTGTTCCTTGAAACTAGTCTTGAATTTGGAAAAAGTTAACGCAATAATGTTCTTTGTTGAATTAATTTCTACATAACCATAACACATATAGGAGTGACTTATCCTATTATTTAGGAAACCACTTACTAAATACATAGGAGTTATTTTAACAACTCGTATCTATTCACTCTAAATACAATAATTGTTATAAAAACTTTCACACTACATTATTTTATTCCATGAGTATTAATATTCCTAACATTCCCCCCCCCCTTAGTGCAAACATGGGAAAACATCCACACACTCATCTACAATATGATCACCCCTGTGAAACATGTCTTACTATGTGACTCATGATCTTGATAAAAAAAAGGCTCTCTCCTTCCATGGTTTTAAACAAGCTCACCATAAATCTTGACGTGAATAGGCCCCATCAATTTTCAACCTCGTGTGGTTTTCTAGATCCTCCCACAAACCCTTTCAAGATCCATAAACTAACTTACTTTAGTGCTTTTTTTCGACACTATGCTTGTACATCAAGGAAGTATATAGGAATCACCCCCTACCTATTAAAAAATTACACAACATAGAAAACTCCCACTACCACTGGAATCTACCTTAACTTTAGTCATTTTGGGTGAAAAATGGAAATGGAACATTGATGTCATTCCCCCCCCCCCACAATGTGAAATTTCTATTATTCATCAAACTAGGAACACTGAAAACAAAATCATATCGAACTGCATACTACTGACTAGACCTTGTTGCACATGGTCACCATTACAAGTGAACATATTCACAAGAATAATGTACGTTGGAAAAGCGACAGGCGAGAGTGAGAATCAACAAGTGACTCTTCCGCGTACCCGACCTCCCGAGGTCGTGCCGAGACAGCCGGTGGGGGTAGAATATGCAGACAAACTAGTTAGGCAGTCTAATGTCTTCGACACGCACTAGTGGAATTTGCGAATCTAAGGCAAAGAAGGCCCTTCTAACTTGGACTGGTGTGATAGATCGATCAGCGAGGATGACTGCTCGAAGGCTCCAATCAATATCGAGCTCTGGCATGATTCGATCTATGGGCTGTGGAATACGTGGAAAATGACCTGGGATTGTTTCGTGTATGTCTCCCGATAAGGTCATATGGATTCCCTGGGCTCTCTAGATCCCGTGATTGTCATACGAAACAAAATGTAAATCTAACTGTAATGAAATAAATTCTAACTACGTGAAATAAATCTAACATATATAACTTTTATTCTTTCTAAGAAATATTCTAACAATTTTAAGGAAAACAAACTATTTTAAGAGTATCTAGAAATAATAACTAAACAATAATTTAAAACAGACAAGATAACCAAGTGTGGTTATTTGCCTGTGCGATTTGTAGAATTATTCTAAATAAATAAGATAGCCTGTCTAATCTACCTGCAAGATTCTCGATCCTACCTCAGAAGTGAGGAGTGAATCATAGTTTCTCAGAAACTATCAATCCCCACAGCTTCCCTGGCAATATCGAGAATAGAATGAAATGAAATAAAGCGATTTAACTACTCTATTTGATATGAATCTGACTAGAACTTTGAAATTTAAAACCTGGACTCCGCAGAACAGTGGCGAATCTGATGGTGTATGTGATCTCGTCCCCTCAGTATGATCTTCTCGTTCTTTCGTGTTCACTTGGATCCAGAAAAGCGTGTAATGCTAGCACCGATAGGAGTAGATTTTGGGACAAGGACAGCTCAGAATGCAGACCGAGAATGCGAGTAGGAGAGGGATAGCGCAAGAGTACAGAGCTTGGCTTATGCGATTCCTAGCGGGATTTTACTGCGAGTCATGCAACGTGAAGCGACCAGAACCTATGACTATCCTATACGAAGAGCAAAACCTGCAACTTTAATGGCTTCCTAAGCTATTCCGTTCCAAAATAAAGACACTTCTTGCACAAGTTGGATATGTGGCTTACCAACAGCTGAATAAAGCTAACCAGGTATATAATGAATTGAACTAAGAACTCTAAGTCACAGTAAAACAAATCTACAGTAAAGAGGAATTCAGAGGTAAGTTTCTAACCGGATTGGATGGAGCAACAGCACTGCCTGCACAAGATGGGTCTGTGGCTTACCAACAGCTGAGCAATGCTAACCAAGTATGAAATAAACTATGCTATCAGTCCTAAGCAAGCTAACCAAAACACTAAAAATCAAAAGACTCTAACAAGAAAAAATGGTGACCAAAACTCCAGCTCAAATTCTTCACCAAAACTCAGACCAAATTCTTCAGCCCCATTTGCATGTACACAAACCATGCATTTATAGGAATTCCAACACTCAAAAACCAAAACCAAATTGAACTCCTAAACAATAAACAAAGGAAAAACACTGCTCAAGGGGACCAAAAACATTAATGCATGCTCAAGTCAGCAAAGAAAAGCTGGTGAAATCGTGATATTTCACGCGGGTCGCGTCAAAAGAGCATTCTAGAAAACGCGCACAGGACCGCCGCTCTGAGCAGGGCGGCGGTTACAGGACCGCCGCCCTGTTCAGGGTGGCGGTCACGAGACCGCCGCCCTGCAGGGCGGCGGTTTCGTCACTGAAGGTCAAGAGGCCAAGGAAAGAGGGAAAAAGGGGAAAACAAAGGGCGCGGGGGCTAAGCGGGGCATGCGGGATGTTAACGCATACTCCGAGGGCTTTTCTGGATCCCGAACACCTTGCGAGGAGAC
Organism: Taxus chinensis; assembly: GCA_019776745.2. NCBI lineage: Eukaryota > Viridiplantae > Streptophyta > Pinopsida > Cupressales > Taxaceae > Taxus > Taxus chinensis. The sequence continues at coordinate 83,601,185 of CM034150.1, read as the reverse complement.
CTGTATCATCATTGGGGCACTTGTTACACTGTTCTGGCAGTACAGTACCTTACAATTTTGGGTACGTACATATTGCCCCCTCGGAGAAGCGTTTTAGCCATGAAGAGGCATAAAACGGTGGGTCCGAGTATGGCAGTCCCGAAATGGGGAGTTAGAAGTTATACCTTACACGTCCGTGTGTTGAAATGACGCCATTCCAAAATTCCCGCTACCTGCAAAATGAAAAGAGAACTCAAGTGCAGATAGATACAATAATTTGGAAAACAAACACTAAAATAACAGGGAAAGAGAACGTACCATTTGTGTGGGGATAGAAACTTACCTCCAATAGCGCTCCGAACCTGCGAAAAAGCCATTTTAAAACGAAACAGAACGATATATATATGAAAGTGGGCCCATTTTCCTATTCATTTGCGCGAGTCGATTCGATTGATTTTGAGCTCTGGGACCCACGGTGACGGTTTCTTGCGTGAATAGAGTCAAAATGTTTGGAGCGAGATAGCGATCATGCCCCCACGTGCGGAACGCCACCCCGCGAGATCACAGGTCGGTTTTCTTTAATTTTGCATTTTTCCCCCTTCAAATTTGAAATGGCAAATTCTTTGTAATGGGGGGGGGGTTATTTTTGAAAATGTTAGGTTCAAAAGGTCCACCTAGGGGGGGCGCCTACTGGGTAGGCTTTGTTTTTAGTTAAAAAGGTCATTTTTTGCTCATTTTGGGATTTTTAGGTTTAAAAACCCGCACGGGTTTTCGGACCGCGACCGCCGCCCTGGCCAGGGCGGCGGTTACATGACCGCCGCCCTGTTCAGGGCGGCGGTTACACGACCGCCGCCTTTAAGGCGGCGGTTACAAAACCGCCCCCTTACTCAGGGCGGCGGTTTTGCATAGAATGCAAAAGAACTTAACTTTTGAGATTTCACTTGTATTTTTATCATTTCTATATGCTTTTATGACTCTCTCGATATTGATTAGATACTAACTTGCCCTGTTTTGTGTGTTTTGGTTGTATGCAGGCGAGAGCAGAGTATATTAGATGGAGCCGAGAGAGAGAGTGTGATTGGCTTTCGGGGGTATTAGATGCCCTTTCTCAGGATGAGGAGGATACGTTACAGAGGGCCGGTATATTACGTATATCGCGCGTGCCCCATGTCACACCGTCTAGTCACATTCTTTGTGACTTGTTCTCATATTGGGATGCAGATCGGAACACTTTCCGACTGCCAGGGGTCCGCGGTGAGTGGACCATCACTTTGGAGGATGTTTACCGTATCCTAGGGGTCCCGATCATCGGGAGGAGACTCACACTGGAGACGGCAGGGTCCCGAGCACAGATTGCACAGTGGGCAGGCTACATGGGGGATGCAGCCATCTCCACGGGGTCGAAGAAGGGAGTGAGAGTTTGATCCATTCCTTCTTTGCCCATCCCCGTATTTCGACAGGCTATCATGGGGATCCTTTCCTCGAGGCTGATCGGGGACAAGGGAGGAGATACTTTACTATACTGTTGGGCCCCCATCATTGCTCAGATAGAGGGGCATGGCCGGATATATGCCTGGGGCGCAGATATTCTGGGGACCACCTACCATGACTTATACAGGGTGGTCCGTTTGCAGGGACAGTCATTGAGCCACCCGACTCTAGTCATGAGTTGGGTGTATGAGCATTTTATTCCTTACGGCAGAGGGGTAGAGGTGGCAGACCCAGGGGCTGTGAGGGCAGCTAGATGGTCAGATATGTCGGTGCTTAGAGCACCTCACCAGCCAGTTTCCTCCCTTACCACATCAGATATGGAGGCGACGCCGTATCGGCTTATGGCCGGCATATGGGGCGAGGAGACCCTTACATTGATCTCCTGCTCCACCACAGGGCAGCTTATCGACCGCGTGGGATGGGTGGAGGTACACCCTTTTGGCAGAGTTCCTCAGCAGTTCGGCCTTCCATATGTGGGCATGCTTCCCCCAGCGGCACCAGTTTATAGATCAGTCCGAGAGGCCAGAGGGGGGCCTAGAGGCCATGGTTGGACAGCGATCACTCCTGGCACTCCTATTGCAGCCAGGAGGGTAGTTCGGGCTAGAGCCGGTGCGCCTCGGGCACCTTTGCTTCAGATTGCTGCGGGTCCTGCTCATAGCAGCGATGACCCTATAGATATCGACTCCGATTCTGAGGAGCTTACAGAGGGAGGGTCGGAGGAGCAGACGGATGATAGCGATCCTTAGTGGCATGACACTCAGGATATTTTGCAGGTAGAGAGGGCCGAGTAGAGTGCAGAGAGAGGGACTCTAGCTTCAGAGGAGCCACTTTCTCAGAGCCATGGTGGAGACGATGAGTCGGTCATGGGGCGACATGTTGCCCCTACTACAGGAGCAGCTCCACAGTCGGCAGCGGCATCTGCAGCGGGTGCTGGCCCCAGCGATCCATCTTGGAGGCCCGGTGATCCGAGTAAGTTATCCTCTTCTCCTTTCAATGTTTGTCTAACTTAGGATTTGTTTTAATTGTTGTCTCTCCTTGTGTTTGTATCTTGTATATTTTTAGCCTCTTGCCTAGCTTCTAATTCGTTTTTCTTCTTTGTTTTGCAGAGACTGTTGACGAGTGGCGGGATCTAATCCGTAGGGTATGCACTGATTCTCTGATGATCCCTATGGAAAATACCCGTGCGGAGCTATCTGTGGATGCCGGGGAGCCCTCAGCAGCCGGTAGGCATACTAACGTCTTCGCTCCCGTTTGGCACGTGGCTAGGATGGTGTCGACTCTCCGTACAGAGTTGGCAGGCTATAGGACAGTCGAGCATCTTATGAGGAGCCATTCTCGTGGTGAGACCGCGGCTGCTCCTCGAGACCCTGAGCCCTCCGTGCATTCAGAGCGTCGGCGTAGCCGGAGTCCTAGGCGAGGGCGCGCACCCTCGGAGGGGTCGTGTAGGGGTTGAGAGGCGACTTGGCCCTATGTATTTTGTACTATAGATTCTTTTGTATATCACGGGCTCTTTGAGCGTTTTGACCATGCCTAGAGCATGATGGCATTGTATATAAACATTGATTATTTATATATATGCATTCGTTTTTGGATCAAAACTTTGTCACTCGTGTTTTCCCTTTCTGTTTCCAGCTTCCTCGTGTATACTACGATGTATGTTTTATATGCTTTCTAGAATGTATGCAATGGAAAATAGATGATGCAAATGCTTGCTTTCTTTTTGTGTTTCATGATGCTGATGTATGATATTGTAGATATATTGTGATCTTAAATATTAGCTTCTGTGAGCAATTTGGATACCTCATGTTTGTTTTGGCAAAGTGATGAAAATAACCAGTATGATGAACAGATTAACTTGCCCCACTCCTAACTCCACGCAACTAGTAAGATGCGAGGGCTCATCACCAAGAGCCAAGAAGGGCACAAGTTATGAAATATGGTGAAACGATAGTGATGAAAGACAGACGAAGCTTTGGTGGAACCAAATTGAAAACTACAAGCTTACTCCACCCGAATGACTTCATAGTTTTGGGTGCAACTTGCTTTGCGGTTTATCCAGACTTAGACCCGTAGATGGCCACATAGTAGACAAAATCTGGTTTTTAGGATTTTTAACTCTTCTTGGAATTTTGAATATCTGATTCATTCATTTTTGACTCAAAGTTTGAATTGTTTGTTTATGACCTTTTAACATTTACTTTGTCTAGAGGACCCCCTACACCTTGCCCCATGCTACCTGTAAGAAGCATGGGTTTATCACCGTGGGCAAGGCATAGGCGAGTAAGGGCATTTCCATCCTTTCCCAACCCTACGTCACTAGTAAGAGACGCAAGCTCATCACCGAAGGTTGGTGGGGCAAGGAAATGTGTAAAAATAAAATTTTCTGTTTAATCACTTCTTGACTTGTCTTTTTGAGTAAAATGTCAGTATATGCTTATTTCCAAAGAGATGTGTATATGGGATAGATGTGACACCATGAAGCTTCTAGAACAGACCATAGGCAAGACACCTATCCTAAGAAGAAATCAAAGCGAGAACAAACTTGCAGATCTTGGTATGATTACCGTTAAGACTTCGTCATGTCTGATTTTATTTGATAAAAGATTCTGAAGATGATTGATGATATTGTGAAAATGGAGAGATATGATTAGAAAGTTTTGTGCCAACGACATCATGAGTTTGTAATGAATTGCTTTGAGAATAGATTCCTTGATCACAATCTGTGTAAGAACAAGTGGACAAAATGATCCTAATGTATATGAAAGTGCAATGTAGATAGTTATATAGGTAGTGTTAGCTGCTTATGCGTAGAAACGCTTGAGGTGCAGGGAATTGACTGTTTCGCCAAACTCCTCACCTTCTAACGTACATAAGAGGTATGCACCATTTCCATAGTCCTTCATGACTCGGTATGGGCCCAACCATTTGGGCCGGAATTTCCTTCCTTCGCCGGTCTTCTTATCGATCTAGTTATCTAGTCTTAGAACTAGATCACCTTCGTATATGTCGCGTTCATAGACCTTCTTGTTATACTGCCGGCACATTTGGTCAACATAAGCTCTATGCCGCTGTTCAGCATCTAACCTAGTTTCATCTAGGCTTTCTAGTTGGGAAAGATGTGCTTCTCTGTAAGCGTCTTCATCCAGAATCCCTTGTAGTGAAATGCGGAGACTGGGTATTTCGACCTCAAGTGGGAGAACTGCTTCTGCCCCAAATACTAGCGAGAAAGGAGTTGCTCCCATTGGTGTTCTTATTGAGGTTTGGTGGGCCCACAAGGCCGGATATAACTTCAAATGCCAATCCCGCTTGTTTTCTTTCGCTGTTTTAAGGAGAATGGCTTTCAGCGTTTTGTTTGTTGCTTCAGCCTGTCCGTTAGCTTCGGGATGGTCACAACGCTTCTTGGCCTTAGCCAACAAGTCATCTACGTAGGATTCCATGACAACGTTTTTGGCCTTAGCCAATTCAGTATTCCACGATTTTATGAATTATAAATATGTATGTCATGGCCCGCTGGTACGTAGCACCGACGTTCTTGAGACCGAATGGCATGACAGCGTAGCAATAGGTTCCCCAAGGAGTTATAAATGTGGTTTTAGCTTGATCTTGCTCGGATATTCTGATTTGATTGTATCCCGAGAATCCATCCATGAGAGACAAGAGTTCAAAACCAGCTGTTGCATCAACAATAACGTCTATGGATGGTAATGGGAAGTCGTCCTTAGGGAAAGCTTTGTTGATATCTCGAAAATCTATACATATGTGTATCTTTCCGTTCTTCTTGAGAACGGGAACGATATTAGATACCCATTGGGAGTAGTCAACTGGCTTGATGAATCCTACCTTAAGGAGTTTTATTAGTTCCTCTTTTACCATGAGAGCTACTTTGGGCTTCATGGGTCTTGATTTTTGTTTAATTGGCTTTGCATCTAATCTAGTGACGAGGTTGTGTACCGCAATGTGGGGTGCGACTCCTGTCATTTCCTTGTAATTAAATGTAAATGCCTTTCTGATGTTCTTTGAGAACCTGAGTATGTATTTCCACTTCTTCTGGGGTTAAAGAAGAACCTAGTTTCAGTATTCTTGGTTCATCTTCTGTCCCGATGTTGACATCGATTGTTTCTTCGATTAAAGAGGCGTTACCCTCTTCGAACTCAGGTGGTGCTGGTGGTAAACCTATATCATTCCCATTTTCTATTGCGTATATGCTAGGTTCCCTTTGTGAGGGAAGATCCGTTACGGGATTTCCGAAGTAGGAAGATGAATGCAGAATCAGGGATAAATCTAGCATATGATAGGAGAGATGTAATGTTGCATAGGCATTTAAGTAATCCAAAGTAGCCGCATCATTTCCAACATGGTCTAGGATGGTAGATCCACTTCCGCTTGAAAGAGGATTTGTCATTGTTTTTATCAATGGTTCGTCACGAATGTATACTGTGAAGTGAGTGTCTTCTAGCTCATTGCTTGGAGTGAAGCGTGATGCTGAGGTTGCTATTGAATCGGCGAGAAGATTTTTTTCTCGCGGGATTGCTTCAATGGATATGAAGTTAAACGCCTTGCTTAAATCTAATACAACATTTTTGTAGAGTTGTAAATGTTTGGCTTTAGTTTCATATACTTCAGAAACCTAGTTTGTCACTAATTGTGAGTCTCCCAAGACTCTGATGTTATTAATACCAATTCTTTTGGCTAAGGTAAGGCCAAGGAGGAGGGCTTCGTACTCATTTCCGTTGTTTGTGCATTCAAAGTTTAATTTAAAAGAGAATGGGAGGACCTTCTCCTCGGGCGAGGTAAGAATTATACCTGCCCCCGCTCCATAACGACATTTAGCTCCATCGAAATGGAGAGTCCAATACTTAGCCGGGAGTGTGAATGTTGGGGTATCTGCTGCGTTTGCACACTCTACTTCTACCATACAGAGATCCTCTGCTGGCAAGGAACCAACACCCAGGGAAAATCCTATGCCTACCAAATCGAATGGTAAGAACATTGGTGAATCTTGTTCTATCAACTCAACGATTTTCGCAGTAGTCCCTAATGATACTATTTCTTTAGTTTTACCTTTAGGGGTTGGAATTGTTTTGGCTATGCTAGTGGTTTCAAGATCTTTTGTAGGTATCAACTTTTCCTCTAGCTTTGGGTCAGAGGGTTTATTAAGTTGGTTTGTTGGCAATTCAAATTATGAGTGCACCCCTGTTCTTTTCTTTAAATCAGCTAGGTGCAAATCGAAAGGTTTTGGATCGCCTTTGGCTACAAATACCTTTCCCAGATGCAAGAATTTTACTTCCTGGAATAGCGTGGAAGGGATTGCCTTCATTCGAGGTATCCAAGGTCGGCCGAGGATCATATTATAGTTAGTTTCCCGATCTATAATATAAAATTCAGTCAAGATGGTTTTGGGCCCTAAGGTGACTGGCAGTATTATAGTTCCTATTGAAGTGGCTTTAAGGCTATCATAGCCTCTCAAGGTATTTCGTGTAGTGGAACAGTTCGTTTCTCCATATCCAAGTTTTTGGAGGAAAGAGAAAGGGACTATGTTAACTGCGGCCCCATCGTCAACCATTGCCCGTTTTACATAGTTATTATAAACCCACACCTGTAAGTGTAAGGCTGGGTCACCTCGGCGTGCGATCTCAGCATCTGTGGGCATTTTACTTATTTCGAAAATGAATTCGACATCCTTGTCCGGCTGCCCCGGAGGGTGGATGTCAAAATCTACGTGATTTACTTGTGTTTCAGGAGGTGGAGTGATGTTAATTAGATGGCCTAGACCTAATGCTTCTAAAAGAGCAGCTCTGTGAGGGGGAGAGTTCTTTAGCAAGTCCAAAAATGAAATGTGTGAAAAGGTCTTTGTTAGGTCACTAATTAAATCATAGGCACCGATGGGTTTTTCAATTATTTGCTGACTCCTATCTGTCTCTGGCAGATGACTTGGGCTTGGTTGAGAGAAATACTCTCGTGTTCTTGTTATAGCTTCGATAGGTAGTTCAGCGTCTAATTCTACCAAACTAACTATCTTAGGTCTTGGTTGAGCTCCCAACTGTGGCGCAACTGACGGATTTAATGAAGTCGAAGCTTCATGATCATTGTTTCCCGTTATTGCACCTTTGTTTGTTCCGGTTGGATTCAGCCTATTGCCATCATGATTTGGGAGCGGATCGTTAAAGATCCTGAGGGGAGCATTCTGAGGGGAAACTGCCCCTGCGAGAGTATTTGGTGATGATGAGACGGGATCTGCCAAAAACAAGTCTGTGAAGAACTGTCTTTGTTCTTCTGGCAAACGTTGCATAAATTTATTGTAGTCATGGCACGTTCTAGTGTCGTGACCATGAATTTTATGGAAACCACAATAAGAATTGGGATTATAATTCCCGTTTTGTTGGTTTGGTGTGTATTGTGGCCTAAAATTCCGATCAAACTGTTGCCTATTAGGACCAAAGTTTTGGAATTGTTGTTTCTGGTTTTGACTTTGGTTTTGGTAACCAAATGAGTTTTGGCTTAGCCCTTGCATGGGATTTCGCCGTTGTTGTTGTTGTTGTTGTTGTTGTTGTGGATGGTTAAAATCCACTGTATTGACCGCTGGGGTAAAGTTGTTGTTTCGCTGATTGTTTGTTTGTGACGGAGTATTAACGACATTTACCCTCTTGGGCTGGTCGGTTACCCCATCCGTTGTTACCCCACGATTTTTGTTAAGGATTTTGGGTCCTTGATTGACATTTGTGGTAGTTGTAGTATTTTGAGTGGAGGTGATTAACCTCCCATTTGCTCCGTAAGTCTTACGACCACTATCTATTGCTGCTTGATCAATTCGCAGAGCGCTCTCAAGTACCTCATCATAAGTCCTTAGTGGGAACTTCTGGACTTCTTCCTTCACTTCTCTGCTGAGAGAATGAAGGAATAAATCACATAGTTCCATCTGATCCATGTTTGGAGCACTTGCTGAACGAATAAAGAACCGTACGCCACCTCTGGATGAAATGGGCGACAGATTCGTTGTGTTCTTGTTTGATATGTAAGAATTCCCTGATTCCTGTTCTCAATAGTTTGTTCATGTCAAAGGCTTTGATGAACTCTGACACGAGTTGTTTAAATGAATGTATGGAAGCTTCAGGTATTCTATAATACCAATCGAGAGTGATGCCTTCCAAGGTTTTGGGAAATATTTTAGCAACAACCCCATCCCAAGGGAGTAATTCTCGTATGGCTGTAGCGTAAGCTTTGATATGTGCGTTTGGATCTCCTTCACCCTTGAACTTGGGCAAATCAGGGAGAGGTCTTGGAAGCATGACGCTTCGTATGGTGAAATCTAAGGGTTCCTTTAGATATTCTGAATACGTCCCTATCGCATAGCTTTCGACCATTGATGGTGTTTGCTGAGGGAGTGGTGGGATAGGTTGTTGATATGGTGCAGCATACGCATTGGCAGGGGCATAGGGAGGTCCCTGCGTTTGAGCAAACATGCCAGGAGAGGAGAACATATCTCCTTGTGGTGATTTAGAGTACATGTTTAAATAGGATGGGGTATTGTCAAGGAACGGATTGTTTGACACTAGACCTGGAGGAATAGTGTTAGAGATGATAGGCCTTGTTGGCGTTTGTTGTGGATATTGAGGAGGCATGCCTAACGTGCCTACTCCTATGAGGAGATCTACTTGGCCAGAGTGGTATGGAGGATTGGAACTTCCCGTTTGCATGAACGGAGAATTTTGATTTGCTTGAGCAAGTTCTAACCCTCTCACTCTTTCTACTAACGTTGAAATGACTTCATTTGGTGAAGCCACGGTACTTTGCCTGAGTGGCGTTTGTTGTATACCCTGGTGTTGTATAGGCATGTGATAGCCTATCATGAACTGATTGCTATCTTGCCAAGTTTCTCCAATAATATTTCTTGTAGCGGTATTTTCTTGAAAAGAGGTCTCGGGTTGTACTTGTAAACCTCCTATAGGTGGGTACATACCCCGGGAGCGTTGTTCACTCCTAGGATAAGGTATTGATTGTCCATCATCTAAGACCAGGTATGGATCTGATTGTCTACTAATATGTGGTCTGAGTAGTATTTGAGGAGACGAACCAGATTCTCCGGTAAACGTCATATTGTTTGAACCTGAAGGCTCTGTTTGTTGGGTTCGAGGGAGTTGATCTAACTCCTCGGTTTGAAGAGACAAACTATACCTGGTTCTTGGGGTTTGCATTGACAACTGATTAGTTGAATAGTTGTCGCCCCATACTGAGAGCGAGGGTGATGATTCCCTATTCTGTTGGGTGTAGTATGCCTCAAGACCCAGGAGGGGTCTGCCGTATGCATCAAATCCCGACATATTCGGGGGGTATATGAATACCCGTAGAATAATGGGAAAGAGCGAAGGTGAAAAGAGAGAATATGAAACTTCTCAAAGAGAAGGTGAAACAATTGTTTGTTTCACGTTGGGTTCACCAATTTTGTACGTCGGAAAAGTGACAGGCGAGCGTGAGAATCAACAAGTGACTCTTCCGCGTACCCGACCTCCCGAGGTCGTGCCGAGACAGCCGGTGGGGGGTAGAATATGAAGACAAACTAGTTAGGCAGTCTAATGTCTTCGACACGCACTAGTGGAATTTGTGAATCTAAGGCAAAGAAGGCCCTTCTAACTTAGATTGGTGTAATAGATCGATCAGCGAGGATGACTGCTCGAAGGCTCCAGTCAATATCGAGCTTTGGCGTGATTCGATCTATGGGTTGCGGAATACGTGGAAAATGACCTGGGATTGTTTCGTGTATGTCTCCCGATAAGGTCATATGGATTCCCTGGGCTCTCTAGATCCCGTGATTGTCATACGAAACAAAATGTAAATCTAACTGTAATGAAATAAATTCTAACTACGTGAAATAAATCTAACTGCATATAACTTTTATTCTTTCTATGAAATATTCTAACAATTTTAAGAAAAACAAACTATTTTAAGCGTATCTAGAAATAATAACTAAACAATAATTTGAAACAGACAAGATAACCGAGTGTGGTTATTTGCCTGTGCGATTTGTAGAATTATTCTAAATAAAATAGCCTGTCTAATCTACCTGCAAGATTCTCGATCCTACCTCAGAAGTGAGGAGTGAATCATAGTTTCTCAGAAACTATCAATCCCCACAACTTCCCTGGCAATATCGAGAATAGAATGAAATGAAATAAAGCGATTTAACTACTCTATTTGATATGAATCTGACTAGAACTTTGAAATTTAAAACCTGGACTCCGCAGAACAGTGGCGAATCCGATGGTGTATGTGATCTCGTCCCCTCAGTATGATCTTCTCGTTCTTTCGTGTTCACTTGGATCCAGAAAAGCGTGTAATGCTAGCACCGATAGGAGTAGATTTTGGGACAAGGACAGCTCAGAATGCAGACCGAGAATGCGAGTAGGAGAGGGATAGCGCAAGAGTACAGAGCTTGGCTTATGCGATTCCTAGCGGGATTTTACTATGAGTCATGCAACGTGAAGCGACCAGAACCTTTGACTATCCTATACGAAGAGCAAAACCTACAACTTTAATGGCTTCCTAAGCTATTTCGTTCCAAAATAAAGACACTGCTTGCACAAGTTGGATATGTGGCTTACCAACAGCTGAATAATACTAACCAGGTATATAATGAATTGAACTAAGAACTCTAAGTCACAGTAAAACAAATCTACAGCAAAGAGGAATTCAGAGGTAAGTTTCTAACCGGATTGGATGGAGCAACAGCACTGCCTGCACAAGATGGGTCTGTGGCTTACCAACAGCTGAGCAATGCTAACCAAGTACGAAATAAACTATGCTACCAGTCCTAAGCAAGCTAACCAAAATACTAAAAATCAAAAGATTCTAACAAGAAAAAATGGTGACCAAAGCTCCAACTCAAATTCTTCACACAAAACTCAGACCATTTGCATGTACACAAACCATGCATTTATAGGAATTCCAACACTCAAAAACCAAAACCAAATTGAACTCCTAAACAATAAACAAAGGAAAAACACTGTTCCAGGGGACCAAAAACATTAATGCATGCTTAAGTCAGCAAATAAAAGATGGTAAATCGTGATATTTCACGCGGGTCGCGTCAAAAGAGCATTCTGGAAAACGCGCACAGGACCGCCGCTCTGAGCAGGGCGGCGGTTTCGTCACTGAAGGTCAAGAGGCCAAGGAAAGAGGGAAAAAGGGGAAAACAAAGGGCGCGGGGGCTAAGCGGGGCATGCGGGATGTTAACGCATACTCCGAGGGCTTTTCCGGATCCCAAACACCTTGCGAGGAGACCTGTATCATCATTGGGGCACTTGTTACACTGTTCTGGCAGTACAGTACCTTACAATTTTGGGTACGTGCAAATACCATCACCAAATGAATTACAACACTTAGAGGATCACAAAATCCAAAGGATCACTGGTAGTCATATGCGTTCCAACATAACTCTTTTCTAGTATCCAAAACCATACAAAAAAGAAACACTGAAATGAAACACACAACAAAATGTGCCACCAAACCTTGATGCAGCCCCATCTTAGGTGATTGACGAGAGGTTCTTAATTTACCTCTAACCTCCAATGCCTCTAACATCCACTTAGATGCTGCTCACTTAACGAATTAAGCTTTGAAGTTCAATGATTGCAAGGACGTTAGGGATTACCGGAAATGTGTCCGCAAGGAATTTTTTTAATTTTTACAATATTTTGACACTTTGACTCTATTAACGACATGCACAATTGACACTAATTAATGACATTTACATTTAGTGACCAAAGGTCATAATAAATTTTTTTTTAACTAATATTATAAGAACCAATATCTTAAACTTATGGAAGAACTCCACTGTGGTACAAAGACAATATAATATAGACTATCAGACATAATTGAAGAGTTCCCTAATGAATTTTTATTGATGATAATAACTATCAAACCAAAAATAAATGTCATTTAATGGAAAAAATTGAATCTACAAACCATGCATAGATGTTGGTAGGTATATGTGGTGAATATGAAAAATACTACTGAGACCACAATCAGATCTAGCTGTAAATAAGAAGTGCATGCCATTTTACAAACTTTTTCATGGATAACACAGTTTCTAATGGTCAGTGAGCCTTGATTATTTTCCTTATTGATTCGTGTTCACAATTTTTCAAGTGTGCACTTAGACAAATACATATGAAGTAAATGTTCCTCATAGGAAGATCTATGCATATTGCTCGTCTTGGTTGCTATAGCAAAGACATACAAAATCCCCTTGTTGTTGATGCTCCAGTTTTGTATTTTATGATAGATATGCTTGTGGAATGTGGACTGAATACATAAGAAGATTAATATATGATTAGAACAATATATATTTCTTGGCAGAGTTAGCGATTGTGCAAATAATGAATGAATCTAATAGAGATGAGAATAAGATGTGTTATTGGCAACAAATCGGAGGTCGATTCAATCCTTACATAATGTTTTGTGTGGTCATCAAGCATTGCAATAATTTTTTTGTGCACGTGATCTGATGAAGACTATGGAATTGGAAGGAAAACTTATACATGTCAAAGACCTCCGGATAGATGGTGTGTGAACCTCCAATGTGAACTGTCACACACAAATTTTACAATATTAAACATAGACAACCACAATTGTTAAGTGTTAAACTATGTTGAAATAACCTTTAGAACTAGTAATTCAGGACAACAAAGAGTGAAAGCATTTCCCCTCCAAATACCTTAGAACCCCATCCCTACTTTGATACCAAATCTTGAATTTGGACATAATTAACACAATAATGTTCTTCATTGAATTCATTTATACATAACCATAACATATATAAGAGTGACTTATCCTATTAATTAAGAAACCAATTACTAACTACATACAAGTTGTTTTAAAAAATCGTAACCTATTCTCTCTAAATACAATAATGTTTATAACAACTTGTACACTACATTATTTTATTCCATGAGCACTAATATTAATAACTAGGATTCCCTTATGCGAGTTATTAGTTCCCATTTTGAGCCCTTGAACTAAATTGGCCTTTTTCATAAAATTTCATTTAATCTAATTAGTCTATGTGATTTATATTTCTCCTCGTGCTTCAAATTTCATTCTAAGTCAAGGAAAAGTGTCAATAAATGAGAAGCTTTGTGCCTTATCCAAATAGAGCTTGAGATTCAAGAGAAATTTTGGGAAAACTAGTTTAGTGGATTGATTTATCAAAGTAGAAAGAGCTTCATATGTTTACAAAGGAAAAGAACTTGTAAATTAAGAAAAAAATGATCCAAAATTCTCTAGAAATATGAAGCTCCAAAGGACCAAAAATAATGAAGCCTAATCATGAAGTATAAAGTTACAAAAACTAAATAAAAATGTACTTAGCCATTTTAAAGGGAAGAAGAAGTTCATGGGGCCTTCAAAATATCTTTCCCAAAAGCATTGGCCATTGGTATTTTGAAAACCCATGGGAGACCAAGTTTTAAATCATTTACAGGTTACTTTTAAAAATCCAACGTACGTTCATTTTCCCATCAAAATCAACATCAACAAGATAGGGGCTACATGGCAGTAGATCAACTGTCTAACTAGAGGACACGTGGAAGCATTATGGAGATCTTCAATTCAATTTAGCTCCACATACTTAAAGTATGTATAATTAATTCTATAAATGGTTCAATGCCATACAAAACCTTAATCTCTCAACAATCAAGAGCAATGTTCATTCATTCTTAGAAAAATTTAATTTCTTGAGGAGGTTTCTTCTGAACTTCTTAGAAAATACAAGGTAGCTGAAATGATGAATGGAAAAGTTCCCATTCAATGGAATTTTGATGGGAAGAAAACATTTCAAGGTGTCAAAGAGGCCATTACCAATGCTCACGTTTTTATATGTCTAAATGATCCCATATTTTCGTTATGAGTTGTCCATTGAAATCTCATGATTTAAAAATGTCACAAATTTAAAATCATGTTTACCATGTGATCAAGGAAGTAAAGAATTTTAGGTATTACATCTTGAACTCCCACACACTAGTACTAGTTCCATATTCAATAGCAAAATCCATCTTTACTCAAAAGGATTTAGGAAGTCAGTGAGGGAATTATATATCCAAAGTACAAGAGTATGATTTGGAGATCAATCCAAAAAAAATTATATATGGAAGAGGCTTGTATCATTTGATGGAAAAAAAAATCCTAAATAAGAAACAAACAATAGAGAAGAGGGTGAATATAAATCTCTCTTTGTGTTGTTTATAAGCACAATTGATGATTGGTACTCAAATATTTCCTATTTACTTACTGTTATCCAAAATAAGCCCATGCTTATTTTTGGCTAACTCCTCTTCCTTTTCCATTGCTGGTACTTAAAATTAACTTTTGGCATGCTTTAGGGACTCAAAATTTTCTAGGTATGGCTTCATCAGATAGAGAATTTCTTCCCCTTTCTAGAAAGGTAAAGAAGTCCTCCTAACTCCTTGTACTTTTTGAGTTATGGCTCATCGGAGTTTAGAGGGGAAATTTTCCCTATGTAGGCCTATGGGGATAAGTTGGAAAATTTGCCAAGGAAATTGGTGGGTCGGTGGAGCCATGGAGAGAAATTTGGCACTTAGCCTTTTGGCTAAAAACTCAAAGGAAAAATTCAGCCCGAAAGCCCACAAAGGAGGAAGGAAAAGAAATTGATTAAGGCCCACAGCTAATGAAATGATGCCACGTGTTAAGGCAGAGCGGCAGGGGCAGAAGGACTTCTAAGTTTTCACATTTTTTGTCAAATTTTCTCAAAGGAAAAAATAGGAGTGCATCCCCACCGAGGAAATGAAATGATACCACGTGTCCAGTCAGTAGCAGGAGTCAGGGCATTGGGAAGATTTTGGAATTTTTTCCAAAGTGGTGAAAGGCGCAAAGGTGAAAAGTTGAACCGCATCCCCACAAAAAATCAGAAGGCACCACGTGTCCACATTCGCAGTGAAGCGGTGGGGCAGCAGATAATTTTGGGAAAATTTCCCATTTTCGCGAAAGGGGAAAAATGTTGTTATGAAGCTGCAGATCAACTAGAGGGTGCCACGTGTCATCGGAGGAGCGGGGTGGGGATATTTTTTGGAAAATTTTCCCAATTTGAAAAAAGAGGGAAAAAGGTCAGGTTTTAGTCCGTCGACCCAATTTTTGCCCTAATTTTTTCATTTTTGCCCTAAATCTTCACAGGGGCATATCTTTTGCACCAAAGCTCAGATTTTTGTGATTTTGGTATCATTGGAAAGATGGTGAAATTCTCCACACAATGGATGGTTCAATTTTTATTTTTGATGGAGGTTTGTATGAGAAAGATGGTAAAACGTCTTTGGCACAGGAAAATGGTAGAAAATGACCCCAACCACCAAAATTAATGAAGTATGGGCCTCTTTCTCTCTCTACGAAGCAATGTACTTCGAATTATGGGCTTTTTAATGGAAACCTATCATTTTGCAAGCCAATTAAATGGATCTTGTCAATGGTTGAAGTTTCAAATCAAAATTTCACATGTTTTCTCATTTCTTTCATTTTGTTCGAGCGATAAAAGCCATTTTTGGCTCATTTTGTAAAGGTTCTTCATCATTCTTCTCTTCCTCTCCCTTCTTTTCTTCCCTAGGGTCAAAAATAGAGTTTGGAAATCCTCCCCTACCCTGTAATGGTGTTTTTTCCTTACCCGTGAAATGATGTTCTATGTAAATTTCTGGAGCAATAAAAAATGTGTTTTGTGACGCATTTGTCAATCCTTGCTCATTTTTGGTTGTTTTCTTCTTGCCTCTCTTCATTGTAGGTATTTGTGCATGTTTGGATGTTCGTTGCAGGTTTTGGAGCTGTGTTCATGGATTTTTGGAACATTTTTTGTGTGAAATCCATCTTTGGTTTGTGATGTACTTGTCCATCCTTTCCATTGCTCACCTCTTCTTGTTCCATGGCAGTTTTGATAGATGATCAACATTTTCCTTCTATGGCGTATCACCGTTTTAGTGTAGGATCTATTTTTCCCAGTTCTATTTCTATCCTTGTCTTCTTTGAAGTTATATTAGGATTATATTAGCTTTCTTGCACTGGAATAGCTTATGGTAGGTAGTTTAGGAAGAGGAACCAACCTTCTCTGGAGAGCTTTCCCCATTTGCAAAGGTCCCACACTTTAGGAAAGCTCAATGTTGTGCAATCACACCAAATGAAATTTTCCTTAGAAAAGAAGATCTGAAGGTCATTTTGGGGGTGCTGTGAATTTTCACTAACACTTACATATGGAGAATGCCTTGAGTATTTGATTCTAAAAGACAAAATAACTGTTAAGCTAAGGCAATCTAGATATGTTCTTTGGGAAAATGGTTTATACAAAAGAGGAATAGATAGAGGATTTTGTGATTGTGTTGATAAGGATAAATAAATTTTTATTTTATTTTTTTAATAAATTAGCTTATGTAGGTCATTTATCAGCATCTGTTGTAACCCATAAGATTTTACAAGAAAGATACTATTTTTCTACCCTATTTCAAGATGTTAGTGCATGGGTAGCAAAATGTGAGGCCTTTCAAGAATTTTTTGGCCAACCTAAATTAGCAACACTTCCCCTCATATCGGTTGTAATTGAATAACCTTTCCAGTAGTGGGGGATTGATTTCATTAGTACACAAAACCCCTTTTCAAATGTTGGACATAGCTATGTATTAACTACAACTGATTATTTCACTAAGTAGGTAGAATAGATTCTTATTAAACATATTTTTTAAAAATTATCTACAACTTCATCATAGTAAGGTTTGGTGTGCCTAACAAGATTATTGTGTATAATTCTTCAAAATTTTCATCTTATGATCTTAATAAGTTTTTCTATGGGTATGGGATCACACTAGCTCATGCTTTTGATTATTACCCACAAGGAAACGGTCATGTGGAATCAAGTAACAATAATTTGGTGGCCATAATCATAAATATCGTGGAGGATAAGAAGAGAACATGACATAAGACATTGTATGATGCTCTATGGGAAGACTATATCATCCCAAAAGAGCCATTGGTATTTATCCTTTCCAACTTCTTTATGGTGTTAACACTGAAATTCCCATTCCTCTAGAACTTTGTGCTTTGAAATTGGCAAAAACAATGGAGAATTGGAATTTTGAGAGTTCTATTGAGAAAAGGATTATGTATATGACTTGATTGGAGGATAAAAGAATAAAATTGGTTGACATGATTTCCATGCATCATAGTAGGGTAAAGAAAATATTTGACAAGAAGGTTAGGTAGAAATACTTTCAAGTAGGATACATGGTTCTCCTAGGGGATAAAAGAAGAGAACCAAAGGGAATGCATAATAAGTTTGACTCCCTATGGAGAGGTCCTTTTAACATTCATCTCTTATGTAGAGAAATTAGTTTCTATCTATCCTACTTGGAAGGAACACATCTTCCATTTCCTTATTATGTGCAATATCTCAATTTATTCAAGCACTGAATTAATATGACCCCTGTATGTATCATAGATTTTATTTTGGTGTTTTGGTGTGGGTTTTTTCTTATATCCTTTTGTTTTTTGGTTTGTTTCATTTCCTTGTTCTTGTTTATTTGGTCTCTTTGTTCCTTTTTGAATTTGAATTTGTGTTCCAATTGACAAGACACTTAAAATATTTTGATGTTATCTCCCTTTATGTCCCTCGTAGCTTAAAATTTGATTTCCATGATAATTTTGGGACAACCTATAAAAATGTGTTGCTTTGAGAAGTATTTTGGAATTTATTCATTTTTTCAAGAAAGATACTAAAGATTCTTACTTTGGTTTGTAGATTGCCGTATTGTTTTTTGGGTTTTCATGGGCCTTACTCACATCTTAACATGCTAAAGTGGTATATTACTTCCAAAACCATTGAACACTTGAAATACAACATGTTTTTTGATGATTTCAGTCCTTTCAAGGAATCATAAGCATATAGAACATATCATGTTAAGTGTTTAGGTATTTCTTAAACCTTGAAACCTAAAACACTCCATTGTTTCATGGGTTTAAGGGGTTTAGAAACATTAAATCATGGGATAACATAAAACATGTAATATACAATATGTTATCCAAACCCCAAACCCTGATATAATGTAGTGTATTCAAGTTTTTTGGGGAATTTAGAAACATTGAGAATATGATGATTTAAGGATCATGTTTTATGTAATGCAGAACCCCAAGATCCCTGACAATATACATAAGGTCCTAGTGTGTCAAGCTTTACAAGACTCGATTACATGGAAGCATGACTTATTAGATGCGTTCAAACCCCCAATCCCTAGAGTCAATGTAATAAATACAATAGGTATGATTTAATCTCTGCACATGTTTTTATCGATGTGTAATAAATTCTAGCTTATTATAAAAACCAAAATTTTCCATTTCATTTTAACCTTATACAAATATGTATTTTTTACCCATGAAAACTGTGTTTTCAGCCCATCAAAGTTTTGATCACATATTTTCAAGCTCCTCTAGTCACTCACTATTTAATGAAAAAAAAATTCCTACCCATTTGATGATTTTAGTGAGTAATTTTGATTTTCATTAAGTTTTTGTTGACTTTTTGAAGGATTTTACTTGTTTATCAAATCCTATTCTCTTTGTCTTGGTAAAAAAGTCTTTGTTTTTCCTTCTCTCCACTCTAAGTTTATATTTCCCATGGTTTTCTTAGTGTTGTTATGATTTGATTACTAGTCAAGTTATTCATCTTGATAGAAAATGTTTATTTGATCCAAAAATTTAATTTCACCACTAGTCAGGATATTTGACCTACTAGATAAATAGGTTAAAAACCCCAACAAAGTGTCATGTCAGGATTTTTGAATTTCTTGACAATCATGTGGAAAACCCTGTCTCAGTGTTTCATGATTTCTAGGATTTTGAAAATCATGTTAATAATGTCCTAAATAATATGCTTTCAAGATTTTTAACATGTGATACCATGTCTTGATCAAACTCTGATTTTCCTTTGTCATTATTTTTCAGAGTGTTCCAAACAAGTGAAAAAAATTTGGAACAAGTGGTGTTGGGATTTTATAGGTGCTTAACAAGATCAAATTCTTTGACAAGTATGTGTTGGGTTTTTCTAGGTGTTAAACAAAGACTAAAATCCCACCGATTAAATTTCTCATAATTTTGGGATTGATAAGTAAGTAGGTGTTTTGGATCTGAACCCATAGGAACGTTCATTAAGATATTCTTGGGCAATGTTCTCATGTTACTTTTTCCCACTCTCAATGTTTAAATCAACTAAGGGGAAAGGATAATCCTAGAATAATCAAAAGGTAAATGATAAATAAATGAATTATAACTATCAAAGGGGTGGTGCTCCCTTAAAATATTGACTCTAATATTGACCAAATCAGGGATACATAATCTTGGGCACACTAACATGACTTGATTTTTTGAGATAGAGTAAACTAGTCCATCCAAATCACCATGGATACATGGGATTTATCATATCAGATTGACATTATATACAACCATTCCCTATCTGAAAAACAATATCCTTAAAAATCATGCTCAAATGAGTGCAAGTCACTATAATGGTGACACCAGGGGTGGTTGAAAAATAAAGATAGGGAAGTAGTGATCAGGATTTATGCATACTATTTTGATGATTTTCTCAATATCCTATTTACTTTAATGAGTACATGGAAATTTATCTATAATAATTTATAAAAAGGATTGGAATGAAAAAAATTCCCCAGTCTTGCAATCAAAGACTATGAATAAGAACTTACCTAAAGAATTTAAATCATGTAGTTAGTCCAGTTTCCTGGAGACACTTGCATCGCAGTGACTTCATTCTAGAAAATAATGAAATAATTAGTTTTCTCAGCAGAGTGGTACGTCTTCCTATGGGGATAATATAATTTTCAAGAGTAGCATGTATCATTTTCGTCTAAATATCATAAGGAAGAATCAACAATATATCATATGGGGAGAATTGATTAGTGATTCCCTGCATAAGTAATTTAAGGAAGTTCATGCAACGCGAAAATTCTATATAATTTCCCTACCTGACCTATGTTGCATAGCGGGGATTCAAAGATATACCCTTGGATTGAACACATAGAGGATTCAAGAAACTCATCTTAAGTTTATGATTTATATCCTTAATTAAATTTATAAGAAATTCTTAAACATTTTAAGAGGGTAAATGGTGCTTTCGTTCTATAACATTATATGTAAATTAGAGAAGGATTTATCCAAATGCCAATATGCATTGACTTGGCTTGGAATGCAATGTCACATTTGGGATTTATTTTATTATAATTCCCAAAATTCACTTACATTCAAGTTGGAGGGATTTCAAGGATCCCCATTTCTATTTATGAAGATACCCAAGGGACAAGTGGGTATTAATGGAATTGGTAAGGAAACTCATGGACCTACAGAAATTCCAACACAAAAAACACAAGGTGGGAATTAATTTCTATATCTCAATTAGTTTATAAACATGATCATATGCTCTCAAGGTAAAATGTGTTACTTATAAAATTTATAGGATGTCCCTCACATCCTTCCATATAAGGCTTAGTTTTCACTATATAGGGTTAATGAAAATATGCGGACTTTACACTTATATTTACCTGATCTTGAGGACATATTGATTGATCGCAGGGATGAGGTTGGAAAAATGAGAGAAGACTACAAAATATTTACTCTAGAAAAGGTTGTGAAGTACAACATTACTGACATCTCTTAAGGCACGATCAATGATAGTTATGTCTTGGATCCCATATATAACTAGATGAAGGTTGAGTTTTTTGGGTGTTCCCCAATCAATTGGTCTAATAAGAAAAGTGTTTCGACCAAGCAATGTGTAACAAAAATACTCAGCCAAACCAATCATTATCTTAGATCCTTGGGAATCATACCCAAAATTTGGTTATTGAACCCTCAGGACAGGAAAATGTGATGACTTCAGTAGCAATTAACCCCTCCATTGACCCTAAACATTAAAGCAAGGTTCCTATGAATCCTGTCAGATTCAAGTTTCTAAGTAAAGGATGCAATACTAATACCAATTTTTCTCTAATAATAGTGGTGAATGTGGACTCTCCTTGGCCCCATAAAATTTAATAGATGTCAACCCGTACCATGATCATCAACCCTTTCTTGTCTCTTTTCCTTTAATCACTCATGTCATTACACTCATAACCTTCGCTCCCCATGTTTTGCCACCTCACTCCTCTCCTCCTTACATTTCATCTACTTCATCCAAATCATTGGTGAAAATCTCTATTATACCCACATCCCCAAACCTCACATCATACATTCTCATTTCATCTCTTCCAACTTCCTCCACACTTGTTTCCCTCATAAAATAGGTCTTCTCATCTATTCCCCTCCTCTTGTCGGGGATATTTATCTTCTTAAGTTCCCCTCAAGTGACTCTTTCCTCTCCATCTTCCACTCCTATTTCTATTGTGAGTTACTCTCCCATCTCTTCTATTACTCCCTCCACTTTTATCATAGCTATTTTTTAAAACCCTCCTCTCTTAGTTTCTTTATTCACTTCATATCTTGGTGTTACTACCATGAGCACATCTCCACAATATCAATTGGTTCCCTCTTCCATTCCATCCTTAATGTTAAGCCAAACCACTAAAAAGAGGAATACATTTGTACTTATTAAGACATTCAAATTTATCTCATTAGATCCAACCCCCACCCACATAGAAAATAAACATAAAACTTTCCCACATCATGATTGATCAGTCAGGAGAAAGGTTCACTAAGATCATGTGCTTGTTGCAGAGAACAACAAAGAATATATAACAACTTCTAATTATCAAATAACTAAATTTTATCTTGGAAAATCTATTACAGAGGGAGTATAGAAAGATAACAAGTGGCCTTCTATAATTTTTTTGTAAAACTCAAGAAGACCAAGGCTACAAATATTTATATGAAGGATAAAGTGGATAAATTAACGGCCTTGTTATTGAAGATCACTTAGGTGACTCTGAACACCACTCTTACAACAATTTTTGGTGCATCTTCTATCATGGTGTCCAAGAAGATAGGGCAACAAGGGTGAGTTATCAGTGATTGGATCAAAATAATTCTCAAGGATGGTTTGAATATCAATGAGGAGGTAATCAAAATTCATGATGACATTGAAAATGAGAAATTTGATATTAAGAAAAAGAGTGATGAATTTGATGAAGAATGCAATGATTGGGATCTCAATTTGGAATCCCTGAATGATCTTAAAAAGGTAGATGACGATACTCTGGTGTAATTAAAAGTGACTAAGATAGGGGTAGGCACTATGAATCCTACAAGTCCATTGAATTTTGGGTAAATATATTACAGGACAACGAAAAGTTGCATAAGGCAAGGGGATAAGGAATAGATGTCACCAATAAAATTAGTGATAAAATTTCCAATATTCCCTATAAATTCCTTGATGAAGATATGAATATGTTACCATATAGCTACAGATTCACCAATTTCAAAGGCCTAGTTGAAAAGGGCTCAAAATCAAAGCAAATATTTGATTTACAATTAATCGATAAGTTGGTTTTATATCAAAATGTTTTGAATAATTTGTCAAAAGTTCTCAAAAATATTCAAATACTTCCAAGGAAAATAATTAGTGTAATTGAAGCATTTGATGTACTCAACACATATTCATGTGGGATATATGATAAATAATTTCAAGATATGATACAAAGGTTACATAAGTATCAAGATAGAGAAATTGGTCAAGAAGCAGAAAAGGAAAAAAATGGATGAAATTTTGTGTGTTTTTTTTCCATTTTTGTCTCAAATGTTTCAATTTTCAATATGTTTGGACATATTTCAAATCAACATGTAAATTGACTCGGTCATTTTGTATAAGAAAAATTCAATGGAATTTTAACATGTAAATTTAATATTTATTATTTTTTGGGTTGGGAATTAGTTAAGGTATGTAACAGCTCCAATTTTCTCTCTTCCTTCTCTCCATAAATATACATATGTTGATAGCATTGATGGTCTTTTTTATCTCTTACTATTTTAATGGAAATATTGTAAAATTTAACCAAAGTATTTTTTACATCTTGTAAGTAGAAAATATTTTTTGGAATTTTGGAGGGAAAATTAAAAACTTTGTATTTTGCTTTTCTTGCTACAAGGGAATAAAGAGACATATTTTTCAAAATTTGTGTTGAGATTATTCTTGAGATTGATTTTATTGTTCTTATGTTCAATACATTTCTATTCCTTGTGATTATATATTCTTTTTATTAAACATTAGTCCAAGTTATTGTTGTTTCTACTTCACTTGTGTAAGTAAATTAGGATCTTTGTTTGTCATTTGAAAGCACAAGTTCTTCATCCATACCTATTTTAATCTATATTTCCACTTTAAATGAATTCTTAAATATAATTTCCTTCATCTTCCCATTCATTTCTTGGAAAAAGAAACATCTAATGGGATGAGATCTCACCCCCTAAGGATAGGATAGTATAAATATTATAAATATTTTTTATGGTTTCGTAGATTAGCAATAAATAGGGTGCCTCCCCTTATTTGAGGAGGGAATTTTTCCCACATGTTGTGGTTGAACACCATATTTTGTCTCCAAAAAAATATCCAACCAACATGACCAAATTTATACATTCAAATAAAATTGATCATATTTAAATTGCATACACCGTAATAGAAAATAAAATTAAAAATATAGAGCTAGAAAAAATTTACTAAGAATGTAATTCAGATTGCCATTGAAATTGAAACACAATGTGATGCCCATTACACTATTAAAATATTAAAATATAGTATTTTGAAGTTCGATGCCAGCAATTCTAAGGCTTATCTAGTATTATATGAATGCTTGGTCATCAATATTGGAATTGTGATCAATTCTCAAGTAAGTTTTTTAAAATTTTAAATCTCTTTTGCATTTTATTTATTTTGCATTACTTTATTCTTAGTTTTACTCCTCTTAGTAATTTATATGATGTATATTTTAATGCTTTTATTAAAAACTTTAACCATAATCAAATACGAATAAGAAGCTAGTGTATACACTCAAATTTGGTAAAATTTACACTTTGTTAACTCTTGATTTGGATATGTACTCTTCCTATGATAAATACTTATCCATTCTCGATTAGTGATTTTTAAGGTCCATTATTTGGCTTGTTTATCCTTGCATACTTATATGTCAACATATTCTAAGAATACAATGCACAAAATAAATATAAAAAATATCAATTTATTAGCTTCAAACTTCATGTGGCATATTTCCTACTCCAAGTCAAGACCGTAAAGTCTAGTTAAGAATTTATATTCCGTCTTGACCCATTTTTACTGTCTTGGATTGACATGTCCTGTAACTCTACTTTCATATTGATATCTTTTGTTGTGTCTTATACTTCATCTAGGTCATCCTTTCTTAGATAAACCATCTATGGAATCCTATATAAGTAAGTAAACACCACCTCATTTGTTACCTTGATACTCCTAAGGAAATGCACTAGAGAACTCACTTCATACACTTTAAAAAGTCATACAAAGCTCCCTAAATGTCACACTATCACACCTAAAGTCATTAGGGTAACACCCACATCAAATATGAATCTCACAACCAAGTCAACGTAGCCATATCTCTCATCCACAAGCACTCAAACATCCTCTCTCTAAGTTTTTTAGTAAGAACAAATTCAAATAAAGCATGATCGAAAGAAAATTCCAAATCTAATTGATCTATCTAGATATCACATGTTAGGTGGAAAACGGTCTATAGTTTGAGGCCTCTTCAGAGTAATGCCAACATTGGTGGTACACGGGGGTGCCCCAAACCATTTTAATGTTTTTTTACAAGTTTTTTCATTTGTGGATAGGGTTTGAGATGAATTTCATTCTATTTAGAGAGCTTCACTGCATGTGTGAGAACTAGGGTTCAATAGTGAAAGACAAACATAGGAAGGTGAGCACCACATAAAGCTACAGAATATGAATCGGAATAGGTCTAAAACTATATAGATTGTTCATTAACATATGGTATGGTTCTGACAATTTGGTATGTTATTACTACAGTAGATTCACAGTCATAGTTCTAGTTTTGAGGATCATTCAGGTTTATACCTCCCAATTTCACTGTCACACAATCCCAAATCTCTCCAAAATTTATTTGTAATTAGACAAGTGCCTCTATACATTCATTTTGTATTTTAAATTGCATTTTAGGTTGACTAGTGTATGTTATATTCTTTCTATCTAATCTGAGTTGCAAATCTAAGTTATTATTTCTATTATAACATCTTTGTAATATCTGCAATGAACTCTAATCTAATCTAAAACATAATTAAATTTACCTAAAATTTAACTAAGGGTTAAACATTTTAGTGAACCTACTTTTTATATATTCCTTAACGTAATCAAGAATCTATTCCTTGTGTATTATGTTTACTGATATATAAACCCTATTTGATTTAGGGTTTTAATCTAGGTACATGATTATTCTTATAGGTTTGTGCTTTCTTTTGTTTATCATCATGTCTAATTTTTGTGCTCATTTTATGGTTGTTTTTTCCTTGGCTCACAAATATTCCATTGACATATATGTAATTACCATAACCACAATGATTCCTCATACTTTTAAACCCAGCTTGTTTTATAAATTTATGTTCCACAAGTTACACCATAAAATTAAATCTAGTACCACCCCCTCAAGCCAACAAGTGCTAATGATCTAACAATTGTACCTAATCCTATTAATATAGTTTATGTTTCTTATTGTGATGATGATATTAACACCACCCTTCCTAAAAAATTCCATAATAATTTTTCCCTCACCTCTCCACATGTGGCACCACTTCATGTTGACTCTCTATCAATGAATGACATAGAACATAGTAAAGTTAATACAGTCACCGTCGATTTTATTCCCATGTGTAGTCACTAAATTACATGCTTATTATGTACATCTATCCTATAAATATTTCATTTATATGCATGATTCCTAAGTAATAGAATTATTTTTTAGCACCCCTTTACTTTTCTTTGACGTTACTTTTATCATTTTCATCCTTATTTCTTGTTGTTTCTGATCAACAACTTGTAGTTTTGCATACTAGCTGACATCTTTCTCGGCTCATATTTCACTCTTTTTATCTTTCTGACACCCTATACAGGGCCATCCATTATAAACAAGAATACCCATGTGCTACTTTCCCTCTGGGCACATGTGTCTTCTTTACCTCTTTTTCTGGTCTTTCGAATGTTACTTCTTCCGTGTTTTGTTTTATCACTCTTAATCATCCTTTTTCTTGTTAATGAAGAAACTTAAGCAATGGAATCATATATATACACGTCTTATTTAACCTCATTAGGTGGCATTCATTCAAGAGACATATATCTACAAGGAGCTAATATTTTCTATCTATTATATTAAGGAATGCATTTGAGACTAAGTACATTACTGCATAAGAGGGTTCATTCTAAATTCTATACCACACATTTGAATTTGGGAAAAAGTAGTTGTATCTTGCTATCTATTTTTGTGATTGGCACTAGGGCATCCTATCTCAAGGGACACTAGTGTTTAATCACACACACACAGACACAAGAACTACATAGAGTCTGAAATGTAGTGCAACACTCAGTGATGATAAAATTGAGGTGACGGCCAAGGTTAGTTAGACTCAAGAATTTGCATTATTTTACTCATATAATGTGTGCTTGAGTACTATGTAGGTATCTAGGGTATATTTTTTAGGTTACATGTGTGATGCAATGAATATGATTCAACACACAGTGAACAGGGAACAATACTGAGTGACATAGAAGGAACTAGATTCTGAGCATTTCTACAGACACTAACACCTAGAATAGACAGAAGATCCTAGAAGGCCCTAGCCCATTCTAGGTGCTCCTATCCAAGACCTCATTGTTGTCTCATTCTAGAACCAAAGCTAATACAATCCAAAATTTGACCCTCCAAGTCATTCATTAGTCTATACCTACAGATACAATCTGAGTCATTATCTAAACCCTATTTATCACTCTTGTTTGTATTTCATTTGATTGATCTTGCTTGAATATTGTTATATCCATTTAATCAGTAGTATCCTTACATTAGATTTGATTTCATTAAATCACTATGAAATGTTCCACTCATGATGTTTCACTTCCTATTTCTCCCCCCTTCATCACTCTTTTAATCTAATGCATGATTTATTCGCTAATACTCACTTTAATATTGTAGACATGAAGTTATACACTTAGTGTTATTACATCATGCCTCTAGTATGTCATTATATGCATGATTCCTAAGAAAGAAAACTAGACATTGATAACACTTGTTTTGCTTTATATTGACATTGATTTATCTATTCCATGCTTTCATTCTCTACTTGTTTGGAATTATCCCTTTTTTTTTGGACATCATGTAATGTATTACTCAGCTTATTACTTCCTATTTTATCTTCTGATCTCTCCAGAAATCATCACCCAGTAAGAGACAGGGATTCCTTGACACTATTGTCCCCTTTGGGAACTTCTATCCATTTACCTTGCTTTCTTATGCTTAAAATGACACATCAATTATAATATTTTCTAAAAAATCTACTTATCACTTTGGGTCAACTTTTTTAGTTGTTAATGTTGAAATTAAAATAAATGAATCATGTGTGTGTGTGTGTGTGTGTGTGTGTGTGTGTGTGTGTGTGTGTGTGTGTGTGTGTGTGTGTGTGTGTGTGTGTGTGTGTGTGTGTGTGTGTGACCTACTAACTATTCTAAGGTGATAATTGGGTAGTTGGGAAATTGAGCTATTACATTATATCTACTACTTGGACAAAAGAAACACTTGATAAATACCTTTGGATTACATTATTCACTGCATAGGAATGGAATTTTTTGGATTCCATCACACACATTATCTTGGGGGAAAATTAGTTGTAGATTTTTAAATTGGTATAACTAGCACAAGGGAAACATAGTTTCAAGGGACACGATTCTATCATGCACGTGCATGTAGTCACAGAGAGAGAGAGAGAGAGAGAGAGAGAGAGAGAGAGAGAGAGATAATAACTACATTGATTCCTAAATGTAGTGCAATGCTTAGTGAAAATCACATTGGGGTGATTCTTAAGGTCAATCTGACTCAAACATATGTATATTTTCTTTATTCTAATGTTTTTTTGAGCCTTGTGTAGGTAGTTGGGATTTATTTTTCATGTACATGTGTAATAATAGAACCCTACATTCAAGTGGATGTGACACAAAGTGAAGTAAATACAACATGATCAGACCCTGAAAGAAACAGATCCATACTCGCTACCAGGACACTAATGCCAAGTACAGACACAAGTGTCCAGGGCATTCCTGTCCTCTTATGGACACTACTACCTAGCATATATGAATATCAATTTCCTTGAAATGAATCACATAAAATATAGATCTAACATGTTCCATCATCATTCCAACCCAAATTTTCTACATACAACAAGTTATTAGCTAAGTCACTCTTATCCTCTTGTTACTTATATTTACTTGTCATTGCATATTATATATTGTATGTTTTTTATATTATCTTACTTATACCATTCCTCTTATTAAGAGTTAATTTCAGTTAAATAAATTGGTGAAATTAATCCTTGCATGCTCTTTATTGGATTTATTTTTTTCCATCCTTGGTGTTTATAGGTTTTGTGTGCTTCCTCTTCCATGCCCATTGCCTGAAGTTCTTGTTTTGGTCTTCCCCAACATATTGAGATTCTCCCATAGACTCGTAAACCTTTCAAACTTATGGATAAATCTACACATGATAATCCTCTTCAATTCCCATCATATCCCCTTTAGAAAAATAAAATATTCTGATAGTAAACATTTTTATGATGAAGACACTAATGTTGATTAGGAACAAATTTATGCCTCACCAGTTTTTGTTCCACATTATGTGACAATACCACTTAGGTACCACACGTTCTTGATACTTTATTAGTGGAAAAACATATCTATGATAGTGTTTCTTATGTGGGTATTGTTCATACCTTAGTGATCTTTATTGCTACTACCCCTTCTATTCCGCTTTTCTCTCCCCCACCAATGCGGGGACATCTACCATCCACACGCACCACTCACTTTTCTTCCCCCATTATTTCTCATATTTAACCTAGAAATTCTTAAGGCACCCATGGCTTAGTGTCCTTGTACCATGATTTAGAGGCTCAAATTTGTCAATTACAACATGCCTCTTTTTCTTCTTCTCCATCTCTTAGTTCTTCGCTTCTCCTCTATAGTCCTCTTACACCTAAAGTTTCTTCTTACCCACTTCCTCATAATTTTGATTCACCCAAGTTTCCTCTTTTTGATGTGCATGAACATCCACAAGAGTGTCTTAGATCATTTCATGTTTAATGTTTGGACTATTCTTATGATGATACATAATTGACCAATTTATTTCCTAGGAGCTTACAGGAATATGCTTTGTGATGGTTTTGTATTTTCCTATATACTTTTTTAGATCTTTCACTCCTCTAAAAAATCTATTTTTGGCTCACTTTTATATAAAAATTGTGTTAGGAATATAATTATCAGTGATTACATCTTAGTAAGTTGTATTGTTTGGTTGGTTAAATTTTTATAATTGGTATACTTGTAATATTATAAATAGGTATTTGTTTCTTAGTTTGTAGGAGGTAGTTTTCCTACCGCCATGGCTATATAATAGCCATTGTAATAGCATAATATAGCTTACTATTATTTTGATTATATTGTTCAACTTCGTTGTTGTACCATCATTTGGTATTAGAACGATATGGAATTATAAGAATTGTAAGTGGCATATCCGCAACTAATTTATGTTAGGCCCTGTAAATGAGATCTCCCTTTTGGTGTTGAGTTCATATATCTATTGCATTAAGTGTCCTCTTTTCATATTCCTATACTCCTCCTCTTGTCTAGTTTTCATATTTGTTGACACCATACATATATTATCATATTGTTTACATTTCATTTTTATTTCAAGTATATATTGAATAATCAGCCTTTGATCATACATATACTCATTGATCTTGTTGATATCATTACTTAAGGTGTGAAGGCTATGCCAAGAATTCAAACATATTTTGATAAAATAAATTTAGAGATGTGTTAACACTCTCTGTTTGATCCTAATAATCGCGTCTTCATGGATTTGAAGGTGTTTCACCTGATTCTTAGATCGTTTCTTTAAAGCGTTGACGAAACAGATAGGGTAATGGGCATAGGAGGAATAACTGTTCAGATGTCGGTTGATGGGTTGTTGTGTGAGTATGACTTCCATATCCATAGCTGATCATGAGAGCTTCCTTTTGGCTAGGAGAAACTACCTGTAATGAAAACAAGACCACCAGAAGGAATTAAACAATATGGGAAGTGAACTGCCTAGCATATGCTAGATCTAGGAAGTGTGATGATTCCTAGATGGTTGTTAGTCCACTATTTTAAAAAATTTAATGCTATAAAAAAAGTAAATCCTATTTTAGTTTGAAATGATTTAGGTATCTCACTTAAAAACAAAATAAGAAAGATATCTAATCTAACAGGCTAAGCCAGAATAGAATCCAAAGGTCAAATGGTTGGTTCTGGGATTTGCAGGTTTGAGAGAGGTCTTCAGTAGATCATAGGTGAGTGAGGGTAAGATGAGATTAGGTGGGTAGGTCTTTGTTCTAGGCTGTGTGGGAAAATATAGAGACTGGTGTCAAGTCAGGGGATGACCGACAGACGGTTAGGTGTAATCGGTGCCAATTACTGTGAGATTTGGAAATATCACAGAACAAGTTGTGGTCTCCATTGTGATTGCATAAAGGAATTTGGTGAGTCGGGGTGAAATATTAGGTTACTAGAGTGGGCTTTGGCAAGGTTTTAATGGTTATATGGAGGTGAAAGCATGTTGGAGGAAGGTCAATATGGGGAAAGATAAATAATAGATGATAAAATTATGATAGAAATGAAATAAACCAAGAAAGTATGATGTTATACTTACTTAGATTCTAGCTCATAAATGTCTGTGTGTGAGGAATGGGGGTGTTGATGAGGGGTTTAAAGGCTACAAGTTATCACCAGTTGAAAGAAAGCTTCTGCATGGGTTCCATGTAGATTCCTCTTTTCTTGGATAGATCAGATCATGGTTGGGATGTTATGCAGGAAAATATGCTCAATCTCCTTCCTTGCATGCGGGTTTTCACCGGAATTTACTCTCTTAAGATGTGTTATTTCTCTGAGATGTGTTCTTGCTCATCAACATCCTCTCAATGTTTGCTAACCTTTTTTTGCCAACTTTCTTCCAACCTTGAGAATAAGGTTGTTTTGGGGTTAAAAGGAGTAATCGACGAAGGTCCGGCTTAATCGGCGATGGTTAGGGGTAACCGACATCGGTCAAGGTGGGATTTCCTAGGTTTAGTAAACTAGGGAGATCCTCTTGATTGCCTTGTATCTTGTGTCATTATCCCGTGGGTTAGACTGGTATCTTCTTGTGAGCATGTAGGGATGTGGTTAAAGGGAATGTAGGCATTGATTTTTAGGGTTTGGGTAAGTCTTAGTTATTTATGGCAACTTACTAACAATAATTCTTAGGTTGAGTTGGCTTAGAGAGGTTTCCAAGTGAAATGTATGTGTAGTTATTATTTAAATAAGATATTTAGATAATAAATATAGTGAGGATAATGAATTAATTAAATTAAATTAAAATTAGTGGGGTGAAGAAGAGTCATGGCTAGGTAAATGTAATAAAGAGTGCTTATTGGTCGAGGTACAAAAGGGGAGTGTGACCCAATTTTAGTGGCTACATTTTGCCAATTTTTTTTTGTGTAGCTTGTATTGGTAAGTAGCACTAACAAAAATAAGATTTGGTTGCCCCATGTGTGGGTGAAGGTGATCCCCTTCGAACTAGGAACTGGCAAGGCAACAAGATAAAGCAGTGAGTGGTTTGATAAAAGGAAAATGTTAGGAAAAGGTAAGTAGGTACAGGGGAAAAG
Source organism: Taxus chinensis (assembly GCA_019776745.2). Classification (NCBI taxonomy): domain Eukaryota; kingdom Viridiplantae; phylum Streptophyta; class Pinopsida; order Cupressales; family Taxaceae; genus Taxus; species Taxus chinensis. The sequence goes on along the minus strand of CM034150.1, from coordinate 83,568,758 downwards.
GGTGAAAAGTATACTCAAGAAATCTAGGGTATAGGCCAGGGTCAAAGGTAGCAGTAGGAAAACGCATGCACACGCATAAAATACAACACACTACCGGGTTGAAGAGTAGGAAAACTCTACATCGTCTAAGGTCTATAGGTTTATCTGAGCAAGGTTGAAGTGAATCTAGTATCCAAGCTATAGGATATGGTCAGGAAACACAATGTAGGTTAGGTGCAAGAACATATAGGTATGTTTTGGTACACCAAAGGTAGGGTTAGGATAAATGGTCACAACAATAGGCTAGGTAAGGTCATTAGGTCAACAACATAGGTAACAGTGCCACAAGGTATAGTGACCACATGAGGTTGAAAGGTCACAAGCGATGGTCTAGATCCAGAAGATCAAGGTCATGGCATGGATAAGGCCAACGTGACGAGGTCAAGATAATGAGTCCCCAAAGGAGGATAAGAGTAGGCAGGCAAGTGAGGAGGTATGGAAAGGTAAGGTAAATAGGTTGGATACAGGTGGGGTGGGGTAAAGGGTGGGGTAAAAGGGAAAAGTAAGGGAAATGTGTAGGTGAGGGTGACCGATCGTAGTCATGGAGAATTGAAATCAGTATAGGAAAACCGTCGATGGTGAGGTAGGGAACGTGACCAATGCCAGTCAAGGGTAACTGACGTTGGTTAGGTCAGGTTGGGTATAAAAACAAAAAAATCCATGTTTTTATTATTCATTAGTTATTTACAAAGTGAAGAAACGACAAAAAAGAGAGAGAGAAGAGAAAAAAGTGTCCGGAGGAAATGAGATAGTGAGCTGGAAGTGGGATTTGATGAGGGTTAGGTTGGTGAGTAGTGGATCCACATGATCAGGGTGAAAGAGTTGATTGGTCGGAGGTTGCAAGTAGTTATTCGGTGATGGCAGAGGCTGGAGAGGGATCGGGTGGACCACTGGCATATTGGCCAAACATGCCATCAAGACGGTGGTAGTGCGACGAGGTAAGTGCCTTACACTGCATTGGTTTATGTATGGATTAGAGTGTTTTGGTATATAGAAAATTGTTGGTTTTTTGTGTTTTTTGGTTGTGTTTGTGGGTGGGCAAAAAATGAAATTGGGGTATGAGGGGGGAATAGCTAGAAAAAAGAGGAAGGGGGAATGGTAGTAAATTTTATAGGTGGGGTGGGTAGAGGTCTAGGGGTAGTTTTAGGTCATTATAGGTGTGGTAAAAGGGAAAGGGGGGTGATTTTTAGAAAATGGGGGTTTGGGAAGTCACAGGATTTGGTGCGATAGTGACCGGCATCGGTCAAGCTTAGCCGGCATCAATCAAGCTTGGCCGGTGCCAGTTGGGTAGAACTAGTATCGGTCACCAATCAAGTGACTGGTGATAGTTTAAAGGGTGATTGTGGTTGGTAAGGGTGAACCGGGTACATCGGTCGATGATGTGAGGCACAAGGGTACAAAAGTGATGTAGGTTAGGTAGTTCCAGATCGGTAGGGTAAAAATAGGGTGGAGGGTAATGATAATTACTGAATATGGTCATGGTAAATAGTAGATTAATTTCATGTGCTTGGATTAGATGTAGGGGAGAGTCGTAATTATGCATGCGCAGGATAGGGTTCTACCTCTACTAGTTGACATTACATGGCATTAGCGACCCCTTTGGAGCTGTAATACGTGGATAGGCAGTTAGCTTGAGTGGGATTCCGTACGCTAGCAACATGTTGTTCAGTAGCCCATAGCTTGATGGTCATGCTCATCGATAGATGGGAATCCATGCATACCAACACATTCCACCTTTTGACGGGTGAGATGAATATCACCATGGAGGACATGTTCTGAATTTTATGGTTACCCATATTGGGTTCCCAGGTTTACTCTATCTCCTCCAAGGCCTCAAAGGAGCTGATTGGGATAATATTCGGCAAGGGGGTGGTAGTGGATCTGAGATTCCATAGTGCCAATTTGAGCTATGGTGAGATGTACCTAGCCCATCTGGATGAGACTAGGCTAGTAGTTCTATTGATGGAGGTAGTGTGCTGCTATGCACTTCCAGATGCAGAGGGTGGACACTTTCCCCAATCACTGATGGGGGTGCTCCATGATATGATGGTTCATGAGACATGCTTTGCCTGGGCACCAGCATTCTTGGTGCAGCTATACAGAGAGTTGTGGGCATATGGGTGGCTGCGCAAGTTTAGCCTGTGTTGTACATTTATACTAGAGTATTGGGCTTATGAACACATAGCTTGTGTGCGGAAAGTAGGGATGCCTTGAGTTGATGCATTCCCACTGAGATTTGTGTAGGTGGGATATAGGAGATGGGTTCCAATGATAGGAGAGCGGAGATCGGATAGGCCGACACATGATGTGGCCCATTTTTGGTAGTTGTTGGAGGGGTTGTCCAGAGTCGAAAATATCTGGAGGCCATATGTGGGATTCCCCTCATATAGGCACATGCACAAGGAGCTAGCTGAGCTATAGCTAGAGAGGTGGATATAGGCTCACCGTGCCGGGGAGGATGAGATGATCCCAGTAGATAGGGTCCAATGGTAGTTCGGGCTTGTACAGGATATTCTTCCGTCTTTCCCACAATATCAAAGAGATGACATGGAGAGGCCTCTACCTCTACCATAGCCCACAGTGCCTATAGGGGAGGAGGAGGAGCCAGTGGATCAGTGGATAAATGATGCCAGATGTACAAATAGGTATAGGCAGTGGTGGGTGGCTCAGTTATGAGCCATACCACCTAGACCGGGGTAGCCAGAACCTAGCTACCATTACAGTGTAGAGGGATGCCCTACAGGGGTAGGTAGAAACGTTGATTACCTAGATAGGTATACTACAAACACACCTGGAGGGGTAAGAGGAAGAGGTAGCAAAGCTACGAGTACAGGTGGCTAGTCTGCAGGCCCAGATGGTGGATGGAGGAGATGGAGGATATGGAGATGGTCAGGGGGGATGATCAGGTGGCAGCCTTACAGGTGTAGGTGGTAGGTTTACAGGGCTAGTTGGTCATAGCCCAAGCATAGATTGGGGTCTTACAGGCCTATATACAGGCATAGGGGTAGAGGGCACCACCACAGGCACAAGGAGTTGGTCCTAGTTTATAGGCTGGCGCAAGGCAAGTCGCTACAGGACAGGTTGTTGCAAGGTAGGTACAGGGGTCAAGACCTATGGGACCACCACAAACTATGCATGTATCCAAGTTACGGGATGCCCGAGGTGAGGCAAGACATTATCAGGACCAGCTCATAGTGGCCAGGATAGACTTCTTATCCTACAGAGAGTACAGGGCACAACATGCGTCTAGTGAGAGGATGTGATCCTACACACATAGTGTGGAGAGTACATGAGGTTAGAAAGCTCTGAGGGTGTAAGTGACACAGAGATGGAGGACATCCGGTGAGATTCCTGAGATGTGGTCACCTTATTTTTGATGTATACTAGTGATTTTTTAATATATATGTTGAAGTACCTATCGAAGATAATTGTATTTTTGATCCCATACCAGCCTACGTGCCGAAGACAGTGAGGATGTACAAGTGATGTATATTTTGAGCATATATCGGCCTTCATGCCGAAGAGATTTTGTATGTGATTCATTATTTTTGTATATATGAGACCGGCCTTTGTGTCGATGACATTTTGTATTGTATATCGGCCTGTGTGTCAACATTTTTGAGATGATAGACACGATGAGGTAGACATGTATATTGAGATACACATTTATTGATTTATATGATGAGATACATGGGATTTTGTGATGTGTTTATGAGATATTGTTTTATGGATTGTGTTAGATGAGATATGGATTCATTAGTTTGATGTAGATGGAAATTAGGTGAGTTAAGCATGATGGAGTCAGGTTATTTTAGGCATGGATTGAGTCGGGTTTGGTTAGGCATGGGTTGAGTCAGGTTATAGGCATGGGTCGAGTCAGGTTATAGGCATGGTTGAGTCAAGTTGGTTTAGGCATGGTTGAGTCAGGTTATAGGCATGGGTCAAGTCAAGTTATAGGCATGGGTCGAGTCAGGTTATAGGCATGGTTGAGTCAGGTTGATTTAGCCATGGTTGAGTCAGGTTATAGGCATGGGTCGAGTCAGGTTATAGGCATGGTTGAGTCAAGTTGGTTTAGGCATGGTTGAGTCAGGTTATTTTAGGCATGGTTGATTCAGGTTATAGGCATGGGTCGAGTCAAGTTATAGGCATGGTTGAGTCAGGTTGGTTTAGGCATGGTTGATTCAGGTTAGTTTAGGCATGGTTGAGTCAGGTTATAGGCATGGTTGAGTCAGGTTATAGGCATGGTTGAGTCAGGTTATATGCATGGTCGAGTTGAAAGTAGGTTTAGTTATGATTCATTATTTTGGCAATGAATGATACTATGGGTCATATGTGAGATGTGGTATAATCTATGTATAGTGATGATAGAGAGATGGTAGGTGTAATAAATGTATGTTGTGGTAAGCAACTTGTTATGTATGTGGCTTAATTTCTAATTTTGTTATAAAAGGGGAACTAAGTGAAATGTGATGTAAATGGTGAGTTAGGCATGCTTGATGAATTTTTGAGGGTAGAGGCTGGCCGAGCTAACCTCCAAGCGCCCCATGCCCTTGGAGTGCTTCCTACATAGTCCCAGAGAAAAGGGACCTCAGACCGATGTAGTTCTCCCATGAGCTAGGGAAGAATATGAGAATGAGTTGGTAGGTTTTTGGGCATGTTGTGGATTTAGGTTTAATAGGTGTAGGTAGATTATAGGTAAAATTTTGTAGGTGAAGGTGATTATGGTGAAAGGGGAAAATTACCTAAAAGGTAAGCGTTGAGGAGCAAGTCCTATATAAGGTAATCAAAACATAAACAAATATGCTTAAAAGATAAGAGTGGGGCAATAAAGCCACCTGATTGGGTAGGATCATACCGAGTAGATCATACCTTAGAGGGGGTGATGAACATAAGACCTGAAAGGCATTACATGATTAACTATTCTATGATGAAGGTAGTCACAGGATCACCAAATGTTTAAATTCCAAGATGTACCTTAAGGAAATGGAGGAAATGAAAGTGGAAATTGTAAGGAGAGTGAAAGGTAGTTAATTTCATATGTTTTGAGTGACAGGGATTTTTGGGAAAAAGGGTCTTAGGTCACAATGGGCAAGTCCATGTCTAAATTTTTTGTTTTGTTTTGATAGACTGATTGATGCAGGGAAGTCTATATGGGATAAATAATATAGTATTCCTTGAGGTGTTTGTGAAGCTGATCGATGTGGGAAGCTTCGGTTTCTATCTCTTCTCTTTTTGGTAAAAGCTTTACATAGCTGTCCTTCGAGGTAGCAAGTCTACTTATAGCAGCAATTTTGTCAAGAGGAAGATGTCCTTTTGAGGGAGTCATCTTTTTATTAGAAGTTTGACTCAAGGAGTTTGGTCCCATGTGAGGTATTTGAAAATCATGGACAAAGAACAAGGTGGGAGGATAGGTCTCTTATTCAAAAGGCAAGGTTTGAATGACCATGGGATCTCATCTAAAGGTAGATCAAAAGTTATCCATGATAACCATGTCTAGGTGCAGTGCACTGTGGTACACATATTAAAGAGAAGATAACAATTGATGGGTACTCACATGATTCTTTTTTAATCATTGGGGAGGTGTATGGAGTGGGTATCGCTCAAGGGATGAGCCTGTAAAGAGATAAAGGGTGAGGGTAAGACTACAAGTCAACAATAGAATGGTCGAAGATGTAAGGTGTTAAGGGGCTCAGGTTCGGGTTTACCATCAAGTGATAATAAATGGTAGGCACTTTATCCATAGGTATGAGTTACAATGTATGGTCCAAGCCAATTAGGGGGGGGGGGGAGAAAATTTTCCCTGTTTACTTTTTTCCGCTTTGGTTACATGTATTGATTTTCTTTCAAGACAAGGTCACTGACTTGGAAGGTCCATTTATGAACACATTTGTCATAAGCACATTTGATACGTTGTTGGTAAACTTGAAGGTGATCTACAGATTTTTAAGACGGTGTTCATCTAATAACTTTAGTTGTGATAAGTGGTCCCGATGAAAGTCATCATCAATAAGCATGTCATGGAGAGAAATGTGGAGTGACGGGATCTAGACTTCAAGAGATAGAACAGCCTTTGTACCGTAGACCATATAATATGGTGTGGACGCAGTGGAAGTGTGAATACTAGTGTGGTATGCCCATAGGGAAAAAGGAATGTGCATGTGTGCCAATCCTTCCCAGTATCATCAACCACTATCATGATAATTTTGTTGAGGGTTTTGTTAGTGGATTTGGCTTGGCCATTGGTTTGTGGGTAATAAGGTGATGAGAAACTAAGTTGGATGTTGAAGGCATCGCATAGAGTTTTTGTAATGTTTTTTTTTTGAATTGTTTTCCATTTTCAGTGATGAGGCGATGAGGAACACCAAAGCGACAAATGATGTGATGGTTAATGAACTCACATATTTTCTCCGCTTTCGTGGAGATGAGTGGTATGGTTTCTAACCATTTTGTGTAATATTCGGTAGCAGTTATGATTCATTGATGGCGTTGGGAAGAATGGGGATTGATTTCTCCGACAAGATCCAAACCCCATTGAGAGAAGGGCCAAAGATCACGAGAGACCTGTGTTTCACTCGGAATGTTTCATTCGTTTCAGAAACAGATAAGGTTAGGGCTAGGAGGAATACCTGTTGAACGTCGAGATGGTGTGCACATACCGTAGAGAAAGATCAGGTTGACTGCGAAGAACTCCTTTTTGTCTTGGAAGGACTACCTGCAAATAAGAACACAAGACCACACGATTTTGATTAGACAATAAATGAGGGAACTGCCTTGGGCCCAGGAAATATAAAACTTCCTTTCAAAGGTGGTCAGTTTCCCTGCCAATATGAATTAACACAAAAGACTGTAAAATATCAATTAAGTTGCTTTGTTGAAACAAGTAGGGGAAAGGCTGATTTCTGGTTTTGAACCACAATAACCGATGGCGGTCACTGATAACCGATGCCGGTTACTGGTAACCGATACCGGTGGGGTCTAGGATCTGTAGGTTGGTTTTTTTATGGGGTGGTGGTGTCGTAGGGTAACGGTGCTATTGGTAAGGCTGGTATATGATTGATATTAGGTAATGATATGGTGAGAGGTAAATGAATGATAGTTAGATGTAATATGTCGCCGGGTAGTGGATCTGGGAATGGATTTGTGAGGACTATGATTCAAAAGTCTAAGAAGTATTATCAAAAGGACATGCAAGATGTAACTTACTAGTTATTGACGAAGATGTAGGTCCAAGAACTCTGATGATAAAGGCAGAACTCTAGGTAGGATGGCTTGACACACAGAAGACGAGAGATCTCCCTCCTGATGATCAGCTGAGTATCACAGATTTCTGGCTATTCCGTCGCAGTTTTGGGCTTGATCTCCTTTTGCTGCAACTCTCCTTGTCTCTTCACTCGGCCAAGTGAAGATTCCAATGCTCTTGATCGCTCCCAATGATCTCCCTTGATTCAAAAATCCTTCGACCCTGATCCAAAATGAAATTTCGATCCTTTGTTTTTGGTTTGGGGAGGCCATTTACAGGGAACCGATGGCGGTTACGTAACTGATGGCGGTCGAGTAGGAACCGGCATCGGTCAGGAAAAAGTAGGCTATTTTTAGTAAAATATCCCACCTTCCCTGCTTTTCTCCCGAGAGATTAGTTGCGGGCTTGGTCAAGTGACTAGAAGGTCGGTTTTGGGTGCGAGAAAGGGGTCATTAGTCATGGGTGTAGGTGTAGACCAAGTTTTAGGTCTTAATTAGGTTAGTTTAGGATTAGGGCTAGGTCATGATGAGGTGGCAAAATGAGGTGGTAGGTGAGGTGATGGGGATTTATCAATTACAAGGTAATTAATAAATAATTGTGTAAGGTTTAGGTAATGAGGTTAGGTTGCGAAATGGGATGCGGGTCACAAGGGGTTGTAAGACATGAATTTGGTGTCTACATTAGCCCCTTATTGTCGTGTAGCTTGTGTTGTAAAGCTGCGCGGACAATAATATGAAGTGGTTTCTCCTGTTAAGGATATAGGTAATCCCCCTCAAATCTATCACAGATTGAGTGAACGGGAAATCAGGGATAGGGTTGATAAAGGGTACATGTTGTAGAGAGGATGGTAAGGTGGTGGGGTAGGTCCAAGGCAGCAGACGCATGTTGAAATGCAATAGTACGACTAGGGTACATGATTTGACGAGCAAACCAGCAATGTATAGGAAAAGGTCAATAGTTTATCCAAACAAGGGTGATATAATCCTGGTATCCAAGGCATAGGAAGTAGCTCCAGGGTATATAACAGGTAAGGTACAGGAACGTTTAGGCATGTTTGGCAGTACCAAATGGTTGGTTTGGTTGAGATAAACGTCACGGTCTAGGTCTAGGAAAATTTGGGTGACAGATCAAGTCAAGGACCCTAATTATGCTAAAACACAAACAGGTGAGCTCGATTGGACAAAAACTACAGGATGGGTGGATAAGCATGTATGTTGGTGATGTTGGGTAAGGTATGGAAGTGGTACAGCCTTGGGTCGGGCCAAATGGTTGGGGTGCGGCCTTGGGTCGGGCCGGATGGGTAGGGTGAGGCCTTGGGTCGGGCTAAATGGGTAGGGTGAGGCCTTGGGTCGGGCCGGATGGTTAGGGTTGCGGCGTTGGGTCGGGCCAAATGGGTAAGGTTGCGGCCTTGGGTCGGGCCGGATTAGTTGGTTGAGGCCTTGGGTCGGGCCGGATGGGTAGGGTGAGGCCTTGGGTCGGGCCAAGTTGTTGAGTGGCGGCCTTGGGTCGGGCCAAATGGTTAGGGTGAGGCCTTGGGTCGGGCCAAATGGTTAGGGCGAGGCCTTGGGTCGAGCCAAGTTGATGGGTGGCGGCCTTGGGTCAGGCCAAATGGTTAGGGTGAGGCCTTGGGTCGGGCCGGATAGGTAGGTTGAGGCCTTGGGTCGGGCCGGATAGGTAGGTTGAGGCCTTGGGTCGGGCCGGATAGGTAAGGTTGCGGCCTTGGGTCGGGCCGGATTAGTTGGTTGAGGCCTTGGGTCGGGCCGGATGGGTAGGGTGAGGCCTTGGGTCGGGCCAAATGGTTAGGGCGAGGCCTTGGGTCGGGCCAAGTTGTTGGGTGGCAGCCTTGGGTCGGGCCGGATAGGTGAACAAATGGTGTTCAGCAAAGGTGGATATAGGCGATATTGGGAGAAAGGGCGATTAGTAAATAGGGGCAGAAAGTTGGGTGAATAAAGACAAAACCGATATCGGTTAGCTATGACCGGTTAACCGATGCCGGTTCCTTAGGGCACGATGTGACCGGTGTCGGTTCTATGTTAAAAACCTATAAAAAGAAAAATACTGCCTGTCATTGTCACATTTCTAATTTGAAAACCGATTTGGGGTGTCTGAGGTGGAATAGTGATATTGGTGCATTTGTTCACTGAGGTGGCACTATTGGATTGGAGGAGTGAGTTGGTAGCGGGCCCGAGTGAGGAGGAGGCAGTAGTTGATTGGTTGATGACCCAGAAGAGGACAGTTGGAGCCATGGCACAGCCAGGAGGACCAGGAGGAGCTGGACTACCACCACCCATCCCACCACGACAATGTGTCATTGTACGGGTAGGTTCGAAACCCTTCATTGTGTTTAGTTGATGTTATTAAGCTAGATTGGGGGTTTGGGTAGGAATTTACATGTTTTAGGAAATAATTAGAAAAATGGAAATAATTCGAAAAAGGGAGAGGGTAGATACGTGAAATAAGCCAAGGCAGCTGGGTGGGTAGATTTTTAGGGTGTTTGGGTGGGTATGTAGGTAAAAAGATGAAAAAATGGAGGTGGGGGGGCCACGCGGGGGTTTGGCTCCGGGAAATTACAGCGACCGGCATCGGTCGAAAAATCGAGGGAGGGGGTTCTTTGTGTTTGGCCGGTGTCGGTCGGTAGTTGACCGGCATTGGTGGGAAGAGGGCCGCGGTCGGTTATTGGGGACCGGTACCAGTCCGTAGTGGTTAGGTTTTTTTTTTTTTTTTTTTTAACTTATTGTGTGGTGTTGAATTTGTGGGGGTGGGTTAGGTGTTGTTTGGGTTGGGATGGGGTGTTTTGGGGTGGGTTGTTTTGGGTAGAAGAGGGAGGCGAATAGCGTATAGAATAGGTGGGTAAAGGGGTGTGTTAGAGAGTCGTGGTGTGGCTAGGTGGAGAAGAAAAGTGGGTGTAGAGGGTTGTGGTGTTATTGTTGTAAAGAGTAGAGCTAATGTTGTGGGTTGGTTTTGCAGGCACGTTAATAGTTGACGATGCGGGACAGGATGCCCCCGCTGTTGGTGCGGATGTGACCACATGTGTCCGCAGCGCATTGGGCTATCATGCGCGAGGTGGGACTCGGCGGAGTCCAGTGATATAGAGCGATCGATAGAGATCATAGCTTGATAGTTGCCCTCATCGAGAGATGGGATCCAGCAACCAATGTGTTCCATCTCCCGACTGGGGAGATGACTATCACATTGGAGGATGTGTATCATATCCTTTGACTGCCGATCGAGGGAGAGGCAGTCTTCCAGGTAGATTCTGAGACAGCCATGGACAGCATCCTACAGGTTTTTGGAGATGCAGCCGCGCTACTTACCTATCACAGCGCGAGTATTGGGTATGGTGATATGTACCGTGCGCACCGACATGAGACACGGCTTACCGTGCTGATGATGATCGGGATCACTTGCTTCGCCCTCCCAGACTCAGAGGGAGGCCGCTTTCCACGTGCATTGATGGGGGTGCTGCTTGAGATGGTGGAGGAGCACACCTGTTACGCTTGGGCACCAGTATACCTGGTGCAGTTATACAGGGAGCTATGGGGCTATCGCCGGATGAGGCGATTTGGGATTTGCTCTACATTTTTACTTCACTGTTGGGCATAAGAGCACATCATATGCATTAGACCAGTAGGGTTACCTCAGCAGCCAGGGCCACAGGTCATATACAGATACGGCTTTCAGAGGTGGTTGGGAGTCGTGGGGCAGCCACGAGCAGTGCTTGCAGGGCGGGATGTCGCCTATTATAGACATTTGTTAGAGGGCCTGACAGCGGTAGATATCATATGGAGACCTTACAGAGGTCATCACCCGCACAGAGGAGGCCGAGTACAGTTACATTGGATCCAGTACACTTTCTGGATAGCAGGACGGAGGCCAGGAGAGTACGAGAGGACACCCCTAGAGAGGGTACACAGGCAGATGGGGCTGTGACAGGACGAGCCACCTCCCTTCCCTCAGTATAGGAGGGATGATGTAGAGGCCCCACTGCCTGCACCACAGCCCGTGGATCTAGATTGGGCTGCTGAGAGGCCAGCAGATGATGGTGTAGATGATGCTGGTTGTACGGGAGCATACATGGTTTGGTGGGCTGGTCAGAGAGCAGCTAGGATAGCACCGCTGGCACAGCCAGATTTGGCTGCAGTGATAGCAGAGCGAGATCAGATCACGGGCCAAGTGTAGTTATTACAGGGGTAGTTGGCTGCTGCACAGGCACAGATAGGTGTCCTACAGGGGCAGCTAGCCCAGGCACAGGCACAGGCACCACCACCAGCAGTGGCACAGCCACAGCCCCAGGCACAGGGGGTACTGGCAGTAGGAGTCCGGGGACCAGCCCTAGTACCTACGGTGGCACGGGACAGATATATGGAGGTGAGAGCGGAGGCCCGGTACTATCAAGATGTTCTTGATGGTACCGGAGCTGAGTATCAGCCATATGCAGCTTATAGAGCAGAGACTTCCCATAGTCAAAGATCGTAGGGAGGTGCAGCCACAGCCGGCGTGTCTGTTACAGGCAGGAGGCGAGAGGCACCACAGGGACCAGCAGGGAGAGGTGCTGAGGGCGGTGGGGAGAGCTGAGGGATCCCTGCATTGTTTTTGTATATGGACATGGGCACCGGTTTGCGAACCGGTTGTGTTTGATAGAGGTCTGCGTGCCTACATTGATTCATTCATTTATTATAGACCGGCCTGCGAGCCGAGTACAGGTTGTACAGTTGATACCGGCCTGCGAGCCGAGTATATTTTTGATATGCGGGACCAGCCTGCGAGCTGAGTCAAGGTTATTGACATTTATTGCAGCCTGCATGCCGGCTTTGTTGTTGTATTATGAGATCACAGAGGCCCCAATGCAGGGCACGTTGTATATTTGAAACCTTGTAGATATATATAGATATGATGCTGTGTTCAAAATGTTTTTAAGTATTTTGTCGATGGTTTGTGATATTTGATGTATGATAAGTTTAATTGACATGTTGATATATTGATGATGTTGATGTTTGTTGTTAATGGGATGCAGTCATGTTATATTATGAAATGTGGCATGTTTTGTTGCTGGTTTGGTGACATTGTTATATATGTATCTGATGAGTTGGATCCAAATGGTGTATAGATTGATAGTTTGTTGATATCCTTAGATGATGGCATGTTTGTTTTGGTAATGTAGATAGATGATATGGATGAAATCGTAATGAGAAGTGGATTGGATGGAAAAATAGGGATAATGGTGTTGTTATACAGGAAAAGAGGCGGGCGCGATAAAAAATTAGGTAGAAAATGAAGAAAAGAACTATGTTTCAAAAAGGAAGGTGTGTAACCGATATCGGTTAGGTAACCGACGCCGGTAGTTAGTAGACCGATATCGGTTATGTAACCGATACCGGTTATTTAGGTATGAGCTTCTCTAAAAATAGAAAAGCTAGGGTGGTAACTTAAGTTCTAATTTTGAGAGCCATGCAAGAAGTTGAATACGCGAACGCGACGCTTTTTGATGACTGGGACAAGTATTTGAATGAGAGATTTGAGTGATAAGGAGAAAAGAGACAGGGTATTGCATGAGAGATTTAGGTGATAAGAAAAGGGACAGGGAAAGTGAATGCGATCTGAGATTCAGACGGTAGAAAGGTAAATTTGAAAAGAGTGGTGATCATGACAGAATGAGGAGAAGCATCCAGTAGGTAGGGACGAGAGGGAAGACAAGTGCCACCGCAAGCTACTGCAACCCAAGAGGTAAACGTTTTGGTTGTGATTTGATTTCTGTATGTTTTGTGAATAAGAGGGAGATTAAGTGGGTAGATATGAGAAAGAAAACAAGATAGCAAGGGTTATAGATGAGGTGAGTGTTACGGGGTAGGTAATCAGGGGTTTCAGGTATGTTTGTATGGACAGAAAGGAATAAACGAGCAATTTATTGTCGTAGGTGGTTGTTTAGGCAAGGTGTATGTAATTAACAGTGACCGATAGCAGTTAGGGATAACCGGTATCGGTTACTCAACCGGTACCGGTTAGCTGTAAATGATACTGGTTGCTGTAGGAATTTCTAGAATTTGAGAAAAAAACCCGGGGTGATTTGAGGAATTGAATGGCTGTTTGTTATTTGGATGTATGCAGGCAGAGGCAGCGTTGAGGATGAATGATAGTGTACCAGCGCTGTTGTCACGAATCCGAGCGGATGTAACGCCAGCTGAATGGACATTGATAAATTGTTTGGAGTTAAGTGGAATCCACTATTATTCACGAATCGCATGTAACCATGCTATGTTACAGGCGTTGATTGAGAGATGGAATCCTGAGAAAAATACCTTCCATCTGCCAACAGGGGAGATGACAGTGACATTGGAAGATGTGTTTCATATTTTGAGACTCCCGATTACAGGAAAACCAGTATATCAGGCATTACCTAGCGCAGCGCGGGGAGCGATAACAGCAGTATTTGGTCCATACGCACGAGATTTGACACAACGAAGTTTGTCATTCACATATGGGATAATGTATGCAGCACACCCTGAGGAGACAAGGCTAGCAGTGATATTAATGATAGCGGTATGGTTTTATGCATTACCGAGGGCGGAAGGGGGAAGATTTCCAAAGGCATTGATGTGTGTTATTTGGGAGATGATAGAAAGGAACGTGACTTTTGCATGGGCACCTGCATATTTGGTGGAACTATACAGGGGTTTATGGGCTTGTAGGTGAAATCACAGGACGACACTGGATTGTTCATACTTATTACACTGTTGGGCCTATGAGCACATTATTTGTGTACGACCAAGAGGCCGACCCATCCAGTCAGGAGAGACCGGAGTACAGAGGTTGGGGTTCAGACGATGGGTCCAGACAGAACAAGAGGCAAGATCCTAGGCTGTGACGGGTGACATTGAGTATTACAGGCAGGTATGGGAGAGGGTGACGATTGCGGATATCTGTTGGAGGCCTTACGGGAACTATATGGTAACAGAGAACATAGCTGAGGAGTTGAGGGGTGTAGAGCGATTGAGGTGGATCGCGGGGCACAGGCCAGGTGAGTATGAGAGGATTCCTATAGATCACGTGCGGCGACAATTTGGATTTGTGCAGGATATACCCCTGGCTTATAGAACATATATGAGGATCGACGCTGAGGTAGCATTCTCACCTCCCTGGCCAACACCTCCAGAAGGGCCAGAGGAGATAGCAGCCGATCGCAGTGTAATGGATGCAGGAACGACAGAGGCCTATAGATTATGGTGGGTAGCAGAACTGCGAGGTGTACATGATCGTCCTGACATAGCTATGATTACAGCAGAGAGAGATCGTCTGCAGAGTTTAGTGCAGCAGCTCCAAACGCAGGTGAATGAGACAAGAGGATTGTTAGTGGTTGCAGAGTCACGAGCACAGGGATTAGAGGCTGGATTCCTCCATGCGAGGGAGCGTATTCATATGTTACAGGAGAGATTGGCAGATTAGTGGGCGGTACCAATAGTTGTGGTACCGTTGAGGACAGAGAGGCCTGGTGAGAGGCGTCGATGATCACAGTCATCACCTGGTGCGGGATGAGGCGTGAGGGTCTGAATAAATGTTAGCAAGGTATAAGAATAAATAAGGATGCCGACCTACGTGTCGATGATAGAGAAGATGTATTTGTTTAACATCTCAATAAAACTGAATATGTATGTTGATTCGAGTTATGATGATAATAAGAATGTTTTCGTTTTGACTGTTGGTGTTTTGAAAAGGATAAAAGAGGAATGTGATTAAATAGAAATACACAAAAATATTTATATTTACCCACACATGATAGGTTATGGTAGGGGATGGTCGAGCTAACCGTGGGAGACCCCATGTCTCCTAAGTGTTGCCTACATAGCCCATTGCACAAAGCAAGGAAGGGCCTCAGACCGATGTAGTTCTCCCTTAGGATCAGGGAGAGGCGAATTCAGGCAATTTAGGTATGGTAGGCGATTGTTGGTGGTAAACAGTATTGATAGTAATATTGGTAAGGTAAGGTTGATGGTGTTGGTAATGATTGGTGGTGTTGTAAAAGGTATAAGGGAAGCGAAATTACGCCTACCCAAGTGGTAGGGAATCACGCCCTGATTAAGAATCAACACACAATCCTAGATGCGAGGGAAAAGAGGAAAGATTGTTCCCGTAGGTGAAAGAGTAAAACAATACCACACAATGTCGAACGAGCTTTTGAAGCCCTAGGAGTACGTGCATAGACGAGAAGCAATAGGTGAAAAGTTTTATGATTATAACACATATCGAGCGTCACGTTACGTCCCTGAGTTGAAACAAAGGTGAGGTGCGGGGGGGATGATATAGCTGAGAGTACAAAGGACTTGTTACAAAGTGAGTGTTCTGACGAAAAAGAGAACCTACCTAAATAGACAAGTACATGACTCCAAAAGTTCTTTGACTGCTATTTCTTTACTGATATAGACTGTCATCGGGAAGTCTAAAAGGGATATTGATTGTACTATTTTGAGGTCTGCACAAAGTGATCCATGCGAGAAGATTCTGATAAAGGCTGACTGTACAGTGTGTCCTTAGAGGGAGCGTCTCTTTATGTCGCAGATCTGATTTTCGTGCATAGTTGTATGCGGGGAGTAATAGTTATATATAGTCAGCAATAATTCGGCATAGATGTCCTTCAAGGGAGAGCAAGCAGTCGATATATATTTAAGACGCTGGATGTCTTTTGGCGTGAAGCATTCTAGTTTGTAGGAAGTTTGATCAAGAAAATCCCTAAGAGGTGTTATTTTAAGACTTTAAAGTCATGGACCGACTACAAAAGGGTTTTTGCAGGATATGAAGGTGGAGGGAGATGTGAGCTTGATGTTATTTAGAGATGAGGGACACAAGTGTATGTAGGGTCATGAGCTAAGGGCCGAGCAGTAGTAGATAAGAAGTGATATAACACAAAAATCATCAGTCGAATGATGAAAGATGCAAGGCATTAAGGGGTTCGGCTAGGTTACTAGTAGAGCTAAACGATAAGTGCCTGATCCATAAGTGTGATGATTATATAAGGCCCGATCCAATAATTAGGAGGACATTTTTCCACGTTTGCTCTTTTCTCGTTTGGTGTACATGTGAGTTCTTTAGGACAAGATCACCAACCTTAAAGGTACGCTTCATGAAGCCGCTTATCATAAGCCCGCGTGATACGTTGGTGGAGATTTGCAAGGTGCTCGCGAGCTTGTTTATTAAGACGCCGTTCGTCAGAAGCTCCATTGGGCTAACCCGCTCTGGAGAAAATCATTCATGGTGGAGAATATCATGAAGCGAATCTGCGGGAGGGTTAGTGTATTTCGCGAGGCAAGACACCCTCGGGTACCAATATACCAAAGAAAAGTCTGTGGCATTAGTAGAGGTACGAATTGCTAGTACGATAAGCCCAACGGCCAAAGGGGATGTGATCGTGCTAATTCTCCGGACTCATGCGCCCATACGATGAGGGATTTTGGTTAGGATTTATTAGAAGATCAGCATGACCATGGCCTGCGGAAATATAATAAGGCGCTTTGAGAATAAGTTTGATACCAAAAGTTTGTCGCAAAGGTCTTGCAAACTTGTTTGTGAATATTTTCCATTATTGTTTTTCAGGCGATGAGGATACCAAACGAAAGATCATTGTGATGGTTATTGAACTCGACAATTTTTTCTTTTTTGATATGACATGAGTGGGGAAATATCCGCCCACCCATTTTGTTTGTTGTACTATTAGGTTTCGCGTGTATATCAACGGTGCGTTGTGAAGAAGGGTCGGGATGAATCTCACCAATAAGGTCTAACCCATCGTTGAGAAGGGCCAAAGATCTCAAGCGACCTGGAGCGGGGTGGGCTAGGAGTATGTGAGAAGGTTGCACATGTTGCTGACACTAACACAACGTTAACTATTCGTAAGCATTCGTTAGTTGAGGTAGGCCAATAATAACCAAGGCGAAGGTTCGTTTGGCCACGGAAAGGCCGCTTTAAAAATGTCAACCACACAATACCGGCAGATTGCGGAGGTATGAGTGGCCTCGCGGCAGTTAGCAGCGAAGGAGGATGTGCCATTCAATAGCCACCCGTTTATAGAGGAGTCCCCCAATGAAACATAAAACGAAACCACTTTTAAGAAAAGCAAGTTTTCGTACTAGTTGAAGGTCACCGGTGGGAGGAAAAGCGTTGTAAGATAATCGTGAAATTGGTGATACAAGGTATCTGGAACTAGTAGACACAGTATTTATATACAAACTACCGGAGCGTTGAATAGGAGTGGGGGAAGGAAAAAAATTTGCTGGCCACAACGGAATAATTCAGAGTCAGTTGTGCGGCGGGGAGGGAACTTTGCGAGGCTAGGCAGCCATAGTGTCGCAAAATTTGTTAGTGGAGCGGGGAGGGGAATGGTTTGACTAGAAATAGTGAGTAAATAAGGGCTTAGAGAAGTGAATCACACGTCGTGTTTGTACTTTTTTCTTCCAGTTCATCATGTTACTTGGTAGAAGATGACCATAAACTTGATTGCACTACCAATTGAGAGTCGCCAAAATATTGATAGATTTGCGTAAACTAAGCCCGGTACACGCAACGTTGGAGGAACCAGAAACAAGTGCGCGTAATGTCCGCTGTATTATTAGGCGAAAGGGAAATCGAGTCGGAATATGAAGGGGCATGGGCTCAGCGTGAGAGGAATGAGAAAACGCGGCTCCTCCACCACGGGTGGCATGTAGATCCACGAAGAAGAGGGTCATTGGAATACGACTCTCCTTGAGGGGGGAAAGACGTTAGCGAGATTTCGTCTGGGAATGAAAAATGGGGTAACCTTGTTCCCAGGTAAAGGGGCCTCCCACAAGTTGGTCTTTGCAAGAGTTTGTTCTTATGATTAGTGGACAAATCAGGTCGAGGTCAGCGAGGAGCATGAGCCATCTGGCGATTTTCGTTGGTTTAGATGAGGTTTGGTCATTACAGGTAATGGATGGGGTCCGTGATTGTTGGGAGACGAAGGTTTTGGTGATGTTAAAAGGTTTTAAGTGTCAGAGTTATGGTTACCAGGAATGTAGGGCTAGGCGATACTTTTCGACATGTGTATACCTAGTACGCCAAGGGTCCACCACAAGTACGACTGATATAAATGAAACGGCTTGTCTCGATTCTCGGGAGTCATAATGTGCACGCATGGCCCCGACAGCGTGGTAGTGGCAGATAAGGTAAAGGTTAGAAGACGGGCGGTCGTCCTGAGTTGGGCTAGCCGGGTGGCTGTAAGAGAGATGTAAGAGAGATCGTTTTGAGAGCTTAAAGGCTAGGTGGCACTTTTCCTCCATTGCAAATCAATGCTTTTTACCGTAAGGTGATTATGAAACAGCGTGAAATGATCGAGAGTTAGGAGATGATGAAACGCGGCTAGATTGGAGATGTTCCTTGTAAACTTACGCAAATTGTTTGAGCATGTGTTGGTGGGGGCATTTCTAGGATAGTTTGACTTTAGATGGGTCGACTCCGATGCCACGCAAAGGACGATATAAAGCCCAAGAAGTTTCCCCGGAAGGACACCAAAGCACTTTTCTTTGGTGAAGGCGGACAGCATAGCACTGTCCCGGCGCTCAAACTACTGGTTTTTATTACTTGAACACGAAGATGTTCCCTACGCGTTTAGACTGCCCCGAAGAGCGTCGACGTCCTCTTCAAGGCTCGTGTGCATAATGCCTGAAAAAAGTATTGGCATTCGCCCGCTGCTCGGTTTGCACCCGCATTCTTAAGGCAACTGGCATACACGGGTCCCAGACGGTTCCCCAAGGCGTTATGAAGGTAGTTTTTGTTGATTGGCGGTGGGGGCGGGCACACCCAAAATTGCGGTTATATACCGAGCCAGAACACCAGCCATGAGAGTAGCCGAGAGCATTCCATGGCCTGTCGTGAGATCTACAAGTTGGTCAATGCTAGGTAGGGGGAAGTCATCTTAGGGGAAAGCGAGGTTACATCCCAGAAATCCTTGCATATCCAAAGTCCCCCCGTCACTTTATGACAGGTACATGTTAGAAAATCCATTGAGGATATCAATAGGGCAGAATGAAGGAAACCGAAAGGAGTCGTTGCAGCTCTTCTTTGACGACCAAGAGGGCAGTGCGTGGATGCATTTTTCTCATTTTTTGTTTGACATGGTTTTGGAATCGGGTTTAGATTGATTTATTGACGGAATGGTATGATCAAATTCCTTGGCATGTCCGCGTGGAACCAAGTGAAAGCTTGGTTTGGCGGGTACGGAGAAAGGTAGTAAAGGTGGCTTGTTCTGATTTTTACGGGATTGGTCCATCTTCACATGTGAGGGGTAGCCTCCTCGTGTGGATGTTGAGTTTCTATAGTCGATCATTCCGACATGGTTTGAGTTTTCTATGTGTGAGTGCGTTGTAATATAGTTCAGCCGCGGGGGGGCCCAAGGTAAGTGAGGATGGAGTCTCATCCTGGCACTCAACACATTAATCGAAGGTGAATCCTCTTCGATCATGTCTGGATACAGAGGGGCAGAGAAGATTGTGGTCCTCTTATCGCTTATAAGTGAGAGGACCTATGAAATGCATTTATGAAAAAAAAAAAAAAAGTTAGAGGATATATTCAGGGTCCCATTGTCTGTGGGTGTGTGGCAAAGTTGGTGCTGATGTTTGGTAGTGTGCATCGTCGTTCTTCCAGAATACGGAGCTGGACACCAGTGTCTCCTGTGTAGGGGTGTTTTCCAGGAAAACCGAGACCACTGGGCGAGGGGGGTTCATTGTGTTGCGGGTGAGTCACGGGAATAGTGTATAGTCGGCCTTGTTCGTAAGACCAAAACGCAAAGCCTTTCCAAGCACAGCGAGTTAAGAATGTGAGGTCGAAACGATGAATTTGTCAGTTATTGAAAATCAAGATTGAGGTAACCACACTAAGAGTAGGTCATGTGGTAATGGAGGAGCTCAACATCCCCATCACTTTAGGTTTGTTACGGAAATGGGTGGTGGGGTTCGTAGATATTAACCTTACCTCCCCCACAGGGGGTGGTGGGGCGACTGTGTCGTAGGTGGGATGTCATGTAATTGTCCTACTCCTGCGGGGTAGGGAAAGACTAGTTATATAGGCGGTACGTCCCCCCCAGCGTAAGATGAAAAACATCTACAAGGGTTCAGGGTTGGGATCTAGCTCCGGGAAGGAAGTGGTTTTGCGACGGTGGTTTTCATCAGTTGAACGTAGGTGCGGTTGAGGTGGGGATGGTTGAGGTACATTTAAGAGATGGTTTTGGGGTGATTGTAATGGTTCTTGATTAGTATAAGCACATCGTTAGGTGCATATACCATATTGCAGGTTTTAAGGGGGGATGATCAGCTTTACGTGTAAAGGGACTCCCCTCGTACTCAAATTTTATATGCATCTATTTAATTGTTGAGGGAACGCATCCCATACCGTGGATCCAAGGGCGCCTAGCAAATGGTAGGAATTGGCATCGGGTGCCTTCAAGGACATAGAAGAGTTTCGGGTAAATTCCGTGGTCCTAGCCGAATGTTGAGGATCACGTGCCCTAAGGTAGAAGTATAGCGGCATTGAATTACCGCAACATGATGGGGATTTTGGGGCACACATGTAGCTTAGAGGTGATATGTTGATTTGTTGGAAGGCTTTTTGAAGAGATGAATGTTTAGGCTAAGCGCCCCGGCATCATAACACGACTACCCGAATGTTCCCCGGACCTAAGCGAGATGAAAAGGGCAAGGGTCAGGATCTTTTGTACCAAAGTCAACAATTTCATCTTCAGAGGCAGCCTTACGTGGCCGCAGCTTGTTGTTGTACAAGACAGACGTGGTTGGGGCAATGGGTTGTTTGTTAGAGAAGCAACGTGATTGGGGTGTTAGAATGAGGCAACAGGAAAGGGTTCATTATGTAAGACCTCGATCCCGTGAAGAATTTCAACGAAGCTTGTCGATAGATTCCAGAAGTCTGAATGAGATTCATACCAGTGTCATTTTTAACGGGTGATTGGTGAATGCTTTTTGATCATGGCTGATGGGAAACTCCAGTAGAGATGGGTAAGTGGTCCATGAATAACCCTTTGGGTGGTGGTGCAATCGGGATGCTTGGATGAGAACGAGAGGAAGCAATTGTGCTTTCTTTTGCTTCTCGGTTGTTGTGCTGCCCTCGATGTACGCGACACTAAATCAATAATCTCGTAGACCTGAGATGAGGAAGATGGTTGGGAAAATCATGGTTCCAAGAGGTGGGTTGTAATACTGATAAGATTCTTGGTGAGGCGGGGATAGATTGGTATAGTAATGGGAATTGTGGTCAAGCTAAAGGTCTCTCCCTTCAGAAGTTTGTCTTTCTTAGTTTTCTGTCTGGAGAGGTGACGACGAAGGATGGTTTTTTAAAAGTCTTTTCCATCCCTCCCCATCAATGCCCTAGTGTGCGGTGATAGGCGCACAGATTTTTTGTTTGTGTTAGACTCATCATAACCGATAGGTCGAGGTTTAGACGGGGTCATAAGGTCTAAGTGGGGTAGGGAAATGGTCGACATTTCCACCAAACATAGCAAGGATTTTTGGCGTAAGATCCTTTGGAGTGGGTCCAAAATCGGAGGAGGCTGAGGGGTATTGTTTTGTGCAAGTTTTGGTACTGTTTGGGGCGTGGTTGTTCTACGGGTGGTGGTTTCCCGAGGGGTGTTGACCGTGGTTTCCACTAAACGTGGTTTTCTTTAGAAGCGCCAGAAGCTTATGGATGATGAGGTCACAGATATGTGGTATCAGAAAACAACCACGGGAAATAGGAGTGAGCGAAAACAAATCTATCTTTTGATGATGGACATTTGTTTGGGTTGCTAGGGGGGGGTGATTGAACAAGGATAGGGGGGTGACAGGTTTTGCTCTAACCCTGGGAATGCTATACGGGTGCAGAAGGCGTAGGTTGCTTTAAAGAACATGCATGAGTTATGATATAGTTGATTCAAGTGTCGGTATGAGGCCCAATATGGAAGGTAGGTGTGACGATGGATGGTTTTGATTGTGAGAGAGGTACAGATTGAGTTTTCTCCTAGGTTGGGGTGGGGTGGCTTTTATTTTTGGATAAATCGAGTCGCTTAGGCGGGTGCGTTAACTGGGATTGGTGAGGTCCCAATTTAAGGGGAAGATTTGGTTAAGTTAATAGAAGTGGAGACAGAGAAGTGGACGGGCATTTGGTATAGGTGAGGGGGGTGAGGGTGAAACATGGGTATTTAAAAGCTTTTTTTTTTTTTTCTGTAAACCTTCGGGTGTTATATGGATAGGTGTGGGAGGCCTCAGGATTGGTGGCCATTTGCATTTGATTAGAATACGGCATCTCTCAAACGTTTCCATAGGACCTGTCTATCTTCTGTGGAATGACATTCCTCAACGTGTGAATATGAACTTTTTGTACGGAAGCAAGATGGAGGGTGTGATGCCGTCCACTGTGGGTTGTGATATAGGGGGTAGAATGAAGAGCACTGTATCAAATAGATTAAGGAGGTTGACTGGTTGTTGAGGCAAGATTTAGGTTATAAAGGACTAATAGGTATGAGGGGGCGTGTTTTAGGGGATCTTTCCATGTTTAAGAGAATGTGTTGATGTCAGCTCAGATGGTGCTCTTCTAAAAGGATGAGAAAAGAAGTGGCAAGCCTTCCCTTGTACAGCAATAATGGTATAAGAGACATTTGGTAAATAGATAAATTAGATAACATCCGCGCACATTCTTGTAGTATGTGGTTGTAAGCAGATCATTATGGATTAAGATAGCTGGGGAGGTTAACTTCTTTTCTGGTAAAAAGGAATGATTTTTGCTTTTTGGCTTTATGGTGGTGAAGGAGGTTCGGACTCCTGTGTTAGTGGAGAGGCTTTGATTTCAAATTTTCCTCGATAGAGGCTTTGGCTGGGAGTCCGAAGACCTACAGATCTCATGAACACTCTCCCTTGGCTAAGAATATCTTGATTTAGATTCCTGGTTAGAAGAATGATTCGGGAATGGTTTGGTTGAATATTGTCAAATTTGGGTAGCATGGGCGTTAGGATTATCGAAGGCTATATCCCCCCCATCAACCATTTCCTGCACTAATGTTTTGTCACATCTTGGCAGTTCTCATGACTATGTCCCGGGGTCACGCGGTGGAATTACACAGAAGTCATTTTCTTTTGTACCAAGGAAGGTAGGGCGCGAGTGGAAATCAACCCGGAATAAGGGTTTTAACAGGAGGTAAGGGGGGGATGCCCTGCTTTGAACAATTTTTCAATATCACACATATGTTTCTTTGTGGGGCTCCCAGGATGAGTGTAGTTGATGGGGTCTGCTTTTACTTATAGTTGTTTTTGGTCGGGTATTAGACGGTGGTTGGGATTTGACCATCCCGGCAGGCACGTCCCCTTTTGATTTCTAAGCGGTCGATGGGTGAGGATTGGTGTGTGTTAGGTTTGTTGGTGGACTTTGAAGTTCGGAATGGGGGTTTTTTGTTACGCAACCGCAATTTTCTCTCTTCCTCTAAGGCTCGAATCTCTAGTTTTTGGAGCCATAGTAAGCCTCATCGAAGGTTGTACGGAAAGTTGTGAATTTGGAGGGTCAGGGGAGATGTGGGCTTAGCACAGCCCCGCGTAAAAATTTCGATAAGTTCAACCCTGAGGCAATGCCATATGGTTCGGCTTTTGGTTTGATAAGGCCCACGCCATCGTCCAACGAAGTTCTGTGATAGATTCCGTCTTCGAATTGTGCGATGGCTAAAGGGTCAGGTGAGGAGTACTTTCTTGGCAATGTTAATGGAGAAATTATCCAAGAAAATGTGGCTAGTCTGGTTAAAAGAGAAAGATCTAGTGTTGGTTAAAGGCGACTATACCACCCACAGGCGGGTCCTTGAAAGGACATGGGAAAAGGTTATCGGAGTAACAAGGCTCCCTCATGATCAATCAACTAAAAGCATGTCTAAATGATTGCGATGTTTGTTGATGGTCCTCTTTACTGTGTAAAACGGGTAATTTGGTAACGTCCCATGGAGGATGATGGTGAATGGGCAGAGGGGACAAAGGGTTGAAATGGGCTCCCGAGGAAAGGAAAAACGTACCCCCCCCCCCCCCCGCTCGTATGTCAATGCTCTACGATGGTGGTCCGGACACAGAGCCTCCCAGTTTTACATTTTGTCCTCATGTGTTTCATTGATCATTAGTTGGATGAGATGAATGTTGTGGGTTGGTAAACGAAGAAAAGTTGGACCAGGACCACCGCTAGAACCACTAGGATGGTGTAGTGTTGATAAGGGGTTGAGGCTGTATTTTAGACAAACACCGAATAGGGATGTCCCATATAGGATGTTGAGTCAAACTGGATACGTGTAATGGGAATGAAAAGGTAGGCGGAGCTTGAGAAGGAAGCTCGGTGAAGGTGGCAGAGAGAAGTCTGAACGGAGCAGTCTGCAAGAGAGGATGGAGGTAGGGGCAATCGCGGTAATGATATGTGGGGTCGAGATTAGAACCAACGGAAAGCCAATTCTGAGTCGTATGAACCGGCTGAAGCCGTCGGATTGGGAAACGGGCTAGAGATGCAGGGCCAGGCGGTTGTATCAGTCGAGTGGAGCTAGATGAGCATCTATACTATAGGCATACCACCAAGGAGCTGACATCAGGCGTACGGTCGGGTTATAGACAGATAGTATTAACAATACAGTGCTAGAATTAGCAGCCAGAAACTTGGCAAAGTCCTTATCCCCCCAGGAATTTTCGAACCTCGCTGGTATCTCTGTAGGATTCCCCCACAGAATGTGAAAGGGGGTGATTCAAGGCAAAGAACAGAGCAATATGTGTTATATGGAACTCTCTTCAAGGGACATAGAAAGAGTTCGGGGAAGTACGTGGGTCCTACATCCGAATGTTGGAGGATAACGGTTGCTAAAGGTAGACAGGTAATAGCGCATTGAATGATCGCAACCTGATGGGATGGCCACAGGAGTAGAGGGGATATTGATTTGTTGGAAGGCTTCTGAAGAGATGATTGTTGGCAGCGACCCCCGCAATCAAACACGAACCGTTACCCGAATGTCCGGCATGAAGCTGAGATGAAAAGTGGCAGGGGTCAGGATCTTTGACCAAAGTCAACAATGTCATCGTCAGAGAAATGACTGCCGCAGCTTGTTGTTGTACAGAGACAGAAGTGGTTGGGGCAGTGGGTTGTTTGGTGAGAGAAGCAACGTGATTGGGTGTTAGAATGGAGGCAACAGGAAGGGTTTCATTAGGTAAGACCTCGATCCCTTGAAGAATTTCAACGAGAGCTTGTCGATGAGATTCAGAAGTCTGAATGAGATCATACAGTGTCATTTTTACGGGTGATTGGTGAAGCTGTTTGATCATGGCTCGATGGGCGGCTCCATTAGAGACGGGGTAAGCAGGTCCACGAATAACCACTTTGGGTGGTGGTGCAATCAGGGATGCTTGGACGAAGAAGGAGAGGATGCATGATGTGCCTTTCTTTTGCTTTCTCGTTGTTTTTCTGCGCTCGAGTAGCAAGACTAATCATATTAATCTTGTAGATCCTGAGATGAAGGAAGATGATTGGGATAAATCATGGTCTTCAAGAGGTGGGGTTGTAATAATGACAGATCTTGGTGAGGCGGGGACAGATGGTATAGGAGAGGGAATTGAAAACTAAAGGTCTCCCCCTTCGTAAGTTGTCTTTCTTAACCTTTTCTATCTGGGAGAGGTGACTGACGAAGGATGGTTTTTAAAGCTTTGCATCCCTCCACATCATGTCCCTAGTGTGCGGTGATAAGCGCAGATCTTAGACTCATCATAACCTATAGGTTGAGGTTTAGACGGGTCATAAGGTCTAAGTGGGGGTATAGGGAAATGGTCGCATTCTCTACTAACATAGCAAGGATTTTGGCGTAAGATCCTTTGAGTGGGTCAAAATCAGAAGAGGATGAGGGTATTGGTTGCGCGGGTTTTGGTAATGTTTGGGCATGGTTAGTTCATATGGGTGGTGGTTTAAGCCGAGGGGTGTTGATACGTGGTTTTTCACTAAACGTGGTTTCTTTAGGCGCAGAAGCTATATTGGATGATGAGGCCACAGATGATGTGGTATCAGAAAACAACCACGGGGAAATAGGAGTGACTGAAAACAAATCTTTTGATGATGGAATTTGTTTTAGGGTTGATAGGTGGAACAGGATACGCGGAGTGATAACGGTGTTGATATACCCTTTGATCCCTGTATGGGTGCAGAAGGTGTAGATTGTTTTGAAGAAAACGCAGGAGGTATGATATATTGGTGCAAGGTGGAAGGATGAGGTCCCAATATGGAAGGTAGGTATGACGATGATGGTTTTTATTGTGATAGAGGTACGGGTTGAGTTTATCTCCTAAGTGGTGGGGCGGCTTTATTCTTTGGACAAATCTAGTCACTTAGGCGGGTAGTGCGTTAGACTGGGTATGGGTAAGGTCCCAAGCGTAGGGGAATATTTGGCTAAGTTAATAGAAGTGGACGAGGGCATTTGGTAGAGGTGAGGGGGGTGAAGGTGAGAACATGGGCATTTTAAGCTTCTGTAAACACTTCGGGTATATGGTGGAGGTCCTCAGGATTGGTCATTTGCATTTGAGTAGAATATGGCGTACTCAAACGTTTCCATAGGGCCTGTCTATCTTCTGTGGAATGACAGTCCTCACGTGTGAATATGTAAAAATTTTTTACGGAAGAAAGGTGGGTTGTGATTCCAGGTCCACTGTGGGTGTGATACAGGGGGTAGACGAGGCACTGTATCAATAGATGTCAAGAGGTTGAACCGGTCGTTGAAAAGATTTAGGCGATGAAAGGAACTAATAGGTAAGAGGGCATGTTCGAGAGGATCCGTCATGGTTTTAAAGAATTTGGTGATGTCGGCTGCAAGAGATTGCCTCGTCTAAGGATGTCAAAAGGAGTGGCAAGTATCTCCCTCTTGTACAACAAGAATGGTAGAAGGAGGACATCTTGGGAAATAGATAGGTTAGATAACATCCGTTCGCAATCTTGTAAGGATGTGGTATAAGAAGACTCATCGATGGGAAGAGAAGTCTGGGCAGTTAACTCCCTTTTATGGGTAAAGGAATGATTTTGCTTTGGCTTCGATGGTGGTAAAGGAGGTTCGGACTCCTGTGTTAGTGAAGAGGCTTGATTCAAAATTTTCTCGATAGAGGCTTTTGGGCTGGGTAGTCAAAGACTGCATGGATATCATGAACACTCTCCTCGGCTAAGATATCCTGGTTTGTGATTACTGTTGGGAGAAGTGATTCGGGAATGGTTTGTTGATTATTTTCAAATTTCGGTTGGCAAGGGGCATTAGGATTATCGAGGGTTATATCCCCTGCGTCAACCATTTCCTGCACTATGTTTTTCAACATCTTGCAGTTCTCATGACTGTGTCCCTTCACGTGGTGGAAGTTACAGAAGTCATTTTCTTTGTACCAGGAAGGTATGGCGTGAGTGGAATCAAACCCGGAATGAGGTTTAACAGGAGGTAATGTAATGGCTCCTGCTTTGAGCAATTTTTTCAATATCACATGATATGTTTCTCCTAAGGGAGTGTAATTGATGGGCTCGGCTTTATACTTATAGGTGGTTTTTGTGCGGGGTATTAGACGGTGTTTGAGGATTTAACCATAACCACGTGGACAGCTCCTTTTGATTTCGGAAGAAGTGGACGCGTGAGGAGTGGTGGTATTTGGTTTATTGGTAGAATCTGGAGTTTGGAAATTGGGGGTTTTTGTTACGCAACCGCAATTTCTCTTCCTCTAAGGCTTGAATCTCTAGTTTTCGAGCCATAGTAAAGGCTTCATCGAATGTACGGAAAGTTTGAATTTGGAGGGTAGGGGAGATGTGCTTAGCGCAAGCCCGCGTAAACAGTTCGATAAGTTCAGTCTGAGGCAAGGCATATGTAAGTTGGTTGATAAGGCCGCGCCATCGTCTGACGAAATCTGCGATAGATTCGTCTTCGAATTGTCGAATGGCATAAAGGTCGGTGATGGATACTTTCTTAGCAATGTTAATGGAGAAGTGATCCAAGAAAGATTGGGCTAGTTGGTTAAAAGAGAAGATTGAGTGCTGGGTTACAGCACTGTACCACTCCAAGGCAGGGTCCTGATAAGGACATGGGAAAGGTGCGGAGTAACAAGGCATCATCATGGGCAATCAAATAAAAAGCATGTCTAAATGATCGCAAGTGTTGTTGAGGATCCTCTTTACTATTAAAACGAGGTAAATTTCGGCAACTCCCATTGAGGAGGATATGAATGCAAGGGGGACAGAAGGGTGAATGGGCTCCCGACAAACTTGCTCGTATGTCAAGGCGCTATGACTTCCTGAAACAAAAGCCTCCAGGTTTTACATTTTGTCCATCATTTGTTTAATTAGATCAATAGTTGGATGAGATGATGGTGTGGTTGTGGTAAACGAGAGGCAAATTGGGCCAAGGACCACTGCTAGATCACTAGTGGGGTTAAGTGTTGATAAGGTGTGGAGGATGAATATGTTGAGGCAACCGAATAGGGATGTCCCATATAGGATGTTGAGGTCACTGGATACGTGTATGGGAATGAAAAGGTAGGTGGAGCTTGAGAAGGAAAGCTCGTGTGGATAGGTGGCAGAGAGCAAGTCATGAACGGAGCAGTCTGCAAGAGAGATGAGGTAGGGGCAGTCGGCGGTAATGATATGTGGGGTCCGAGATTAACCAACGGAAAGCCAATCTGAGTCGTATGAACCTCTGAAGCCGTCGGATTGGGAGACGGGGCTAGAGATGCAGGAAGCAAGGCGGTGTTATCAGGCAGAGTGGGAGCTAAATGAGCAGCTATACTAATAGGCATACCAACAAGGAGCTGACCATCAGGCGTACGGTCAGGGGTATGAGACAAATAGTATTGTACAGCGCTAGAATTAGCATCCAGAAACTTGGCAAAGTCCTTATCTCCCACAGGAATTTTAGGAACCTCGCTGGTATCCGTAGGATTCCCCACAGAATGTGAAGGGGGTGATTCAGGCAAAGAAACAGAGCAAGCATGTGAAACCATGGCGGCGGCTTGCTTTCGAGTGATAACAACCATGGACAGGAGTTCACAGTAGGGTTTCAATCTGTCAGGAATAGAAACAAACTCAGACTGGTAAAATTGGTAGGTTGTTGGTTTGTCAGGAATTGGGAAAGACAGTAACCGATATCGGTCTAGTAACCGATGTCGGTTATACTATAGCTGACGTCAGGTCAGGTAACCGATGTCGGTGTAAGAAGTCTGGGCTAACAAGATATAAAAGGCTGCTAATTTGATTTTTAACAACGTTTAGTATACTTGTCCAATTATTGATCACAGAAGACAGAGTATGAGAAAGAAAACAGAACTAAAAACAAGCAAGATGCACACGCAAATCCAGAGACTAACCCTAGGGTTAATTTTAATTATCGTGGGCTTATGCCTTTAGATGTAGAATGATGTCAGATCCTAAACAAAAGACTTAGGGGAAATGTCAAGTTGTTTTGGCTTATAAGGTTACCTCAATCGGGCGGAGGAATACCGCGGAAAAGGGGGGATGTTTGAGCTGTTGTGTTAATTGTGAAGTGATTCGGTATGTGTTGTGTAGTGAAAGTAAGATTAATTTCCTGTCAATACCGTGGATATCACCCCCACGTGTACGACCTGTTACTTAATTTATGTTCGCTAGAATTGAAAACAACAAGCAGTAATGCAATGCACGTGTTTTAAACCCAAATCGAAAATGATATTCGATGAAGCAAAAGAGATGACTTTCACTAATGCGAGATGTAAAAGCAAAGCAAGTTCTTTTATCAAAATAATATAAAACCTTGTGAATATCTTTTAGAAGAAGAAAACAGCAAGTATACTCCCTATATGAAAGCAAGCAAGAAAGAAAGAAACCCAAAATGGGTCCCACCGGGCGTGCCAAAATGTTTCACTCGGAATGAATGTTTCTATTTTCATTCCTTTTAGAAACAGATAAGGTTAGGGCTAGGAGGAATACCTGTTGAATGTCGAGATGGTGTGCGCGTACCGTAGAGAAAGATCAGGTTGACTGCGAAGAACTCCTTTTTGTCTTGGAAGGACTACCTGCAAATAAGAACACAAGACCACACGATTTTGATTAGACAATAAATGAGGGAACTGCCTTGGGCCCAGGAAATATAAAACTTCCTTTCGAAGGTGGTCAGTTCCCTTGCTAATATGAATTAACACAAAAGACTGTAAAATATCAATTAAATTGCTTTGTTGAACTGGGTAGGGGAAAGGCTGATTTCTGGTTTTGAGTCACAATAACCGATGACGGTTACTGATAACCGATGGCGGTTACTGATAACCGATATCGGTATGGTCTAGGATCTGTAGGTTGGTTGTTTTGTGGGGTGGTGGTGTTATTTGGTAGTTGTGTTATTTGTAAGGCTGTATATAGGTGATATTAGGAAATAGATGGTGATGAGAGGTAGATGAATGATAGTTAGATGCAATAGCACGTTGGGTAGTGGATCTAGGAATGGATTTGTGAGGACTTATGATTCAAAAAGTCTAAGAAATGTTATTAAAGAGGACATGCAAGATGTAACTTACTGGTTATTGACGAAGATGTAGGTCCAAGAACTCTGATGACAAAGGTTAGAACTCTAGGTAGGATGGCTCTGACACACAGAAGATGAGAAATCTCCCTCCCAATGATCAGTTGAGTATCACAGAACTCTGGCTATTCCGTTGCAGTCCTGGGCTTGATCTCCTTTTGCTGCAACTCTCCTTGTCTCTTCACTCGTCTCTGCTCGGCCAAGTGAAGATCCGAATGCTCTTGATCGCTCCCAATGATCTCTCTTGATTCAAAAATCCTTCGACTCTGATCCAAAAATGAAATTTCTGATCCTTTGTTTTTGGTTTGGGGAGCCCATTTATAGGGAACCGATGGCGGTTACGTAACCGACGGCGGTCGAGTAGGAACCGGCATCGGTAAGGAAAAAGTAGGCTATTTTTAGTAAAATAGCCCACCTTCCCTGCTTTTCTCCCGAGAGATTAGTTGCGGGCTTGGTCAAGTGACTAGAAGGTCGAGTTTTGGGTGCGAGAAAGGGGTCCTTAGTCATGGGTGTAGGTGTAGACCAAGTTTTAGGTCTTAATTAGGTTAGTTTAGGATTAGGGCTAGGTCATGATGAGGTGGAAAAATGAGGTGGTAGGTGAGGTGATGGGGATTTATCAATTACAAGGTAATTAATAAATAATTGTGTAAGGTTTAGGTAATGAGGTTAGGTTGCGAAATGGGATGCGGGTCACAAGGGGTCGTAAGACACGAATTTGGTGTCTACAACCTGTAAGGCATGATTGGGTGTATGATGAAGGTTGGAATGTTGTTGGTATTTTACACAATGTTTTACATAATTGCAACAATCATGGTTAAGGGTTGGCATAGTAATATGCCTACAGTGAAGAATACATTTCTTAGCAATAGCAAGGCCACTAAAGTGACCTCCACATATGCCATCATGAACCTCCTTAATGGTATAAGGAATTTCAGGAACTTGTGAGGCATCGTAAGAGAATACCATCAAAGCTGTGCTTATAGAGGAGTCCCCCCAGTTTGATAACGTAACGAGAGACCTTTTAAGGAAGGCGCGTTGTCCGTTACGGGTGAGATCAGGAGGTAAGATGGAGAGAGAAAGGTAGTTAGGAGTATTGTTTATACCAAAGGTCACTCGGGTCAGGGGTATTGGTTCCGATTGAGTAAACATCGTGAGGTAAATAAGAAGGTGAATGGAGGCATTGTATGGTGACAAAGATTTTGGAATCGGCAGGGGAAGAAGGTATTTGGGAAGCTAAGCATGCCATGGTATCTGTAAATTTGTTAGTTGAACGTGGGATAGTTTGAAGGGTGTAACGGTCAGAGGTGGTCAAAAGTATGTTTACATGATCTTTATACTGTTGAAGTATCTCGTTATGACATTGATACATACCATTGACTTAGTTTACGACCAATTGAGAATCACCAAATATGTTGATTGATTTTGTGACATCTAGGGACATATGCGGCTTGGAGACCTAGTACGAGTCGCTTTGTATTCGACATATTGTTTGTGCATTCAAAGTCAAGTTTGAAAGATAAAGGAATGGGTTCATCCATCAAGAGGAATGAGAATAACACCAACCCCACCCCCATGTAGGTGACACTTGGCCTACCATCAAAGAAAAGTGTCATTTGGTAAGGGGGTTCCTCTAGGGAAAGAGTAGCAATTGACTCATTGGGAAAGTCAATATTAGAGGGTTAATCCCCAGAAATAGGTGTATCGGCTAGTTGGTCGGCAATAGCTTGATCCTTGATGGAATTTTGCTGAATTAATTCAAGGTCAAGGTCAGCTAAAAGCATAAGCCATTGTGCGTCACACTGATTTTGATAAGGTTTGGCATACATGAAGTGTAAGGGGTCAGTGTTGGTCACGAAATAGGTTTTGTGGTTGAGTAGGTAATGGCCGAGTTTTGTGGCAATGAAAACTAAGGCTAAGAAAAGTTTTTTTAGGATGGTTGTATTGGGTTTCATAGTCCAAAAGAGTACGGCTTATGTAATAAACCACCTGCTCCCTATGTTGTTCATCGTGATGAGTGAGCATGGCTCCTCAAGGAATGATCGGGTAGCTGGATATGTATAGGTAAAAAGGTTGATCATCTTTAGGTGGACTGAGTATAGGTGGTTGGAGAAGGTACTTTTTTAGGGCCTCAAAATTTTTGTGACAGTCATCATCCCATTTTAAGGAGACATCTTTCCTAAGCATATGATGAAATGGTTGACACCGATCAGATAATTGTAAAATGAAATTGGTGAATGGATTAATGCAATTTACCTTGTATGCTATGGATTTTCAGGAAAGAGGTTAGTAGGTAGAGGCATTTTGAGGATGGCCTTGACTTTAGCAGGGTCAAATTCTATACCACATAAGGGAAACAATAAATCCCATAGAGCTTTCCTAAGAGAACCACAAAGACACACTTCTTAGGCTGAAAGGAAAGACACAATATTTAATGAGGTGGTCAAAGATGGTTTTGAGGACATGTAAGGTGCTTCATGAGCGACGTTTATATTTGGCCAAGGATATCATCCATGTAATCTTCCAATATAGTGATGCATGATATCATGGAAGATAGTAATTCATAGCCCATTGATATGTGGCACCAGTGTTTTTAAGGCCAAAAGGCATGACTCGATAGTAAAAGGTTCCCCAAGGGGTGATGAATGCGGTCTTGTGTTGATCTTTTAGGGCAAGCGAAAATTGGTTATAACTCTGAGAATCCATCCATGAGTGATAGCATCTCATGACCAGCGGTGAGGTCAACCAGTTGATCAATACCTAGGGCAAGGGAAAGTCATCTTTTGGGTAGGCTAGGTTGAGGTCACAGAAGTTTGTGCAAATTCAGAGTCCCCCTCTTGCTTTAGTAATAAGGACAATGTTAGAAATCCAACAAGGATAATCAATGGGTAAGATGAAGGACACAGAAAGAAGGCGTTGAAGTTCT
Source organism: Taxus chinensis (assembly GCA_019776745.2). Lineage (NCBI taxonomy): Eukaryota > Viridiplantae > Streptophyta > Pinopsida > Cupressales > Taxaceae > Taxus > Taxus chinensis. The sequence continues at coordinate 83,535,011 of CM034150.1, read as the reverse complement.
TCTTTGATGAGAAGAGCAATGCGACGGTGCATTTTCCTCAGCTTTTGTTTGATAGGGTTTGGCATCTAGAATGGTTACGATATTGTGGACCACTATGGTGGGGTCAATACCTGGGCATGTCTGCGTAAGACCAAGCAAAAGCATGGTTATGATCTTCATGAGAAAAGAAGTGATGGCTTCTTGTTCAACAACATCTAAATATTGTCTGATCTTTAGGATGTGCGGGTCGTCTTAAGTATGAATGTTGATCTTCAATAGTCGATTCATTCAACATGGTTTGCGTCTCAGAGGGTAACGACCGATGAATATATGAGCTTCTGCACCAAGGTAGGTGAGTATGAATTCATCATCCTAACATTGAATGATGGTAATTGTAGGTGTGTCGTTATAGATCATTTCAGGATACAGGAAGGGAAGAGTGGAATGGACCTCGCCCTCACGTTGATAAGTCAAAGGCCCCAAGGAAATGATGTTTATGAAAAAAAAATTTAGGAGGGATATATTCAGGATCCATTGACTCCATCGGTGAGGGTGGTGATGAATGTGGAGCTTGTGAAGGTGGTGATGAAAATAAAGGTGGAGAAGGGCTATGGTCCTTAATGAGTTCAATGTGGGCCTGTTTGGTAGGAGAGGTTCGGGGAAGCCAATACCACTACGGTCGTTATGTTTACTGGGTGGTACATGGAATAATAGTATGACAATCCTTTCTCGTAAAATCCAAAACTAAAACCCTTCCACGCATAGCAGTGTAGGAAGGTGTGGGCGAAATGGCAATTGGTAAGTGATTAGAAGTTAGTGGAAAATGGGTAGGTTTGTGATGGTGGTTAAGGTGTGTAAGTGGTAGTATCAAGTCCCCCATAGGTGAGACTTGGTACGAAGATGAGGTAGGACCATAAAGGAGGTGTTCTCCTTATACGGTGATCATAGCGAGGGTGTTGGTTAAGGCTTCCATACTCTTGCCAAGGAGTAAGGAATGTGTTGACACTATATAGGTGGTACTCCCCCAGAGTGAGGCGTTGAAAAACATATTCCAAGGGATCAGTGGTTGGTAAGTAGGTAGATGGAATGGATGATGTGTCGGGGGTCGATGCATAGATAGAGTTGATGGATTTGGTAGCTAATGGTTGGCCAGGGAGGTTATAGCAGTGGTAGGAATGGGGGAGGTATGTGCAGTGAAAGCATTGGTTGTACTAGTAGGTGGAGGTGTAGGTGAAGTGGTAGTTGTTGCAGAGGTAGATAATCTTGATGGGTATGAGCACATCGATTGGGTCGGTAAAGCATGTTTCATGTTTTGAAAGGTGATGGGTCAGCTGGAATGGTATAAGTGTGTCCTTTGTGTTCAAACTTTACAAAAAAATGAAAAGTGGAAGGAACGCAACCCATGACATGGATCCAGGGTCTACCAAACAACAAGTTATATTGGAATTCCCCCTCCAATACGTAAAATAATTTTGGAATAGTACAGGGGCCCACGTAAACATGAAGGATGACAGTGCCTAGTGTGGAGGTGATAGCGTCGTTGAATGAACGCAACATGACCGGATGTTTATGCATGCAATTGTCAGGTATGCACATTTGAGCAAATGTATGGGATGAAATGATGTTAATGCTAGCACCTCCATCAATCATCACATGACATACCCGTATGTCATCAATGTGGATAGAGATGAAGAGGGTTGGGTCTAGGTCATCCTTTTGGTATGGCATGATCTCCTCCTCTGAGAAGCTAAGGGTGGCCACTTAGTGAACAAGGTGGGGCAAAGAGGAAGGTGGTAATTGGGTGAGAGAGGTCCCTACATGATGGGGTGTGATAATTAGAGGCTATCTCAATGTAGGGTCATTGGGTAAAACCTCAATAGATTTAAGAACTCCAGTGAGAGCTTGACGATGGGATTCTGAGGCTTGGATGAGGTCATATAAGGACATTTTGAGGGGAGCTTGGTGTAATTGTTTGAGCATGGTGCGATGTGTGATGCCATTAGAGATGGGGTACGTGGAGCCACAGATAGTTATTTTAGGTATGGGTACTCCAGATGGTATGTTGGGTATATGATTGGTTGGTAGGTCAGTTGCCTTTTCTTTTCCCTTCTGGTTAGCATGTGTAGTGATGTTTATCATGTTGATTTGAGGGGAGTTGGCAAATGGAGAAGGTGTAGGATGATTGGTGTAATGACATGAAGGGTAAAAACCTATTGGAGGAGAAAATCCTTGTGAGGTAAGCTGGGTGCATAGACATTGGGGTGGTGGTGTGGCAAGCTCTCTCATGTGAACCGTGTTAATTTCAAACCTTGAGGGTGACTCTAGGAGTGGTGAGGATGGAGGTTGTGGTTGTTGAGTGGGCAGTGTGAGAATGGGTGTCAGTGAAACAAGATCCTTTTCAAGAAGGTCATCGTCATCAAAGTTGGTTTTTGGTGGACACAATTAGATAAGGACAGTTTTCAAGGCCTTGTAGTTCTCCACATTGTGCCCTAGCACATGATGGTATGCACAAATTTTAGTATCAACAAACCCTTTTTGCTTGGGTTTGACAGAGTCATAAGGTCAGAGTGGCTGTGTAATGTCCATAATAGAAGTCTCGAGGAGGTTGGTTAAAATTTTGGCACTAGGACCCTGCTAGTGGATCACAATGGGAAGTGAACGTGGATTTAGGTGTAGGTGTGGTTGATTATCGAGGAACTATTTTTGGAAGAGTAGGAATGTGTCGAGTTATGGTTTTAGGTGTCTGGTGTTGTTTTAGGTATCGGTTGTGTTTGTTTGGGTACAGGTACAATAGATGGACGAGGTAGGAGGGTGTGTGGTTTTTTTTGACTACCTTATTATGGGGTAGTAGGGTTTTGTTTTTTGGATTGTGACCTTCTTGGATAAAGGTGATGTGGGTGTACAAGGTCTAGAAGTAAAATTAGATGGAGGAAGAGGGTGATTTACCCACGGGGATAATGGGGGTGTTGTGAAGGTAGATGATGTGGGTCGTGCTTGGGGTGTGAGGGACAATGACTGAAGTGTAGTGGGTAGTGAAGCAATAACTGAGGGTATTGGAGGTATTGGTAGTAAAAGAGACTACAGGTGCGGGTGTAAGTCATGTTGTGTGCTTGGGTAGGTTAGAGGTTTGTGAGGAAGGAATGGTTTGTTGTGTTATTGGTTTATGGGATGGGTGAAGGTCGCTTGACCATGTTGGGCAGTTGAGGTCTTAAAACAGATGGGACAAGTACAGGTGTGATTGATGTGATCAGGGTGTGAGGTCGATGAGTTTGTTTCTTTGATTTGGATGTCAAGGTAGGTGTGGTATTGACATTGGAAGATGTAGCTAAATCCAGTTTAATAGGTGGGTGAGATGGCTAGTAGTCGGGGTGACCCCTAAAGCGGTAATCAGTTTAGTTTAGGCAAATGTTGTAGGTGTGGGTTTGGGTTTGGATGTAGGTTGGGTTATGGGTAAGAGTGTGGTTTGAGTGCTAATAGGTATTATGGAAGGGGTTGCAACAGAGGTGGTTGTGTTTGGTTTAATTGGTCGAAATGTGTTTGGGTAGATAGTGGAGGTATCAGCAAGGGATCTCTGCATCTGTGTTGAGATGGGGAGTAAGAGGCACCCCATAGTAAATCCCTATCTACATAATCTAAATGATTAGCCAAATGTGAGAATGACATGTCTGTAGGTGGAGTTGGTGAGGACCTAATGGAAATTCCCATAAAATGTGTCTTAGAGATGGGGAATTGGCTAGCTTCAGCTTTCTGTGGGTAAGAGAGATCGAAAGTAGGTCGGTGGGGTTATGGGTAGCTGATGGAGAATGCTCGCCAAGAGGCAAGGGTATCTCAACTGGATTTATGATAGGTGGAGGAGATGATGGGATCTCCTCTATAAGTGGAGTAACGATAGGGGTGCTCCTCTGTGGGTGGAGGAGATAATGGGTGCTCCTCTTTGGGTGGAGGAGATGATGGGAGCTCCTCTATGGGTGGAGGAGGTACTATGGGTAAAGGTTCTCTAAGTGGTGAAGTTAGGGGTGAGATGGGCTCAATATTAGCAGAAGATCCCTCTATTGTTGATGAAGGAGATGAAAGGTGTTCCTCAGTTGGTGAAGGAATAGGGGAGGTTTTTTCTAACGTGGAAGGAGGATTTCGGGCTAGGATCTCCTCTATGGAAGGAATATGGGGTAATTGGGAGGTGACAGGTACCTCATTAAAGATAGTGTGAACCTCATGGGTATGGGTATCATGAGTTGATGTCTCACCGGTTTGATTGGATGAAGGGGCATGGTTGGGAAATGGTTTTTTGAAGATTTGTAGATTTTGGTTGGGGGTGGCGTTGGGATTATCCATAGTTAACTCACCTTTCTCGAGCATTTCTTGGACAATATTTTTAAAATTGATGCAGTTGCCATCACTATGACCCTTTACTCTATGATAGTTACAGAAATCATGTTCTTTATACCATGTGGGCATGGGGCGAGAAGGGTCAAAACCAGTGTGTGGTTTTATAGGTGGAAGGGTGATGGCTCTGGCTTTGATAAGCTTTTCTTAAGATAGAAGAGTAACGTTCCCCAATTGGGGTATATTTTTACTTTCTCTCATCTGAATTGAAAAGTCTAGACAGGTGAGAGATTAGATGAGGGTGTAGCCTGATTTGACGGATGAGCTAGGTCAGGCCTTGAGTACCACTACGTTAGCGGTGCCCTTAGCTTTTGAATAATTGGTTTGTGGTTTAGAAGAGGAAGAGGTATCATTCGACTTGAATGCCGAATTATTATTACATAACTGGATTTTATTCTCTTCAATGGCCCGAATCTCGAACTTTCATGGCATAGTGAATGCCTCATCGAATGTTTCAGAAGGTTTGAGACCTGTAAGGTCAGGGAGATATGTCTAGCGCAAGCCCGTGTGATGAGTTCGATGGGTTCTATTTGTGGTAGTTGGAAGGTAAGTTGATTGATCAGGCTGCACCAGTGAGTGACAAAATCTATGATAGATTCGTTCTCGTACTGACATGTTGAATATCGATCGGTGATGGTAACCTTCTTGACAATATTGATAGAGAAATGATCCAAGAAGGCTTGGGCTACCTGATTGAATGAGAATATAGAGTTTTTAGGTATCCAACCATTACCAATCTAATGTAATTCTAGTGAGGGGCATGGGAAAGGTTCTCAAAAGCAAGGCATCATCGTGAGGCGATCAGATAACACCTGTGTTTGAACGATCACAAATGTTGATGTGGGTCTTCTTTACTAGTTGAAATGATTGAATTTAGACATTTACCAATGCATAGGGTATGAAACGAATAGGAAAGGAGGGGTGAATAGGCTCGTTGTAAATCTCGTCATAGGTGAGAGTGTTGTGGGAGCTGGAAATCGATCCCTCCAATGTTTGCATCTTGTCCAACATCGATTTTACTTTAGGTCATTGGTGGGTTGTGATGATTGGATGTCTCTCAGTAGTGTGAGAAGGTTGGTTTTGGGTATATAATGGGGGTGGCGCTTTAGTGTATAGGGCTTCCATGTAGGGGTGGTGAAGAAGAGGGTAGTAAAATAGGGGGTACATACCTGGAATGAATAATGGATGAAACTGGTGGCTGTTGGTAGTATGTATATGGGGGTGGAAGGGTCGTGGTAACCCTAATTGCAATACGGGCTAATGATAGTGGAATAGAAAGAACCACGTTCTGAAATGGGGAAATGTTCACTGACACTCGAAGGTGGTAATGTAGCTACAAGTATGTGAGAGACATTAGGGATGAATGAGGTTTTGTTTAGGGTAGTTATCGAGGGTATGGTGGATGTAACAGGTGCCATAAAAGTATTATACGTGGCAATCCTAGAAGGTGTAGGACGTAACTACGAAATGAATAGGGGTAAGGTGGATGCAGGTGGCACGGAGCAAGATGGGACTAATGTGGGAGTGGGTATAAGACTCGGGGGGATAGATACATGCATGTCATATATCAGACTTACCTCAGGCATCTCGAGTGGATGAGTGGGAAAGGTAAAACTACAAGGTGGCAGGGTTCTAGTTCAAGGAGCCATACAAACTCCTAATCTCCGGTCGTGACAGTAATAAGATGGATGGGATCCATGGCTAGCGATAAAATAGAAGGAGGTGAAGGGCTAGGTGTGATTGGTTGACAATTGGCATGAAATACAAGTGCGTTTTCTTGTCTTCAGGTTAGCACCATGTGAACTAGTACTGATCGGGTAGGGTTGCTTCTCTTTAAATTACACACAGAACAAGCAGGAACAGGTGAATATGGTGACCAAAAGTGGGTTAAGTAACAAATGGTGGCTGGAATGTGAAATAGGATAACTGATGCTCAGTTAGGGAAAACTTACACCAGTAAGGGTTAACTGCTATCGGTTATTATAGAAAATGACAGTGAATAAACTACGAGGCAGAAGGTAAAATCTGACAAGTATGCCAAATTTAAAGATGTTTAAAACATCAATGGGAATAATGACAATGACCAGGGACTGTGAAAAGTGGAATAAAGTGGATTAAAATGTCCTTTTGAGTAGGTTAGCAAAAGGACGTGGGACCGACGTCGATTGGGTATAGCTGATAGTGGTCTGAGGGTAACCGACGACAGTTACTGTGAAGTTGAAATAGTGATGAAAGAAATTTGGTTCTGAATTAAAATCTAATGTAGAATCAGACCCAAAATTCTAAGAATGGTGATTATATGGCCCAGGCACACTCAGGTGAAGCTGAAATACACTAGTTGTGATAGGGAGCGTGCAAAGATGAACAACAAAGTGACGAACGTGATCTCTCACCTCAAAATGCAAGCCAAGTAAAAATACTAAGAAAATACGATCCTAGGAGCGTTTTTTCTATTATGTGTGTTTAGCTTATTCTATTTAGGGATTGAGACATGAATTGTGAAATAGAGTTTTTGGTGAGGATGGCTTCCTACAAAGAAAGAGATCTAAAAGGTGAGGTTTCAGGTATGTTATGGTGGGGGTGGTATTTGCTCTAAAGTATGTATGACTCAACATAGCAGTAAGATGGGTGCCCACTGTGCCATGATCATGTGATCACCTACAACTTCTTCCAGGTAGGATGTTGTTTAAGAACGTATGTATTTTGAATTTTTGTGAGTTTTTGTAAGACTCAGAGAAAGATAAAAGGATAGAAGTTATTATTTTATGATTCGTTTGTCAACCATCAACTGGGCATGACTTGCCAGCATATAGGTTGCCCTCAATTAATGTGAGCTAATGCAATAAATTAGCTTGTAATGTACTTATTTTAAAACCCAAATCAAAAATGTGAAATTGGATGAAACAACAAGATGAAGAGGAAGAGAGATGCTCTTTCACTACAATGCAGAAAAAAAACATGAAGAAATGGTTCTTTTCAATTACACCAAAAGAGAAAGTTTCCTTAAGAGAAAATAGAAAGAGGAGGTGGATTACCAAAGAATAAAATTAGTCTGTGCACTTTTCAGAAGGAAACAAAACAAACACATTTTTTTTCCTATGAATGAATGAAATGCAAAGAACCCTGGATGGGTCCCACCGGGTGTGCCAATAATGTTTCCCCTGATTCTTAGATTGTTTCTTTGAAGTGCATTGACGAAACAGATAGGGTCATGGGTGTAGGAGGAATACCTGTTTAAATTTTGGTTGATGGGATATTGCGTGCACGTATGACCTCTGAATCCATAGCTGATCGTGAGAGCTTCTTTTTGGCTAGGAGGAACTACCTGTAATGAAAACAAGACCACCAAAAGTAATTAAACAATATGGGCAATGAATTACCTTAGCGTATGTTACATCTGAGAAGTGTGATACTTCTTAGATGGCTGTTAGCCCACTGTTTTGAACAATTTAATGTTGTAAACACATTAAAACCTATTGTATTTTGAAATTATTTAGGTATCTCACTTAAAAACACAAGAAGAAATATATCTAATCTAACTGGCTAAGATAGAATAGAATCCAAAGGTTAAATGTTTTGTTCTGAGTTCTCCAAGTTTGATATAGCTCTTAGGTAGATCACAGGTGGAGTCAGGATAAGATGAGATTAGGTGAATAGGTCTTTGCTCTAGGCTGTGTGGTAAAATACAGAGACCGATTTTGATCAGGGGTGACCGATGATGATTAGTTGTAACTGGTGCCGATTACTATGAGATCTAGGAAATGTCACAGAACAAGATATGGTCTCCGTTATGATTACACAAAGGACTTTTTTTACTCAGGGTGAGATATTGGGTTACTGGAGTGGGATTTTGCTGAGGTTTTAATGGGTATATGGAGATGAAAACGTCGGAGGAAGGTTCAATAGCGGGCAAGATAAACAATGTATGATAGAATGATAAAGAAATGAGATAAACCAAGAAAGTATGATGTTATACTTACTTGGATTTTATTCTTGAATTCCTATGCATGTGAGGGATGGGGGTGTTGATGAGGGATTTTAAAGGCTACAAGTGATCACCAGTTGAAAGAAATCTTCTGCATGGGCTTTATGTACACTCTTCTTTTCTTGGATGGATCAAATCATGGCTGGGATGACTGTGCAGGAGAAGATGCTCAATCTCCTTGCCTTACATGTGGGTTTTTGCTAGAATTTGTTCTCTAAAGATGCATTTATCTCTCTTAGATGTGTTCTTTCTCGTCACCCTTCTCTCAGTGTTTGAAAACTTGCTTCCAACTTCCAACCTTGAGAATAAGATAGTTTTGGGGTTAAAAGGGGTAACCGATGGTGGTTCTGACTTAATCAGTGACGGTTAGGGGTAACTGACGTCGGTCAAGGTGAGATTCCCTAGGTTTACTAAACTAAGGATATCCTCCTGATTTCCTTGGATCTTGTGTTGTTATCCTATGGATTAGACTAGGAGCTTCCTATGAGCATGTGGGAATGTGGTTAGAGGGAATGTAGGCATTGATTTTTAGGGTTTGGGTAAGTATTAGTTAGTTATGGTAACTTGCTAAGAATAGGTCTTAGGTTGAGTTGGCTTGGTGAGGTGTCTAAGTGAACTATATGTGTGGATATTATTTAAATAAGATATTTAAATAATAAATATAGTGAGGATAATGAATTAATTTAATTAAATTAATATTAGTGGGTGGAAGAGGGTCATGGTTAGGTAAATGTAAAAAAGGGTGCTTATTCGTCGAGGGACCAAAGAGGAGTGTGACCTAATTTTAGTGTCTACAGAAGGAAACCAAGGCTTAGTTTTCCTGGTTAATTCACAGAAGGGAAATGTCAAATTACTAAAGGAATACAAAAATCCTGGCATGTATAAGGTGCATATTATAATATAATTCACATTTGTATGAAAAATTATTTCTATTTTCAAGCATGTTTCACTACGTATCGCTTCTCCATGCTCCTGTAAAATATGACATTTGATCCATCAAGTTCAACTTATAAATATTTTACTATTTATTTTAGCGTGATTTTTGTGCATACATTGGTCTTATAATGTCATTTTTCCTATGAATACTCATTCATATGCACCCATTTTTAGTGCCTCATGTGGTATTTTTTCAATTTGTGCTTGCAACAAGATCGGCTAATTTCCAAATTACATTCATATCATGTGTGACATATTGTCTCCACCATTGCACAGTTATGATCATAGTCGTTGACATGAATTAAATTGATTCATAGTTATTATATTCCATCATAGTTATATTTTATTCATATATAAGATTTCCACATATCCATGTGTTTCCTTCTTTCATGTTCATATGCCAATTTCATGCAATTCAGCCAAGTGTATTTGTTTTATATGTGAGTCATTAGTGTTTTATTTATATAGTGTTCCAAGGTCTATTCATTAATAATTAGTCAAGTATTCTTCGTGGTCTTTATTGTGTCAAGAGTCATATTTTGTTATGTCATTATTCAACGGAGTCAAGTCGTTAAAATTTTAGTTAAATTCAAAAGAATTATTTTGTAATCCTTGTTGTCAAAAAACTGAAAAATAATTGCCTTACGGACACATTTTCGGTGTTACCCAATGTCCTAGAAACCATTGATTCTCAAAATGCAAATTCACTAAGTTAGTAACATTGCATTGAAGGATGGAAGCACAGGAGGATTGAGGACAAGCAAAATCCTCAGGGAAATTCCAACAACGGGGCCACATATCTGTTATGGTGGCATCTTTGTGGTGTGACAATATGTTTTTAAGTTGTGTAGTGTGTTTCTTTTTAGTTTTTTTCTTTGCATGGTTTGTTATGGATGACAGAAAATGATTTTATTAGAGAGAATATAACTGTAGAGATACTCTTAATGTGGTGAACCTCTTACTTCCGTACTTCATTGAATGGTGATCATTCAATGAATAGAATCATTGGAAATGATGATAATGTGCGGAAAGATCCAGTCAATAGTATGTAGTTTCATATGAATTTATTTTTAGTGTTGCTAGTTTGATGAATAATCAAAATGTCACATTGTAGTGTTGGGAGAACATAACACCAATGTTCCATTTACATTCTACGCAAAAAAAATACTAAATTCAAGCGCAACTTCCAGTGGCAGTGGAAGTTTCCTTTATTGTTTGAGATCAAGTGACAGTGATCAAAAAAAGTGGATGCAATTAAGAACATTGTGATTCTTATAGGATGTAATGTGAAATATTTCAGTTTGTCTTCTATTGTTCAGTTTTGTAATTGTAGACACAAAACCATACACATATTACTAGTGTACTATTTTTTTACTATCTTTTTTATATACATGAATCTCATGTAAGAAAATTATTCATTGGTGACAAAATCCCTTTTCCATCTACTTGATTTTATTGTTTCTATTGTCTTTCTCTCTCACATCTATCATTTATGTACCCAGTTCTGGTAAGGTCATAGGGATTGATGTATGTCTGTCTTTTCAAATCTATTGTCATTTATCCCATGCGCTCCTTTCCATTCTAGGTGCTTCTATCCTCCTTTTTATTTTTACACATTTTTACATTTTTGGTTGGCCTTTCTAGCTTTCTAATCCATATCCCATGTTCCTAGTTGGCCATTTGTGTCACTAGTGTCGAAATTCAAACAAGAGATCCATATATATACACAACACACACTATATTATTCTGGCTAGAAATTCTAAAGGGCAATAATATCTACATACTATCACTACCATCAAAGGGATTACATTTTTGGGCTACATGCACTACATAGAAAAGGGAAGTGTTGAATTCCATACCACACATTTGCATCTTATCTAGCTACATCCCATTATCTTGGCATAATTGGAACAAGGGAAACCTAAGGACACTATTTCACACACAAGCACAAATAAATACATGGATTCTATAATGTAGTGCAACACTCGGTCATAATTTCACTCATCGGATGATCGACAAGGTCAGTATGACTTCACATATTGCATATTTCATTCCAATTTGATGTGTTTGTGAGCTTTTTCAGATAGCTAGGATTTGTTTTACAGGTTACAGTAACTCTTACCGATCAAAGAGAGAATATCAGGTGACTGATAGGAATTAGCAGTGAAACCCTTGTGACACATAAGGAAGAAGATATTGAGCCTTTTCATTGTCACCGATGCCCATGACCAGTCATCAGCACCCAAATGCCTTTTTCCAGTACCAGGAACCCCTATTCGACATCATTCTCAAGTTCCATAACTTACAGGGAGTAGTTATGACATTTTTTGTATCATTTTTAGCACTTTACACTACCCAAACCAGTTCCTCATTGTATAGGAATTAGCTAAGTCATTTATCTCTCCCCTTTACTTATAGTTTTGCATTACTTGATTGCTTAACATTTGTATCTTTACTTTATTTTACCACATCATTTTCTTTGTAATTAGATTTAATTAATTTTTTTATTAAATCATTTGGTGAACCCCACTCTCCTTTGAACTCCTTCGCTTAGGATCCCAAAAAACCTCATTGTGAAGAAGAGGTCCTCATCTCCCAAGAATAATATGGTTGATACATGTTTGCAACCTCTTTTTGACAATTCTTCTATAGAATTTGAATTTTTGATCTCTACCACAATCCTCAATGTGATTCCTCAGTCCTCCAAAAACTTTTTGCTCTCCAAAACACCCTTCTAATTGTCCTCGACACCCCTAATATTTACATATTCTCCCTTGACCAAATCTTTGCTTCATGTTCTCCCTCATCTTTTGTAGTCACCCATGTTGTTGCAACTTCTTTTCCTCCTCTTATAGCACATGATAAGATTACTGTAGATTCTTTTCTTGATCATGTTCTTGCTTGTGAAAATATGGATACCAATAATTCTACTTATAATGTTGAAAATTTAAATGTGCATGATGTCACTTCTATTAGTAGTCAGAATGAATATCAATCTATATCTCTTACTCTTCGTACTTCTAAAAATGTTACTGTTATCTAATTTCCTCCCCCACCCACTAAAATTAGATAACAAGCAAATTCCTGATGGATTGACCAAGTAAGTTATGATATTCCTACAAATTCGAGTCCCACAAGGGGTCAAGATTTTGGCAATATGGTAAAAGAACTTAGTTGAATCAACAGATGAAAAAACTAAATTGGGACAAGCCAACTTGAGAATGAGTAGCGAGATCACAGAAGGTGTCAAGTGTCAACCTCGACGCAATTCCAGAAATTTAAGGGGGGAATGAAGACTTGAAATCCCGCAGGGCTTACACGTGGAGTCAACTATAAGGGTCCTGCCTAAAAAATGGTCTTTGTATTAATATCCAAAAATTCCATTAATTACCTAAAGATAGATTAGAGGGCTCATGAAGGGTGTCACGTGTTAGCTTTAGTGCACTTCCAAAAGCTACAAAGAAAAACAGAGGCCCATAGAGATGCACTTGGCTTCCATGTAGATCTCGCAACCAAATGGACTCCAAGTTCAAAGCAGGTTATGAAAGATTGGAGACATGGCCAAATATCACATATGGGAAATTACGAAACTCATCTAGAAATTTTAAATGCTTAGATATTTTCAAAAGTTAAAAGGTGAAAAATCATTTAGCTTGTCTTTTCAACAATAGAGTTAATGCACATTCTCTGTGTAAAGAGTGCAAACCTATAAATAATCAATTTTTTCACCTGCACTCGAAGGGTCATTTTAGTATAACAACATAAAAATATGTGCTTTATGAAATCATGAGCCCAAATTCTCGATGCATAATGATTGAGAAGATATGTAATAAATATTTGAAAGGATTTTCCTTAAAAAATGACTCCACTTCAAGGGAGTCGGTTGCAAAATACTTAAATGATTTATTAAATGGGTATGGCTCTCACTCCTTAAATAACATATCATGGGGAAGTGTGAGATAGATTTCAAAAATTTATTTTTTTCACTTCACACCATTTATCATAGCTTACAAGTAGTTAGAAGGCGGTTCTGAAATGATATTATTATCTTCTTCTTATCCTATATATTGTAATGCAAGGTTTTCATAAAAAGGGATCGGGAGTTAGTCATTTGTTGGCTTGACGCATGTTTCTTCAAATACTAAAGGGAGGAATGAAATCTCAAGACCCCAAGGGAATTCTTCCTAAAAATTTGTCAATGGCATCTGTTTCCTCTTACCAAGAAAAGGATCCTGATTGTAATGTATGACAAGTCCCATTGCATAATTTTGGAAAAATATAATATGCTGCGTGAAGATGCCATTTTTCCTCCATCCTTTGCATATTTCATATTGTCTCTAATAGCCTTTATTTCACTGTTGGTATATTATGCATATTTGACATGAATGTTCATTACAAATTCCTAATGAAGTTGTGCTTAGTGGAGTTTGAATGCCACGTGTTCTGTGTGAATCTAATCTTTAGCACCATGGTGAATTTCATCCACCCTTTTCATTGTTCACCTTTCCTCATTTCGAGGTAGTTAGATTCTTGATTAAAGCATCTTCTTTTTTCGGAGGAGTTAAATCACCTTAGTTGGAAGTTTTGCAAAGTTTCATCTCAAATTTCTACTATCCTTATCCCTGAAAAAGAGAAGATCTAACTTCTTTAAAATATGGAGGTTACCTTAGGGTGCACGTCCCACTAACCTAAGGTATGCAATGACTTTGATGGTTCATCTGTGAAAGATAATCATCAACAATTTTCCTGGCACGCCCAGTGGGATGGTTCAAAGTATCCTATCTTTTAATTTCATCAAGTTGGTGTGTTCTTGGTGAGATTCAGCCTTTGGAGGCACATATAAGCACATTTGGTGACTTCGCGTTGGAGTCCAAAAGACCCATTTTATGAAATTTTGTAGACCTTTCTTTCATCCATCTCCATTCATATTTCTTTGCACGTATCTCATTTTCCTTCATTCTATGAAGTTGTGCAATCATGACTTCATTCCCATAGTGGAATTCACACTTTTAGTAGTATCATCAGTATCCAATGAGTTTCACGCTTTCTCCAAACCAACAGAATAACTAGTTTCAAAGTCACTATGCTGACCCAGATGAGCAAAACCAAGACCCGTTTGGCTATGAGATCAATCAAAGACTCGGGTACACATTTGGTGACTACAGTCAATTAGAGGATGATGGTATACTAGAGAAGATAGCACAAATAGAGACAGGCATGGTTTAATCTCGGGCTATAACACAAATGGAGGTATTCATAACAGGATACAGGGCACCTTGTCCATGGGTAGGCCATATTCCTAGACACTATAGTTCGCAGGAGAAGCTTGGCCTCTTAGAAGAAAAATTTCCTTCACTTTTCTAGTGGATCGAAGGTATTGAAACATATGGGAAAAATATGAGGTGGCCTTATCAATGGGTGGGTCAATCACAAACACTTTGTTCATCTCTCATCCCACCCCAAGTTTTACCATATCATACTGCTCCAAATTTCGAGTTCCCTTCTCCATCTCCAATCCATTCATCCCCCCCCCCTTTTCTTCAAGTAGCTATACCCCCCATACAAACAAGGAAAAGCTTCAAATCCAAAATAATAAGAGCATATGGTGAGAAAAGAATCGAATTCAGGGGGTTTAAATCATGATTCGGGTGCTCAAGGGACTGGGGACCCCTCCCCCATTCATCCTCTCCAAAAATTAGAGTTTTTGGAAGAGTTTGGGCTTACATGGTCTTCATGTTTCAAAGTGGATCTATACATGATGGAGAATTTTATAGACTCAAAAACCATCATACAAGAGGGGGAGACCATGGCACAACAGGATGACGATAAGCTTTATTTCTTATCAGATTTGGGGTGATGTCTCGATGAAGAAGATCCCATGGAAATGAAAACCTTTGATGCTTCATCTATCTCCACAAAAAAAGTATCATGCTACTCATGATAGTTCCCCTAAATCAAATTCAGAGGTTCTAGAAAGAGATATCATTGAAATATTTTTGATCAACTCTCTTTGAATCATCTAGACTTCTTCAAGTGATGAAAAGATGAATTCACGTGATGTGAAAGAATATAAGCGATGCCCCACCTTGCTTCTGTAAACCATTGCACTCAAAGCAGAGGACGCTTTTGTAGGACCTCTTTGAAGTCATATGCATTCAACTCCTTTTCAAAGAGTCATGAAACTATGCCCCATCAAGAGTTCATCCTCATCAGAGCAAGGAGAAGCCAACACCAGTATGCTCACATTAGAGCATGAGTGAAAATAAAGTCCAAGTGTCAGCAACACCTCCACTCCAAATCATAAACATCTTTAGGAGGTATTTTTAGAATTGTTGATACTCATGCTCTACTATTTGGGAGGCAATATTTCACTCTTGTCTACAAGCCATAACCAATTTCTACCTTTTGAATGGCCACACCTCTACCATAAAGGGGATCCAACCTCCCTACTGTTCCTGATATATGTTCTATTTTTCAGCACATTTCTGGTTTTAGTAGGTTGTTATTTGTGGTACCTGCTATTTTGTAGAAGAAGTCATTTTCACATCTTACTTTCTCATTTTACCCCTTTTCTTATTTATCTTGAGTGATTGAACATTTAATTTATTGGGACTCATCATTTATAACATGCACTAGGAAGTATAACATATACTATTTTTAGTAGGTGATGAAATCTACCTTTGTTTGCGATGGGAACAACGTTTTTGGACTTCGGCTCTTCATCACGAACTGCAGAGAAACTCCAATTTTCATCATGATACAATTTCTAGATTTTCAAGCTTCTAATATGAAAAATGAAAATTTATTTCTGGTAAGAGCTTTGAGTATGTAGTTACCAGTGTACAATACTAATAAAAAATTAGTCCTTCAAATTGTGAGAAATGATGGGGTTAGCACACTGGTTGTACATATAATATATCAGATTTAAGCATACATGCAAATAAAAGCAGATATGGTCTACCATAAGAAATATACAAAACAAGAGATATAAATCAACACCATATTTAATGTGGCTCACCTAGTGTGGGATACGTCCACCAAGAAATAAGCCAATATATTATCCAAATATTTGACAAGATATACAATGAATATTTATAATCTTCCACACCTCTCAGACATACAATACTTTATTTCTCTCAAGATTTTTCTTCTTCTCTAAGAATTCTCTTTCTCACAATAATAATCAACCTTTGAAATTTCTTCTTAATTCTTACTTCTAAACCCTAACTTTTATGCTTATATAGGCGTATACAAACTTAGGGAACTTAGCCATGCAATTAAAATCAATAGACCTTCTTTAATACTAAAAATAGATCTATTTCCCATGAGTTAATTAAAACACCCAAGCATAGGTAACCAACTTCGGTTAGCCATAACTGATGTCAGTTCCTCCTTGCCTGACCGATGTCAGTTATAGGTGACCAATGTTAGTTCCTCCATAACCGATGTCGGTTACTATGTTTTCCATAAAGTTTCACATTACATGATAAACCGAAGTAATTGATATCCAAAACTCAACAATCTCCCACTTGGAGATTAATTACTGTACCATACCTATAGAACGTCATTCTTGGATCCTTCCTTAGCTTTGTTTCATCCTCTTCAAGTATCAAACTTGAAGAGCTACAGAAGTGGAGTGTAGCTCCAAATTCTCCTTTACTAATGGATTTGTTAGCATATCTCCAGGGTTTTCATTTGTATGAATTGTCTCCATATTCAACTTCCCATCCTCCAATACTTGCCGTATGAAGTAATATCTCAATTTAATGTGTTTCATTCTCTAATGAAATGTTGATTTCTTTTCCAAATGGATTGCACAATGACTATCACTGAATAATTTGTAATTACCTTGCTCCTTTTCGAAATATTTCATGAACCTACTCATCCCTATCATCTCCTTGCTAGCCTCTGTATCTGCAACATATTCTTCCTCTGTAGTAGACAAAGCCAAATGACCTTTTACAATCTTGAAATCCAGCTAACTTCTATGCCACCTACTCTGAAAATATATCGAGTAGTTCTCCTCCTACCATCCATATCTCCAGCCATATCTGAATCAACATAGCCACATAATGAAATATCTAAACCTCCATAGCATAACTACATGCTAGATGTCCCTTTCAAATACCTGAGTATCTATTAGACTACTTTCCAATGCTCTTTACCTAGATTGGCCATATATCTACTCACAACTCCCACTTCCTATGCAATGTTTGGTCTATTACAAACCATAACATACATGAGACTCCCAACTGCTGAAACATATGGCACTCATGTCATGTATTTTACCTCCTCATGTGATAATGGACACTGGTATTTACTTAATTTGAAGTGTTCAACCATAGGTGTACTGACAGAAAACACAATCCGATGGATTAAACCCCCCACTGATTGGCACAAGTTAAATTTTGATGGGGCCTCTAAGGGCAATCCGGGTGACTCTGGAGGTGGGGGAATCATCAGGGATCAAAGAGGCTGTTATGTTGCTGCTTGTTCTAGGAGAATGGGTAGACAGACTAATCATTATTCTGAAGCCATGACGGCTCTTTGGGGTATTAGACTTGCCAGAGATTGTAATATTTCTAATATCATAATTGAAGGTGATTCTCTAAATATTATCAATCTTCTGAATAAAAAGCAACACCCTAGCTAGTCTATCAGGGATTATATTGAGGAAGCTATTGATATATGTAAAAGATTTGAAAACATCTAAATCACCCACACCTACTGGGAAGGAAATAGGGTCACTGACAGTTTGGCCAACTTCGTTGTTAATAATCCCTTTCAAACTTGGATTGGGGGGGACGTTCTGCTCGCTCATGTCAATAAATCCATTATCATTGATCTACATGGAAGTGAAAATCATAACTAACGGATGTATTTTAGACACTAAAGTGCGAATCCCCAAGTACATGATGATGACATCACAAAAGATTTGGATGATTATTGTAATCTGTGCGGGCTGGAATGTCATAATTTCTTGGCATAGGAGGAAAGCTGAGGAGCGGGGCAATAATAAATAAGGGTAGCATAATAATCAAACCGGCTTTCACAGGAAGGAAAGATTCAAATGCCAAAATCAAAGTTCGACCTATCCCGCACATTGGTAGCTATTTTACCGTTAAAAATAGGAAAACGAACAGAGGAAACATGGGGGGGCCGCCATGCAAAACCGAACCGACCCACAATCCTGAGTGGAAAGAGAACACGGAGCTTTGGGATTACTTGCAAATCGGGGACTTGTCCAATTTCATTGAAAGGATCCAAGGCTTTGACCAAGACATCTCTATCAACTTTGCCCAGGATTGGAAGAATAGAATATTCAAATATAGTAACATGAAAATTGAAATCACGGAAAAGCTCATAGCTCAGATCACGGGCCTCGGCCTGGAAGGCACAAAAATTTTCAATAAGAAGGTGGACAGGGAGGTGGAAACAAGAAATTTCTGGAAGAGGGGGAGAATCTTGAGTTCATGACTGCTGGCCTCAAGGTGGCGTTGAATCCCTGAACCTTTTGATGAACTGGCCAAAATGGTGGTAAGGTATGTTACCCTTGAAGGAAGATATGTGAATATACCTCAAAAGCATCTAATTTTTCTGAATCATTTTCATAGAAATAACATTATCAGATTTCCTCACTATTTGATTAACTCTCTGGAGAAATCTATAAGGGAAGTTCAAAGCCACTCTAGGGCTGTCCCTTTACACTAAGGCCTTATCCTCCTGATTCACCGCCATTTCTCTAGCTACCCTCCCGTGAATCCTATCCCACCTCCCTCCTCCATACCTCCACTTGCCCACACTACTCCCACTCCCCCCGCTAAAAAGAAAGAATGAAGATGCTGTCTCTAACAAGAAAAGCAAGAGCCTCAAAGATAAAATACCTACTTCCCAACGGGTCCTAAGGAGCCACAAATACTTGGAACTAGCTGAAAACCTCCTACATATTAGCAAGCCAGTGGAGGAGCCCAAAGAGGAGGAATTGCTTGATAGGGTGGACAAATTAGAAAAGGAGATACAAGAGCTTAAAGGGGCTATAAAAAACATGGAAAGAGCTAAGGGTAAAAGGATCCTACAAAGTGAGGAAGAAGGGGTTATTGGGGAAGTCTTCAAGAAACTACAATCCTTAGATGGAAGATTGGGGAATGTTAAAAGCTGAAATGACTACATATTGTCTGCCCTCAAAAGCATTTATAATTTCATTGAACAACATGTCCACAGTGTTTGCAGTTTAAGTGGGATTAATGAGGAAATATGGAGCCCTAAAGAGAAAAGGGACATTGCAATAGCCCAAGTAGATTTGCAAGACTCCTCTCAGGCCACTGCCATTGCCTTCTTCATGTCACTGTAGGCTATCAAGACCAAAATTGATAGAGCCATCAAGTAACGGGTTGTTGTGATGTTGTTTTTTGGCTGCAATGTGGCTGTCATCGGGTGGTTCTGGAGCTATTTTTTGGCGGAGCTCTTCTTGTTGTCTCTCTTTTGGTTTCTTTTTTATCTTGCCTTCTTTTCTCTGGATCTTTGTACGTTCAGATCCTTTTTTTCCTATATTGTAATCTTTGGCTATTGAGCCTTCCTTGGTTGATTGTTTTGCCCTTCTCTGGGTTGCTTCTCTCATCTTTACTATCTGGCTTTTGAGCCCTTTTGTATACAGGGTATAGTCCCTTCAAAACTATTTGCCCTTAATAAAAAAAAACATGAGAAAAGGTAAATACCTAATCTAACACCTCATGCATGATGTTGGCACTTTGCAATCTCAATTTTATACACTCACCCTCTAAAGTAAAGCCTATTATGCTTCCATTGATAATAATTCTCTACATGGCAATCATATTCCTGAAAATATTCACAATTCCACTTTCTCAAAGGACTTCATCATTTCTAACTTATCATGTTTCAATGGCATTGGAAATCCTTATTTACATATCAAGCATTACCTTTTAGCCATGTCTGCTTATTCCAATGATTGCTTGTTACTCAAATCATTTCGTCATAGCCTTTTCATCATGCTCTACAATGGTATACTCATTTTCCTTATTTATTTGTTGGTACATATTATGATATGGAGGATGTTTTTCTTAGATGATTTATTTCTAGCAATGGTCCTAGAGTTACATATGAGTGCTTTCCTTATTTGCATCAAGGAAATAATGAACCAAATTTAGATTACATTTTACGCTTCAATTCTTGCATGCATCAGTTATTATTTCAGCTTATTGATTTAAAAATGCAATTCATTTTTTGTCGTGGCTTGATTCCTCCCTTAAAGGTAAAGTTATTATATGATACATGTGAATCATTTACTCTTTTTGTTAAAAATTTATTGATCTAGAAAAGGACCTCATTGTGGATAACGTCTTAACACCCTCTCCCACTTCTTTTATTCCTCATATGCCTACTAAGTCTTCCCCTATTTCATCTATTGACCCTCTTGCACAATCACCATCTCTGCCTCTGAGTAAGCATCTTCCTTCGCCTCCACCACGTCAGCATTCACCTAAGTCTTCTTTGTCTCCCATTCATGAACCATTACACTTTTCATATAATGTTAAACCCCATGATGTTCTACGAACCTTACTTGAAAAGGGGAACATCGATATAACTCTACCTTTTACCCAACATCATCCACCTCACCGCTTATAGTGTCAGCATGACCACCCTTTCTAAAATTTCCACCACATCAATGGCCACCGTGATATTGATTGTTATGATCTCTATGATCACCTACAACAATTAGAAGACAAAGGTGCCATTTGTTTCTACTCTCTCTCTCTCTCTCTCTCTCTCTCTCTCTCTCTCTCTCTCTCTCTCTCTCTCTCTCTCTCTCTCTCTCTCTCTCTCTCTCATATTCCTCATAAGTGAGATTCCACCACTATTCACTTTTCTCTTTCACCTCCATCTAAATTAATCATCCTCTCACCTACTAAGGTCATTATCCATCCGCTTCCTCCATCTAATCCACCTATGGTTACATCCTCTCATTCCTCACACATTGTTGCAATACCTTATTAGCTTCTTAATCCCCTTGCTTCCACACTTCCTTCCACCACACCTTATATTCTTGGTTCCATTCCCTCTTGCATTCAATTTGGAACTTACTCTTATACTGTTATTGTTTTACATGTTCCATCCATGCCTTACAGGCCTCTTAATATCAAATAGATGATATCCTTTTTCCCTTTCATTACCCTATGACACACTCATGTGCTACGGTTCACAATTGACTTTTGAGGTCATACTACATCAATGAACCTCTCCTTTCACACCTCATGCTTTGAGCTTCATGTCATATATTTTCTATCATCTCCTCACACATGAAAAACCAATTTCCTTATGACGTACTCTTGTTATATGGTTCTGTTATATCAAAACATTAGCACCCTAGGATTTTTCTAGTATAGATCCCTACTTTTTCACTAACATGGGATGATATCACAAGTGGGGGAATTTCATAAATGATATCAACCTCTAGAGAATGTTATTTCCTCTACCTATTCATAATGATAATCTACTCCTAAGGAAGGAAATGTAGTTATCTACTCATATTCTAACAATCAAAGGGACCAGGGAGAGAAAGAAGTGCATAAAATGGGAAATCCTAAGCTGAGGGAGGTGATGGCACCAAGAAAAGGGGTGTAGAAATATCCTGCTGAGGGAGAAAGGAGAAGGAAAATTCAGTAGGGAGAGGCTAGAAAAATGTGACATAGACCATAGCATGCTCAAAAATCTTTGGAGGCTTATTTTCCCTCATGTTATTTTGAAAATATGGAAAGCAAGAAACTCCCTGATTTCCAGGAATACTAAAAATAGCATAAAACGAATCCTGAAAGAGATCACCATTGACATCAAGGAAAACACTAAGAATTTTAGATCCCCCAAGAACCAAATCTTCCCTAAAAAAGACAAGATATTTCTACTTAACTAGAACATCGATATGGAGAACTTTCAAGAGAGGCCTATCACTATAAATTGTTCTCTTGTTCAATGGATTCCTTTGCCTTATAATTGGTTCAAACTTAATTTTGATGGAGCCTCTAAGGGAAACCCTAGAGTTGTAGGAGGAGGGGGAATTATCATAAATCAGTTTAGCAATCTTATAGTTGCTTATGTTGGCCCTATGGGAACTCATTTTAATCACTATGTGGAGGCTCTTGCCACCTTATAGGGTCTAAGAGAAGCTAAAAATCATAATATCACTAAGATCATAGTTGAAGGTGACTCTCTTCATATCATTAACCACCTTAATGATATCAACCCCCTAGTTGGACTATAAAGGACTTCATACATGAGCCCAAAATCATATGTGGTGATATTACAATTGTTAAATTCTACCATACCTATAGAGAGGGCAATAAGGATGTGGATTCCTTTTCCAAATTTGGTGTATTTAGCAATAACTATAATTATTCGGTCAATAATTATGAAACCCCACAAATTTCAAAGGAGATCATTAATAAGACACTTTGTCCAGCTGTCCCAATGGTTAGTTCTAGCTTACGGAGTGGGTAATTTGCCTCTCACCAACATGATTATTCCACACGCTTGAAATGTTCTCTTACCTTGCAGAATAATCAAGTCTTTCTTAATTCTATCTTTGGAATTCATTGGTTATCATTTCCACCCTGTAGAACCCCTATTCTCTAATGAATCTCATCTCAAAACCATGGGCAGACCACCTTACAGGACTGAGCCAGTCTTCAACCCGGTGTGGCAAGCCAATGTGGAAATTTGGAAAGAACTAGATGTGGATGGTTTTACCACATTTATGCAGAGGATTAAGGTTTTTGATGAGAAATTTTCCATAATGTTTGCTAAGCATCGTAAAAATAGGATCCTCACTTTTAAAGGAAAATACTTCCAAATTATAGAGAATTTGATATCTTTTGTTACATGATTGGGCACTGATGGAATTAAGTTCTACAAGAATAAGTTTGACAAGGATGTAGAAGAAAATAAATTTATTATGGGATTTGAAACCCCGAAGATCAAAAAAGTGGACATTATTTGTTTGTCTATCCTATCCCCTTATGATGATGTTGTGAGAATGGTGGTCAGGTATGTTACCCTTGACGGGATATTTCTACTCTGCCTCTCCAACATATGCTTATTTTTAATCATTTTAGAAGGTCTCCTAGAGTTAGCTTAGCCTATTACATTTTACAATCTCTTGAGATATATATTATGGAGGTTCAATCACATCATAGTAAGCAAACCTAGAAATTTTTCACATCTCTCAAACTTCATTAGCCTAGTAGCCGCTCGCACCGTATAATAACCCTTCCAACTCTAATCTTACTATTCATCCCCCTATGTATCCCAAAAATTCTAAAAAAACTCAGGCCCCCTTCACCCTCCTGGCCAAAAGGGTTCTCAAAAGTACCGGTAAAGGCAAGGATTTGGATGTTACTAAAAATTTATTGACCATTAGTCAAACTATCCTAAATCCCTCAGCTGACAGGGATATACGAATTAAAATTCAGGAAGAAGTTGAGAAAAGTAAGGCTATGGGGAAGGAAGTGACCCTTATTCTTAACAAGGGTGAAAAATACAAACAAATACCTATCGAGGACATTGAGGAAAGGTTTGAAGTTATCAGTCAGAAGCTTAAGGCCATGGAAGAAATGTAAGAGAATATTGTTAGCAAATAAGTCAACCATCTCATTATGAAAAATTATCTTCTTGATTTTCTTCAAGTTCAAGTTAAGAAAATTTGTGAAATCGGTGACATTCCAACTGATATCTGGAAAGGAGACAAAGTAACAAAGAAGATTATTTCCTCCAGTAGCAAAGACCTAACAAAGAAAACTTCTTTGAATCTCTTCAAAGCACTGTAGGATGTAAAAACATGTTTCACAAATCTCTTTATTAAAGGTTACTTGGCTCCTCTTATTTTTGTGTTGTCTTGGCGGTTTTATAGTTGTGGTAGGGCTGCAGTTTAGTTGTTCTTTGGCTCCAATTTGGCAGTTTATACTTTGCATGTGTTTTTCCTTTGTTATTTCTAGAAGCTAGGACTTTTTTCTGGTGTGTGTTCCCCACTTATCAAAAAACCACTTTGTATCTCATTCTTATCTGGCCTTTGGGTTTTTTTGTACTATGGGGTATGGTCCCTCCCAAAACCATTTACCATTAATTAAAAAAATGTGACACAAACCAGAGGCTTCATTCAATATAAGTTCTCTATGAAACAAAACAACCTGAACCTAAAAATGAGAAATGCATGCACATAATACAACAACAAGAATGGAGAGGCAAAGAAATACAATAAAATAGATTTTAGGGTTGGAGGAATTACCACAAAACACATATTTTATTACTTTCAGAACATGCACAATCTATTACATGTAAATAATAAAGGCAAAATAGAACTTTTCAAGGTCATGTGAAGGTTTACAACTCATTTATGTTGAGAAACAATTTTGACAAAGTTTCCCCACATCCCAGAATATCCCCCCTCTCAAATGAGAGATATTACAATATAAAAATGAATTATAAAAGAGAGGGAAAAGAGAAACTTGAAATTATACCCCCACCCACCAAAAAGATGCATTAAATTTTTGAAAAGGTGCATGGGCATCCTGAAAAATCCATCCCTCCATGATCTTTTTCTTGTTGAAGAAGGAAGAGAAACAATCAATCAAATCTGATTTTTTAGCTACATGGAACTGTGCATCTTTAATGTAGGGGACGTTTTCCTATTTTTCACCCACCTATACTAACCTAAATTAATAAATATAGTATCCATGGCATAGAGGATGTTGAGACCTTTCCAAAAAGCCCAATTTTGTGAAAATATGAGTTTCTGGTCAGAAGTTATGGCTATTTGAAGTTTATGGGGTCGGGAGGAACACGACTTCCTAATTCATCTCCACAATCTTTATTAAAAATCATTTTTACATTTTTGGATTCTCCAATAATGGTCTTTAACCTATTTGTAACCTTCCCATGCTTTTACAAACTCCAATTTTTCCTTTTGAATGGATTTGAAAGGTTAAAAATGAAATCATCATCATTTCTAGGTCGCACGAAAAAACTATCATTTTCCTTTGTTGCACAACTTTTTGGGTTGAAGCTCACCACCATCAAAATTCAATTTTGAAGATTGAATAAGTTATACAAATAATAAATGGGAATTATTTTGATAACATTTTCATGCTTGACTGTTGAGGGGGAATTTACAAATGAACGTCATTCTCACACTGGGGGGAACTCACTCTTCTTCCCCACCTTCATTCTCGTCACACGCTATAATGAACATTAGTTTACACCTCATCATTATTCATTTATCAACACATAATTATTACCAATTTTAATTATCTACCACATTACATCACATTCATATTGTTGGAGGTGAAAAGGACTCAGAGGGGGGGTGAATCAATCCTCAATAAAACTTTACACTTGTGCTTCAAACCCTAAGCACACAATCTCAAGTAGATCTCATCAAAGCATATAGTATTCTCAATGAAAGATACACAATGAAATAACCACAATGATAAACATATAAATCCACTTAGATTAATTATAAAATCAGATTCACACACATATCTAAATATTTAGATCAAATCACAAGAGTGATGCCTTTAACAAAGATCAACAACATGCACTAAAGATGTATCAAGATGAGCAACATAGTCATATGAATATCCAAGAAGATAAAATTATTCAAAAAGTGAATACAACTCAATATCATATTTGAAGACACCTTAAAAACTTGAAAAATACATCAATCATGCTATAGAGATAGCATCCAAATACAAGCACTAAAATCTTCCCTCCTCCAACTCACTCTTAAGGAAACAACACCAACAATCTTTTTTCTCAAATAGGCAGTCCTTGCATGAAATCCATACTTATTACCTTTCATAGAATTATATTCTAGTTTTTTTGGGCTAGGCATAAATGGTTTTTCTTTGCTAGATGAAAAGGGTTCTTCAAAACTGATATTAAAAGGGTATTTCAAAAAGCTAGCACCATTGTAGCCAAAAACTTGTGTTTTACATCACAAGCCTTTTCACTCTGATTCATAAATTTTTTGAATTCAGAAGGAGTTCATGTTTCCCTTATCACTTTCATGACAATTCCATCCTAAAAAAATCCCATAAGAATCACTTTGAACATTCACAATTGACCCTTATATGTCAAACCTAGAAAAAATACTTCATCTATACACTAAACATCCAAAAACCCTTGCACTTGGGATGACAAAAATATCCTACATCCCAAAAAAATTTTTTTGGAGAAGCTCTAAAAATAATATTAAAAATGTTTAAAATTTGAAATTTAAACATCATATATGGTTACAATTTAGATCAACCCAATCAAATTATTTCGAGGTAAGTTAATTTTAGGGCTCAGTGCACCATCTTGAAATGTTCTTCTTGAAAACAGTTATTTTCTATGCACCCTTCAGCATATCTTAAACTTCATAGCATGTAGCACAAAATGGATTCTAATTAAACAAATCATTCCATGTGACCACTCAATAGAAATTTTAGAATGTTTATAACACTTATAAGAAAGTTAGAAGTCATGAAACATCCTTCACTTTAAGCCACAACAAGATTTTCCTTCACCAAAATCAACCTACCAAAACAGTTGTTTCCAGATATTATCTCATAAAAACAAATATACATTCAAGAACTCCAAAATGTATTAATTGGATTAATAATTCATCCCTCTTCACATTACAGATGATATGAAACATCACTCAATCCATTTCATTCAAGGCATTTTTCACAACCCTTAAACTTTCACCAAAACAGATCCTATCTTGAACTATCCAAAAATATTATGTTCTCAAATAATTCAAGTATAAAATATGTTCATGAATGACACTCATCAAGAGTGCTACAATTTTCCTTACCCTATAAATAGAAACCTGATATTAATTATGTTGTCCAACATAACTTGAATCATCTCGGGAATCCACCTATAGCTCAAGATATGGCCATTTTACCACAGACTGTTTTTTATGGCCTCAAAACTACCCTTTGATCAGTCAACCTATTTGGTCCTCCAAACACCATGAACCTACATTAAAATTCTCTAAAACATCCATTTACATCAATAAAAACTCCCATACATCATGCTACATCAATTTTTCATGCTACTCCTTTAGACTGTCTTGTCCTAAAACCTTATTCTCCATAAACTTCTATTTATAGGTGGGGCCCACATATCACCATGAGTTAAACCATACATTTTTAGAAATAATGAGGAGTCATCTACAACATATAATCATCACATTTTAATTTTCAATCAAAACTTGGTCAATATACTTCATCTTTTGAAAACTACTCCTAGCTAGGTTTTAACTAGGGTTTTTGACCTCTTTACCTTCTTAACATTTGTTCATAAAAACTTGACGATGAAATAAGCTCATTATTTTTTTAAACATTCTAAACTCACCTTACAAACATCCCTGAAATCTAAAATGTCCCATGAAAATCTCATGACTCACAACTAGTATCTAAAGTTGCACTTCGAGGTGGATTTTGTATTGTTTTTTACCATGTCTCACCAAAATTAGTCATATCTTGCAAATTTCACACCATGGGCACCTAAATTATTTTTGAGATAACTATGACACATCCATCTAACATATAAAATCATCATAATGTCATTACCATACCTCAATCTCTCCAGCCAATATCATTTTCATAGCCTTACCTTAGGATATCTCACTGGTAAAGGCTAGTATTAATTGAAACAATGCAAGAAGTCTTGAACCTAAACCTCTACAAATGACCCAAACATACCTCATTCATCATGATATAATTTATTGTATTATTATATAAGCTCAAATGGTTCCAATCCACTCTATCACACCTCCAAGTAAACATACGTACTCCCAATGAGCACTCATAACCAAGTGAAACACTTGTACCTACACTATGCCACTATTATGAGTGCTTAAGCACCCTCAAATCATGTTATCCAAAATTCCAACATACTTCCAAAGAATCCAATAATCTCATACTTATTGATCATATAATACTTGTTAGAGATCACACAATAACTCCGCGTGGGAGAGAAGGCCAGAATCAAGGGCGCGAATGGATAGGAAGAACGCATGCGTGGAACAAAAGTTCAGTGCATTCAGGACTTAGCCAATTTTGAGCATGAAGACCTATTTTTAGAAGATGGTGTGCAGAACACACCAACGATGCAGAGATGTGTGTGCCATGCATTATCTATCTTTGGAGGATCAGATCGAAGCGTTTTGCATGGAGATGAGCTAAGAATAGGATTGTCACTTCAGTTAACTACAAGAGGTCTATAGATAGCACACTTACATGTGTGGCTATGCTTGTAAACAGTGCGTGGCTATTAATAGCATGCAACCTATTTTTGGAATAGATAAGTGGTGAAGGGAAAGTCCCCACCCTATATATATGATGTGAATCACATAGTAGAAAATATACAGAGAGAGATGGATGTATGGAGATATAGAGATATGCACATATGACTGGATTACTATATCAGATCCATGCGCGCATCAGTATAGATTTCCATTATTGTAAGGAGCTTCTGTGTTTATTAATAGATGGAAGATATTGGCTGAATCTAAGTGTCATTCCTATGTGTAATTGAGTAGTGCATGTTCTTGATTCAATCATGATTATTGTTTAAGCTTGTTCTTTCATAAATTTGAATATGGCATGCATTGTAGAATGATGGATTAATTATGGATCTATATGTTTCTTCCTTCATCACGTTAACATCTTGCTACAACAACCCTAAAGAGGGACCTGGTACCTTTGCATGCTTCGGGTGAGTGCTCAGTCTAGGCTGAGTGATGTGCCAACACGTCTAGGGTGTTATCTGGTAAATTCTAGGCTGCATCATTGGTTCCGTTTCCATGGACCTCTTTTTCAGTTGTTTTTAGGATGGTTCATGATGAAGACGTATCGGTTAACTCTAGAAAGTATTGAGGAGTGGATACATGATCTGGAGGAAGAATATGCATGACGGTTCAGCAGTGGATCTGAGTTTAACGCACGCACTTGGGTAGAACAGAATTTGTATGACAACTTATATGAGATATTTTTTGCCATCTTTCTAGTAGAATTATACGAGTGGCTGATTGCTTATGCATCTAAGTGGAATTGGAGGTATCACGCACTTGTCTGGACACAGGAAGAATTTCAGGCCCTTTATGATGCTGATGTGATCTGGACTCACGCAGTGGATACATGGTTTCATGGTGTTCTAAATAGTTATATTTTGGAATATTCAATTTCAACATACTCTTTCCCAGAGGTAGCTGAATTCTAGTTTTTGTGGTATCCAAGAGGAGTATATCTACAAGGTATTCCACTGGTGATCAAAATCTTGATGGTAACTTTGAACCTGGAGAGTAAACTGATGGCTAACTAAACTTCACCATGCACGAGGGTAGGAACAGGTTTGGTGAAAGATGGCAGACCTAGCGGCAAAAAGGAAGAGAGAGGAAAGGTGGCTTAAGTATAATGAGGCACACGAGAGGGAGATAGAGAAGCAACATTCCATTGCAGAAAGTATGGCATTGAGGAGAGAGATGGCTCATGAAGGATTTGAAGCTCACGTAGAATACATGGAGCCAGAGCATCAGGAATTCCCCCATCTTGGAAAGCATGACAGAGATCCCCCTTGGCCTCACACAGAAGTGTGCCAGCAAAGACTACCTAGGCCATGGGTGCGCATCTTAATCCACCTGGTGACCTAGCCCTTACGCTTGGTTTTCCAGTATCTAGTATGACAAGTAACCAACAAGCTAACTTGGGAAGTAGGAGAGTAAGAGTAAGTCAGGGAGAAAGTACATCAATGGTAGGACAGACAGATTCAATGTTATTTGGAGGAACATTTTTAGGCGCATCATCTGCACAAGAATGTAAGTGTGTCGAATGTTGGATTCACCTCTGGAAGTGGAACTACCACACATACTGTAGGGATTTAGTATAGTACGACTGTCAGAGCACAGAGGAGTACATCTACAGGTCCTATTCTAGCTACAGGTGAAGGATCAGGAGGTATCGGTGGTTCTAGTTCTGGTGGATCTGGTGGTTCTGGAGGTAGAGGAAACACAAGAGGTTCTGGATCAGGTGGTCAAGGCCCGCAACAACCACAAAATATCTATATGGAGATGTCTCTTCATCTTCTAGAGTATAGAGGTATAGAGGATGCTACTGAACATGTGCATATGTGTGAAATCTTATGGCACGCTAAAGGGATCACAACTGCTGAGTGCAAGGCAAGTCAATTTGCTACTACATTATAGGGACGTGCACACAGATGGTATAGGAAGTTTGACCCTGATCAAACTTGCATGGATTATGTAGCATTGAAGGATGCTTTCTTGAAAGAGTTCCATATCCCTGAGTTTGAGTAGAAGAGTATAAGTGTGCTCAAGGATATCAAGCAAGGCACTACTAAGAGTGTACATGAGTATGATGCCCATTTTAAGACACTTCTATCTAAGCTATCTTATGATATTCACGCAAGCCAGCATGCACAATGGTTTGTTGGCAGATTGATTACACCATTTAGAAGAGCACTATCACATAAGACATACACTGATCCGTGTGAAGCACTGGAAGTAGCTTTGCATGCTGAGGAAGTTGGGAGCATTGACATTGGCATTAGTCCATTCTTAGAGGCACAGATTGCAGCTATGGCAAAGCAGTTAGAGAAGCTATCAGAAAATTCAGCCCATGAAACGTGCTCAGGAATTTGGTGTACAGATTGTGAAGTGGAAGGTCACACCAAGGATAGTTTCCCTCACAGATCTATACGCTCATTATTGTTGGATTGTGAGATCTGTCATTTGAATCATGATGCTAGTCACTGTCCTTTGTTACAGTGCATGATAAGGAAGAATGTATCTTGTTACTGTAAAATTTTCTGGTCCACGACCCATGATACTGAAGATTGTTCGGTTGATTGGTCAGATCTAGGATGCTATAGACATTGGGGTATGACAGACAAGTGTAACAGATAATTCTAAGGGTAAGAATGAGCACTAGGATCGGGATCATAATCAAATGTGCTATGACAGGAATGAGGGGCATTTTGAAGGAGGTCATGGAAGAGGATGTGGATATCATGGTGGATATGGAGGACGAGGCCATGGTGGAGGAAGAGGTGAGTTCCCTCATGGAACATGTTATACGTGTGGATCTCTTGACCACTATAGGTGTGAATGTCCTCAGAATATTGCATGTTCTTTCTACAGAAAGAACCATAGCTATGAAGAGTTCCCAGACTTATATGAGCATTTGAGTAAGCAGCATAAGTAAGAAAACAAAGGTGTCAGGATGGTTAGAATCTAGTATGCAATAGAAGATCAGTGGATGCCCAAGATAGCAGAAGGACCTGAGGCATTAACAGTGAATATTACTACATGAGCTGAAGTGGTGCACACAAGAGAGGCATTGCACCAGAAGCCTATGATCACCAAGGAGGAGGTTTTACATGCAAGGTACCCAGATCCTGCTCATCAGAAGGAATTTTACCAGGATACCATGGAAGTGCTAAGGAATATTCAGGGTGAGATACAGTTATTAAAAAAGCAGAAGAAAGCATCAGAGATAGTGTAAACTGATATCAATGATCTGAGAGAAGTGTGCAAAATGTTGTACCAGGAGAAAATCATTCCACTATTAGGAATTTGGTTAAAAGGGAACACTCCATGCATAAGTATTGAGACCAGATGGTAGATCCTACATGTAAATATTCCCCCTGATAGCATTGACTATGACAAAGAAATTACTCTGAATGTTGTTGTAGATGGATGGTTGTTGAGCAATATTTTGATTGATATAGGTGCGGAAGTAAATGTGCTTACATTAGATGCATGGGTACAAATGGGGAGGCCTCCATTGCAGCCATCATCTAATGTGTTGTTTGTGGAAAATAGGACTAAGGCCACTCCCATAGGAGTTTTGAAGGATGCATCTATAACCATACAAGGGGCCAAGTTCACTAGGGATTTTGAGGTATTAGCACTTGCAGAAGTAGACAGTTTTCCAGCCTTGCTTGGATGCCCTTGGTGTTATGTGAATAATGCTGACTTGAGATTCAATAAGGGGTATATCAGCTTTGAGAACAAGGAGGAAAGGGTTGTGATACCTTTGATAGATGGGAAGTCTACACCATATGTTGAGCCTCTAAGTGAGGAGGACTTAAATAGAATCTATGTACACTTTATTCAGGACCCAGAGGTCAATGAGCCATCAAAGGAAGGCATCCTACAGTGGGAAGATTCTCATTCTATTAGTGATACTACGAGTATTTCTTGTGAAAATTGGGCTCATGGTACATATGAACTAGTAGGGCATGAGGTAAAAAGTGTGGTTGCGTGCAAGAATGGACTTCATTTTGTTCGACGGATAGGTAGCACAGTACCTTGGTATAAAGGGGTAGAAGATCTTCCTATATTTTTGAAATCCATGGAAACACAGTGGAAAAATCAAATTAAGAGAAGAGATATGTTAGTATATACCTTGCATGGGATGGCAGCGCTCTAATGGGTAGTCCAAAAATATAATATTATAGAATGGGAAGAGATTGGATTCACATTATCTACTAGGTTTGTAAGGAACAATGCACCCACGCATTTCTGAACTTATCATGGTGATCAACCTGTTCAGCATCACATTCAGCAGTGTGAGAGAATTTGGATAGCAAGAGAAGAAGCATTACCACTTTCACTCTAGGTGCATAGATTGTAATCTACTCTACAAGGATGAGAACGTGCCTGGTATGTATACACAAAACTATATTGAGAGACTGGGAATTGGTAGAACTTGACTATAGGAATGCTCCAGACCTTTGACTACTTCTCGACTAAACCTCCAGTAGAAGAAGCATTAAAAATTTTCAAGCGCTTAACTATGGGAGATAGTGCAAAAGTAGAAGAGCATATTCAGGAATTATTTGGTGAGACAGAGTCCAGAGTGTGATTTTGAAAAGGAAGAATAAATGGACTCCATACTACTTGAACTGTGCTTTCCTTGAGAAAGAGAAAGGAAAGATGGTTTACATCGTGGATGATGAGGAAGTTGAGAACCTAGATATTGAACATTCACAAGGGGTGTGTGAGGTCTTGGACAGTGCAGACAAGGATATGCGTGCCTATCACGAACCCATGAAGACAAAGAAGGTGAATATAGGTTCAGAGGTTGAGCCTAAGGAGGCCATAATTGGAGACTACTGGTCAGACTCGAAGGTGGAAAAGATCATTGAGTTACTCAGGGATTATCAGGACTTATTCCCTCGAGGGTATCATGAACTTAAAGGTGTGCATGAATCACTTGGGGAAATGAAGATAAAACTAACGGATGATGCACACCTAGTTCGGAAGAGGGCTTACAAAATGAACCCCAATTTGTGCAAAAATGTCAAGGAAGAAATTGATAACATGTTGAAATATGGAATTATCAAGCCCCTTGATGAGTCAGAATGGGTTATTCCAATGGTGATCAGTATCAAGAAGGATGGATGAATTAGAATATGTGTGGACTACATGGAGCTGAATGTTGCATGTGTAACAGATCCATTCTCTATGTCATTTACTAAGGAAATACTAGGAGTTACAGGGTGTGAGATATATTCCTTCACAGATGGGTTTTCAGGGTATCATCAACTTAGGATTTCTCAAGAGGATCAAGAAAAGACAACTTTTACTACTGAATGGGGTAGTTTTTCCTATACTGTGATGCCTTTTGGACTGAAAAATTTTCTTGATGTATTCTCATGGATAGTTGTTCAGGAATTCAAGGATTTTATTCACAACTTCTTACAGGTTTATCTAGATGATTGGACAGTATATGGGCTTGTGAAAGATCATTGTGACAATCTACACTTAATGTTTGAACGGTGCAGACAATTGAGTATCTCTTTGAACATCAAGAAGTGCATATTTGCTACACCATTTGGAATATTGTTAGGACATATAATCTACAAGGAAGGTTTATTGGTTGATCCAGGTAAGGTTGTATTCATTCTAGGCCTAGAAGCGCCTACTAGTCAAAGTGAGGTGCATGGATTTTTGGGTCACACAAGATATTATAAAAATTTCATCGAAGGGTATGCCAAAGTTGTTGCACCCTTGGAAGAGTTACTAAAGGGGAAAGGTAAATTTTATTGGGGAGAACCGCAATAGCATTTGTTTAAAATATTAAAGGAGAAACTTACTACCATGCCCATTCTACGTTTTCCCTCATGGGATAAACCATTTCATGTGCATGTGGACACCTCTGGCATGGCCATTGGCACTGTGTTAGCTCAACCTAGTGAAGGTATTGTAGATCATCCAATTTTTTTTTCTAGTAGGAAGCTGACTCCTGTTGAACATAATTATACAACTACAAAGCGTGAAGCTTTGTCAATGATCTATGCATTGCACAAGTTTCGACAGTACTTGTTAGCAACCCCATTTGTGTTTTATACAGATCACATGACATTGAAGTACTTGGTAAACAAGCACGTCTTGTAGGGGCACATATGTAGATGGGTACTCCTATTTCAAGAGTTTGACTTCACAGTTGTGGTGAAGCCAGGGAAAAGTAACTCTGGACTAGACCACTTGTCTAGAATTTACTCAGGAGAAGAAGCACAGACAATTGAAGAAACCATGCCAGATGCACAGTTATATAGGTTACAACGAGTGCCATCAGAATTAGAAGACATTGTTGTCTTTCTACGGACTGGTGTAGCACCAGAAGGAATGAAGGCATTACAAAAGAAACAACTTGCTATACGCATGGCACCATTTATGTTGATCAGTGGTGACCTCTACAAGTTAGGCAGAGATGAAGTATTATGTCATTGTGTATTAGAGCATGAGTGCAAGGATATTATGGAAGAATCCCATGGTGGTATTGCAGGAGGCCATTATGTAGGTGATGTGACTACCCATAATAGCATACTTGTTGGATTATGGTGGGAGACATTGTATAAAGACTGTAAAGAATATTGTAAGGTGTGTGATCATTGTCAGTGCCTAGGAAAACCAGGACAAAGAGATGAAATGCCACTAAGACCTATTATCAGTGCCGAACCATTTGAGAAATGGGCCATTGATTTTGTAGGACCTATTTCACCAGCCACACGCAGGACTGGATCACACTATATTATTACTTGCACAAATTATCTCACACGGTGGGCATAAGCAGCACCTACGAAGGACTATACAACAGCTAGGTTTCTATGGGAGAATGTTCTTACAAGATATGGATGTCCTTTAAGCTTGACAAGTGATAGGGGTACACACTTTTTGAATGAGACAATCAGGATATTATTAGATGAGTTTATGGTTGCCCACCATAAGACTACACCCTACCATCCTCATGCAAATGGAACTTCTGAGGCTTTCAACAATATTTTGAGCTAGACATTGACAAAAAAAAATTGATGTTGGAAGAAAGGATTGGGATGATAAAGTGTCAGTTGTTCTTTGGGCATATAGAACAACTTACAAGAGATTGAACAAAGCCACACCATTTCAGTTGGTGTTTGGCACAGAATCCATTCTCCCTATAGAATTTATGTTACCTTCTTTGCGCATTGCACATGCTGGAGGTCTAGCTGATGAACAAGATTTAGAAGAGCGTATTGAGAAAATGATTCAACTAGATGAGCGAAGAGCCATAGCATGATGGAGTCAGAAGCAGGAAAAGGCCAGGCAGAAAGCATGACATGATAGAAACATAAGGGATAAGAAGTTTGAGATTGGACAAATGGTACTTCTTTATGACTCAAAGTTCTTATGCCATCTAGAAAAGCTCAAAGTACATTGGTTGGGGCCATATGTCATCACTTACATACTTGAATCAGGTGCTTTCCAGTTAGAAGCACTTGATGGAACACGACTACCTGGTTACTTTAACAGGAGTAGGTTGAAGCCCTACTATAAATAAGTCTTCTTGGTGTTTGTAATAAGGTAGTATTTCCATTTAGATTAGGTTTTCAATTATGTATTTCCTTAATGTATTTCCTTCATTATCACTATGCTTTGTCAATTTAGTTGTTGTTCTTGTGTAATAAGCACGCTTGCATGCATGAAGCTAATTACTATGTGAAGAATGTTTATGCGCAGAGGAATGCACATACTTTTAGTGTGGGGTGGTTGTAGTTATCCAAGTAAAAGACTGTGGGAATTAAAAGGTGAAAGGAATAAGCTGCTACGGGTGTGCTTTAAGTCAAAATAAGATTGCTTCTCAAAAGTGACCAAGGATGGAGATGAATGAAAGGATAGTATAACGCGAGGTAAGCAGAGGCCATGATAACTACTAGAGAAGGTACGGTGATGAGGTACTCAGGTGTAAGGGCACGCACTGAAGAGAAGTATGTGACCAGAGGGTAGGAAGGCAATGCTAGAAGGTTATAGCTGGGGTGCGAATATGTACCACGGAATGAACAAATTTGGTCAATGAATGAGAGGATATTTGGTAGGTGAAGGAGAAATAAATGCATCAAAATTTGAAAAATTATATAAGGATGGGATGCGAATTCATTTTTACCATTGTGACTAAGAGTATTTGAGGAAAGAGCTAAGTGCGAAGAGATGAGTGATTGGGTTAAGGTGCGAAGGGTGTGAAACCAAGCGTGACAAACATATCTGTGTGAAAATAAGCTTGCATCCCCAGTGGTGAAGGGTTTGAGCAAAGCAAGGGTGATAGAGAGGAGTTAGGGCATGAAATTTCCACCTAGGGCACGATTGAATCGAGCTAGGGTTTGATTTGCAAATTACAGAGTTAAAGAGGAAACGATTGCAAGGTAAAAATGGCACGCAAGAAGGCAGCTGCAAAGGACAAAAGGAAAGAAGAAGGTGGTAGTTGAGGAGGAAGAGATGTAACATGAAAGAGTTTTTTTAGAAATGCAATATCCAGAAGGAGTCATCGTTCAACCAAGGAATGTGATTCACCCATCAGAAAGAGAAAAGTAAGCGAATATAATCATAGGACCTTAGATAACAAGAAAGAGATCGATTCCTTGCTCACTACAAGGATGAACAAACATACGGTAGATGATATGTCGGTTTATGATGATGCAGGTGAGAAGATTCTGAAGAGAATTAGGGTCTACCAATTATATGAGCTTCCATATTCCAGGAAGTATGAGCTCTTGTATCAGTGGCTCATGAGCAGAGTGCATGAGGACTTCTTCTACTTTGTAGGACGTAGAGTTAGAATCTCATCTACGCTTATCTCATTAGTGACAAGTTTGAAGGCCACAAGAGAGGATATGAAGAATGATCTCACAGATAAAGTCATGATCTTAAAAACTAGACAAGGAGTTGGGGTACTTGAAGGGTCCACGTGGTATGGATATAGACAAGTTGAAGAACTGTCCATTTGTGTAAGTAAGCACACCTTGTTACAAAGTTGAATGATCAAGAGTGGTG
Source organism: Taxus chinensis (assembly GCA_019776745.2). Classification (NCBI taxonomy): domain Eukaryota; kingdom Viridiplantae; phylum Streptophyta; class Pinopsida; order Cupressales; family Taxaceae; genus Taxus; species Taxus chinensis. The sequence continues at coordinate 83,497,341 of CM034150.1, read as the reverse complement.
GTCATAGGTAAATACTACGTGGTTACACATTACACATAAGATGTCAGAAGGAGTGAGTCTACAATAATGTAGGCTACATTACAGAAAAAATAGTCGAGGAAGTGCGCACAGGAGGGAAGATCAGCTTTGGGGCTGTTCTACTATCACTAGTATTCATGGAAATTAGAGTACCAAACAGGCCAAAGGAAAAGGTATGGGAATACCCCATGGAGAATAAGTCACTAGCTGAAAGGTTCAGCAAGTACCTATGTAAAGGGGCCATGACAGATGACGTCAAGCAAAGGGTGGAGAAATGGTACGATAGGCTTTGCGTGGCATTTGGAGAAGAGTGGCGCATCCCGAAGGACCTACCATTAGTAGTACGGAAACAACTCCAGTTTGTTGTATATCAGCATTTTGGCATCACGTGCTTCCCAATGAGAGATGGAGTCTGGAGCCCTTGGTGTAAATTGCCTTACGCATTCACTATAAGGTATTTCCAAGCATCTGTTCACATATTCACAGACACATGCCAACTGGTATTCAATGTAGATAAGGTAGACTGTGACTACCACACGTTGAGGAAGAAGTATGTGTATACTAGAAGAAGTGCCTATACCGAGAGGATCATTTCATAGGTGTTAAACATTAAGCCAATAAGTCTAGTTGTAGCAGATGTAGGGGAAGCATTAGTGTATCTTTAGCTAAATCCCAAGATGGAGAACAATAAGTATGTAGAGATTGAATTTGTGCTCACAGGGCCACTGAAGGGTAAGCACACAATGGAAAACATACAGACACAAAGGCCCACAGAAGCTGTTGAAGTAGAGGATGAGTAAGAGGAGCGTGAAGATAATGGAGGCTTGGAGCATAGAAGAAAGCAACCATATGATAGAGAAGAGTCACGGCGCATGACCACTCAACCTCATGGACTAGACGAAGAGGAAGATACAGTGGTTGAGTAGGGGGAGCACAGATTTAAGAAATTATCTAGACGCATGATGACTCAAAGTGGAACCCCACAAATGATAAGGAAATCACCTTGTCTCTCTCCACACAAGGAGACCATTGAACCAAAGAAGAGAAGAAATTTGAGGTTGGATAAAGAAGTGGAGGAATCAGGGGAGAGAAGAAAAAGAAAAGGAAACCTCTGGGTCAGTGCATGTGACTGCTCAAGATGTAACAGGAAAGGCTCCTAGCCTTGAAGCTACAATTCCCAAGGTTCCTAGATCAAAGAGGATGAGTGGAGAGAACATTCCACCAGCCATGGGGTATGCAGAGGATGCAGGTAAAATTGTCTACACCCGCTTCTAGAGCACGATAGCACAAAAGGATTTATTCGGCTGGGAGCTAATGGATGAGGATATGGTGACTGTGCGCACTCGAAAGAAACTATCATGGTCAATGCACATCCACATGGATGAGCCTGAATTTGATGTATGTGAAGAGTCATGTGTTTCAAGAAGGTTGAAGAAGGCACCCTAAGCTAGACATATGATAGTAAATCCTACTGTCATGTCAGATGAGCAGGTCAGCAACGCCTTGGTGAAGATTTATACTGAGGTTTCTAGAAGAAACATGGATAAAGATGCAACGATAAGAGCATTGCATGAGGAGCTAAAGACAAAGGATGCAAAGATAGCACACATAACACAAGAGAGGGACCTGGTGCAGAATAAGAAAAAAGTATTTATCAGCTTCGTAGATGACACTTGAGACAAATTTAAAAGAGCTAGGCCACACTTGGAGACCAAGGTACCACAGAAGTTTCCCTTAGCGATACATTATGTAGGAAAGTTGGTAGACCTGGTACTTGAAGATGAACCTTTGCACATGTCAGCGCTAATGGATTCAGAGAAAGAGGCAGAACAAGATAAAGCTTCAGTGATGTGAAATAGTACATCTTATGAAGGGATTCTATAAGTGCTACAAGAAGTATTGAAGATAGCAGACCAAGCTTTGAACATCTACACAGCTCCAGAGGTGCTTATCAACACAAAGACCCTGGAAGAAAACAATGAGGTCTAGAAAGAAATGAAGGAAAAAAAATTGGGCCGCGCAGAAAGATTTTAAATGGTTAAGGAAAGGGTGAGGCCCTGACAGCAGCACAAGAGCCGCACAAGACTTGGCTGGAAGATCTTGGGAAGCTCATTGTGCAGAAGATGGATCTTCTAAAAGGAAGAATGACCTCAATGTCCAGCGTTGTTTTGGTTCTACAAAATGAAAAAGGAGAGATTGCAAGGGATGAATTAGATTCCATTGTTGTGGACATTCCAGAAAAAGTAGAACAAGCACTCACTGAATGGTAGACCTTAGAAGCTGAAATAAAGGAGGAGTATCTAGAGTTGATACTTCAAACTAATACAGAGGAGGCTGCCTCATAAAATTTCTTTATTCATCTACATTATTTATTATTCTTTCCATTATTCTATTCTTTACTTCAATGTTTGGAGATACCCATTATCAAGAAGACAATGAGATTAGTGTGGGGTAATGTTGATCAGAGAATACTTGTTAGAGATCACACAAGAAGTTTACGCAGGAGAGAAGGCCAGGATCAAGGGCACGAATGGATAGGAAGAACGCATGCGCGGAACGAAAGTTGGTGCATTTAGGACTTAGCCGATTTTGAGCATGAAGACCTATTTTTAGAAGATGGCGTGCGGAGCACACCAACGATGCATAGACATGCGCTCCACACATTGGTTATCTTTAGAGAATCAGATCAAAGCATTTTGCATGGAGATGAGCTAAGAATAGGATTTTCACTTCATTTAACTGTAAGAGGTCTATAGATAGCACACTTGCATGTGTGGTTATGCCTGTAAATAGCATGTGGCTATTAATAGCATGTGACCTATTTTTGGAATAGATAAGCAGTGAAGGGAAAGTCCCCACCCTATATATATAATGTGAAGCATATAGTAGAAAATTTATATAGAGAGAGATGGATGTATGGGTATATAGAGATATACACATATGACTGGATTACTGTATCAGATCCATGCGTGCATTGGTATAGATTGACATTATTGTAAGGAGATTCTATGTTTATTAATAGATGGAAGATATTGGCTGAATCTAAGTGTCATTCCTAGGTGTAATTGAGTAGTGCATATTATTTATTCAATCATGATTATTGTTTAAGCTTGTTTTTCATAAATTTGAATATGGCATGCATTGTAGAATGATGGATTAATAATGGATCTATATGTTTCTTCCTTCATCACACTAACATCCTGCTACACCAACCCTAAAGAGGGACATGGTGCCATTTTCATGCTTTGGGTGAGCATTCAATATAGGATAAGTGATGTGCCAGTGCATCTAGGGTGTTATCTGGTAAATTCTAGGTTGCATCAATACTACCAAGTAACACCTCCTAGGCAGCTATATTGGCTTGCAAGAGCAAGCATACCTCATTGAATCTCACTGTAGTAGCTCAAACACATCTGAAACAGTATGTTAGCCTCACATAAATCATCATGACATCATCCTACAACATTTAATTTATCATTACATCAATGAAAACACCTATTAGGCCTACATGCCAACAATCTCCCCCTTTGTCATTGATGGAAAACACCCTAAACTTCTCCCCCTTTTTACATTAATGACAAATTCATACCTATAGCTTACCTCTTTCACCTTCATCAGCTTCATACCTTCATGATTTGGTTAGAAACATCAACCAAAGATCTCAATTTGCTTCATTTTATTGATGTTTCCCAAAAACTGAAGTTTTCCTTCATTTTAGGCATGCAAGCAACATGCTCCCCCTAGAATAAGCACTTCCAACATCTGGAATGGCCTTTGGAACATCATCTCACAACCAAGGAATGAAAAAACAAGTACTCCCCTTGTCTTGGAGAGCCTTCATACACCATGAGTAACTTTTTCTTTCCAAGAAAAACATTTGATATTTGTTAGAGGATTGTCAACACCTGTCTCTGTCAAAAAATCCATCTAGAAAGGAAATTAAGGTCATTGTAGCACCAAAATACTTACACCATCTTAAATTGAGAACAAAGCAAAACTACCCCTATCTTTTATAGTACTAATAAAACCACTTACTAGTGAAGCCACTGACTTTGAATATTGATATTGAGTGTCAACCATCACTTGGAGATCAAGATGAGCTTATATACCCAAAAATATGACCATTGTATTACATAAGCACACTCATACATTAAAATCCACCTTAAATTTCACATGAAAGGATTTAAAACACCATTATAACATAAATACTACTGTCATCATGAAATTTTGAGCCTTTATAGGCCTGTAGGCGGTAATTTTGGATCAAATACACGTTTTTAGATCTTAGCAAGCAATTAGGACCTTTATTAACTAGCACCATTTCATGCAAACCTTAGATGTAAACAAGATCATACCTTCCTCAGCTGAGAATGTGCTTAGAAACATATGTCATACCACTGAAATCATCCAATTTTTCCTCTTAGACATGTACATGTTCATCTACTACTAGGAGCAACAAGAAGTCTTTGCAAGCCTTTATCAACTGAGGTTATTACCAAACTATCCTTCAAGCATCTGAAACATCTTCTCAAGTAAAAATTACCTTCAAGGAACCTATTAAAGATGTAGAAAGTCATCTTCCATACCTGTAGGTAGGCATAATCTGCCTCATAAGTTTGTACATGACCATTTTCCTCATGAAGCACTAAAAGACTTCCACAAGTACATGACCTACTAGCTTGAAGACAAATTGCATTCCAATTTTTTTTTAGAAAATTCATGAGAACCTCAAAGCCATGAACACCATCAGGAATGATAGAAAAACATCATCCTTAATTGTGAAAACAACACCACTGCCACTGTACTGTAGAAAACAATTTTTTGCAAGAAACATGGTGAAAACACCACTTAAACTTCTTCACATCCATTCCAAACCATAGGGCACACTTCACATATCATTTGATAACTCCTCATACTGATATAACATCTTGAGATCCTTGAAAAATCATGAGAAAACTTAGAGGTAGGTTTTTTAGAAGCAAACCCTCATCACAAAACTCTTTAAACTATCCCTCAACATAGTCATTCGCAACTGAAAAAGTATAGATACCTGAGACTCAAAATTTTCACATCCTCTAGCGCTATGAATCTTGATTATTTACAAAAAAAATCAGCTTAAAAATCCTTGATCTATCTTTCCAAACATGAGTTTCTCTCTATACTGCTCACAAGGACTGTGTAAACACAGTCATAGATAGTGAAGAACCAAATTTTCTTGAAACTTACTCATGTCACCTCCTAGATGGCATTAACACATTACAATGGCCTATTCAAACATCATGAACATTATTTCAATCATTATCTATCATAAACATCCTTTTCTCATACCTGTAGCATCTCAATTTATCTTTAAAAGACTTGACAAGGAGCAACTTACTGAGACCACTTCATTTTGCTTATAAAATCCTAATTTAGAGAAACTTTAGTCACTGTGATAGTCAACCTTCTTGGGAGAAAACTGATCAAGTTGAAACTTTATCACCATAGATCATATTTTAAGAGAACTTATATGCCTATACACCACTCTGATGACTAAAGACACAGACCCACTATGCCTAAGAACATGACATAGACTAGGCACACATGATGACATGACAGACAACACTCCTGATACGAATGATTGACATCTTTTTCTATTCAATGAAAAGACTTGAGACATCAAATCATGACTTAAGTAAACCATAAGTGATCTCATACTGACGACATACCATGGTAATGCAACCATTGACTAGTAGACACGGTCAACTTCCTGAACTGATAGAAAAAGGACTCATGAAAATATAGCATTTGGAGATCCTAAACCACTTATAATGACCAAGATACATCATTATATGACAAGAGATATGAACAATTATGACTCAGACCTAAAAGATACAATATGATTCACTATAGAGACCACATCATAGACACTTGCACACATATATGACCCAAGAGAGACATGAATATAAATTTTGAACATACTGATCAATTTCAGACAAAGAATTATCTTATAAAAATGAGATCAGTAGCTTGTTTACACTATTTGATGTACTAATACTGAGACAATTGACTTTTGAAAAGATGCAACTCAGACTAAAGAACTCACACAATTTACACCCTACTAACGTGTATGCTTTGAAGAGAAATAACACAAGAAACTTGACATACTCATCAAGACTAACTACTTGAACCTCAGAAACTTGAAATGACATACCTTAAATCATGATGAAGACGTACTCTTGAAAATTACAGCTCCCCCTCAGTGCAAAGCTTATTTTGCACATATACACCTCTATGAAGCCTAATAAAGGCATATGTCACCATGGAGGAGCTTGATGAGAGACCTAAGTAGGTCTCAAGCCCTCTTCTTGGACCTTAACTGATTCCTCTTTATCTTATTCAACTTTTTTCATAGTAGATTCCTCTTTTTTCTCATTCAAACTCTTGGAAACATCTTGACCTCCTTGACTAGATTCTTCCTTCTTTTTGTATACTTGAGCTTGTGGCTTAGGTTTTTGAGTTTCTTTCTTCAACTGACCTGTATTACAAAACCTTGCAATGTTCCCTATCTTGTGGCACCTAAAGCATTCCACTTTCCTTCCTTTGCACTCATAATCCCTATGACCATATCCATTGCAAGCATAACAATACCCCTTGAATGTGCTTACATACCTCTTTGTGTTTGATGGCTCATTTTTGTAATATTTTGCAAGATGCCCCTTTTTCTTGGCAATGATAGATTTCATATCCATATCTTTAACCTACATTTTTCTCCTTTTTGTCTTGACATTCCTCTTCCTTCTTTCCTTCACAATGTTCCTTTCCTTTTCCATCATCCTTAGGACTGTAATAACTAGCCCTATGTCCATACTCACCACATTTATAATAGTTACCATGAAAAACACCATACCTATATGCACTTGGCTTCCTGATAGGTGATCTTCTAAGAGGTGGAAGCCTTGAACTCTCTCCCTTGCTTGGCTTCCTTCTTTCACTTGATCCTTGGCTTGACTCTTCTTCATTATTTTCTGATTTGAATGAGTCCTCATTGAATCCTAGGCATGTTCTATCACCATAGTTATTTTGATTTTCCAACATTTTATTTATATTTGTAGAACTTCCTTGAAAAGATAGCACCTTAATTGTCATGGTGCCTATATCTTTCTTCAAATCATTTATTTCTTTCCTCTTGATCTTCAACTCATCTTGTGTCTCCTCAAGTTGCTTCATTAGGACCTTGACTATTTATTCTCTTTCAGTTTTATGTTTGAGACATTATTCTCTCTTGATTTTCAACTCAGTTAGGGCCTTTTCAAATTGAGATTTCATGACTTTGATAATCTCATGATGAGTTCTAGACATCCTATAGATATAATCACCATGCTAACCTACCCATTTCCTTATCAAGAAGGTATTTCTCTGAATAGTCTCTAAATCTACAAGTGTCATCTTGTCACCAAATATCTCCATCTAGCTTGTTAGGATACTTCCAATGGCTTTATCTGATACCAATTGTTGGAGGTGACAAGGACTGATAGGGGATGAATCAGTCCCCAATAAAACTTTACACTTGTGCTACAAACCCTAACCACACAATCTCAAATAGATCTCATCAAAACATATAGTTTTCTCAATGAAAGATACACAATGCAAGAACCAAAATGATAAACTTAGAGATCCACTTATATTTATGATAAAATTAGATCCACACACATCTGTAAATATTTAGATCAGATCACAAGAGTAATGCCTTCAACAAAGATCAACAAGATGCACTAAAGATGTATCAAGATGAGAAACATATTCATATGAATATCCAAGAAGATATAATTCTTCCAAAAGTGAATACAACTCAATATAATATCTGAAGACACCTTAGAAACCTAAAAAATACATCAATCATGCTATAGAGATAGCATCCAAATACAAGCACCAAAATCTTCCCTCCTTCTCCAACTCGCTCTCAAAGAAACAACACCAACAATCATTTTCTCAAATTCTCCTCATGAAAACACAACGAGAAACTTTCCTATAATTATATTCCATGTGTTTTTGGCTAGGTCCAAAGGTTTTTTATTTTCAGAAAAAGGGTTCTTAAGAAGAAGATAAAAAGGGGGTTTCAAAAATCTAGGACCATTGTACCCAAAAACTCCATTTTATACCCTTTCCTTGATTCAAATTCAAAGGAGGTTAGTTTCCCTCCAATTTCATGACCATTGTAGCCTAAAAAAATCCCATGAGAATCACTACAACTTTCACAATTGACCCATATAGGTAGGCCTAGCAAAAATAGTTCATCTGTACACCAAAAATTCCAAAAATCCTTGCATTGGGATGACAAAAATCTCCTAATCCCAGAAATATTTTTGGTCAAGCTCTAAAAATCATCACACATGTTTAAATTAACATTTAAACATCATATATGGTCACAATTTATCTCATCCAATCAAATTATTTCATTTACTGGGTTTAGTGCTCTTTGTTCTTCTCAAAACAGTTATTTCCTGCACCCTTCAACACCCTAGAAAATTCATCATGCCACCAAATTGCTTCTAATGAACCAGTGCATTCCATGTGACCACTAAAAATAAATGGAAAAATATTTATAACACTTCAAGTAAGGTATAATTCATGAAACATCCTTCACTTCAAGCCATAACAAGATTTTCCTTCACCAAATCAGTCTGCCAAAACAATTATTTCCAAAGATTAGCTCATAAAAAAAAATATACATGCATTCAAGACCTCCAAAATGGATTCATTGGATGAAAAATTCATCCCTCTTCACATTACATGTGATAGGAAGCATCATCCAATCCATCTCATGCTTCACACAACATCAAACTTGCACCAAAATAGATGTTATCTTGAACTGCCAAAAATATTATTTCTCAAAGAATGCCCTGGAAAACCTGTCAAATGATGTCATCGTGAGTCCTTTTATCACTAGAAATATATCTGAATTATATTTCCAACACAACTTGAATCATTTCAGGAATCCACATGTAGCTCAAGATATGGCCATTTTACCATAGACTACTTTTTATGGCCTCAAAACTGCCCTTTGACCAATCAACTTGTTTGGTCCTCAAAACACCATGAACCTACATGAACATGCTCTAAAACATCCATTTACATCAATATCACTCCCATACATCATTCTACTTCAATTTTTCATGCTACTCCTTTGGACCATCTTGTCCTAAAACGTTATTCTCCAGAAACTATTATTTATAGGTGGGGCCCACATATCATCATGACCTCAACCATACATTTCTGTAAATCCTGATTAGTAATCTACAACATAAAATCATAAAATTTTCACTTTTAATCAAAATTGGGTCATTATACTTCATCTTTTGCAAACTATTCCTAGCTAGGGTTTAACTAGGGTTTTTGACCTCTTGACCTTCTTAACATTCGTTCATAAAAATGTGACATTCAACTAACCTCATTGTTTTTTGTGAAACCTTATGAATTCACCTTATAAACATCCCTAAAATCTACAAGGTCCCATGCAAATCCCATGATTCACAACAATCATCTAAAGTTGCACTTCAAGTTGGATTTTGCATTATGTTTCACCCTGTCTCACCAAAATAGTCATATCTTGCAAAATTCACACCATGGGCACCTAAATGTTTTTTGAGATCACTATAACTCATCCCTATAACATTCCAATCATCATGATGTCAATACCATACTTCAATCTCTTCGGTAAATCTCATTTTCATAGCCTTACCTTAGGAGTTCTCACTGTAAAGGCTATTATCAACTGAAACAATGCAAAAACTTAACTTGGAGCCTCTACAAATGACCCAAAAAAACCTCATTTATCATGATATACCTTATTGCATTCTTTGATGAGCTCAAATGGCTCCAATACACTATGTCACACCTGTAAGCAAGCATACTTAATCCCAATGAACACTTGTAATCAAGTGAAAAACCTATACCGGCACTATGCCACTACTATGAGTGCTCAATAACCCTCAAATCATGTTATCCAACATGCTAACATGCTTCCAAATCATCCAAGAATCTGATATTGCCAAGAAAAACATCCTAAGAACCTATATTGGCTTGCAAGAGCAAGCATACCTCATTGAATTTCATTGTAGCAGCTCAAACACATCTAAAACAAAATGTTATCATAACATACATCATCATGAAATCATCCTACAACATTCACTTTGTCTTTAATGTTGTTTTACATCAATGAAAACACCTATTAGGCCTACATGCCAACACATACATTTCTAATTATTACATGTTATACCATACATTCCTATTTTTTATCTAATCCATTACTTGGTTATTCTTACCACATAATTGAAAATTCCAACCATCAATAATATATATCAAATCAACCATCCCAACAAATATCTATAGAATTCATCAAAATCAATAAACTCTGTCAAGAATATATCATCATCAACAATAAATGTGATATCAACACACACACACATATATCCTCCAAAATCATCAGTTACAAAATAAATCATTGTGGGGAAATCCCCCATACATTAATACAACATATACAATACATCACACATCATCCTCGCTATCACTATATACAATCACAGGAGCTCTAAAACTAGAGGCTTCATTGCACACACTATGTCGTTGATCTTGGCCTCTATATCTCTCTAACTGACTCCATAATACAACAATCTCAATTGTTTTCTCTACAAATTGGCCATGTAGCTCAACATATCTAGCAAAAACATACTGATCTAGGGATCCTCCTCCTATGGCTTGTCTATCTCGCTCAGTCTCTGCACGAGCCTCATCATGCTCACTCAATAACACAGTACATGTGGTTGTTATTATAGCCACCAACTCAAACAATTGGGCATGCTCACCTATAATCACATCTACTTGATCTAGCATACCTCTTCCCACAAGCACATTTGGAGGCACATTTCATATCAATGTTTGTATCTATGAATCTGCAATCAATGACCAATAAGGATCACCTAGGATCCCACAACCAACATTAGTTATTACACATCTTTATATGTATACATTATATCCATCAAGTAACAGTAAAAAAAAACATACATACAAACAATACTTACGCTCCACTCTCGCTACTGCTACATCATCTATATTGGGGTCATGTGTCTATCCCTATACTCCTCCAACTTATGGCTCACCTACCACATCTACCACTACTAGAAATAACAACACCCATCGATGTGTCACCCACCACTCATTGTATGCCTGGGTACACCCCGCATCATCAACCTATATAAGTTCTTTAGCCACATATACCTCATTTGGACCAGGATGCACTAGTTGTGCTCCTGTCGAGCTTGGCCTCACTCCTAGTCGTCTCACTGCTCTAGTAGATCTCAACCATATATATGGCTCTGAAGGAACATCCTGGGCCATGAAAAATTATCTAGATACTTACCCTTGAACAACTCTATCACCCCTAGGAAGTGATACTCTAACAATGTGGTGCGTTGAATGCACCGCAACTCCATAACATCCTCTAACCAACCTCAATAGTATTTGTACGGTCTCCATATAATGGCCCTAGGACCCATCTGATCTATCATTGACCTATAGCTGGTCATATCCATCCTCCTACTATGGGTGCCTACCCACCTCACCAGAAATATCTCATGTCAAGTCCAATCGGCTTGTGGTCCAATGAGTGGCCTCAATATCGTTATATGCTCATATGCCTATACGTGAAACAAATTTTTGGCTCCTAGTCCACCTCCATGATCCTCCTGAGTAAATCTATAATATCTATACAAGTGGGCCAATACATACCGCGCCCATGCTTACCTAGTCTCATGCTCTTCTATCCTATGACAAATATCATGCCTCTTGTAATATATCCCAACTCTGCCACCCTCCACTACCATAGACGACGCTAGAATCACTACAATAAACTTACACAACTGTAGAAAATTAGATCTCAATATCGCATCTAAATTGATAGTCTCTACCTCTACTCGCGTGCCTATGAAATATCTCCTCGTTGCCCTCATATTACTACGAGCATCCACTATATTCATCACATGTACTCTCTCTCCTACACTAGGCAACCGCAATATCTAGTATACAACCTCTAGTGTCATTATTATCTCGCATGTTGGCAACCAGAAAGTGCACGTATCTGCACACCATCTATCACACAAAGAATTCAACATAGGCATATTATGGGGTACTTCCCCCAATATAATAATGTGTCACAGGCTGACACAGTCTAATATATCCCACTCTTCATCTAAGAGGCCCAAAGTAAGTAGCGTGCTCAAGTGGCAATCCCCACGGAACTCCACAGAGTGTATATCCCTCTACACAACACAACACAAAAAATAAAACCTTATATCGGCACACCATATAGCTCATCATAGCCCAAAATTAATCAAAATTTATGCATTTTACAACATTGTGCCTAAACCCTACTCTGGGACACCAATGCCCAGGAGTAGGTCATGGGCGCCTAGAAGTAGGTCACCAGTGTCTGCAACTAGGTGCTCATGTCCCTAGGGGTAGAAATGCCCTGGCCACTTCCACCTAAGTCAAAAATGCCAAAAAATACAAAAACTCATATTTTACTAAAATTGATGAAAACATACATATTTTAAACATTTTTCCAAAAATAATCACACTTACCAACTCATCAGTGTCTGTGAAGCCACAGTTGACGCTACTCTCTCAAATCTAATCAAACTCACTACTCTAACACATGGTATGGACACACTGCCGATGTTTGCGGTATGGAAAAGCGAAAAAAAGGAAAAAACAACTGGTGGAAAAATGCACTCTCAGAACACCTGATTTTCGAAGCCAAAGAGGATTCAAATACTAATACTGAAGATGTTTTTGTCCCAGAAACCCCTCTCTCAGAAATTCCAGTTGTTGAAGGCGCCAATGAATCTCATCCAGTTGGCAATGGAAAGGAAAATACAAAAGATGTTAATGATTCCGCTGCCCCAGTTGGATCGTTGGAGGATAAGGAAAATATGCCTCCTTTTTTTAATCCTCCAATCACGGAGGCTTCTACAGGCTGGATAATGGTGTGTAAAAAGAAAAAACTTTTCTCCAAGAATACCGGTTCTCCGCCTTGTTAGTTGCACAGTGCTGCACAGCTGCTTTGTTGGACAGCAGCTGTCTGTTCGCTGTAAATCAGCTATTTTTATGTTGATTTACTCTTGGTTTTGGGTTTTATTCTGAGCAGGTTGTTTCCTGCTACTGGGCTTTCATGTTTTACCGTGATCTTGTTCTTTTTCTTTGTTTCTGATTTGTTCACATCTGGCTTCTGGAGCCTTCTTGTATAAGGGTATAGTCCCTTTCAAAAAACTATTTTCCAATAATAAAAAAACGCGTGGTATCCTCACATATTAGAGCTCTAAATTTCACTTGATCTCGGTACAAATGAAAATACTATTCACTTTTCACTATTACTATATATAGTAATTCCAATTTTTCATATACTATAGTTACTATTTACAATCATCCTTACAACTAATACACGACACACAATTTTGCTCATATCTTGAGCCTCGTAACTCCGTTTGTCTCGCCATTTGTGTCATACGGACCATAATTTCCTCTAGAAACGTACCATATAAATTTCAACCTCTCATATTCACATCTAGAACATGTACTAATCCACATCTACTCATACTTTGAAAATATTACCCCCACTACTATTTCTCATTTAATATCATAGCATCTTATACGTCTTGCTTTCGACTCAGTGCTTATTTCTCCACCCTTCACCCTTTCTCCAAAAGGGGTGGTATATAATTAGGATAATCCCATAATCCCTCTATCGTTACAATACATTTAATCGACGCTTCTAGCATATTAATTTTACAACTTGCTTTAGTGTCATTCGAACAAAGGTACAATCATTATATATCACAATCAATACTTTAAACTATTTCAAATCTATCCCCCCAAATGACCTAATCTAGGGGACAAAGAAAAAACCTCTCTATGAGTAATCTCCTAAGTACATATTATTTCAAACAATATTTTATCACTCAAATTAAATCAATCAATTGGTACAATAAGCACACTTACTATCTCTCTTAGATGACCTAATTTGGGAGCTACACTACATTATTATCGCTTCTAGATGACCTAACTTGGAAGCCATCTAGCACTATTCAAATTAGAACACCCACTACTATAGGAGTGGGGGCAATAAGATGTCATTTCCTTTCCTATACTGCTCATATATGGGTTATTTAATTAGAACAAACTATTTTTCAATTGGGACTAATTAGAACTAAATTTGGTCTTTATCCATTTGCAGCGGTTGGACCTTTTGGGGATACAGTCATGGATGGAGAGTAAAACTAGACCTCTCTCCCCAACACTCTTCCTCTGGAGGAAGGACACTAAAATCCTCCATTTATATACAAAATTTGGTTGGGAATTGATCAATCCCCACCTCTTCAATATCCTTTGGCAACAAAGCCAAAATCTCGAAAGTCTCCAAAATCATTTTGATTATTTCTACAAGTGCTCCTTATGAAAATTTACTATCTCTGCTTATGTCATATGGTTCAAAGCGTTGATCCATGGTTTTCCATGCTACAGGTTTCTACATTCTACACGTACTTTACAATATGGCTTCTTTGGAATCTATACAGGTATGTTCCTTACTTCCTTTACACTACTTGAATTTCATTCAAATAGCATAAAGGGGGGAAAATGTAGATACATAATCACGCACATATTACTATTGTACTATGTCGTCGGTATGTTTTTTATATACATGGGTCTCACATAAGAAAAGTATTCACTGGTGACACAATCCTCTGTCCATCTTCTTGATTTAATTGTTTTTATTGTCTTTCTCTCTCACATCTGTCATTTTTGTACCCAGTTCTAGTCAAGTCATAGGGATCCCTGTTTATCTATCTTTTCACATCTGTCATCATTTATCCTAGGCACTCTTGTCCATTCTAGGCGCTTCTTTCCTTTTTGTTCTTTTTACGCAATTTGACATTTGTTCTCAGCCTTTCTAGTTTTTTAATCCTTATCTCATGTTCATAGTCGGCCTTTTGTGTCACTAGTGTCAAAATTTAAATAAGAGATCCATATATATACACAACATACACTCTATTATTTTGGCTAGCAATTCTAAGGGGAAATCACATCTACATACTATCACTACCATCAAAGGGACTACATTTTTAGGCTGCATACACTACATAGGAAGGGGAAGTGTTGAATTCTATACCACACATTTGCATCTTATCTAGCTACAACCAACTAACTTGGCGTCATTGGCGTAAGGGAAACCTAAGGACACTATTTCACACAGAAACACAAAGAACTACATGGAGTCTGGAATGTAGTACAATGTTCGGTCATAAGTTCACTCATCAGGTGACCATCAGGGTCAGTCTGACTTCACATATTGCATATTTCATTCTGATTTTATGTGTTTGTGAGTTTGTGCAAGTAGTTAGGGTTTTTTTGCAAGTCATAGGTACCCTCGATGATCAAAGAGAAAATATCAGGAGACTAACAAGAATTAGCAATGAAACCCTAGTGACACCGAAGGAAGTAGATCTCGAGCCTTTGTACAATCACCAACACCTGGGATCAGTCATCAACATCTTTGTCCAGTACCGGGTGCCCCTGTTTGACATCTTTCTCAGGTTCCACAACTTATAGGGAGCAATTATGATGTTGTTTGTATTCTTTTCAACACTTTACACTGCCCAAATCAGTTTTTTGTCACATAGGAATCAGATAAGTCATTTATCTCTACCATTTACTTATAGTTTTGCATTACTTAAGTGCTTAACATCTATATCTTTACTAGATTTTACCATATCAGTTACTTTACAATTATATTTAATTAATTTTTTATTAAATCAGTAATAAGCAAGTCATGATTCCTACATACGTCCCTGATGTACAAGCATAGTGGCGAACAAAAGCACCATAGTAATTCAGTTCATAATTCTTGAAAGGTTTTATGGGAGGATCTAGAAAACCACACAAGGTAGACAGTTGATGGGGTCTACTCACATCAAGGTTTGTGGGAAGCTTATTTAAAACCATGGAAGGAGAGAGCCTTTCTTTTGATGAAAATCATGAGTCACATTATAGGACATGTTTCACAGGGGTGATCATATTGTTGTTGAGAGTGTGTATATTTTTCTACCATGTTCTTAATAAGGGGGAGAATGTTAGGAATATAATTGTTAGTGCTTACAAATTAGTAAGTTATATTGTTTGGTTGGTTAAATTGTTATAATTTTTATACCTGTAATATTATAAATGGGTTATTTGTTTTCTAGTTTGTAGGAGGTAGTTTGCCTACCTCCATGGCTATATAATATCCATTGTAATAGCGTAATGCAACATACTATTATTGTGATTATTTTGTTCAACTCTACTTTTGTACCATCACATTGGAACTAAAATATCATATGCACAAATGGCTAAAATGAAGCTAGAATCTAATGATAATCTGAGTGACTATGTTTTACATTATAAGAATAACCTTACTAAAATGAATTATGTCTTCATTAAATCTGAATTGTAAGATCTATTTATCCAAAGTCTATAGCCTCATTTTTAAGAATGTTTTCTCCATGATTATTTTAATTCTTTCTATCATTTATTTCATACTCTTAAATCACGTGAAAATAAGTTACTTTCTATGGGAAAGCTTAAGTATGGTGATAATATTTTCAATCTATCTAACACCAAATTTCAAAGTAAATATTCCTTTAAGATCAATCCTAATGAGCCTAAGCCTATTGCTAATGTTGTATCTCAACCAAAAAAGCTCCAAATACAACCTACACGATGTAATTTTACTATATTTCCATATCCACCTTGTGTGTTATTGCGTCAACCAATCGAAAGCAATTTGATTTCTCTTCCATCTCCTCTTGAGCTATATCCTAATCATCCTCATGGCAAGAGTTTTGATGAAAATGCGCATTGTGATTATCGTAGATGTAATGTCCATTTTATTGATAGATTCTTTAAGCTTAGACATTTGATCTAAGACCTGACTGATAATAATGAAATTGAACCACCTAAGCCTACTATTTCTAAATCTATTAATGATAATGGCAAGTTTAAAATTTTCAATGATCTATTACCCAAACATAGAATAGATCCTGAATCTTCTTCCAATCATGTTTATCATGTGGTTCCACCTTCATTATCTTCTAATAATCCTCTTGGGCTTCTTATTGCTACTATTGATATTTCACCATCTATTATTACTTTCACTGATGTAGATTTTCATGCTTCTTTTTCATCACATAGATTACACATTGATGTTTCTATTATTACTCATGTTGTTAACGATGTTATGGTGCATCCTACTTTCAAATGTAATACATGTTTTTTATCTTTCTTGTGAGCTATTGGATTTACTTTATCCCATATGACACTTAGATCACCTACTTCTCATGGGCATGTGGTTCTCCCAATCATTATTGATCCTCTTACTATATCCATGCCTTTATTTTTTGGATTTGAGGTTACACATTATGACATGGTCTTAGGAATTCCATGGCTTAAGGCTAACAAATTCGTCCCATCCATGGTTCATTTATGTCTTAATTCCGTACATGAACATCATGTTGTCACTATTCGAGGCATCCCACTATGGACCCCTTTATCTTTGACACCTATCACCATCATATCCTCAATTTCTAGAACCACTAGTGCACCTACTTTTACACCTCTTAATTATGATCTCATGGATTTGACATACACTACTTCGGTATCTAGAGTTCCTATTGAACTCATAGTTTTAGTTCCATATCTTCACCTAGATATCCATCACATGCGGCTTTGCTTCTCGGCCACGCCAAATTTATCGGTCCTATATCCCACCTCGTAGGACTATGTCCCCACATAGGATACATTCCACACATGGAACATCTAGGCCCAATTCACTATCTCATTATCCATTTGCACGACATAGTCCTACTCTGCACGTCTTGACACGTGCACTTTCCCATGACACTAGGTATATGGATCATGTTCACATGTGTTCCTCTTTCACATTAGGACTCAGTGGGCCCTCTCTCTTTTTCCTCATTGGATACATCACTATGGTATTCACGCTTGGGGGCATACCATTTCCCCCTTGCTACCCAATGACATACTCTTTTTCTAGGTTCAAACATGATTTTTGAGGGCACACTTACATGAACCTCACTTTTCACACATAAAAACTGGAGGGAAACCTTTCTTCACTTCCCTAGTCATAGTATTTCATATCCTAATAATACAAAAACATTTTGATATCTACGAAAATGTAAAAAACATTATCTTAGAACTTGATCTTATGTCTCTTTGCTTGCTTATACTATTCCATGTTGCAACTTTCCTATCATATTAATTTGATTCATAGTATGTTCTATTCTTTTCCATATACACATGCGCGTTCACATGGTACTTTGTCATGAATGCAGGTTATCTACATGTTATCACATAATGCATGATGTTTGACATTGTTCTTTGTTAGTCCCACTGAGGCTATTGAGGGAATCTATCTTCTATTCCTTCCTATATTCAAGTGTTATCATTGTAATATCTACTATTTTTATCCATATACGTTGTGACATACTATCAATTATTCTAACATGCTAACGGGTGCTTCATGTGTAGCATTTGTCTTGCAGACTCAATTTCAACCATGGTGCTTCATGTGTAGCGTTCCTCTTTCATATGTATTCCTCTTTCAAATAAGATTTTGATTAATTAAAATTGACTAATACTAATGTAGTAAAAGATATTTAATCTAATCTAGGAGGACATATACAGTAATAAGTAAAGGTTTTAAAACAATATATAAATGAGACAAGTAAATAAATTAATGAAATTAAAAACCCTAATGTGTAAGGAGGGAAAGGAAAGAACTCGGTTGAATAATAGAAGCTTGTCAGACTGTGTCGTAGTGACGCACAAAAATTTAGGAAGCATGAATAATTTTGAAGGAGTGTCGAAAAGGACAGATCTAGATGGCGTGCTTGGATTGGGGTGCCTGGAGCAGGACCGGGGCACCCACGAGCACTCCAGTAAGGATTTCGGGCGCCCTGATCTGGAAAACGTATTCGAAGTTGGTGTTCACAAGGTTGGAAGGTGATCTAAAACTTTTCCTATCTGTCGCATTAATTTTTCTGTATTGTGCCAAATGCTCCAAATATTCTAAGAAGTAATAACCTACAAAAGACCAAAAGGAAGTATCAAAACCCTAAAAAAATAAAGATGCATAATGAATGGGTCAGACTGACCTCAACTGCCACAACAGTGGGCTTAATAATTGAGCGTTGCACTACATTTCAGACCAAGTTGTATTTTTGGGTGTGTGTGTGTGTGTGTGTCGTGCCCTAGGTGCTCTTGTGTTAGTCACACTTTGTGAAGTAGCGAGCTATAGCTAAATGTAGAAAATGTAGTAAAATGTGTGCATGGAATAAATTAGAATCCCTCCCCTATGAAGTGTGATGCAGATGTCCTAGCTTGTGCCTTGATGATGGAGCTATGTGGATTCCAATGCAATAAATGGATGCAACTCTAGATGGAGTGATAATAGTGTATGTTGTTAAGTCCCTCATTATGGTCTCCTAACTTTATATTTATAAGGTTCTCTTGCTCTAATTTTGTAATTAACCCCGAAAAGGCCGACCCCAAGAAAGATCAATATGAAAAATGACTAGATGAGGCCCAAAAAGTGGCAGGAAAGTTCTAGAAGGATCAAGGCACCCCCAAGTGGAACCAGGGCACCCATGGGCGCCCCAACCGAGGCTAAAATTACATGTGATGTTCAGAAATGGCTGGGCATATGGGTGCAATAGGTCACAAATTACGAAATAAAATAAACAAGATGACCAAAGGATGGGGGTTAATTAGTACTTTCTTTACTCAAGAACCTTCTAAATAGTAGTATGAGACCGAGATAAATAAATGTCTAAAGTGCATGATTGTGTGACTACAAAATTTTTCCCATTAAGTAAATAATAAAACTCATATGCATTCTTGTACTGTGAAATTTGTGTTAAGGTCACAATAAATCACAAATTTAGAGAAGTTATACAAACAAAATAAAAATATCCTATAAAATTATCACAAAAGGGAAAGATATATTTCATGGATGGAAAGAATTAATCACACAAGGTGTTCAAGTGTAACAAATACAATTATTTATACAAGACTTCTTGCATGTTCAAATTACAAATATCAAGTGAGTGATGGGACATGAACATGAACATAACACTATTATTTTGCAAAATAGTAAAAATGCCTATGTAGCTCCAACGGTTTTGTGAAGAGTGGTATTTGGACCAAGCCTATCAATTCATCCATACAAAATAATAGACATTTCCCAAAAATATATAGTAATAGAGAATTAAATACTTCTATCATTCAATTATATTCGTCTTCATTGGCTATGCCAGCGACATGTCAAAAAAACATGAAATCTGTCTTAGAAAAAAATACACTTGCATAACCAACATCAATGCTAGAGAATGGGTAACAATACCAATATAATTATAAGCTTAAAAATACAACATATTTATGTTTACTTACATAAATATTATAAAATCTTTTTAGGTGTCTGTGTACAATTTACATTACTACATAATAATATTAATAAATGGGTCACTTAATATTGAATCTTCAAATAAATTATTTTAATACTAAATTCTTAAAAATAAGTATCCTCTAAATATTAGCACCCTAAACAACTACCTAACTTACTTAGATTTAATCTGGTTGGTATTACCCCAAAAATAAATTGAAAAAACAACACCACAATAAAATTCACTATCCTCCCTGAACCTTTTAAAAAATGGACAATATAACACCAAAATTATAGAAGCAGAAAACCCTAGCAAAAACAACGAGAAGCTCCACAAAACTAAAATTATGTTGTCGAGTTTCTAAATTTTGGCGTTTTGCTTACGTTCACCTTTGATATATGCCACCTTGGTTTAATATTAATTTTAATCTAAATTCATATAATTAGCACTTTTAACACATATAATAAAGTAGTAACATAACTCTCTTAAGGTAACGTGTTAGATTCCCTCTCCAAGAGAAAAGTGAAGTGTTATCTCTTTTAAATTAAGGAATTTTTTTTTTTAGTTTTAAATAACGAAACTGAAGGATCCACTTTTATGCAGATATCATTTTATGCTTTGAATAGTATATTAGAAGCGTGTTTTTAAGAGGGAAGAAAAACCAAAAACAAAAGGGCAATAAAGATTCTAAGCAATCCTCTCGCAAATCCCACCAAGCCCCTTTTGTTGACCATAGTCATTCATCTAAATTCTTTTCATATTTAAAGATTATTTTTTATTTAGTTATTTTGCTTTTATAATAGAGTAAAATAATAAAACATGAATTTAGAAGTATATCTTACAATTAAAATGGAATAATAAGTTTTGAATATAAGATCATAAGATGGATTCTATCATTCTCTAAAAGTTATTTTATACTAGTACTTGTACCAAAAGGAGGTGTAATGTCTCGTCGATAATTAAATATGAGGATTTGTAGAGTTGTCGAAACAATTTTCAGATGCTTTGAAGAGGTATGTCTGACATAGGTAGCAAGGCATATAAGGTTTGCAGAGTCGTAGACGTGATTCTAAGGTGCACTGAGCCCACAACATCAAAGATGTTTTTTGTCGTCGCATTCGTCTCTGATTGACGTTGACCGTTTGCCATGCTTTAGTCGGGCATTATGGATTGTAAGTAAGAGCATAATTAGGGAATGTGATCTTTTTTGTAATTATTTTTTTAAAATCAATGAAATACAAAGCATTTCCTTCTGGATATTATATTATCATTGGTTATTCAACAAACATTGTGTTGTAGTGTTAACTTGCAATGTATGTTTGGTTATTGAATTCCTTTCTGCGATATTGTCTCATAGTTAAGTGTTTACATCCTATGAGTGTATCTTAGGTGTTGTGGAAATGATTTAATATATATTTTGAAGTTTCATGTACAAGTGTTTGTGTTAAGATTTCAAAGGTTATATGGTAATGTTTGCATGAACTTAGTATTAATGAATGCAAATGTCCCTTCGAAGATTATATTGTCTTGATCTTTTTTCTTGTTTGGATTGTGAAAGAAACAAGCTAAGATGTTAGATTGCGGCATCCCTTCCCATTAGATCCACTACCACCCACTTCATTTAACTAAGTAATTATCCCATCCTACCTCTACAAATCACATTGCCTTTGTCTATCCTACATGTGTTTTCCTGCAAATTGCACCTAACCCGCATGTTTCAAGTGTATTTGATATGATTTGTAAAGATTAGCATCCCAACCTCATCATACCCCAAGTTGTGAACAGTTTTCTACAGAGATGATGTTTGTGATTACATTTTATCTATTTTTCAGTGGCTTGTGTCTGATGCATCAAGTGCATGTAATGCTTGTGTGACCATTCTTCTGAAAGAGCATTGTATTTAGTGGTTGCACTTGATCTCGGGTTGAAGTTCCAACCAGTCTAAGGGTTTGAAACATAATATCTCCCTCTCTTTCAAGCCACTCCTCAGGTTCTCTCACTTTGGTTTAGGAAAAGTCATAAAGAAGCAAGATAACAAGCACATCTTTAGTCATGTGCACATCTTTAGGAAAAGTCATAAAGAAGCAAGATAACAAGATAACAAGGCATGGTCGAAGTAGATTGATAAACCCATCTTTGGCTACTAAACGACACATCAATAGGTTTATCTTTTCTGCTTGCCTACTTCCTCACTACTTGCCTTGTTTGGGGTGTTAGATTGGGAACTAACAGGTGGCATTGCCCAAACTAAAAATGGAGATGGATGTCATTGGTATTGGCATATTATATTGGTGAGAGAGCCACCTCCAATGCAACATCATCCCTATTAGCTTTACAATCAATTGGATGGCATTGAAAGTGATTTTTTGCATTGTTTTTCTCTATTCAGTGCTAGTTTTCATGAAATTTGACGCAAGATAGTTTTCAGGCAAAGAGACAAGTTTTCACCCAAATTAAGGACTATTTCTTCCACTATATAACTTTTCATCTAACTAAATAATCATCTTATATTTCTAATTATTTAAGTCTATTTTACTACTTAAATTAAAAATATTATACATATTTAATTACAATTTAATGGGAATATGTTTATCTATAACATAGACCTAGATTATTAATAACTAATTATATGTATAAAATTTTAAATTTTTGTGGAAAGACTATAATTTCAGCCATGAACAATTTATGTGGTGACGCAATACTCTACTAGAACTTAATTTCAATAAGCTAAAAGCTCCATTTAATTTTCATTAATCTTTCACGTTTAATGTCTTCTTTCTCTGCCAATTTTGAATAGGTCGAATATCGTTATTTCGTCTTCCATAAGAAAACAAACGTGCACATTACGGCGTGAGCGAGGAGCAACCTTTGCTCCCATAATATAATCTATCGGCTAATAAAACTGGCAGCACTTGTATAACTTGTTGTAAAGATATTCTAATGGAAGATATTTTTAGAAAAAGAAAAATTGAATATTTTTATATATGTAAACACTCAAATAATTTAAAATTTAAAAGAATGTTGACTTTTTTTTATATATGTAAATACTAAAAAAAAATCAAAAATCTATCTATTTAATTAGTGTGTTTTAAACAAAAATTCATTTATTAGATTCTAGATTTCCAAGTAAATCATTAATACATATATCAAGTCAATTCATATCATTATTTGTAATTGTATATACATACAAACCAAGTGAATGCAAATGATTGTTTTTTAAGTATAATTAATAAACTACCCTGAACATACATCATTTGCATGATAAACTTATTTATTTTGTAGGGTATCTTATGTGATGGGTGGTATACACTGGGAATTGTTTAGAGTAATTTAGAAAGATTGATCTAATCAAACCTAAGTTGAGGCTAAGATAATTTTAATTTATTTACGGTATTATGGATAATTTTAACAACATATTATGTTATAAAATGCTTAGTAATTAAAAAAAGCTTATGTATAGAAGAGGATAGGAAATTGATAGCAACTAAACCAAAATTTTAGAGTTTACATTTAGTTAAATAAAAACCATATTGTTAAAATATTTTAGACAAAATACAATTTTGTTTTAAAAAGTGACTAAGTAAAAAGTTAATTAAATTTAGGCATGTGAACATTGTAAAGAAATCCCTAAATTTTAGTTTTCACACTAAGTGTTTCTCAAAAACTGCCTTCTAACTTGGGTTGAACCTTTTTATGAAGGGTGGGTTATCTATGACATATCATGCAAGGAAACCATGTAATATACTTTCTTGAAATGTCAAATATATAGCATGTATTAAGCCAACAACTCACATGGGGCAGGATCAACATCCACATGGGAGATTATTTATAAATTCAAGTGGTTTGGGTATCCAAATTGGGTAGTAAGGCATGTGTTTAAAGACATATATCAACCATTAGGAGGGCCACTTACATTGTGGCATCACCTCCATTTGTAAAAGGATCACAATATATTAGGTTTTATGCATTTTTGCAAATCAATCCTTCTAGACAATGTGGGAATACATTTTTAAAATGAATAACAATATTTATAACCAAAAACAATTCTAAGACGCATTGAATATGCATATCTAACCTGGGGTGGTGCACTAATATTTGATGTTGCTTTTAAGGTTTTATCGTCTTTCTAAAAAAATGTCAAAGAATCCAACAATATTGATTTCAACATAGGTATTTTTAAGGATATAATTCCTACTCTATAAGCAAAGGGGGATTAAGCCCTAGGCAAACTAGGCCACTGCCTAGGACGCTAGTAGTCAAGGGGAGCCTAAATTTTAAAAATAGCATTATTATTTTACTATTATTAGAGATAAATATTAAATGTTTTTACCTGAAGTCAATTTTAGTTGACCCTTTTATTGATATTATTATGAAGTAACGTGAACTTCACGCATACATATTAAAATGTGCTATAATATTTTTGCATGTAAAAATAATATGCATATTTTTAAGCTCATACAATTTTGTTGGTATTGTTGTCCATTCTCTAATATAGCTCTAGATAATTCAAGTGTGTAATTTTTTTTATAAAAGGTTCATTTCTTTTTTATAATATCATTAGTGTAGCTAGTAGAGACAAGTATAATTGAAGGAAAAAATTATGTATTTCTCTATTCCTAATGTTTTGAGAGAAATGTTTCTTTTTTATGGAGAAATTAGTAGGCTTGGTCCAAATACCACTCTTCACATGGAAGCTACTTAAGAATTTTTATTTGCAAAAAATGGTACTTTGTTCAGTTTTGAGTCCCATCACTTGATATTGGTAAATAAGATGAGTAACCAACCTTGTATAAAAAATTGTATTTGTTGCATTCCGATCATCACCTGTGATTAATTATCTCCATCCATAGATTGTTACTTGCCCTTATTTTATAATTTTAAAGGATATTTTTATTCCTTTTATATATCAATTTCTCTAAATTGGCGATTTATTATGACCCTTGCGTAAGTTTTAAAATACGATAATGTATTTAACTTTTATTTATTTATTTGATATGAACATTATTAACTAAAATTATAAGAAGGGCTTCCACTTCAATTATTGCCTAGGGCCCTCCTAACCTTTAATCCGTCTCTCTATAAGTTAGATGGTACACTATTTCTATATATGTAAACACATGCTACAACTATCAATTTGTTGTTTTCTTCAAATTCGTTGACCATACCTTATAGTATCATAGCTTCTTTCCAATTCATCACACTTCACTTTACATAACTTTGTTTCCATTCATATCCAATCCTTCAGTTTCACACTATTTCTATCGATGTATCCATTGCAACTTGATTGCGATTGCTAATTTAAGTCTAATTAAATATGATTGCAATGTTTATGAATAGATATATTGCATTATTAATGTTAAAAAAGGTGCACAACTTCCATAGCCAGGAATGATGAGTTTCAACGTTCATATTATAGCCTTGAGCAAATGAATGGTGCATAAAAAACACATGAGAGTGGGAATGTGTGCCCAACCGACCTTAGGAATAGATAGTCCCTCCAAAGCTTCCCCATAGAGAATTAGTTTAGTGGTCCAAAAAAAGTGAACCCTATACACACTAAAAAAACACACTACCCATAGTCAAAGTCCACGAGGACATAATTAAAACTAAAAAAACAATTGTATCGCTTGCATGTGCTCGACGACCTATTATTATTATTATTAATTATTATTGAAGTGGATGTGGAAAAAATGCTGGCTGCTTCCCACCTAAGCAACACACACAAGCTTTCGCATCTCTCCATGGGTCCCACACCATTATATTTTTGTGGGTCGGTGGCCGAGAGTAGAATATTATATTATTATATTATGGCGGTTCACGTGCACCCAGCAAAGTCGTGACGTAAAGTGGAGAAAATGGTTGGAGCATTTCGCTTACGTGTGCTTCCACGTCATGCTCGTTTTTCCAATGATTGAAACGCATTTCTCGTACGTATGCTGCCACCTCAGCACATACGCTTTCTCTTTCCACGCATCCATTAACATCACATAGATGCCATCCATCCCTTAATATTGTCTCGGCTGTCACATCAATGTCAGATATTAATTTTGTCCATTTATTTTTAAATATCAATTCCACCTACCACATACATCGGATGCTCATTTAGTATGGGTGTATTGTATAGGTTACATCAAATAGTCATTGAGATGTGTGGGTGTATCAAATGCTCATTAACATATATCATGTTATTTAGTAAGTTAGAGTCGTTGCTTCCTTCTTTTCATTTGGTGCTTAGTATGTGTATCAATTAATCGTTGAGATGTGTGGGTGTATCTTTAAATATGTGGGTGGAGGATGCATCTTATAAATTGATATACAAGATATTTAAATACATCGTGTAATTTAGAGTCATTGCTTCCCTCTTTCCACATAACACCACCTTTTACAATATATCAAATAATCATTAAAATGTGTGAATGCATCTTATTAATTAGTATAATTACTTCCCTCAACACCACCTCTTAAAGATATATTAAATGGTCATTGAAATATATAAATGCATTCTCTAAGATGGAACAACAACATCCCTCCTTCCCATGGGGTTTTAAAATACCTTCATTTAAAGAGATTAGATTCCAAGCTCTCATAAAAGTTAAAGAGACAATTAAATTAACTTTGATCTTATGATAAAGTTGAGAATATAATTGTTATCCAATTTTGCACACATGGCAAGATTGGACAACGGGGTCTTATCACGTTCAAAATGAAATAATAGTCCCAGGAACCCACCTTCGGTTATTAACAAGATGCAATAATTAAAAATAATTCCTAAATTGCATATGAAGAGATCACCTAGCATCGAAAGGCACCCAGTTGATCTCAACTCAATGGAGAGTTCAGGGTCAAGTTGATAAAGAACCCGGTGTCAAATTGATAGTCATCTCGGTAGAGACTCTCAGTTGTAAGAGCTCGATGAGGTCTTGTTAATGCAAAATATAGCTCGTTGAAAATTGACGAATGAAGGGAACTCTATAAGGATCTCGGTAGAGATCGATGCAGGCAGAAGTTAAGGCCGAGTCAGGAGTTCGACTCATCTTCGTGACTCGTTCATTTTGGAGATCATGTGGTGAGCTTCTTTTAGGACACATTCTGCAGAGCTAGGGTGATTCAAACGCAAGCCAAGGCATCAAGAGTGCCATAAAATGAATGGAGATCGTTGCGTAAACAAAGATATGTGATGGAGCCCTATCGATGGGACTCATCGAGCATGATGGATAATTCAATGCAACTCGTTTCGTGTGGATGCATTTAAGACAGTTTCTAGGCAAAGTCAACTCACTCAAAGTTGGCATGTAACAAGCTATCAAGGAAGTCAGTGAGTTTAGCGCACCTGCTCAAGCTAAACAATGTCGTGGAGCCTTGGGATCTCTCGGGAATATTTTTGTTTCTTACTGGTCGAATTGGCCAAATGATGTCTAGGTTCTGCGGGTCAGTCTTCAACATGGGATATTCAAATGAGTTTTCCAAGGTAAATGTTGAAATGAAAAACCAAGACAAGGTTTCCGCGATAAGAGGGAATTTCAGGCCTTTGAAGCCGCGATGGAGATAATGTTGTGGCAAACCAATATGATATTTCCACACATGGGAAAAGTTCATGATGATTTCCAAGCGGGTTTCAGTTAATGGAAAACCAACACAAGGTCTCCGCGCAAAGGGGGGCCCCGAGTTTCATCTTGCCAAGAACGTGGAAATTTTAGAAAACATTGCCAAGCGTGATAAAACTGTGGCAAACCATAATCGGATTTCCGTGAGTTGGAGAAATGAACACCAATTGCCAAGTGGAAGTGCTATGGTGGAGCGCCAACATGAAAGTTCTGCTCGTGGGATATTTTCAGCTCTTTGCCTAGTCGGATAAATAAATAAATAAATAATGCCTCAACCCCGCACTAAGGTATTCATGAGTTATTTGCTTAAAATGGGAATCCGAGAAGCCTAATGCTAAGTGGGTTTTCGTGGATGGCAAGCCAAAGAAGAAATTCCACGCGGGGGAGATTTGGGGCGGTATGACCAAGTCAAGAAGCGGAAATTGGGAACCGACCTGCCAAGGCAATGTATGGAAAATTGGATTCATAAGTCCGAGATCCCCACACATATCCTGCGGACTTCCTTGATACAAACGCCATGCCAATTTGACTTGGAAAAAGGAGGATTTGGCATGGAACGGGGATATTCAAGTCGGTTGAACCAAGGCAATTCAAACTACTTTTTCCACGCAAAACCTATCAACTCGGCTATGTGGCTGAGCCGTTACGTGGGGATTTGGAGCTAGTATGCCGAGGTCAGAGATTTGACGATGGCAGTCCAAGCTGTTCACTCCGCGTAGGGGAGATTCAGGCAAACACTACCAAGCGTGGAAATATTACGATGGCTATCCAACATGATACTGCCGCATGGGCCGTGTAAACAGGATCCGAGTCTTTGTGTGAGTCACTCGGAAGGTAAGTTGGGGAACGTGGGAATGAGACAGTTGAAGTGTTTAATAGGATTGGACGTGGTGGTCTAGCCTGGCCAAAATCGAGTATGACACGGAGATAGGTGAAGGAGGCTCCACACATTCTGCTTACCACGCATAACATCCCCGTAAACCCGTCTACATATCTTCAACTATTGCAGACTTGCATTTCCAGGAATATGCTTTCACATGAAAGAGACGCCTTCTCATGGAATACCATAATTGTAGCTTACAGAAGACATGGGTTTCCTCACGAAGCGTTGATACTGTTTCACCAAATGCAACAAACAGATGTCCGACCTGATCAGTTCGCCTATGCCAGCATACTTCTCCCAACTCCCGTTCGGGCTCTGAGCATTCGGTGGTCGCGAGGCAAACTCCCACGCACTAGGCAGTTGACATGTTGCAGTATAGTAGAAGCCGTTTTTAGCGCTTCCAGCAAGCAGTTGCAAGAAACAAATATTCACTGCCGTGTACGATGGATTGGAGTCACGCTATTTGAGGCTTCATAAAATTTCCCTGAATCAAGAGATGATGGTTTATTACGGTGCAGAATGAAACGATTCATATTGCTCAGCATTTCTTCTCCTAAAATGAATTGAATGTGAAGGTCAACTCTCAAATACCTGGTCGGCCATTTTGTATGCCACATCCTTGTCACTTGTAAATGGTCTCTTTGAGAAACTCTGTGGGCAGTAGGCAATATTTATACCCTTCCATTATGTACGTCCAATCAGACAATAAAAGTATTCTTTTACCAGGTTCAGAGAAGCTTGTTTTTTACAATGGATGATTATATTGTAGTTTCAAGCAAATTTTATCTAGCTTTATTTCTATTAGCTTTGATCCACGACTAAGGAAGAATTCATATGGTTGTTACCTGTACATTTTTCCAAGGTCCTCTTGGTTGCCCCAGTTGTTCAATATATTTTTTGAAGGGCTTCTTTTATGTGTTACAGATTGTAACATAAAGGATCTTTTTAGTTTATGGAAAAATGAGTATATGGTGTAGCTCACAGCTACCTATGCCATATTAAGATCCCAATAGTGGCATAATTGTTGATTGGAGCCGAGATTGCCGAGTGCACTGCCAAAATACCGAAGGGCTTTTTGGCTAAAAATCAGTCTCAAGGGTGTCTATCGACATGTTACAGGCATGAGCCTGGGTCATCATCATGGCAGCACTAGGTCTTTATTGATAATGGCATTTTCTCATCGTTTGGAAGGTATAAATTGTGCTTATTATGGCAAAGCCAAAACATTCTTACTACAAGTGTTATATGATGAGGAAGAATCCTGAGCATTGTGGTAAAAACATTCTTTTTAGAAATATTGGGTTAAGCTCGGTATTCAAGTGAGTTTGAGCCCAGGAAAGGTAAGATCGTTTGCTGGATGAAGAGCTCGGTGACTTCACAGGGAGCTCGTGGTGATGTTTCATGAAGTTTGAACGTGGAATGCATAAATGGCCTCGAATTAACAGAGGAAAATGATAAGAATCGAGTTTGATAGCTCACCGTTCGAAGGACTCAATGCAAAAGAGCCCGATTACCAAAGTAAGGAAAGAGTTAGTGTGGGGTTCAAAATTGATTGCAACATCGAGTTAGAGGATTCGAAACTCACCGAGTTGAGATTTGTGCAGACTCTATCCACATGGACCCCCCTCCTCTTCAAGTCAAACGGGTCAACGGGGGGGGGGGGGGGGGGTGGGTCCCGACATTATGTTAATTAAATTAATATTTTTATTTAAATATTTTAATAATAGTATTTATTATTATTATTTAAATATTTTATTTAAATATTCTTTTAATTAATTAAGAAGACTAGGTCATCAGGCAATTAATGACCCATGATGGAACCTTCTCAGGTGGTTCAACTAAGTGTAATAAATACATCATGGCCCTTCATTTTAGGAATGTAATTATGACCATTTCCTCTTCTTTCTCACATATTCTTCTATAAATGTAAGTTGGAAGCTCATTTCAAAGGGTTCCAACAGTTCAAACAAGTTGGACAGTTAGATATCTCAGGCGAGTTGTATACTTTTCAAGAATCCTCTCTCTTCTACAAGTTGTTCTTGTGTGTTGAGAGAACTTTCAAGCCTCCTCTTCAAGACTGTAATGGCAACTATTGCCTCTTCTGAATGTATGATGCATTGTGCATGTTATTAAAGCAATAAAAGTGTGTGTTTTGTGACTAATCTCGGTCCTTTCATCCTTCTATGCTTCTTTGTGCCTTTCTCATACTTGCAGGTACACTGTGCAAGTTTAAGTTCTATTGCAGGTTCTTGGAGTTCTGTGCTTATCGAGTGGTGAAGTATTGCATGCAGTTGAGTTGTGGTGTCTGTTCACCCTTCTTGAGTTCATCCTTCTTCATTGGGAAACTGTTATATTTCTCGGTCTGATAAATTTTAACAAAAGGAATGCGTGTCTCTTAGTTTGTGGTATCATATACCCTCTCTAAGTTGCAGTAGGTGAAGTTGACTTGTGGTGCACACACCCTCTTCAAATTAACCCTTCCTGAGGTTGGAAACACCCTTTATTTGGTGCATCACCATCCCTAGTATAGTTTCATTTCTATAAATCTCTTTCCCTAAAACCCCATGAAAATGTTAGCATAGGATTAGATAATCATTTTTGTTACACTAGGAGTAGTACAACACTTAGTTTAGGAAGAGGAAGCCGGCCTTCTCTGGAGGTTCACCTCGAGCGCAAGTCCCATAGCTTGAGAGGTGATCCCATGTGTCCCAATCACACCGAACGTCCTATTCACATCCTGGCCATTCGGAGGGTGCAGTGATTTGACGACAACAATAATGTTGAGTTCTTTCACTTTTACACATTACCAAAGGAGAAGAATATAAATTGTGTAGTGAATAACAAAGTTTGTCGAGTGTTTAGAAGATTGTGTGATGTATTGTATTTTCCTAATCAAAACATTCATAATGCTCTATAAGGAGCAAATGGAGTACAATTGTGAAATGGTATGACTATGTTTTTTCACAACATAAAAAATTTTGATGAAATATCCAACATAATAATATTGATGGTATGCATGTTTATATTCCTTTAGTGTGGACCATAAATCTTACAACAACATTACCGAAAGTAAAGCCGGTAATATTATAAACCTACTCTATGGTGTATGCACAAACTATATGAACAACATATAATTATCTATTTATATTACATTAAAAACACTTTAAACAATGCCATATTAGTTATACTATTCCAATTGCAATCTTGATATGAGGTTTGTTATTTGTTTCAATTTTGCATTCTTTTAATATATTTACGTGTTTGTTAATATCGTTGAAATTAACTTATAATTGGCATGTTTCGTGTTTTTATATTATTTTTACATATTTTTTCTTATTTTTCTATGATATTTTTCTTCTCATATTTCCTTGTTTTTTATTTAGTCTTCTCTCTCATTTCATGTTGTATCTCTTCCCTTTGTTTTTTGAACTTTCTAGTTTTTGTTTCTATAATTATAACCAATGGTTTCAACAACCTTTATTGTGTACCTTTATTTGGGTTTCCCAAGGTTTTTAACCATACTTTATCAAATTTTCCTACCTATTTTGTATCGGCATACATGCTAATAAGATTCTAATTTGACTAGAAGGAATCTATAAATACATAGGCACATTACTGCATTTAGGAGAATCACACACATGTAAGAAGTCATTTTCACAAGAACATCCCCATACAAAAAGAAACTACAAGCATTTAGAGAAACATTCTTGAGCATTTGAAGATGAACATCTATCATTTACTTCTTGCACTAATTAGCTCATTGAAATTGATAATGATTAGGCACTTGCATTATGCTAGACTATCTGCTAAATATCTCCTACTTTTTTATTACATTTTTTCAAGGTGTTCTACCACATTACCATTTCAAGGAAGGAGAGTAGTTTTCCTAAGATCCACACATAATTCTGGAATAGTAGGTGATATTTGTTAAGCTCAGGAGTAGTTAAACAATTTCGCCAACTTATATTTTCATTTTTCCTTAGTTTAAAAAATGTACCATATGGTTCGAAAAAGTTGTACAGTTCTCATCAACTATACAGTTTTGGTCGTGTTACTTCATTCAAGTTGATTTTTTTGTGTCTTCTTCACCTCATTGTCTATAATTGGATGCATTTTTTGTTTCTAATGATTATTTCAAGAATTGTGACAAATTAAATATTCGTGTAAACCCCCCTCTTGTTAATTATTATTTGCATTCCTGTATAAAAGGAAAACTACACATTTTCATTGACGTTTGACTCCTCATGTTTGAGTTGAGACAACCAAAGGAAGATATAATATCGCTAAAAGATAAGGGATCTCATGGGTTTTTTTGAAAGGGTGGAACACGTTGTGGTTTCCGTTTCTAGAGAAAGAGTATCTCGTTTCTCTTTATTTTTTACCTATATTCCTCTATTGAAACATAGTGTACATTGGGCATATCAAGATAATGAATGATGAGATGGTTTCAATAAGTTACATGTTTCATAATCAAATACTATAACTTTTGGT
This sequence comes from Taxus chinensis, assembly GCA_019776745.2. Classification (NCBI taxonomy): domain Eukaryota; kingdom Viridiplantae; phylum Streptophyta; class Pinopsida; order Cupressales; family Taxaceae; genus Taxus; species Taxus chinensis. Next base: position 83,463,817 of record CM034150.1, on the reverse strand, counting down.
TAATATTCCTGTTTTTTAAGGAAATAAAATATGCTTTGAAATACATGAGGAATTCATGTGGATATAGAGGGTTGGGCTTGTCTTAGCAAGATCCATAAGGGGATCAAAAAACATAGACATAACTAGAACTAAAAAAGGGAAAGATCTTATGGGTTGATTCACTTGTTGCAAGGATTGTTGCTCCCATTGATATTTAGCTAGCTAAAAGTGTTTGTATTTAAGTTGGGGGGAATTAGGTGAAGGAAATGGGTGGTCTATAAGAACAATAATGAAAAACTTGATTGATTCTTCCTTGCATAGAGGTTGTTGGATAGAAAATAATTATATGGGGAAAATATCGGAGAAGCGCCACATATTTCCTGGTTCGAAGAATGCACAGGTGAATGATGCAAGATGTTAATTATTCCAAGACAAACCAAAGCACGCAAAAAATACTAAAAATTACGAAAATATAAGAGAGATAATTACAATAACGCATAAATAACCCCAACTCAATACAATCAAATAGAATAATGCAAGAGATGTACATATAGGAGGTGAATGTGTAACGTCCTCCTAGAACCACAGAAACCTCCACCTAGAATAGTGGTAACCTCCATACCCAAAATAGCCAATGAATAGACAAGTGGCCAAGGGTAGTAAATACCACTAACTAAAATAGTGTGGTAAAGTGTACACCTAGGAAAGCATATCCCATAAGTGTAGGGAAGCTCCAAGTGAGGTGCAATATCCTGAGTAGGATAATACAAATAAAGCGAGGAAAATAAATCCTACACTAACACCCCCATAAGAACAACTTAGGTGGGTAGTGAAAAATAAAAGTGGGTCCCGACAACAAGGCCTGATGAGATACCCATGTATAATACAATCTCTCATAAGATAAAGTAAAAAGAGAAAACCCAATGGAAAAAAACTTCCCCCCAAAAGAGAGAAAGAAGAGAAGGTAAGACTAGAAAGTCTCACTCGAAGCTATAACTTCATGTAGCCATCTGGTATCCTGCAAAGCAACCTTCTAGAGTGACTGTGGCTCAAAAGTAGATACAATGAAGAGTGGATCACCATTGAAGAGTGAAGGTAGCCATCAAGTGTTTGATGGATATCCAATCACGATGTGGTTCCTATCCAAGGAACTATGCTCCTCATACAAGGTAGAAGTGACAACTTTTGCATGAAGGAATAATGAATTTGATGCAGAAACAAAGAAGGCATGTGAAAGGCCCTATAAATGAATAGAATACTTCCTGATGTCTGATGATTCCTTAATCAAGATGCCCACTCCTTCAAAATTCTGTGGTGAACCAGAAGTAGGCAGATCAAGATATAACTCCTCTAAAACTGGAAGGTGACAAGGAGATGGTGGAGGTGGGTCCCCATCACTACTGCAGTCATTTGTGTCGAAAGAGAATTTATCATCATAATTTTTCTCAAGCTCAAAAGTGTCATCAAGTATAGGTGAATCTGGTAAAGAATTTGAAGGAGGGAAAAAGTGAGAGAAGGAATAGAGATGAGTTTGATGATCGTCTACACCCACTACAATGATAGTTTTGCCATTTAACTCTCTAACATAAAATGAATTTGGAGTGAACTCAACCCACATGCATTGAATAAGGTGAGTAATCCAGTACACTGATAAGAGATTAGTTGATAGTGAGGGAATACTAAGAACATTATTGAATGTTCCTCCATTCACTTCAACATACCCTCTTCCAAAAACATGTGCAAAACTGGTGTCACCCAATCATATAGTAGACATGTCACATGGCTCTAATGAAGTAAACACGTGTGAAGAAGACATATGATGTGAAGCACTAGAATCAATAACTCATGTCAGAGTTGGTAGTACAAATGCAACTAGGGATCTCCCTTTTTTCTCCTTTCCTGATACTTTCTCTTTCTCTTTGATATCTATATTGAAGAATTCATTGGTTGATGAAGATTATTTGGAAGACTCAAGGGCACCTATCTTGTTATTCTCAAGAATAATCGTGAAGTGGTCAATATGTTTCTTCATACATTTACTTTCATCATGTCTTCCTTTGCAATACCCACATTTGATCCTTTATTTGTTGGACTTAACACTAGAAGAGGAAGTTTTAGATTTTGATGTAGAGGTGGAAGAATGGTGATCCTTATTGCTTTCTTGATCCTTGTTATTCTATTTATACTCTTTTGTTGCTAGATGCTTTATGTTTTCCATTCCTGACAATGAGAGCTTGGTGTTTGGAGGACTTTAAGGTTCTCATTTGGATTAACTTGTCTTAATCCTTAGTCTAATCAGAAATAAATTCATCTAAAGATGAAATAGACCATGTGGCTCATTTGTCATGCAGAATTTCTAGCATGAAAAATTAATTTTTTTGTCATGACAACTAAGTCCATACTAAAAAATCCTTGAACTGGGTAATGTGAAACTGCCCTCTGACCAATCTCTAACTATGTAAACCCCATCATGGCTGAGAGGGTTATGCTAACTAGATTTTAAAAGTGTGTTCCATGTGCAAGTAAGTTGGTGGGAAACAGTTCATAAGATTATTACGATTCACTTGGAAGGAATTACTCTCAGAGGCCTAAAAAGGCCTATTTTCATACTTCTTATACCTGCAAAGAACCTCCCAAGGATGTCTCAAGAAGATATAATGCCTCCAAGCAGTGTACGAAAAAGTTGTGCAACCATCCAAGGTAGTTTAGGAAAGTTCTGAAAGAAAATAAATGTTTAGGAACAAGTTATGTGAAACCATTTTTTTGTGAGCAAGGTATTGGGAAATACATGTTCTGAAAAAGCTATTCACCTTGTTCGAAGAGTTTCAGGAGCCCTGTGAATATTTATAAGCTCATAACCCAGAAAGTAGAGAGATAAACGATTCTAATTTAGGTTGGAATCATCAAGGAAATATTTTGGGAACATTAAGAGGTGTAAAATTGTATGACAGTGGGACACAAAGATCATGATACAAGTTGTAACTTGCTCGAATAGTTTCAGGAGCCTCATGGAGATTTTTGCACCCAACTAGAGATAAAATGAAATTATATTTAATTCTCTTCATGACTCATATGATGTGTTAGTTTGTGGTGATCGTAAACTCCTCTTATCACTCAGTCTATTGACATACCTTGAGGAAAAAGTGAAAATATGGGTAAAATATGATGAATAATTCATTTTTATGACTTCTAGATATTCTCTTTTGATTCATTGGACCTTTTTCATAAAGATTCATTTATTTAACAACACATTTTCATCAATATTTGACCCTGTGGCGAAGAAAACAAGTTTTCAACAAGTTGGGTGAATGTAGACGCCCGACTGCATAAATGTAAACATTTGACAGCAATATGCAAATGCCTAATAGAAAATGCAGACACCTGACTGCATGTTTTAGGAATCCAAAGGACTCCGAGTGACGGAAGGATGCAATCGGGCATCTAGAAAGTGCAAAATGCAAATGCTGACTGTGAGAGGAACATGAAAAGTTATGACGGAATGTGAAAATCCAAAAATTCAGGAATATGAAAATCCAAAGGTCACGAAGGTGAAAATTCAGGCATGTGGGAAAATGAAAATACATTTGCAATGCTATAAAAAAGAATGGCTTCTCCATTCCAAGGGATCTCGAAATTTGAAGAACTTCTACTCATAACATTGTGAATTGTGATAGCTTGATTGAAGATTTGTATTCATCACCTCAGATGAAATAAAAGCTACACTTATTCTATTTTCCCTTTCTTATTTTCCCTCTATTTACCTCTTGTATGCACTTTGTAAGCATGATGATCAAAGAGAGCTTTGAATCTTCAATGAATGATCCTCAGAAAACTTTGTGTTTATGTGGGTTTTTTTGTCTCACTAACCGCTTCATTATTGCTTTCATCTATATTGGATGTTGAACTACTTTGATTACTGGGTGTGAGGCTCTGTATTCTACTCATGATAGTAATATTCCTTGATTAATTTCCCCCCTTTTTCCTCAACGCTATAATTTCCTCCTTTGTACCCACGTATAAGCACTTTGCCATAGGTTCAGTGGAGTGTCCCTGTGTGATCCCCGACCAATTTGGCCACCCACAACATTTAGATAGGTTTAGGATTTGTTACATTCAATAATGGGAGTATAGACACCCAAAATTGGGATGAAACCCTCTAGGTCCCCTTTTATTATTTACCTCCTTACCATGACCCCTTTCACATAATTTTATTAATCTTATTACCTATATTAGATTAATTATTACCTCACATCACTCTACATCTCACCTTGAACCCATTCTAAGCCAATTTAATAACTAAGACCAAGTCATCACTCCCCCTAACCAACTGAGACTTCTTCTAAACCTAATATTAATTACCAACTACCTCTCCCACCAATTTCCCGTGTGATTTAATGAGAATCAAGACTCCTAACCCAGAACCATTCTTGACCCACACCAAAAAGGGAGAGAAAAGGTTATTTTTAGCAAATAAGACTTTTTATCCCTAACCAACATTGGTTATTCCTCAGCCAACACCGGTTAAGGAACTGACGTCAGCTCCTTTAAATAAGATTTTTCAACTCTTTACTCAAGTTCTTCTTTTTCGTTGGCTTTCAATCGACAGTCTGACGATCAACTGAGCACCAGAGCATCAAACTCTCCACTAGCAACCAATCTACGACTTCATAGGCTTGAACCATTCACACGGAGAAGCAATCAACCTTCATTGTCACTGCATTGGATCTTGGGTCGTCTCTCCTATGCACACCCACCAACCACCACCTTCTACCAATCTTTGGATATCTGATAAGTATTCTTAACCAAGTTATTTATTTTATTAGCTTTAGTTTTAGCTCCTTTATCTTTTTCTAATCACCTCCTTCCTCTCTTAGATACCTTCTGTAGCCCATTCACCTGACACACTACCAACCAGAACCACTCTACCCTTTTCAACCACCCCTTTTACCCCTGCTGAGTCTTTACCTAAATTCCTACACCCTACCTAAGATGTCCCAATACTCCTTGCAATCCCAGAGAGCCCAATAAACCTCCTTTCTACCTTTAAAACTCAATTTCCCCTACCATGATCAGTCACCCAACCGATTTTAGATATAATTTGTGACTGAAACTAGTTCCCCAACCGGCATCAATCTCTGTGTCTGACATTTTCCCCTCAGACCAGTGAGCTTATTCCTCCACCCAAAACTCTCCAAAACCTCCCAAGACTTCACTCAAACCTTCTTTCAGCCCTCTATCATATCTATAGACCCTGACAACCAACCATTCTCCTAGATTTAATCTTATATTCGTCATTTAGATTAGATTTAGACTATTGTGTTGTGTGAAATACCTAAATCATATAACTAGAGTAGGAATTTCCATTTCATGATATTTATCAACATTAATTTTTATTAAGACGTGGATTGATAACCTTCGTGGAAGCACCCCGCTTCCCGGATCTAGCTCACGCTAGGAAATCCATTGACCTGTGCTATTAAGTCTATTTTATGGTCTTGTTTTGCTTCTCAGGTAGTCCTTCCAAGACAAAAAGGAGTTCTCTACAATCAGCTTGGTCTTCAACAATGGTGCACAACCTCTTCACAACCTCCAGGTATTCCTCATGTACCTTACCTTTACCTTTTAAATCATTTTTTCATATGGTACTCCTATGTGGTGAAACATTTTGGCACACTTGGTGGGACCCTCATCATTTGTGGGTTCCTTATATTCATTTAGGATTGCATTTCTGATTATTTCCTTTCTAAAATTTTCCCTAAATATCTCCTTGGTAACATTCTTTCTATTTTCTCTAAAAGTCACATTTCATTTGGTGCAAATTAAAACAAATCATTCTTTCTTCTTTCTTGCTTGCATTAGTCAAAGTCATACTCTATGCCTATTCATTATTAATTTGATACAATCTCAATCTTTCGATTTGGGTTAAAAAAAAATTAATTGCATTCTGTGTATTCTTACATTTAGCTCACATAGTCTGATTAGCAATCAAATATAATGGAGGTCATGATCAGTTGATGATTGGGTAATTAAGCATAGTCTAATTTTGCACACACTTTTCCAAATTACTCAAACAAACAGCACATTTATTAAACATTCCCCAAATCCCAGGAAGAAGCTATCAAGGATTTAAACACCTGTTGATAGTGGGCCCCGACTAGTGTTCTGGTCATATTGTCATATCAGAGCTTGAACCTCATGTACCGAAATGTATATCGAGGACGCCCTCCACCAAAACATTCTTAAAACCATCCATAGTTGGCTTCTAGGTACCTTATATCCACTCCTTTCTATATATTCACAGTCAATCCTAAGTCTTAAGCCATCAAAGCACTAAAATCTTATTCCTAGGATAACTTGTTTGTTAGATTTTGCTTGTTAGATTTGTGAATTTCTTTCTTATCTTCTATTATTTGAGGTTTTAGATCATATTTCATCACTTTTCTTTCTTTATTTTTCACACTCAGCTATCACAATCAATTAATTCTGGTTCTTTGAGTGTATTGGATTAGAATTGATATACATAGCCCAATTCTCAACTTCTTTTGACAAAAAACTTGTTTAGAAATTTTTAATTTCTTAAGTTTAGATCTAGCCTACCATACCAGCATCGGTTTAGCAACTAACATCGGTTATTCTACCTACTGGCATCGGTTCAACAACCGGTATCAGTCTTTGTGTTTCTGATTTTTTGTCAAAAATAACGAGCTAATTTCACCTTCTATACATTTTCCAAAATTTTTTTATAAGTTTCTATCATTTTTACATAGCCTAGAGTACCTGTTTTTCATCCTTCTGTACGGTTTGGACTCACCAACAGGTGAAAGCTCTTGTTTTCTATGCAAGTTATATACCTTTACCTTTTATCCCTTCACCGCCTTCCATTTCATCTCCAATGAATCCTAATTCTCATGTGGACGTACCCATAGGTGATGAGGAATTCACTAGATTTCTTGATCATAACACCAAGGCCTTGCAACATTACCTTGCCACTTCTTCCACCCATGACTCATCAAGTCAGCCCCTTTATGGAATGCCCACTTCCATGCCTGCCATTTCTACCATCTCTACCATATCAGGGAATGCTAATGTGGCCACCCAAACTACTTTAGCATTTCCTAATAATTTTTCGCAACCACCTACTTCTCACGTAGCCTCTACATCCTTGACATCTTCTCTCCCAATGACATCTGTAGTACTCATATCCACTACCCTATTATATCATCATCAGTATCTTATGTAACTATTCCTATACAACCACTGGTTGCGTCGACCTTTTCCACTCCATTTTAGAATTTGGTGGTCTCTATTCCCCAAAATTTTTCACTCGTCGCTAAGGGGATCTTTCCACAAGCCCCTCCCACTTCCACATTACCTCAAATGCAACCCATCACCTCAATTGCATATTTACGGTATATGCCCTCCTCGTACACTACTTCCTACATACCTACATCTCAATTTACGTACTCAGCACCACCACATGTTGGTATGCCTTTCACGACCCATTCATATTATCAAATCCCTTATACCTCAGGAGGCATCCCTTAATCAAACCCCACAGTAGATCTCATTAAAATGATGATGGATAAAATGCAGATGCTTGAGGCCTCAATTTCTAGGTCCCGTAATGTCTTAACATATGATGAGATTTGTAATGAACCCATCCATCCCTCTATACCTATTCATCCATATCTCATGCAATGGGAGCTACCTAAATTCAACTGCTTCAAATGAAGGAGGACCCACAAAAACACTTGCATTCATTTAGACACACTTGTTACCTAATAGGCCATGATGATGCCTTGCTCCTTCGTACCTTTCCCATGTCCCTGTCGGGACCCACCTTAGACTGGTATAGTGCTTTGCCCAAGCACTCAATCTTTTCCTTTAATCAATTAGTGTAGACCTTTCTCGATCACTTCTCAATAAAAATTTCTAAAATGGTCTCTATCATAGATTTGTATTCTATTCATCAATATGATGATGAGTCTATATAGCTGATTTCGTCACACGGTGGTGAAGCCTAATCAATCAGATTTTCTTCTCTTTCCCACAACCTGAGATCATATATTTTTTTACAAGGGAGTGTGCTAGACAAATTTCCTCAAATCTCCATGTTTAAATTTTCCGTACATTTGACGAGGCTTTTACCATGGCTAGGAAGCTTAAGATTTGCACTGTCAAAGAAGACAAACTAAAGTTGCGTAGCAAAAACATCACCTCCAAATCAAATGAATCTTCTTCCAAACCACCCAATAAACATCCCAAGCTAGAAGTATCCGCTAATGTGGTAGTTCTAAAAGTCATCCCTTCTCATCCAGCCAATCAACCTAAACCTCCTTCCAATCTCTCGTCAGTGCAAAATTTTCAATATCGGTATGAACAAAAGAGTTACACTCCCATTGGGGAGCCTTATACTTCTGTATTGGAAAATTTTTTGAAGGCTAGAGCCATCACTCTTCCTCTCATCAAACCACATACTGGTTTTTACCCTTCTCGCCCCACACTGGCTTGGTATAAATAAAATGAATTCTCTAATTACCACCACGTAAAAGGACATAGTGACGCAAATTGCAAAACCTTTGAAAACATTGTGCAAGGAATGTTAGACAGTGGTGATCTCGTCCTTGACAACCCTAACACACCTGGTAATGCAAATTTGGAAGTTTTCAGAAAACCTTTTCCTAACCATGTCCCTTTGTCAAATCACATTGGTGAGATATCTAAAGAAGAAACCAATGTACACCTAGTTTAGGAAATATTCAATACAGCATCAGAACCTTCTATCCATTATCCTCCTATAGCATCTATTAAGGAAATATTTGCATGAACTCCTCTACCCATAGAGGATCCCACCTCATATGTTCCTTTACCCATAGAGGAACCCACCTTGCTTGCCCCTTTAACCACAAAGGATCCCACCTCACCTGTTCATTTACCCATAAAGGAACCCACCTTACTTGCTCCTTTACCCACAGAGGAGCCCACCTCACCTATTCATTTACCCATAAAGGAACCCACCTTACCTACTCCTTTACCCATAAAGGAGCCCATCTCACTCATTCCTTTACCTATAGAGGAACCCACCTTACCTTCTCCTTTACCCATAGATAAACCTGCCTTACCTGCTCCTTTACCCATAGAGGATCCCACATCACCTATTCCTTTAATCGTAGAGGAACCCACCTTACCTGCTCCTTTACCCATAGAGGATCCCACCTCACTTGTTCCTTTACCCATAGAGGAACCCACCTTACCTACTCCTTTACCCATAAAGGATCCCACCTCACATGTTCCTTTACCCATATAGGTACCTACCTTATCATCCTCTCTACCAGTAGAGGAGTCTACATTACCCACTTTTCCTTCTCCTCAACCCATAAAAGAGCCAATTTTATCTACTCTTCCTATTGGTGATACCTCTCCGAAGGTCTTCAAAGATCCCATCACTCTTCTTACCTCACTTTTACCCACCGAGTCAGAGGCTAAGACCTTCCCTGTCTCACAGGCCTCAGAGCTCTTCACAGGATTTAACACCAAGTTGTTGTCCTCTTCATCTACTCCAAAACCCTTTCTCTCGTTTGGTTGACCGCTTGGAGTACGTCGATTACACTACCCTCTAGGCATGCCTTAGAATCCCCGTTTCCACACAAATGTAAATTTCCTCCCCTGATACCTCGACCATATATCCAAATATCTTCAAAGCGACTAAGACTTTTATGCCTGAACTGGTGGTATTAGCCCCATTTTCATCAAAACCCCCTCCACTCAGGCCTCCTTCCACTCGAAAACCTACTAACACCTTAGGGGTTTTACTGGTACCAAGTCTGTTACACCCCCCTGTGAAGCTAGACTTTTCAACTTCTTCACCACCAATCAAAAAATCTTCTTTGAAACCTCTACTGATGCCCCATCTTCTTTGGATTTAGATAGATCATCTATACTTGCTACCCAAGTACCAACCACAGACCCCTTGGTAGGCATTTTTCAATGCCTTTCACTCAAAGAATACCACCTCCTCAGCATTGACACATTCCTTACTCCTCAGGGAAAACTACACCAACACCCATGATACGATCATCATATAGGAGAGGTCATACCATATGACCATCCCCACCTTCGCACCAACCTAACCTATGGGGGACTCGACACTTCCTCTTATTCTATTAAAAATCCCTTCCAAACAAGACCTTTTTCATCCGACTTCTTCTACCTCTCCAAATGTAACTTCACACTTACTTTTCTTTACCGTTGCACCTAGAAAGGCTTCATATTTGGTCGTTATGAACAAGGTCATTACATCGTCGTATTGTGTACCACTAGGAAACACAACAACCATTGCAGTCTTGGATTTCCTAAGAAACCTCCTCCTAAGAAGGCCCGGATCACACTCATAAATGACAAAAATTCTTCCCCACCTTCCTCACCTATCATGTCACCTTCTCCCACAGAGTCTATGGATCCCAAATCCATTCTACCTAACCTTTTTTTAGTGAACACCATCTCCTTAGGACCTCTGACCTATTAATGTGATGGAAAGTTTCCCTTTTCCCTTCCTCTTCTTTATCCTGACATGTTGGATGATGATACGCCTTCTATAAATGTCATTCAATTTCATGATGATGATTCTATTCTGACCTATTTAGGTGTGGAGGATTCTTATATTCAAAGATCATTACCCTCTGACATGCAAACCATGTTGAATGAATCTACCATAGAAATCAACATTCACACTCAGGACCAACCACGAATTCTAAAGATAGGCCAATATTCAAACTCCGCAGAACAAGAATATTTCACCTCTTTTCTTCACGATCATAACAACTCATTTTCTTAATCTTATAGTGATATGCCAGGTATTGACCATAATATTGTGCTTCACAATATCATAACTAATCCTGACGCCAAACCCGTGAAATAGAAGCTGTGTAAAATGCATCCTCGCATTTCTCTCCTTGTGAAAGAAGAATTTCAGCACCTTCTCTTTGTTTCCTTCATCTTACCTATTGACTATCCACAATGGGTCTCAAACATTGTTCTTGTCACAAAAGTGACCTGGGGAATTTGTATCTGCACTCATTTTTGTGAGCTTAACCTTTCTTGTCCAAAAGATGAATTTCCTCTGCCAAGCATTTACTAACTAGTTAATCTTACAGCCAGCCATGAGATATTATCTCTTATGGATGATTTTTTTGGTTATAATCAGATATTAATCACTCCAGAAGATCAACACAAAACTACCTTCATCACCCCTTGGGGGACCTTTTGCTATCGCATCATGCCTTTCAACTTGAAAAATGTTGGTGCTACCCATCGGTGCATTATGACTTACATCTTCCATGACATCATGCACAAAATATTGGAAGACTATGTCGATGACCTTCTTTGTAAGTCTAAGTGTTGCATTGAACACTTGGCCATTCTTAAAGTTATCTTTGACCGCCTTATCCAATATTGCATTCACCTTCAACCAAAGAAGTGTGTTTTTTGTAGTTCTTCTCTACAAATATGGCTTTGATGGTATCCTCTTACGGTGCCTCACCAATTTTGAAATCTCATACACCATCAAATAAATTCATGATGGGATTTGTGGGGGAAATTTTAGTGGTCTCATTGTTACAAAGTGTATCCTTCGACTCAGCTACTACTAGCCAACCCTTAACCAATACTATTATGACTATGTTAAACATTGTGTGAAGCGTCAACAACATGATAATCTTCATCATACTCCTAGTCATGCCTTACAAGTCGCCAGAGAATTTTGGCCATTTCCTCAGTGGGGTTTTGATCTCATTAGGGAACTTAACCCTAATTCCTTGTAACATCATCACTGGATCATCACGGAAACTGAATATTACACTAAATGGGTGGAATCCATCCCTTTAATTTCTACCAAAGCCAAGAAAATAGTCAAATTTATCAACCACCATATCATTTTTCTCTTTTGTGTTCCTCATTTCCTCATCACTAACAATGGAAAACAATTCAAAAATAAAACTCTAAACCAACTGTGTGACAACTTTTCTATTCAACTCATTTTCTCTTCACCATATTACCCACAAGAAAATGGTCAAGCCAAATCTTCTAACAAAACTCTCACCAAAATTTTGATGAAAGTGGTTGGCAACACTGGTAAGGATTGGCACGCGCACATTCCTTTCACCTTATGGACTTATCGTACCAGCATTCACACCTCTACCACTGCCAAACCTTTCTCTTTTATCTATGGTATAGAGGTCGTTCTACCTCTCAAATTCCAAATTCCATCTCTCCATATATCCCTTAAAGATATCCTCTCTAATGATGCTTTTCGCCAAGAATTTTTGGCACAACTTGAGCTAATGGATGAACGCCATTTAAACACTCTAGACCACCTCCAAATCAACCAAAAGCACATCAAGCATGCCTATGAAAAATGATTTTGAGAACGAACATTCAAGATTGGTGATATTTTCCTGAAGGAAAATCAACTTGTAACCAAAATGGAGAAAAGAAAACAAGGCAAGTTTGCTCCTAATTGTCTTGGACCTTATATTGTCACCCATACCTATGGATCATGAACTTATCATTTATCTTCTCTTGAGGGTAAACTTGAACCTAAGCCCTTTAATTCCTTGCATCTTTGACTGTTGTATTGTTGAATAAATTACTACATCACTTTATGTCTCATATATGCTCGTCCCTTGAGTGAACATCTCCTTCCACCTACCTCTTTTAAGGACCAATGACTTAAACAGAATTGTGTGATTATTCATCACCATTCAACCTTCTCTTGAATATGAGTGCCACAGCTCTAGTCATGACATGATTCTCATGGATACTTTTTCCTTTTCAGGATGGAATCCCATGTTTGTTCGTCACTTGAAACCCCTCTTTCATAGCTAACATTTTTTCTGCTATGGTTTTTCCTTCATAAAATAGGCCTAGACTCCTTTATAGTCTTGTCCATGACTACAAGTCCAAAATAATGAAAAAAAATTGGGGATAACAAAATTCTAGTCCTTGATTCAAACTTCTCACTGATAGATGATTCTCTCAAATGAACATCTACGCCTCTCTATTGCTGCTATAAGTAAACTACTCCCTCGAAGGACATCTATAAAAATCTAGCCACATGTTGAGCTTAGTCTTTCTAAAAGAAGACTAATCTGTATTTGTTAAAACAAAAATAATCTGAGCTTCCTGCATCGATCAAATTCACGAATACCTCAAGGAGTCACTACTATCCATCCCAATATAGACTTCCCACATCGATCAGTCTATGAATGCAAAAAGCAAAATGTAAAAGAAAAAATCAAGAAAAATACAAACTTTTGGTCATGGACTTTTCTATGCTAGTTTTGGGTATCTTGCAGAAGGGGCATGTTGTCCCACAAAAAGGTTATGCTAAACAAACCACTCCACACTACCCTATTTTATTTTCTCTTATTTACTCAAGGGACGTGGCACTCATGTGAGACTTTGTGATCATGCAACTTCTTTCAAACCATAGACCTATTAATCATGCAATGTCTCGAGGGGTTTATGTTCATAAGCCTATTTGGTATGGCCGTTATGGTCCTTACAAACTATGGATCACTTTCCTTATTTTTGTCTCCCCACTGTTTACTTGTTGTCTCCTCAACAGGATGAGACCATCGGCATAGGATATCTTGCTTCTATTCTCATCTCATCCACACCTACACCCATCATCTAGTTCCCATAGTACCATCATAGATTGAAAATTAAATCAAATCACATCTACCTTACCCAAGCTGACCCAACTTACCTTACCACAATGTATCTTACCCAATCTTACCCAATCTACCTTCCCACAATCTACCTTACCCAATCCTACCCAACTTACCTACCATCATATTATTTTTCCATTATCTTACAGGTGAAATACATCATCCTGAGTCCCCTTTTACAAGGGCTATGCAGGAAGCACTCAAAAGGCATGGGGTCTTCAGAGGTTAGCTCAACCATTATTTTCCCCTCCTATGTGATATGTCTAACTAATCCTATCTTATCTATCCACTCTCCCACCCCATAACTAGTTTCCATAATATCAATACATTGGAAATTAAACCAAACAAACAACATCATCAACCATGCCTATATCTAGTTTCCATAATATCAATACATTGGAAATTAAACCAAATCAAAACATCATCAACCATGCCTACATAAAATTTCCATGATAACAATACAATGGAAATGAAATCAAACATAACAAATATAAATACCAACATCTATATACTAGAAATTTTGTGTGTCAATATAATATATACACAGATAAAAATAAGTCTCTAAAAAAATATCATGTACAACTCACCTCTTCAGAACACAGGCCGATATATATAATTCGTAAGTCAAAAATAAACAACAATCTCCATCATCTCATAATATTTAGGATGGTCTGGTGCATCTGCCACTCTCTCTTGTCCCCTCACCGGTCATTTGTCTCTGTGCACTAGTCACCTCTTGTTGTCCCTGCCCATGAGTACGGTGGCTTTTTAAACTACTAGCACTATGGGTCCATGATCTGGACCTCTGAAGGGTTGTTTGTTGTTATATGTAGGTCACATAGTTGACAATAGAGAGATCAAGCTCTACAATCTGATCCTCATAATATCTAACCTCAACCAAAACCTCTCTGTATCACTCCATCGATATCACTTGTGGTATGGGCATTTCTCTACTACCTATCTGTCCTTGTCCCTGAGGTTGTGGGCCATGTCCCTGTGGTACTAGTCTCTATCCCTGTACCTGTGGCTATGGGACCCTATCTATGTATCTATGGGCCATCATATACCCTCGGAGGTGAATTAGGGGCAGCCACATGTCCCTCGCCGCCATCATGTTCCTATGCTACCGCTAACTATGTCTGTAATGTGGCCACATGTGCTTGTAAAGTAGTAACCTGGGTCTTCAGTCCTATAACCTGCCACCATAGTCTATCTCTCTCACTGATAATTATGGCCAAATCGAGATACCTTGGCCTGACTAGTACTGCATGTAACTGTGTTGTTCACCACTTCATATACCCAGTCATGAACCCAGTTTCATCTATCATATCATCAACTACATGCTCCTCCACTCATACTCGTGGTGTCGGTTGTCGAAGAGGTAACATCCTCTTCGCATCATCTCGACGGTATTGTCAAAATGGAGGAGGCACATCCTACTGTAATCCAAACTATCATTTTACGCAATCTATGGGTATGAACTTGTGCTCCTCAGCCCTGCACCCTTGGATCCATCTCACAAGCTGTAGACCCTTCATCTCCTCCTCCATGCCTAGGAACTCTAGGTAAGTAAGGTATGGCCTCCATAGAATCTCTACAGGTGACATGTTATCTAATACCCATCGATAGTATGTAATATCCTGAGTCACCTCATCTACCCTTGTTTTCTCTCCTATTAACAACCATCGCATGTATCTTACCTTATATACTCCCATGTGTCACCCCTGTCATGGTGGACCTAGCAGAAAAAGGAACACAATGTGCTCATATTGCTGGGATTGTGGAGATGAAATACTTCATAGTTAACATGATTTACACCTTGCTGGTTTACATAGTAATCGACGCTGGTCAGAGGGTAATCGGCACTGGTTAGGGTAACTGGTGCCGGTCAGGGTAACCAATGTCAATCAGCATCAGGGTAACTAGCATCAATTACATGTGCGTGAAATTTTATATTTAACTCACAGGAATTCAATCTAGATTTTATTTTAAAGTTTATTTAAAGGTTGTAAATGTATAACTAAGGTGCCCTATTTTTTTCTAAGCTTATATAATCTATAAAACTAGGATTAGAACATAAGGAATGAGAAAAGATAAGAATTGAGCTATCCTTAGTTAAAAGGATGAAGAAGAAGAAGAAGAAGAAAAAGTAGATTTCATGAATACAAGAGCTTTCATAGAGAGAAGTTGAACAGAAGGAAAGTGCAAGTACACTATTGGTGAGAAGATGGTATTATCTTCTATTGTATTTACTTTATATTGTTTAGTCTCATGTAATGGCTTGCATAGTATGTAAAGCACTTAGTGTTTCTTCTTGTTTGATCCACAAGTTGTTGTGAGATCTTGTATTACATATCCATGAGATCATGATGTATTGTTGATCCATAGGAATCTAGTGTTTTAGAGGAAGTTGTCTTCATGTTTGCACATGTTGATGCAATGATGATGGAGAGACTTATTTCTTATTGCATGGTTACAGTTGCACATTGGTAGACCCTTCTAGAGGTCTTACTTGCAGATTCACAATATAGTGAGAGCATGGTTGCATAGTGGCAGATGCAGGGTAGCTTCAGGTATGTGACATCTGGTGGTATTTGTCAGAGGCATGGTTGTAGTGCACTCAGGTAGATCTGGTTAGAGATTTAGAGGAGACACAAGAGGTGGTATGGAGGCATGGTTTAGTGTACTCAGGAAGATCTTGTTGGAGATATGGAGGAGGAGATAATCTTGTAGAGATATATGTACTCTTTTGCAAAAGATTTGGTTTGTAATGTCTTGTTGTATTATATATATGAGATCTCTATCTTTGGTGTACGTATCCCACATTAGGTGAAGCATGGTACATGTTGTGTTATGTGTGTGTACTTTTGTGTGATTTGGATTATTCTTGTTTATATTTCCACTGCTATAGATTTTGTGGGGATTGTTAGATCTCTATTTTCATGTTTTGGATTTGATATTCTATAGTTGCAAATGTTTCCACATAGACCCATCCCCAACAACTGGTATAAGAGCTTAGTTAGCTTAGTTATTTTAGATCAAGGTTTTACATCAATATATTGTTAGTGGTATTACTGACATGTATGACCGCAGGGTTTGATTTTCTTGATGAGAAGATCACAGTAAGAGATTCAATCTCAAGTGGGAGCTAGAAGAGTAAGGTTGCTGGAAATTATAGTGACCAGTATCAGTTAAGTAACAACCGGCGTAAGTAGGGTGACCATGGTTGGTTACAGAGTGACTGTGGTCGGTTACTAGGCAGCCTTGTTTTAAATAGAAAATCATAGATCTAAAGAAATGGAGAGATGCATGGAATGTATATTGGTTTCTCAGGTGTTCCTAGTTCTTGGAGGCACAAGCATGGTGGTCAGATTACAGATCCGGTTATTGAGGTATGGTTTTATCTTGGTTTTGTAGTTCTTTGTATTTTAATAACACATGCATGGTTTTGGATTTCAGATCTATACAAAAAAAGGAGCAAGTATGCATCATTCATGTAGTTAGATGTACGAGGCTTTAGTAGAGAGGTTATACCATGGAACGAAGATGGGGCTTCCATCAGAGAAGCATGTACTTCAGTTTAGTTGAAGATGTGGTTGAGTATCTTAGTGTTGGTAAGGTGAGGTATTTCACCTTGATGCAATTTATTGCATGGTTTATTATTGTAGTGGTTTTATAAGATTTGGATGCTTCTTGAAATGAATGGCTCAACTCAAATATCGGCTTCAATCGAAGTAGGCACCTAGTGTGGTGTTCTATGCAAAATTGTGTGGCATTTAGTTTTTTCTAGTAGCATTGACATCGGTCTGAGAATCGAGGTCGTCACAGAACAACCAATATCGGTCAGGTAACCATGGTCGGTTAGGAGATGACCGTGGTCGGTCTCTGTGGAAACTTATCTGTACATGGTTTTTTCCAGCAAGAGAGGCTAGATGATTTTTTGTCCTGGTTTGGAGGATCGAGTTTCTTTCACAAAGTGTACATGGCAAAAATGGTGTAGATCACTTCATGGTTTAGATTAGAAAAAGGACAGAGTTGGTTCAGTTAGTCCATTGATATTTTGAGTCAGGTATCTCTATATCATTTATGATTTATTTCTTTTGTTTGGAGCAACTAATATTATGTTTGGATAGTGTGCATAGATTTACACCATGGTTTTTGGTGTTGTTTGACTTTTATTTCCCGATTGTGTGGAATCTTAAGGACAAGGGTTTCTAGTCTAAGGATGAGATCCTCAATAAAAATTCATGATTAGACACAGTTGCAGGTAACGAGATATGTTGAGTACATATGGATGGAAATAAGGTGATTCATCTACTTCACAAGAAGTCTAAACTTCTGTGGTGTAGAATTATTCTCAGAGAAGAAAGGGAACCAATTTTATAATTCTTTCATCTAGTTTTATTTCTCACTCACATATTAGCTTTTGCGCTTAGTTTTAGATGCATTATAGGGGATTTAGTGTTCAGTGGGAGCAACCCATGGTTGATGGCATTGTAGGATTTGATACATGATGCACATGCGGAGTGAGAGGAGATTGCTACTATTCAGAGTGACAGGAGGCACAAGTTGGTTTTGGAGGGAAGTCACGTCTTTGTAGGTATTTTGAGATTATTTCTTTGTGATGTCACTTCTAGTTTATTTTGTAGTGCCTGGATATTCCTTAGGGAAGGAATTTTATGGTTGATTCAACTAGTTTTAGATGATAAAGAAATTTTCATATTTTAAAGGGTGAAAAGGAGAAAATATGCTAGTTACAGAGACCGGTGTCAGTTAGGGTTAACCGTGGTCGGTCATTTGGTAACCATGGTAGGTCAAGTAGTGACTGGGGTCAGTTAGGAAACTATGGTCAGTTTGGTCACATGTTTGACAACAGTGTTTATTTACCATTTTTAGATGGTTCCCTTGTTTTACTTTCTTCTTGGTTGATTGTGCAGAGTATATATATGACATGTTTGTTGGTATTTGCACTTGGTATTAGTAGCACAGTTTAGCATGGATGTTTGTTATTGAAATTGATGAGAACAAGATTCATATTTACCTTTGGAGTTAGTTGGTGGTAGACTTGGAGCTTCTTGAGAGCTTGTGATATGGATATATGTACATGGTGAGTTTGTGCATAAGGATAGATTATGTTTTGTGAGTCTATGATGATGCAAATGTTTATTTTACACATGGATTCCTTTGAGCATGGTTAGGGGATGTTTGGATTTCCTCTTGTTACTATGTTACTCCATTGATATGTTATATACAAATGGTTATCTTGGACATGCAAGTTATTTATGTAGGGTTGGATTTGCAGATTCTAGTGTTTGGATTCTTTTAGTTATGTAGGTGTTTGTGGATTGATCACCCAATGGTTGCATGTAGAACTCATTTGGGTTGTCTTACCCAAGATCTTATTTATTGATTACGCTTATTCCAGTTTGACTTGCCTTTGGTCAGTTACATTGGTAGTTGCATGAAGACATGGATAGATGGTTGGAGAACATGGTTGATTTTATAGGTGTGGCTATGGTTGTAGTTGAAGCTCATTATTTTAGTTTGAGTGGGAGCTCTTATAGGTGTGTTAGTCATGGTGGCTTAGTTGCACGAGAGGCTTGGAGTTATGATTCATTAGGAGCTTGATGTATGGATATCTCATGTATCACGAATTAGGAGTAGCTTCATGCAGGTATATGGTAAGTCACGGGTTTGTTATCTTCTTAGCTTTAGAAGATGGTTTAATCTTCTTGATTTCATTTGAGAGAATTGTTGATATAAAGAATAGATTATCTTCCCAATATGTAGAGGATAGTGATGTATAGGCACAGGTACAGGTTTAGTAATTTATCTCCAAGTGGGAGATTGTTAGGATTGTGGAGCTGAATTGCTTCACAGTTAGCATGGTTTACACATTGTTGGTTTACATAGTTACCGATGCTGATTAGAGGGTAACTGGCACTAGTCAGGGTAACTGACGCCGGTTACCTGTGTGTGAAATTTTATATATAACTCACAGGAATTTAATCTAGCTTTTGTTTTAAAGTTGATTTAAAGGTTGTAAATGCATAGCTAAGGTTCCCTAAGTTTTTCTAAGCTTATATAAGCTAGAAAACTAGGCTTAGAACATAAGGAATGAGAAAAGAGAATAATTGAGCTATCCTTGGTTAAAAGGATGTAGAAGAAGAAGAAAAAGTAGATTGCATGAAGACAGGATCTTTCATAGAGAGAAGATGAATAGAAGGAAAGTATAGGTACGTTGTTGGTGAGAAGATGGTATTATCTTCTAATGTATTTCCTTTGTATTATTTAGTCTCATGTAATGGCTTGCATAGTATGCAAAGTACTTAGTGTTTCTTCTTGTTAGATCCATAAGTTGTTGTGAGATCTTGTTATTTCTCATTCGTGTAGATCCACATGTTGTGAGATCTCGTATTACATATCCATGAGATCATGATGTAATGTCGATCCATTGGAATCTAGTATTGTAGAGGAAGTTGTCTTCATGTTTTCACAGGTTGATGCAGTGATGATGGAGAGACTTATTTCTTAGTGTATGGTTATGGTTGTACATTGGTATACCCTTTTAGAGGTCTTGTTTGCATATTCACAATACAATGAGAGCTTGGTTGCACAGTGGTAGATGCAGGGTAGATTCACGTATGTGAGATCTGGTGGTGTTTCAGAGGCACGGTTGTAGTGCACTCAGGTAGAACTGGTTAGAGATCTAGAGGAGACACAGGTGGTTGTATGGAGGCATGGTTTAGTGTACTCAGGTAGATCTGGTTGAATATCTAGAAGAGGAGATACTCTTATAGAGATACATGTACTCTTGTTTAGAAGATTTGGTTTGTAATCTCTTGTTATATTATATATATGATATATCTATCTTTGGTGGACGTATCCCACATTGGGTGAACCACAGTACATGTTGTGTTATGTGTCTGTACTTTTGTGTGATTTGGATTATTCTTGTTTATACTTCCACTGCTGTAGATTTTGTGGGGATTGTTAGATCTATATTTGCATGTTTTGGATTTGATATTCTATAGTTGCAAATGTTTCCGCATAGACCCATCCCCAACACATATGCCCAACATTGTAACAAATAACTGCAACAGAGACTAAATCTTTGTATCCTCCTGTAAGCCCAAAGCTTCCTGTACAGCTAAACCAAGTAGGCTAGTGCCCATGTAAAATAAACAATGTAAAAAACCATGTCCTTTAGAACTCCCATCAAGGCCCGTGTAAACCTCCCAAACTCTAAGTCTGGAAGGGGGAAACAAATGATGTCAACCATCATCAACACTGAAATATGGATCTCCTGAGGATGCACTGCATACATCACACCATAACTGATACTCGCACTATGGTATGTAATCTCTTTCATGGCCAGCCAAAACACCGCAATCACATGATCTACCACATCTGCAGATGACACCTGATAAATTGGCTCCCCAATGATTGAAAGCTGTAGAATCCTGTATACATCCTCTAATGTGATGGTCATCTCTCCCTTTGGTAGATGGAAGGTGTTTGTAGCCGGGTCCCATCAATTGATGAGGGCTACTATCATATTGTGGTCTCGTGTAAACCTGTTGTACCTCCTCATCGCACCTAGCCCAACTGCCCACATGTGCTACCACTCCTTGTTTGAAATGGTGGGTATCATCTGTACTAGAAGGGGCGGAAGTCAGTCCCTCAAAGTCATCTGTTTCCTTGCATGTATCATCACCACCCATAATAATTAATCTTTTTTCCTTTCGAATTTCTATTTAAAACTCGACCTTGCCTAATATTTACCATGCCTTACCTAGACCATTCACCTTCACCCAACCTAGTTACCAAAATCATATTCTTCCCTATCTTATAGGAGAACTACATCAGCCTAAGGCCCCTTTTGTAAGGGCTATGTAGGCAACACTCATAATACATGGGGTCTTCGGAGGTTAGCTCAACCCACTCCATTCAACTATTTTCCCCCTTTTTTATCTTACATATCTTAGCTAACACTAGTTCACCTATTAACCTACCCAACCCCATCACTCCCGAAATCATCCTATAAAATCATATTTTACCCAAACCTTTCCCTAAGACTTCTATTTTCCACCCTACCCATCCTCACATCCCCTTTGATGTCCTAAAATAAACATTTTCTTACACTTGGTTGTTTAACTAAGCAACCGACATTGGTTCCCCTACCGATGTCGGTCCCCTTCATATTACCGGAGCTGGTTAGTCAATTAACATTGGCTGATAATGAACCGACTTCAGTTACTGTTTTCACCCCAAGGCTGAACCCCCATGCCCTTAATTACAAACAAAAATTCAAAAAACACCCAAATAACCCACCTAAATCCCTTCCCACTGACCCTAAGTTCATTTTCACCCCTAATTACTCTAGTTACACCCTCCCATACCCTGATTTCACACCAATTTCAATAAAAAACACAATAGCAAAACAAAAATAATAAAAATGGCCTTTCTAGTACCTACACTTAAATAAAACCAAGCTTAAAGCTCAAATCCTACCTTTACACGACATTGCCTATGTGGTGGGATGGCTAGAGCCTAAACTGGAGTAGCCCATGATCCTTCCTCTACCTATACTATGTCCAAAAGCTCCCAAATCTCTAACCAATCAGATAGTTGACCATGGGGCCAGGAAATCACCTCCTCCACCCACTTATCTCTCACTAACTGATTTTATCCTATCACAACTTGTCAATCTTTGGTGTCAACTAACCCCTAGACTGCTGCATGGATCAAACTAATACAATATGCTTAAATGAGCTTCATACTTTGGCAGGATTCCATTTTTACTATCAGCGTCTTGGTAAACAGCATGTCAATTGGGTCTTGCCTTAATTGATTTACATCAACCACTCTTCCATGCTTGACGTAGACTCCTAACCAACATGGGGCACCCTGCCTATAACTTTATATATTTGTCTTTATCTGCTTTTATTTTTGGCTTCTTCTGCTTTTCCCTTTGGCGCAGACTTTGGACTGGTGCCCTGTAAGTTCATTGTAGGCTAACCTAATAGCCTCACCACCTCACCAGCTGCCTACGGATTTTTAGGGGCACATTTATCCTCCCAACCTTGGCGTCCATTCTCAGCTTTGGACAAAAGCTGCTATATATTGGCTTACATCATGCATCAACTTTTCTCTCCACTTTGGCGCCATAGACTGCATTACTTAACTGCTGCTAATATTTATAGTCATGCGCAGACAATAAGATAAAGGTCCTGCAGCTGGAACTAACTGAAACTTGCCTTCCACGCTGCCAATATAGACTGAGTTTTCTGCATAATCATGGCATCTAAAACTGAAAACCACCAACCTATATTGGTGCAACATTCTAGCATACCTAATTTATGGTAACAGGACTATCATTTATGTATTTGCTATTCATGAATTATACTTTAGACATTTAGTAATATCTTAATTAGTATTATAACCATTAGTATTTAATATTACAAAATTGGTGAACCCACTAATTATCAATCTATGCATAACCTATGGCTAACATTCCTCACCTTAATTGCTTCAATTTTCTCAAGACATGAGGAGAGGAACTCTTTCAATATTACTCGAACTTGTCAATTCCAAGTGATTTTCCATGAAAACCCTTATTCTGCTCGTTTTATCATCACCACGAAAAAAGTGAAGACTCCCTCTTGAGCTTATGGCCAACACATGTAAAAGGATATTGATATGAACTTATACCTCAATGTGATTTGTTCTCTCATGACATTCTGGATGGTGAACAAGTTTGATGAACACTTTCATTATCAACATAGATGGTGAATTTATCCCATTGATCCTGTGAACGAAATGCCTTAAGTCCTTCGGAAACATTATGTGACGTAGCCACATCACTTCTCAATGTATCACATTCTCCTGTATAACGACTACTCCACAATCTGCGCAAGAGTGACAATTCACCCAGTCTTGTTTCTATAGCCTCCTCATCAGATATTGGTCAAAAACTCAGAAAGAATACAAATCTCCGAAGAGGATTTCCTATCATCCATGTTACCTACATGCAATGAAGTCTGAATATCCAGTCAAGAAGCTCAAAATGTTGTTCAAACTTGTATTGCGATTACCATAGATCACATTGGATCACTCAACCAAAAAGTATCTACACATAATGCACCGCACTGATCTAAGAGCTAATTGACGACAACGTTATTGTTATCATAGACAGCTCCAAACAAAATACCACATCCAAATGAGACTCTCAATCAACTGCAATGTTGATATCTAGTCTAGTATATGTTAGGTAAATGAGACTCCCAATCAACTGTCGATAGAGAGTTGCATTTACCTCAGAGGAGATGGATTTGTACGAGATAATTGTAAGTCTCGTCTCCGTGGGTGTAAAAATTGGTGTGCAATCCATCATCCTGAATTTCTCGAGCGTTGTCTTGGTATATTTTAGATGAGAAACAAAAATATGATTCACCTTCTGCCATAATTCTAATCCAAGACAGTAGTGCATGAGCCCAAGATCTGTCATGTCGAATGATCGATTAAGATCTTTCTTCGTTGCATTGATCATCTTCACTGTGCTGCTAGTGATGACTAGATCATCGACATATACAACTACAATCACAATCTCTCCTCCTTGCCTTTTGAGGTAGAGATCGAGATCATATGGATTTCTCACAAATCCATGTTGAATGAGATGCTCATCAATCTTGATGTGCCAAGCGCTAAGTGCCTGTTTAAGGCCATATAGAGATTTGATGAGTCTACATACCTTTGCTTCTTAATCCAGGGACTGAAAAAACCCTCAGGTTGAGTCATGTAGACTTCTTCTTGTAGATCTCCATTTCAGAAAGGCACTTTTCATGTCCATCTGATGGACTTTCCATCCAAACTGTGCAACTAAAGCAAAGATCATCCTAATCATTTTGATCTTAGTTGTGGGATCAAATGTCTCTTCATAGTCTATGCCTGTCCTATTGTGCATACCCCTTTGCTACAAGTCCTCGCTTTGTACTTGTCAATAGTCGGAGTCCCATTTGCTTTGTACTTTATTTTGAATATCCACCTACAACCAATGGGCTTTCTTCCCTAGTGGAAGATCGACAAGCTGCCAAGTGTTATTCTTCATCACTGATTGATATTCAGAATCCATGGCATCTTTCCAAGATTTTGACTGTAGGGCTTCTTGGACTGTAGAGGGCTCATCTGATTCAATAACTCTACTCATCAAAGCAAAGTTGACTTCTTCCCTTACTTTAATGCAAGTCCGTGGTCCAGGGGTAGATGTATCTGATGGAGCATCCATTCTTGCATCTTGTAATGTACTTGTACACCATTTAGGCATACAATGAACTGTTCCCATTGGTCATGGTTCTATCTGATCAACACCATCATCCCCATCATCACTTTCATCTTTTGAGGGAACATCAGCTTCAATTTTTACAACAGGTGAAAAATCTACATCTTGTGAGTCTAGAGGAGGAGTCTCTACTTCCTTCTTCTCAAAAAACTCAACATCTCTACTGGTGTAGACTTTTCTGGTCTTAGGATCCATCAATCTATATCCAAGAGTCTCTTCACTGTACCCAATGAAGATGAGTTTCTGTGACTTCATGTCCAATTTATTTCTGTCCTGTTTGGGTATGTGCATGCTTACTTTGCACCTGAATACTCTAAGGTGTGCAATAGATGGTTTCCTTTTTTACCATACTTCTTGTGGTGTTATTCCATCAAGAGTAGTTGTGGGTGCTCTATTCAAAAAATATACTATTGTCTTTGTTGCTTCTGCCTAGAATGTCTTTGCAAGTCTAGAATCATCAATCATGCATCACACCATTTCCATGATAGTATGATTTCTTCTCTCAACAACACCATTTTGTTGCGGTGTGTGTGGAGGAGGAATTTGTTGACGAATTCCGTGAGTTTGTAGGTAGTATCTGAACTCATCACTGGTGAATTCCTCCCCTCGATCTGAGTGGAGAGTTCTGATGTGATGACCAATTTCTTTCTCAACTGCTACGTGTAACTTTTTGAAGGTTTCAAATGCTTCACTTTTCTTGTGTAGACATAAAATCCACATTTTTCTCGAATAGTCATCAACACAAAGCATGAAGTACTGGAACCTAGAATGACTTGGCTACATCAGACCGTAAAGATCTGTATGAACCAGGTCAAGTTTACCATGAGCTCGAAATGTACTCCTTTGGAACGAAGCTCTGTGTTGTTTTCCTGCTAGGTAGTGAGAACATTTGTCTGTATCCTTATGAAGAGATGGTAGCCCATGTACCATATTACACCGGTGAAGTGTTTCGAGATATTTGAAACTTACATGACCAAATATTCGATGCCACAACTGTGTTGAGGTGAAGTTCTTAGCCACAAGTGCTTGATCATCTCTGTCAACAAAATCAAGTTGGAACATGCGTCCCACATTGGAGGCTTTTGCAATTATTTTCGAGCCTCTTGATTTATCTCGAATCAAACACGTTTTCTTACTGGATTGACTATCAAATTCAATTTTTAGGTTGTGATCTAGGAGTTAACTAAATGAAATAAGATTCTTAGTCAAACCAGGGACATATATGACATCTGATAGTCTGCATTTGCGTGAACCAAGAGGTAGAGAAATGTTCCCAATCCCCTGAACTATATATGAAGAATCATCTCCCAACAAAACATGATTTTTCTATGGCGTGTCCATCATTGAAATAAACTAGTCTCTGTGGCCGGTCATGTGTCAAGTGGCTCCCGACTCAACATACCAGACATCACTAGATGACGTGGATGGTTCACTTGATCAAGCAGTGAATAAGTAGTCTTGATTGTCTAATTATTCTTGTTGTTCAACAATATTACCTTGTTGGTGGGGTCTTATTTTCCAGTTCCCCTTTTTCTACCCTTGATTTTAGTTAGAATGTCCCTTGTTAGATTGTTGATGAGGTCCAAAGTTGCTTGATGAACCTTTCTTGTAATTATTATACCAACAATCTTGTAGGTTATGTCCTCTTTTGTAGATTGGACATTGCTTCTTCTATTGTCTGTCCGCTTGATACTGATTTTGATTTTGGGATTTTTTTATAGGAATTAGGTTTTCCTTTACCTTTTCCTTTCCATTTTTGATGTGAAGACAGTGCCTGCTCCTCTTCATCATCCTTATTGTGCATTTCTTCTTCTTGTTACAGTAAGTTTACTAGTTTGTCAAAACCAACTGTCGTATCTGACACGTTTAGTGTTGTGACAAAAATGTGGTAAGCAGAGGGGAATGCTCTCATAAAAATGGGAATGAGAACATCATCTGTGACCAGTTCTCCCAGGGCTAGAAGTGAAGCCCTCAATTCTGCAGCTCTTCTTAAGAAAGCTTCAATTTTTTCATTATGATTGAACTTTAATGTGTGTAACTGACTCTGCAAATTCAGTATAACATTATTGTTCTTGGCCTCATATATTGTGATCAATTTATCCCACACTTCTTTCACTGTTTTGGCATCTTGAATGTGGGGTTGCACATCATCAGACACCCAAACAAGATGACGAGTTTTTCCTTCTTATCTGCTTTATCAAACTATCATTGTTGTGTTGTATCAATGGTTGATCTAGTCAGAGTACCATTCACAGCATGCCAGATTTCTTCAAACTCAAGTTGTGTCTTGATTTTTGTCTTCCATGCATCATAGTTGTTTCCTCTGAGTAGTTGTGAATCCAGAAGAAAAAATTTGGGGTCATTGGTGCCCATTTTGTAGAGATCATTGACAGGGTTTTGCTCTTATCACTCCAGGTATTAGGTCTCCCAATCTATATACCGTCAGTCTGATATAACGAACCTTTCTATATATGTGCCCTTCCAATATACCCGTCGGTACGTGGAAGAATCTCGCCCTTTTGATATACCCGGCAGTACATGAAAGAGGTGTTAACATACGTGAAAGAGTTTGATATGTGGTACCAAGACAATACTGAAAGGGGTCTGTGTGATTATTGACACCAGCTCAAAGAAATATCCTCATACGCGCGCGTAACTTCGCTATATACTCGAATAATTTTTCAGTCCGGATTTATGTCGTGTAATTGTTCACAGCCAGATGGGATGGCTCATATTGTGTGCACTATGACCTTATTACTCCCCGTCGATTTAAAGGGTCGATGCCTAGATGACGTTGTTATAGTTATATTAGGTGTTAAGTGCAGTAGTAGTCATGATGGCTTTACCCGTAAGTGCTTCCCAGAGGCACTGTATATACTGAATGCTGCGAATGAGATCTAGGATCTCGTGAGTGTTACAGAACCAATTTTATACTGTTTTGTATTACAATTTTGCCAATTTCAGAGCAGTTACAAAGTTTGCAGTTGACTATGGAAACCTCATGAAAATGGTGATTTGAATGAAAATTTCACGTGGCTGCATGCGTGGAAATGTGGATTTAGGTTTTCTCCATGCTTAAAATCTAGATCTTGAAATGTTTTTATCTCATTTTGCTTGTGAACGCCTTTTCTTTATTAGCCACAACTTTCTATCCACCATTTTTTTTTTATTGATACATTGCTTTTGATTTATGCAGGTTTGTGTGGCTGGAGGAGAGACCATAGTGCTAAGCTTTTGGCTTGACTGTGGTACAGGTCATTTTGACTTGAATTTCCTTCTACCATTTGACATTGGCTGCCATTTGATACTTGTGCAGGTTCTGCGCTTTTTTTTATGCTTCTTTGTTGACCACTATTTTTTTTCTTTTTTTTGTAGGTTGTGGCTGTTGATTGCTTCAATGTTTATTACTTTATGCAGTCATACATGGCTGGAGGAGAGCTTTGGCTTGGAGGATGCAAAGGGTAGACTAAAGATTTCAATGGCTGTGTGGAGTGCTTCCAACCCGGTGTGCAACGTCTCAATCCTTCCTTAAATTACAGGGATGTCAAAGAATAGTTGCACCAATATATCTCCAGAGTATATAACTTTGCTTGACCCTAATGAATACCTTGGCTCGGTCCTTCAAACAGGTTCTTCACAAGATGGCTCGAATAGCTCAAATAGCCCAACCTCCAAATACAGCAGCATGCAGCAAAGTTTTCCTGGTGCTTGGTGCACCAGTGCAAAAAAAAATTTGCGTTCCAATACACCTGGAACGAACAGGGGGATGTGGGGAGGCAGGGATGAGGCTGGGAGGTTCCAGGAGGCTACACAGGCTCTCTATTGCTGCATACTCTTCTCCAATATTCTCTATCTCTACTGCTGTCTCTTTCCACTCCTTCACAGGTCCAGATTCTCACTCTGGTACCAAATGTAAATAGGGACGGAAGCATGTAGATTGTATTAATCAGAATCAACCAATTTACATTAGCAGGACTACAATACTTATAGGTATTGTACAGTCATGTACATAAAAAAGAAAAGGTTGCACAGGTACAACCAGGATTACAACAGCTCGCATAAAACATTTGGGAAGCACACAAAAATACAACCAACAAA
Organism: Taxus chinensis; assembly: GCA_019776745.2. Lineage (NCBI taxonomy): Eukaryota > Viridiplantae > Streptophyta > Pinopsida > Cupressales > Taxaceae > Taxus > Taxus chinensis. Next base: position 83,434,672 of record CM034150.1, on the reverse strand, counting down.
TTATATTGTTAAAACAATATAATAACATCCATGAAAGACAAATATGGTTTAAAAAGCATATAACAATACACAACAAAAATATGGTTTATATTATAACCATTATTATTTAATTAATAAAATAATTATACTATGCATAATTAACCTAACAGACCTTACCCATGACCTTACCTATATATCATTGCCAACCCAACCTTGCCAATATGATAATCAAAATCACTTACTCTACTGTGTGATAATGTTACCCGTGTTTTTTATCCTACTGACCTTAACTTTCCTTATTTTGGGACATTTATCTTGACTAGACCCAACCTTTTGGTGTTTCAGAACACACATATACACGTTCCTACACCTAGCTTCGTTGTGTTTCTAGGATCACATCCTATACCTTGGATACCTAGACCACATCACCCTTGTTTAGATAAACTATTGACCATTGACGAGTTATCATTTGTGTTATCTTCAACCTTGTGCCTTGTTGCATTCTAAGCATGTGCATGTGTTTGATTTTCTCCATGTTTTCCTATCATCACCACTACCTATACCTTCACATAACCCCACTTTCCATCACCCACCACCTTATCAAACCCGTCACCGATTCTTCCTTCCACTACATTCATTCCTTGTTTTAGGGGGATAATCTCCACCCATATATGGGGCATCCACTTCTTGTTTTTGTCATCATCACTTATTAGTACAAGCTACGTGACAAAAAGGGTAAAATGTAGACACCCAAAATTGGGACAACACCCTCTAGGACCCCTTTTATTATATACCCCCTTATCATGACCCCTTTCACATATTTTTATTAATCTAATTACCTATATTAGATTAATTATTACCTCACCCCTCCACCTCACCTCTCCATCTCACCTTGGACATTCCAAGCCCATTTAATAACTAAAACTGAGTCATCACTCTGTTAGGTTAATTATTTACCTAATATTATTAATTATGCATTATATAATTAATTAATTATTAATTAATTATTGTTATATTTTGTTATATGGTTTTATCAACTATATTTGGCTTATTATTTTCACGGGTATAATTCTTATGTAGTTATAACAATTTTGTGCTTCCCAGATGTAATATTGGAAGCTATTGTACTGGTTGTTGTATTGTTGCAACTTATATTTTGTTTGTATTCAACTGTACAATACCCATAAGTATTGCAGTTATTTCCTGTGTAAATGGTTGATTGAGTTTAATAAATATAATCAGGCTTCCGCCCCTGTTGCTCAATTTACATTTGGTACCAAAGCTGGTTTAAGCTCCTGGAAAGGTTGGAGAAAGTTTGCAAAGGAAGAATAATTCGTGGAAGAAGAAATCTGCAACATCGGAGAGCCAATGCTACCTCCTGCAGCTTCCCAAACCTCCCTGCAGTCTCACAACCTCCTGTGCATTCTCCAGGTAAACAGAAATCAAATTTTTTTTCCCTTGGTGCTATCTGCACCAGGAAAATTTGTTTCTGGAGCTTATACATATACAAGAATTTATTTCAAATATATTTTTAAAAAATCAATTTTTTCCCATTAGGGGTTTTATCACTAAATTTGGTGACAGTGTTAGTTGTAACTAACACCTGTGGTACTGCTAAGCCTAGAGGAATCTATGCTAAATTTATCCTAGCTCTGCATTTGGAGGAAAAATTTGTAGATCAAGCTTACATTAACATGTCTTTTGCATTATATCAGAGGCCGAGTTATCTTCTATTGGCGGATTATGTACCTATTTCAATAATAATAAAAAAAATAGTGATCAAACTTTGTTTACATTGGCGGTCTGGCATTGTTTACATCAAGCAAAGGCATTGTTTACATTGGCCTTATGGGTCATATAGGGCATGTTGTTTTTTGGTCCATCAATGGCCTTGCATCTCCATGCCAACCTGCACAAATCCAAAACGTGGCATCAAACAATCACACAGTGGTCAAGTCATCCTTCAAACAACACCTGCAAACAAATAATGAACAATATTTAGCAAAATAGAAGCAACGGCTGAGGCATCCTCTACATATACAAAGCTACATCCTCTCCATGTCCACATAGACCTACACAAAGCCAACAACTTAGAACTCTCTTGCTCAGATCAAAGTAGCACAACAACAATACGAATAGCCAAGAAACAGAATGCCAAAGGAAAAGAAAACGGTGGCCAAAAGAAAATAAAACAAATAACAAGGAGCATAATACTTATGCAGCTATGGAAAACGTCCAAGGAGATAAAAAAAATCACCTCAGATCCGTTTTTGAAAGAGGTAATCCTAATCCGGATTCAACATGCAAAGCCACGTGGAGATTCCAGTGAAATCACATTTTTTAAAAGGTTGGTCATTTTTTCACTTGTTTAAATGCAATATGTTGCGTTTTATATTCAAACAAGCCTAAGTGGCCAAGGTGGATAGAGAGGAAATGAATTAGATGTGGGAGGTTTGGGGTTGAAATCCCACCCTGAAATTACCTTTTTGAATTTAGCGGACTATTTGGTGGAACCACTAAATTTAGCAAGAAATTCAAATTTAGTTATAACTAACTAAATTTAGCGGAGAAATCCCTAATTTAGGGTAAAAAAATTTCTCCCATTCAGCCTTTTTTTTCATTCTAGAATTTTTTTTCTAAAGGAGGCCTATCCAATAATTGCATTTTCAGCTATATTTTTACAATTTTTTAGCGTAGTAGGTCATTTTGGGCTCCAGGAGGCCACCAGGGCTCGCAAAACCAAAAAAAATTGTCCTGTCATTCAAATTTTTCCAAAATTTTGAATGTAATTTGTATACTGCATTATATTGTAATAATTTGCAAGTTGCCATAGTCAACTACAAACTTTGTAACTGCTCAGAAACTAGCAGAATATTTTAATCACAAAAATAAAAAATTGGTTCTGTAACAATCACGAGATCCTAGATCTCATTTGCCGCGTTCGGTATATATGGTGCCTCTAGGAAGTGCTTACGGGTAAATCCATCGCATGACTACTACTACATTTAATGGATAATATAGCTGCAACAACGTCATCTGGGCATCATCCCTTTAAAACAACGGGGAGTAATAAAGTCACAATGCACACACTATGAGCCATCCCATCCGTCTATGAACGATTGCACGACATAAATCCAGACTAAGAAATTGTCCAAGTATGTAGCAAATTTACGTGCGTGTATGAGGATATTTCTTTGAGCTGGTGTCAATAATCACATAGACCCCATCAGTATTGTCTTGGTATCACGTATTGAATTCTTTCACGTATGGTAACGCCTCTTTCACGTACCGCTAGGTATATAGAAAAGGCGAGCTTCTTCCACGTACCACCGAATATATCGGAAGGGTGAATATATAGAAAAGTTTGGTATATCGTACTAATGGTATATAGATTGGGAGACCTAATACCTGGAGTGATAAGAGCCAAATCCTTGTCAGTGATCTCTACAAAATGGGCACCAATGCCCGTAAATGTTTTCTTCTTGATTCACAACTACTCAGAGGAAACAACTATGCTGCATGGAAGACAAAAATCAAGACACAACTTGAGTTTGAAGAAATATGGGCTGCTGTGAATGGTACTCAGACCAGATCAACTATTGATACAACAAAAAAGTGGTAGTTTGATAAAGCAGATCAGAAGGCCAAACTCATCATCTTGTTTAGAGTTTCCGATGATGTGCAACCCCACATTCAAGATGCCAAAAAAACAGAAATAAGCATGGGATAAATTGAGCCATAGTATACGATGCCAAGAACAAGAATGTTATACTAAATTTGTAGAGTCAGTTACACACACTAAAGTTTAAACAGAATGAAAAAATTGAAGCTTTCTTAAGAAGAGTTACAAAATTGAGGGCTTCACTTCTAGCCCTAGGAGAACCAGTCACAGATGATGCTCTCATTCCCATTATTCTGAGAGCACTCCCCTCTTCTTACCGCATATTTTTATCATAACACTAAACATTTCAGATACGACAGTTGGTTTTGACAAACTAGAAACCTACTGCAACAAGAGGAAGCAATGCACAATAAGGATGATGAAGAGGAGTAGGCATTGTCTTCACATCAAAAATGGAAAGGAAAAGGTAAAGGAAAACCTAATTCCTATCAGAAGTCCCAAAATCAAAATCAATATCAAGTGGACATACAACAGAAGAAGCAATGTCCTATCTGCAAAAGAGGACATAACCTACAAGATTGTTGGTATAATACTTACAAGAAAGGTTCATCCAGCAACTCTGGACCTCAACAACAAAAATATTACAAGGGAAATTCTAACAAAAATCATAGGTAGAAAAAGGGAACTAGAAAAGAAGACCCCACTAGCAAGGTAATATTGATGAGCAACAAGAACAATCCAATAATGAAGACTTCTTGTTCACTGCTCGATCAAGTGAACCATCCATGTCATCTAGTGATGTCTGGTATGTTGATTTGGGAGCCACTCAACACATGACCGGCCACAGAGACTAGTTTATTTTAATGAGGGATACACCGTCAAAAAACCATGTTTCATTTGGAGATGGTTCTTCATATACAGTTCAGGGGATTCGGAACATTTATCTACCCCTTGGTTCACGTAAATGAGACTATCAGATGTCCTATATGTCACTAGGTTGAAAAATAATCTACTTTTAGTCAGTCAACTCCTAGATCACAACCTAAACATTGACTTTGATAGTCAATCTGGCAAGAAAACGTGTTTGATTTGAGACAAATCAAGAGGCTCAAAAATAATTACAAAATCCTCCAATGTGGGATGCATGTTCTAACTTGATTTTGTTCACAAAGACGATCAAGCACTTGTGGCTAAGAACTCCACCTCAGCAAATTTGTGGCATCAGAGATTTGGTCATGTAAGTTTCAAATATCTCGAAACACTTTTCACTGGTGTAATATGGTACATGGGCTACCATCTCTTCAAAAGGATACAGACAAGTGTCCTCACTGCCTAATAGGAAAAAAACACAGAGCTTCATTCCAGACGAGTACATTTCGAGATCATGGTAAACTTGACCTGGTTCATACCAATATTTGCATTCTGGATGCAGCCAAGTCATTCTAGGTTCCAGTACTTCATGCTTTGTGTTGACAGACTATTCAAGAAAAATGTGGATTTTCTGTCTTCGTAAGAAAAGTAAAGTATTTGAAACCTTCAAAAAGTTCAAAGTATCAGTTGAGAAAGAAACTAGTCGTCACATTAGAACTCTTCACTCAGATCGAGGGGGGAATTCACCAGTGATGAGTTCAAAGACTACCTACAAACTCATGGGATCCGTCGACAAATGCGTCCTCCACACATACCGCAACAAAATGGTGTTGTTGAGAAAAGAAATCGTACTATCATGGAAATGGTGCAATGCATGATTGATGATTCTAGACTTTCAAATACATGTCTGGGAAAAAGCAGAAAAGATAACAGTGTATTTGTTGAACAGAGTGCCCACAACTGCTCTAGATGGAATAACACCACAAGAAGCATGGTCAAAACAGAAACCATCTATTGCACACCTCAGAGTATTCAGGTGAAAAGCAAGCATACACATACCCAAACATAACAGAAATAAATTGGACATGAAGTCACAGAAACTCATCTTCATTGGGTACAGTGAAGAGACTCTTGGATATAGATTGATGGATCCTAATACTAGAAAAGTCTACACCAGCAGAGATGTTGAGTTTTTCGAGAAGAAGGAAGCAGAGACTCCTCCTCCAGACTCACAAGATGTAGATTTTTCACTTGTTGTAAAAATTGAAGCTGATGTTCCCTCAGAAGATGAAAGTGATGATGGGGATGATGGTGTTGATCAGATAGAACCACGACCCATGGGAACAGTTCAGCATATGCCTAAATGGTGTACAAGTACATTACAAGATGCAAGAATGGATGCTCCACCGGATACATCCACCCTTGGACCATGGACTCATAGTAAAGCAAGAGAAGAAATTAATTTTGCTTTGATGAGTAGAGTTATTGAATCAGATGAGCCCTCTACAGTCCAGGAAGCCCTACAGTCAAAATCTTGGAAAGATGCCATGGATTCTGAATATCAATCAGTGATGAAGAATAACACTTGGTAGCTTGTTGATCTTCCACCAGGGAAGAAACCCATTAGATGCAGATGGATATTTAAAACAAAGTACAAAGTAGATGGGACAGTGGACAAGTATAAAGTATGACTTGTAGCAAAGGGTATGCACAAAAAGAAGGCATTGAATATGAGGAGACATTTTCTGCCACAACTAAGATCAAAATGATCAGATGATCTTTGCTCTAGCTGCTCATTTTGGATGGAAAGTCCACCAAATGGACGTAAAAATTTCCTTCCTAAATGGATATTTACAAGAAGAATTCTACATGACTCAACCTGAGGGATATGTAGTACCTGGTCAAGAAGCAAAGGTATGCAAACTCAGGAAATCTCTATATGGCCTCAAACAGGCACCCCGGGCATGGTACATCAAGATTGATGAGCATCTCGTACAACGTGGATTTGTTAGAAATCCATACGATCCCAATCTTTACCTCAAAAAGCAAGGGGGGAGATGGTGATTGTTTTTGTCTATGTCGACGATCTATTCATCACTGGAAGTTCAGTGAGGATGATCGATGCAATGAAGAAAGATCTTAATCGATCATTCGACATGACTGATCTCGGGCTGATGCATTACTGTCTTGGATTAGAAGTATGGCAGAAAGAGAATCAAATTTTTGTATCTCAGATGAAATATACCAAGAAAATTCTCGAGAATTTTAGGATGATGGATTTCACACCAATTGCTACACCCATGGAGAATAGATTGCAGTTATCTCGTTCAGATCCATCTCCTGAGGTAAGTGCCACTCTCTATCGGCAGCTGATCAGGAGTCTCATTTACCTGACCTACACTAGACCAGATATCAGCTTTACAGTGAGCTATCTATCCAGGTTCATGCAGGAACCCAAAGTTTGTCATTGGAAAGTAGTAAGGCACATTTTGAGATATCTTAAAGGATCAATGGATCTTGGTCTAGAATACAAGAAGAACAACAACTTCTTCTTGACTGGATATTCAGATTCAGATCATGCAGGTAACATTGATGATAGAAAATCCACTTCTGGATTTGTATTCTTTATGGGATCTAGACCAATATCATGGGGAAGCAAGAAATAACACTTTGTTTCTCACTCTTCCATAGAAGCCGAGTATCATTCTGCAAGAGAAGCTATCTGTGAAGCGATATGGCTACGTCGCATACTAGAAGGACTTGGAATACCACAAGACAAACCGACCACCATGTATGTTGACAATGAAGGTGTTCTCAAACTTGTTCACAATCTAGTGTTTCATGAGATTAAAAAGCACATTGAGGTACAAGTTCATTTCATACGTGAGCATGTTTTGAAACACAATATCCAACTTCAATTTTGTCCAACAGTTGAACAACGAGAAGATATCTTCACAAAGTCACTTGCACATGACAAGTTCGAGTTGTTCAGAGAGTTCCTCTCCTCATCCCTTGAGAAAATGCACAATTAAGGGGGGGAATGTTAGGTTAATTATTTACCTAATATTATTAATTATGTATTATATAATTAATTAACTATTAATTAATTATTGTTATATTTTGTTATATGGTTTTATCAACCATATTTGGCTTATTATTTTCACGGGTATAATTGTTATGTAGTTATAACAATTTTGTGCTTCCCGGATGTAATATTGTAAGCTACTGTACTAGTTGTTGTATTATTGCACCTTATATTTTGTTTGTATTCAGCTGTACAACACCTATAAGTATTGCAACTCTTTCCTGTGTAAATGGTTGATTGAGTTTAATAAATATAGTCAGGCTTCCACCCTTGTTGCTCAATTTACACACTCCCCCTCACCAACTAAGAATTATTCTAAACCTAATATTAATTGCCAACTACCTTTCCCGCTAATTTCCCATATGATTTAATGAGAATCAAGACTCCTAACCCAGAACCATTCTTGACCCAGCCAAAAACGAAGAGAAAAGGTTATTTTTAGAAAATAAGACTATTTCTCCCTAACTAACGCTGGTTATTCCTTGGTCGTCGCCAGTCAAGGAATAGCTATCGGTTCCTTTAAATAAGGTTTTTCAACTCTTTTCCCAGGTTATTCTTTTTGTTTGGTATTCCTGGATCTCGCATATTTGGCATTCAATCGACACCCTGACAATCAACTGAGAACCAGAGCATCAAACTCTCCACCACCAACCAATCTATGACTTCATAGGATTGAACCATTTGCTTGGAGAAGCACCCAACCTTTGTTACCACAACACTGGATCTCCACTCGTCTCTCCTACACATACCCACCAACCAACACCTTCTACCAATCTCTAGATCTCTGATAAGTATTCTTAACCAAGTTATTGCTTTCATAAGCTTTGGTTTTATATCCTTTATATTTTACTAATCACCTCCTTCCTCTCCTGGATACCTTTCATAGCCCATTCACCTGACACGCTACCAATCAGAACCACTCTTCCCTTTCAACCACCCCTTTTACCCCTACTGAGTCTTAGCCTAAATTCCTAGACCCTACCTAAGACCTCCCAATACTATGTGTAATCCCAAAGAGCCCAAATCAACCTCATTTTTACCTTTAAAACTAAATTGCCCCTACCATGATTGGTTACCCAACCGATCCCAGCTGTAACCAGTGACCGACATCAGTTCCCCAACTGGCATCGGTATCTATGTCTGAAATTTGCCCCTTAGACCAGTAAGCTCATTCCTCCACCCAAAACCTCCCAATACTTCACCCAGACCTTCTTTCGGCCCTCTATCATACCTATAGACCCTAACAACCGACCATTCTCCTAGATTTAATCTTATATTTTTCATTTAGATTAGATTTAGACTATTGTGTTGTGTGAGATACCTAAATCATATAACTACACTAGTACTTTCTATTTCATGATATTTATCAACATTAATTTGTATTAATACATGGATTGACAACCTTCGAGGAAGCACCTCATTTCTCGGATCTTACTCACACTAGGCAATCCACTAACCTATGTTATTAATTCTATTTTTTGGTCTGTCTTTGCTTCTCAGGTATTAATTAAAAAAAAAAGGATTTCTCTATAATCGTCTTAGTCTTCAACAGTGTGCAACCTCTTCATGACCCCCAGGTATTCCTCACATACCTTACCTTTACCTTTTAAATTGTTTTTCATATGGTACTCCTATGTGGTGAAATAGGGAGTTGTACCATTCAATTTAGAGTGGTGTAGCCCCATGAACATTGGTGGAGACACCCTATTTTCCTATCGACAAATTATTTCACCAACAAGCTCCACGATCCCTCTTGGTAGTATAAAATATAGAGATAAATATAGATTAGTCAAGACCTAGTTTGATAAGCACTAAAATAACTAGTTGTTCATCCTTCGTATATGTTCCACATCCCTTCAACTATAATCATAAGGAATTGAGCTTGGTAAAGAAATCTTCCAAAGTGTCAAGTTGGTAGGACTTAAGCTGATAAAGTCTATTTCTAGCTCACGACCCCTCATAGTGTCAAATTTTCCAAACAAGGTTGTTAAGGTTGTCCACAATTTGTTGGGATATTTGGCTAACTCTATGTGAAAGAGGAGTTCGGGAGACACTAAAAGAAATAAGATACCCAAAGTTTCATCACACTTATTAAACCACTTAACTTTGTCTGAGTATTCACTAGGCTCAGTTTCTAACCCCATTGTGATATGGTACAACTCTTTACTCCTAAGCACAATGGTAATTTTTTATTTCCATTCCTGGTATTCAAAAGATGTAAGTGCATTAACCAATCCTAGATACTTTTTGCATAAATTAAACTAGTGTATTTTTGTTGTGGAAATGTGAGGAAAGAAGGACGTGTTGAAAAAAAGAGGAAACACATAATACCCCCTAAACTATATCAAGCATCCCCCCTCAAATTTGGAACTTTATAACTTAGTGTGTTTTACAAAATGAATAAGTCCAATGTGTGGCAAATGAAAAATAATTAACTTTTACAAAAAGTGACACTTAATTTCAAGCTACTAATCAAAAGTTATTACTATAATGATTTCTTGTAAATAAGCCCTATTTTAAATGAATTTGCACTAAAACTTGAAATGCACTCTTTTACTAAAATATAGTTTTATAAAAAAAAAAGAGGTGGGGAGAGATGAACCCAAGATATTCATTGCGGCCCTTAAATTTCCATAGATTTGAGTCTAGCGAACAGCTCTGCTGAGGGACTCAAAACAACAACTGAAGCAGGATCTGTAATGCGTGTATGGGTTGTTTGAAACCTTCACTAGAGCCTGATTGATTTGTGAATGTCATTAAACAACCTTCAAGTATTTGAAAACATGCAAGGGTGAGAGAAGGTCTATAAATCAACCTCTAGGTTTGGATACACCCAACAATCAACCTTGGTGACTGTATGGGATGTCAAAACACCTTCAAAGGCCTGTAACATACCTGTGAGAACTGTCTAAATATTAAAGGGAGCCTATAACAATTCTATAAGGCCTGTAAAACACCTCAGAAGCATACAAAAAACAATCTCTAGGACTGTATATGCATTGTGCAGGGCTACAAACTTTAGAAGCCTGCAAATCAGCCATATATACCACAAACCAGGAAAACCAACAAATAAAAGACACCCAACCCCAAAAAACACCTAAATACTTTACAAATAATTACCTTAAATGAAAATAAACTTGCATAATAATAACTAGACAAGCTCAATACAACCTTGCTCTAATACCATATCGAAGAAGCACCATGGATCTACTTCTTTGAAGAATGCATAGGTGAACGATGCGAGATTTGAATTGTTCCAAGACAAAACAAAGCACACATACATGACTGAAAATTACCAAAGTACAAGAGAGATAACTATAATAACGCAAAAATAGCTCCAACTCAATACAATCAAATAGAATAATGCAAGAGATGTACATATAGGAGGTGAACGTGTAACCTCCTCCTAGAATCAGGGTAACTTCCACCTAAAATAGTGGTAACCTCCATACCCAAAATATCCACTCAACAGACAAGTGGCGAAGGGTAGTAAATACCACCAACTAAAATAGTGTGGTCAAGTGTACACCTAAGAAAGCATATCCCATAAGTGTAGGGAAACTCCATGTTAGGTGGAATATCCCGAGTAGGATAATACAAATAAAGCGAGGAAAATAAATCCTACACTAACAAAAAATTAATGGCTCTATAGGGCTAAATGTTTCATGATAGTGCCATTGATTAATGAAGGCATAAATGAGAAAGGAAAATTCTATAAATGAGAAATAAGGGAGGGAAATTGAAAATGAGAGTAGCTGGATTCATCAAAAAATAAAGTGATGTAAAGGAGATAAAATTGAAATAAAAAACAACTAAATTAGCAAAAAAATTACTAGAAATAAATAAACTAGATCAACCTTCAACAATTTATTTCACCACTCCTAACTTTACTTACAATGAAATATAATAATGACTATGTTTTTTTATTATTTCAAATATATAATTGTTTAAGAAATGAAAGGGGTGTAAACAATCAACTAAAAATGTTAGAGAATACACAACAAGGTTAGAATTGATTGTGCATAAGAAAAAACCATGAAACAAAAAACAAAATGGGATATTAGGAATGATCTAAAAGGTTAAAATTTAGAAAAGGAAGGAATAAAAAATGATCTTGAACAAATTGTAAGCAACAAATTTACATCAAGATAAAATTCTTACAACACAATTAACACACACAAATATAATTGTAGGACACTAAGACAAGATAAAAATTAATAAGGGATGGTATAAGGTTAAAAAATAAAGGAAAAAAACAAAGTGATACTTTTGGAAGAGTATGAAGTTGACACTACAAGAAGTATAACCCTTGAACCTCTCATGGTCCAAGAATAGACTACAAAAAATACGATGACCAACATTCGAGAAACTGTGAAAAATGAAGTACACTTACACAATACAGTAACTTAAAAAAGCTATTGTTGGCACCATATTCTAGCCTTTATAAAATTCATGCATTTTGTGTAGTTCCTTAATATTGTACTAGAAATAGGATAATGGACCCTTTTATTGTATGGGCCAATGTACCTAAGGTATCGCACCGCATTATGTTCTAGGTATTTTTTATATTTGCGGCATAATATATGTACACGTGAGTATGTAAGTTAGGTAATTTAGGTAAGTACATATATGATGTAGACACAATTAGATATCCCAATAAAGAGTGTCCTTTAATCATATAGCCATTATAATGTGTGTAGAAAAACGAACCAAATAGAAATATTACACATAGGTAAGACTTGACCAAATGAACACAAATTTGAAACATTGAATAGAAACAAGACTCTAATTCATATATTCAAGGAAATAACACACAAACTGATGGATAGTGATGTAGTCAATATGTCATATAATCATTCTCCTGTTAATTACACACTTCTTTGAACGTTAATCTCACATCCATAATCTACTCTACTTATAAGAGCTAAATTGAGATACTAAGAATTGAATACCTAATCAATTTCGGCATGGTGGGTGTGACAAAAAGGAAAAGTGTGGAACCTATTTGATAGCTCACAACAATTAATCTGTGAACAACATTCAAATTTTCACATACCAAAGGACCCATGTACGTGGATCTAAGTCAGAGGCCATTGATACATTCAAATAACTGTCAACAGCTTGGAAACTCCATGCAATGAAGAAGAAGGGTGTGGATGGTCACAACTGTCCATTGCAGGGGTCATAAATGATTTTGTAACTCATCATCCTGAGGATTGTGAAAAAACCATGGGAAACTAAGAAAACCATATGAATGCTCTATGAGGCCTTACATACGAAATCCCCACCTGGATTTCAAAATTAATGTTAGTCCACTCCACTGACTAGAATTTAATAAATTGTCAACTAGTCATTTTTCTCTCAACATGTAAAATCTACATGGCGTATGATTGTGGTCCATGTCAGGCACCCATACCTATCTATAAGCATCCACTGGAAATGGGAACTCTACGGTGGTTGAAAAACTATTTTGTTGGCACCTATCTCTCCTTATCTCTTTCTTATTCTCATTATCTATAAATCTGGAATATAATGTAACACATAATTGAATTTAATAATTTAGGCCTATTTTTGGTTGATATATGGCACCATGCCAAAATGGTGGTTGAATTCCCATGAGTTCTAGACTCTTGGATCATGGTCTCTATAATGTATTTTTTGAAAACTTTTTCTCATGCTAAATGAAATGATATGTGGATGCCTCGTAAGCATATGCAAATCTTGTACAAGTTTTTGGCTCTCTAATATCCTTCCCTTATCCACTGGTGTTTTATCAAAAGCTTACCTCTATATGTATTTCTCTATTATGTTTTTATTTGATACTTGTGTTAATTATTCTCCCTGCTTCATTCCACACCTTTGTTAGCATATGTTGTATCTAATATATCATGTTATCTTTTGAATTTGAATCTTTGACCCCTTCATGTACTACATGGTATAGGTATAAATATAATATATTGAATATGTTTGATATATCAATCCATTTAGGAAAATCAATATCATAAATATTATGTGAAAAGTTCCTCAAGATTATGCATGGTCTTATCTTATTCCATTTAAGATTATTGTATGTTCCATTAGGAAACCTCTCCTTTTACAAATGTGATAGTACCATATTCAATTTCTCTCCTTTTTTGATCTTTTTATTACTTGTATTATGCATTCATCTTTTCTAACTAATAAAACACTTGTTGGTTCACTTCTTGCATGTGTTTCGCAAAATTCTTTACTTCTGCATTTCATTATTCTTTTGCATTGTAACTCTCTCATTTATACCAATCCTCGTGGGTTACCCCCATATAAAATATGGAATTTTTTCTTACTCATACTCTTAGTCATAGAATTATTGTTGACCTTAAGTCTTGACATGATTTTGAGGGTTCAGTAGTTTGTTCTTTAGTAAGGTATTTATTAGAGAACATGAATTTAGAATAAATCCGAACATCAAACACAACCAAAAAATCATAAGAATGTGCACATTGAAAAAACATGGTCTTTATATTAATATTTCACAATTCATTACAATTCAAAGTTTACATTCAATATCTTCTATCTATCTATCTCACACACTTCCACACTATTCTTTCTCATATTCTCTCTTTCTATCTCTCTTTATCTCTTTCTATGTATTTCTTTACATATATCCCTCTATCTCCATCCATGTGTCTATGTATATGTATATCTATCTATATGTATATGTGTATCTTTATTACAATTATTATGAGTATATAATACACATATTACCCAATAGTCACTCATTTTGATAGTGATTCAATATCTTTGATTCTCATCTCTATCTCCATTGCACAAATTTTCCTTTGTTTTATGGATTTCCTTGGTCTTCAGTGGATTTTTGCAGTGTTTGGAAGATTCCCAATGATTGACGACTTTGTCTAGTTTCCCACGGTTTTATATTTTACCACGTCTTTCCTGACCATAGTTTACGAATCAAAATAACCATTGCTTAGGACCATTAATTCCCATAATTTTGAGATAATTTTTTTATTAAAGTTATAAGTAATGAATCAAACCCTTATAGATAATACTATTTTGTTTTTCCTAGGTTATTTTTAATTACTAGGTAATAAATTTTCTTTCATCCTACTAATTGATAAGCTAGGATTGCTTAAATAACATGTAGGACTATTTAGAGGGTTTGTAAACACAAAATAACGCACTTTAGACATTATTTAATCGCGATCTCATACTAATATTTAGAAGGTTCTTGAGTGAAGAAAGTACTAACTAACCCTCGTCTTTTGGCCATCTTGTTTTATTTTATTTCGTCATTACTGACATTTTACATCCACATGCCCAGTCATCTCGTGTTATTTTAGCCTCAACTGGGGCACCCAGATTAGTACTAGTGTGCCCAACAGAAACCTAGTCCCACCAAGGGTGCCCCGATCCATTTTTCACTTTCCCGCCACTTTTTGGGCTCCTTCTAGCCATTTGATATCTTTATCTTTTTTTCATCGTCCATTTCGGGGTTAATTACGAAATTAGATCAAGAGAACAGTATAAAGATAATTTATGAGACCATTAGGAGGGACCTAACATCATTCACTACTATCATCCATCTAGAGTTGCATCCATCTATTGCATTAGAGATCACTTGCATCCACACAGCTCCATCACAAGGCATAAGGCTAGGACATCTACATCACACACTTCATATGGGGAGGATTCTATTCTTTTCCATACACACATGCTATTACATTTTCTATATCTAGTTATTTCTCGCTACTTCACAAAGTGTGACCTACAAAAGAGCACCTAGGGCACATTATGCACACACTCACCAGAACTACATTTACTTCTAAAATGTACTGCAATTCTCAGTTAGTAATTCCAATGTTGTGGTAGCTGAGGCTAGTTTGACCCATTCATTTACATTTTTATTTTTTAGGGATTGATGCTTGTTCAGGGTTTGTAGGTCTTTCTATTCACCTTGGATTATTGGTGACATCTAGTATGAGGAAAAAAATCTGATGTGAAAGACAGCGAGGGTTTTAGACCACCTCCCAACCCTGTGAGATTTAGTTTCAGAACTTTAACGTAGACTAGGGTGCCTAATTTATGGACCAGAGAGCCTGCAGGTGCCCCAGTCCCTTCCCAGGTGCTCCAATCCAGGGAATCAAGCCATATCCACCCTTTATGGAGTTTTCACATAGTAATTCCTACTTACATATTTTCTAGTCACCTTTGTGACACAGTCCCGTGAGAATCTCTTATTCAGCTGAGTTCTTTCCTCTATTCTCTTACACATTAGGGTTAGCATTTCCTTTTGTGTAGTTATTTAGCTCATTTACATGCTTCTTTATTGCATTTTTTAAATTTATTTACAATTGTTCCTAGCTTATATTTGTTATCCCGTGAAATTGACAAGGGAAATTTTGTGGGTAACCCAATGAAATTTTGTTCTGGTCCCTCGTCAGGGACCCCTTTGTGTTCAGAACATTGTAAAATCCCTTTCCGGGAAATCTAGTTTTCCGAACTTAGCCATTTTTGGTCCTTTTTGGTTGGGTGCACCTTATGTCTGTGCAACACAGATTATCTATGCACCCCGTTCATTTCCTTTGGCACACCCTTCGAGGTGTCAACACACGTTTTGGTGCGCCTCCCCGTGTTGCACCTTTCTTGCATGCGCCAAGGCGCATGCGTCTTCGTGTTGACAACATTTTTGTTGCGACGCATTTTGGTGCGCCAAAGGGCGCAAGCTTTGAAGTGTCGACAGGCGCTTTGATGCGCCTCTTCATAAAGTGGTTGGCACATTTATTGCACCCTTGCCTATATATAGGCGCATCCACCCTGTCACTTTCACAATTTTAAAATCACACGTGATAGTCTTTATCCCTTTGCACCTGTCAGCGCGCCTGTCATCCTCGTATCGCATTCGTGGACCCCGCTTCGTCTCTCACGTTATATATTTCCAGGTAGGTGGTCGTTTTCCTCCTGTGTTTTTGCTGGTTGTTGTTTGTTTGTGTAGTCGGTGGCATGCATTTGTCAAAACCCTCTTTTGCTATCCTGGTTGTCTTTCTTCCATGCTCTCCCTCCTCTTTCCAGATCTGCTGGTAAGGAGGGCTCTACCTCAGAAAATCACTTGGCTCTTTTCGTTGTGCCCTCTTCACAATCCAAGAAACCCTGAAAGGAGGCTTACAAGATCATAAATATATAAGAAAGAACCAAGACTTCACAACGTTTCCAAAACTACTTTTTTTACCCTTTGGCGCAATCACCACCCTTGCAACATGAAGCACAGTCGCACCAATGGCACATCCACCATGCTTGCTGCATAAAAAATAGTTGCGCCCTCAAAGTGCACTTTCCTTGCTTGTAACACCCACTAATCATGCACCCTCTTGGCACACCAAACTCATGTGTAACATCGCAAAAACTTGCGCCGTTAGCGCACCCTGCATCCATGCAACACCAACCTTACTTGTGCCAAGTATAAAACTGTTAACGGCACAGGCGCATCCCCTATTACAGTAACACAATGTCATGTAAACCTTTCATGCACCGCGCCAAGTCCCCCTGTTGCGCATGAAAAGATGATGTTACACACACTAAACCTACGCCCTTTGGCGCATCCTGTACCCGTGTAACATGAAAAATATCTACGCCCGTTATAAAAAGCATGTAAATGGCACAGGCGCACTTCCACTTTCAACAACAAAAATGTCATCTGCAGTATCCATGCGCCTTGCACCCTTTGGCACTGATTTGTCCCTTGTAACACCATTTTTCTGTGCGCCATATTATTTAACCCTACAGTCTGCAGTGTTCATGCACCCTGCACCCTGATGCCTTAAAATTGCTAACTCTTCCTTCTGTCAATGCTTTAATGGGAGATCAAACAGCTAACATAACTCTTCTGCGTTGGGTTTCACTTCTTCTTCTTGCATATCAGCAACTGAGTTCAGAACTACATATGTCTACATCAAGCAAGAGACCAACCAAGTCTAAGGGCAAAGCCAATCTTATAGAAGAAGAGATGAAGTATAAATATAAGAGGGTCAGGATGCCCGAATCCCAGGCAGAATGTGACCTAGATATAAGAGACTCTAAGCTCGAGCACATTGATATGGAGGATTTCTGGGCCAGAACCAAGAGGGTCACAGGAAGCCCCTGGATGGACAAACTGGTAGGCAGTGGCCTACATTTTGTTGGGGGATCCCAGTTAGTGTGATAAACAACGAATTCATGATGGTAGTGGCCCATTGCTACAACAAAGACACCAGGTGTTTCCAAAATGAGAAGGGCGAGGTCGTGATCAACCTCACTGCCCGGCACTTTGAAATTATGCTTGGCATCCCTCACCATCGGCACTTTGTGGCCGTAAGCCAAGAAGACTGCAACAAGGCTTGAGAGGACAATGAAGACTAGTGTATGTAATTGATGAATGAGGTATACCTGAAAAAAAAGAAGGTGGTAAGCAGATGGCCTAAAGTCATTCATCGCAGCAATTTCTCTGAGGAAATAGGTGACACCATCACGTTCCTAAACAGAGTATTTGGGATTTCTGATGCCCACTACTTTCATAAATGGATGCTTAGGTACCTGGAGACAATGAACAAAAACGTGCCAGATTAACACTTTGAGTGGGTGGAAATCATAAGCAGCACTATATCCGAGTAGCTCCAACAACTCACCACAATGGGGAGGTTCTACATGAACTCCTACGTAGTTTATGTTGTAGCCTCGGAGAGGGATTATCCAGCATTAATGCGATTCGGGGTTTGGCCCCAAGTGAAAATATATGAATACTATCTAGAGCTGAAGATGGAAAATAGTATTTCTCAGTTTACAAAGATTAACGACACCTTCTTCTACGGTATCATCTTCCTTTTGAGGCCAAACATGACTCACGGTCAAACGACCAAGAGCATTGTTGCAGCAACGGAGAAGTGGGGGGCCGTATTCACGTAATTTCCCACCTTCACCTATCTAAGGGCAGCCAACTTCTTGGGGGAACCCACCAAATTGCCAAGATATGCCGGCCCCAAGCTGATCCTGTTGGAGTTATCCAAGTAGCTCATAACCTACCATGAAAAGTGCTTAAAGAGAAAGAAGGGTGGAACTCCTTTCCCCCTCACAGTGGGCAAGTACACTTGTCTTTCCCACCACAAAGCCCAGGAGATGTTTGCAGAGCTATAACTACTCAATATAAAGCACAACTTCCTGGCAAGGCCCACTTTTGACCTAAGGAATTTCCTTCCTAGGGCCAAACTTGATCCAATCCACATTCCACAGATCGAGGATATTTATATCAACTTGTATCATGAGGTCTAGCTCAGAAGGAAAGATCACTCCCGCTTGGATTTGGCCGAAATCATTTAGTACGGCGTAGCCATCGTCCCAAAAGGTTATCAAACTACTGATCAAGAAGTTGATCAGGTATATCTTGACACGGATGGGGACGATTGGCCATTTATTGTGATCGATAGAACTAAAGCGCCTCAAACAATAGAAGAAAGGGTTAAAGAAACTTTGCAGAGAACAGAGCACTGGTGTAGGATGAATGGTCTCATCTACCTCGGAGTTGATTTCACCACATCTCCATTGGGAAACGCACCTTCCAGACCAAAACATTTACCAAAGAACAGAGGTAAAGACAAGGAGGGCGAGTCAAGCTCTGCCCAAGAAGAGGCTCCTGATAGTCCCCCTTCCGCTGCGTAAGAACAAGTTGTAACTCTGGCTTCTCCAGAGAAAGAAGCAGTTGAAGATGTTCCGATGGGCACATCCACTCAGGATGTTGCCACTACTGCAACTATTGAGGTCCCTTCTATCCCTTCTCCCTCTCCTCCTTCCCCTCCTCGCGTGACCCAAGTGACCATTCCTTTGGTCGTATCCTCTCCCCCATCTTCTACTGTTCCCCCTTCCTCGTCATCCATCTTCTCTTCTCTCGTGGAGCTGTCCCCCACCATTTCTTCCCTCATCTCTCAGCTCCCTTCCATTTCATGTCTTCCTTCCCTGCAGTATCTCTTCCTCCCGTGAGCACTTTCTTGGCCTCCCTCTCAATGCCGCCTCCAAGTGTCTCAACGCACTTTCCCTCAACTGCTGCAGCTGCTCCCTTTTCTACTTCCGACCCCTCTCCCATAAGTCCAGCATGGATCTCTCAGCACCTGAGCCAACAAAAGAGGAAAGTTCCCATCACACCGATGGAATTCTCCATCATCCCATCAAAGGGGGCCAAGAAGCAAAAGCCTGTAACCCACTTCTCTCAGAGTGCATCAGGAGAGAGATTAATGGAGATAGTGTATCCCAATCCTTTAAAGAATAAAAAGGATCTGTCTTCAACAAATTATACAGTGACCCAAGTCACAATGGGGATATCTTCAGAAAGCCTTCAGGGAGAGGCCCTATCTGCAGTTGATGCCCTTTGCAAGAAACTCTAGGAAGCAAAGGAAGAAAAGAGGCTATTAAAGGAGTAAAATAAACATCTTCTCTACACCTTGCAGAAAATGGGCAGTGCATCTCCTACAACTTCCGCCGAAACTCCTGAGCCTCTGAGCCAGGATAAGATAAATGAATACGCTAAAATCAGCGAGCAGGGTATGGCAGTTTCTGCCTGGAGGAGCCAAATCCTCAAGGAAAGTGAGGGAGTAATCACCAAGTTCACCAGTTTGTATTAGAATATCAATCGGGCGAACAAAGAGCTCCAGGCGATAGTAGGACCCATCTTCGAAGAGCTAGACCATGCCAGGATGCAGCATGAGACCTTTCAAAAAATGCTCGACTGTTCAGTCAAAGATCTGGTCAAGTTCAGCATCTTTGGTCACCCTAGATCCCTATATAAAATCCTTTCTACTCTGGATTACCAGGTCGATCAGTTGGAGTTTGTCCTAGAAAAGATTGATATGGTAAAGGAAGAAGCCCTGGACGCAATGCATCAGATGGAACAAATTGTTCTAATGATGTCTCCAGGGTTGCTTACTCCTTCTTTCACCTTAAGGAAGGTTGACGAAACCATTCAGATCTTCAAGGAGATCATTTCACAAGGGTTGGGGCCAGAGGTCACTTTTGACATAGAATCCATCAATAACCTGCTGGCCTGTTGGACTTCATCGGGTTCTTAATAGAAGTAGAGAATGAGTATTCCAAACTCCCAGAGAAGCTCACAGATGAGTGGGAGACTTGCGAGGCTATCAGTGAGCGACACAAGGATCCTTCTCAGGATCAATTAGAGCCCATGATCAGCAAGTTCATATAATACCGTGCCCAATTCCACATCTCGTCACCTAAGCAGCAGCAGAAGCAGGATATCCCCTTTCAACCGCGGGACGACGACGATGAATAATTTATCTCTTCTTCGACTTTATTTTTGTAAATGTCTAAAGTATGTTGGCACAAATGATGACATCATCCATGTTGCACCATGGGATGATGTCATCCATCAAGTTGTCAAAAGTCAACAAATGACTTTGAGATATTTTGTAAGATGTTTATGTAATATAGGTGGTTGGTTTTGTTTTGGCCTTCCTTTCTTCTCCTTCTTCTATAAATACTCAGAATACTTGTTGTATTCATGTGGTGAATACTTTTCAGATAAGAAATAGAAGTAATAAGAAAATATTTTGAACTTTTTGTAATAGAAAAAAACATTGAATACAATATATTTAGACTTTGTGTTGAATACATGTGTTTTACATCAGACCTTTCTTATGTTAGATCTGTATGATTGTTCTGTTGGATCTACTTCTACTTTATTGTCATTTATTCATCAGTATTGCTTTATTCGTCTATGCAAGTAGGTTCGGCTCTGTTTACTACCAACCCAAATCATAGGCCTTCTGACCTTTCTACTTTGGAATTCATTTCTTTTCTCCCTTCAGATCTTTCCTATCTCCCCACTTCATTTCTTTCCCTTCTTTTATAGTTGGAAACACCTCTACTGGGATGAGATCCCAACCCCTAAAGGCAGAATATTGTGAGATTTGCACAAGATTCCTGCTGGTAGAATAGCAATAAACCAGTTTCATTTTGTTGACTCAAAGAGGGGCTATGCCCTGCACACTATTGGCTCATCTATCCATAGATTTGTCCACCCGACAGATTTTCGAACCAACAATATTAACTAGAGATACGTACCCCTATATTCCTTATTTTAGTTAATCATTTTGGTGAACCCGTCTTGCGAATTTTTCCTCCTTTCATTTTATGCCTGTTACACTTAGTGGTCCTTTTAGGTCCCTTTAATATTGTGAGCTCCCTTCATTTACCCATCATGTTTGTAGGTCAATGGATGATACAACTACATCTATGGCTGAAAACCCTTTAGATAATTCCAACCATGTTCCTCTTCATGAAATTGAAGCATTTAATAGTGAGAAATCCTACGATGAAGACACCAATATTGACCAAGAATAACTTAATACTATTACTGACTTCCGGAAATCTTTGCACGAAAACCCTACTCTTTAGCTCCCATGGTCTCCACTCCACCTGTTTATGTTTCTGCTCCTATTATTACAACCACCACTCCCATTACCCACCTTAGCACTCCTAATGTGCAACTTGGATCTTCCTTGAACACTCTTGATTTAAAAATTTTATATTAGTATTTGCAAAATCAAATTCACTAGCTCTAATTTGCTACTTCTCAAGGATCACTGTCTCTAGATTCTACTTCATTACTGCATACCCCTTTTTCGCCAGCTATCTCTACCAACGCATTTCCACATAACTTCATCTCTCCCAAATTACCCATTTTTAAAGGCCATGGTGAACCACAAGAGCATCTCCAAGCTTTCCACGTAGCATGTCTTGACTATGCGAATGATCACACCATACTTGCCAAGATTTTTCCTCATAGTTTACAAGACTATGTGATACATTGGTTTTATGACCTACCTGTCCATTCAGTAGTATCTTCACGCATCTGGATGACACCTTTCTCGCCCATTTCTCTATCAGCATTGGCTCTAAGATTTATTATTCTCAACTTCCACAACTCAAGCAAGGGTCCAACAGACACTTATCTGACTATGTCTTCTGATACAAAAATAATCTAGCTAAGATGACTAATGTACTTACAAATTCTGAGTTGCAAGAATTATTTATGTAGAGTTTACTATCACCACTTTAGGAGAGCGTTCTCTTTGAGACCTCTTCCTCATTCGACCAAATTTTTCAAACTCTCAAGCTTCATGAGACTATTAAATATCACGAGAAAGCATCATCCTCCACATGTTTTTCAGAATAAGCCAACCTTCAAACCTTCTAAAACCAAACCCATGGATGGAGAAACCATTGTAAACACAATCTCTACTCCTAGGGAGCTCTGACCACAACCATATAGACATACTTTTACTAATTTTAGTACACCTCCAAGTGTTTTACTACCAACTGATCGATAATAATCTCATTACCCTATCATTTCCTCTACAACTTGATCCATCTCGACCAAAGGGACACAATTTTGATGATAGTTCTTACTGTAATTATCACCAATCCATAGGATATTTCACTGATCATTGCTTGGTTATGACATCTCATTCAATATTTTCTTAATAATGGTCAAATTGAGCTCCTAGAATCTACCACCTCCACACTTGTTAATGAAAATCATAAACTTAAATTTTTTAATAATTCCTTACCAAAACATAATAAAAAATTGACTTCTCCTATAATCAGTCAATTTTTTATAATGGTCTCTCACGTAGTGTCTTCTTCTACATCAGGAGCTCTCAATTTCTTGGTTACAAGCACCAATGCTTCACCACCAATCATTTCTTTCTCTGATGACGATTATCATGCCAATTTTACATCGACTCAATTACATATCAAGGCATCTATCAGTTCGACCCCCATCAATAATACTAAGGTTGACCCATCCTGACCCGTTAGTGCATGTTCTATTTCACTTCTCAAGGCTATTGGATATCCTCCATCATAAATTAAGTACCCTTTCAGTAAACCCTTTGTCGTTGTTAAGCTACATGTTACAGTAGGTCCTCTTACAATACTTGTGTATTTCCTCATTGGCAACGTGGTTGATAGATGCAACATGATTCTTAGTCTTAATTAGATTCGTCTGTTTCAATTTATTATTTATATGAATCGTTTGCGACTTAAATTTATTCACAACAATCAAGTCATTTCTATCAACGATGGCCCTCCATCTGATCCATGGTCATCATATCCTCACACAGTAGCTAGCACACCATCTGCTTCTTCTAATACCTCACACTCCATGTTACTTAAAGCACAATCTACTCCTAGTTCACCCACTCACGTATCATCTGCATGACCACACCATTCCACTAGCCCTACACATCAATATAGGCCTAATCCTCATATAGTTACTACATATTAACATAGGTCACCACCTCGATTTATTCCATGCGGATTTTCTTCACCTTTGTATTCCATGGAACATAAATCTCCATCATCAACATATTTTATGGCACCACAACCTTCTTCATATATTCATCACTCGCATGCACATCGACTTAATTTACCAACACAACACTTATTTTCCATACAACCACTATTAGACCATGGTCATATGATTTCATCATCACATTCATCTGATAAAGGAGCTTTTTCCTCCACCCTTATTGCTTAGCTCATTAATATAAAGTTTGGGGGCATATCATCTAATACATCTCCCCCACCCATCATTGCATCTGTGCATCTATCATCTTTGCATTTAATACATCAATCTTCTCACGTAGGCATACTCATCCCACCTGTTAGCATCGTCATTACCCAATGACACATTCTTGTGCTTCGGTTCACACTTAGTTGTTGAGGGATTACTACATTAAACCCCATGTACATCGCATCTCTTCACACATCACACGTCATACACTATACATTCTACAATTTACTCTACGACATTTTGGTATTTACACACTCATACATCATACACTATGCATCCTATAAATTACATACACTATTAGGATATTTACACATATTGCATCACATTCTATACATAACCACATACTTTACATCATACATTGTACGCCTTCACCTCACACATTTTCTACATACTATACTAGCCTTTATCATGTACGAGTCTAGCATAATTTCATCCTAGATAATACATTATTGGTCTACCTACACATGTTAGATTGTGCACTATACATTAAATTTTATACATTCTACATATTTAGCATCACATTCTACACACTACATTTTTACATATCCTATACATCATATGGTCATTTTCCATCATTACATATACCACTACATCTTATACGTGTTGCACTCACTACCCTATGATGCACTTTAGTTTCTCAGTCCATACTCGAGTGTCGAGGATTTACAAATAAAATGGACCTTACACTCATCACACACCTACCATTCATCATTTCATCATGCGACATTTCTATGATAGTGACACACGTTATAGGCTAACTCGTCACTTCCTTCATTCATCTTATAGTGATATATGCTTAGGGCTAAATCATCACTCGTTCATTCCATCTTATAGTGATATATGCATAACCTAAATCATCACTCGCCCATTCATCATGTCATGATATATGCTTAGGTTATAAGGTTCACACACATTTATTCTATATATCGTATCTAATCACTACACATACATACTCATCACATCATGTTAGACAGAACATACACTTCGACCATTTTTTGATGATGTACTCTCATTTACGGTTCATTCTTGGCTACTAATGGGGGGAACCAAATGAACCTCACTACATACATTTTCATTCACTTAAGGGGCATGTGGATCCTATCATTTAATCTTGTATTCCATTCCATCCATCCACAACATATTTCATTGTCTTGGGGGCATTTATTCTTGTTTACTAGTGTTTTACATTATCAGTTTACTACACATGTTAGATTGATTTCTTATATGTCATTATCTATACCATCCACACATGTGTGTTCACATCTTTGTTTAGTTGTGATCACAAATACAAATCCTTTAAACACAACATGGATGCTCACCTTCTACCCTTCCTACACTGGTCGCTAGGGGAATCCACATTTGTCTCTTTTATTTGCTATTGTTTCATTTTGTACTTAGTACTTTACTTTACTTAGTTATTCATGCTTTGACACTTTGGTTATTTTTCTAACATGATAATGGGTGTTCCTTGTGCAACACTTGTTTTGTAGGATTACAAGTTTCCATGATTACTTATTTTACTTATTTCTAATTGGCTTCCATTGTTTGCTTTTTGTATACGGGCCTTGCCCTATGTTTGGTGTGCGCATTTGTTTTTTGTTTTCGGCCATGATGGCCTTGTGTGTTTTGTGACATCACGATTGATGTCTCATGTTTGTGACCCACTTTTTGCAGCTTACTTATCTTCTACACATTGTTTGCATACTTTACACTTGTTTTCTACACACATGCATTTTCATACTAAGACTTGTTTTAGCTAGCCATCTTGTTTTTGCATGCATTGGTTTCTACCAAGCGCTTTCCATTCCCCCTACAAGGTATAGAGTTCATGCAGTTGGTCCTCTTTTGGGGCTAAATTTTCCTATCAGTGACATCGCATATGCCCCCAAAGAGGGGGGGGGCATCAGTTGGGGTTTATCAATCTACACATCACATTTACACAGGTTCAGTTCAGTGCACTTTCCTCCCTTGGCATTGTGGGTTTACATACAATGAGTTTGTTTAGACCAGTCTGTGAACTCCATACACAACAAATTTTACAAGACATGGTTTCCTTAGCATTCGGGGAAGAAATTAAAGGTTGGACGATACATTGTAATTCCTCCCAATACTTCTTCTACCGCCGGTATCGGATCGCCCAAAAAACCATGACAGTATAGAGATCTCTTCACACACATTCAGGGAAGCAGTTAAAGGTTAGAGGACACATAGTAATTCCTCCCTATAATTCTTTAGCATATGGTGTTAGATCACCCAAAAAACCCTGACAGTATAGGATATCCTTCCACACCCTTTCTCTCGACATGGATCAGGTGCACATGTTCCATTTACACTTTTCATTTTGTGTACTTTACATTTACATGCATTTTTACATACATATGCATGCGTCTTTTACATAGAATGTTTACACTTACACACACACACATGAATACTTGATCATTTTCTCCTTGCAATTATGGCCGCATGAAAAACAAGCAGTCAAATTAGGGGCAACAAAAACAACAACAACAACAACTACTACTACTACTACTATAACAACTACAACAACAACAGTGACAACAACAACACTTGGGGACAATACACATTACATAATGATAATGCAGGTACACATAGTAGTAGCTACACATGCATTTTCACCTTAGGTTCACTCTCATCACTTTTTTGCATTTTTCATCTTTAGTTTCCATGCTCTATCAAAAAAAATTCACTCCAAGTTTTGTCTAGTCCTTCGGCACGCCTTCTTCATCAATCTACATGGTTCTCAAGTACGTGTCTCTATCTACTTTATATTACCAAGATTTCCTCTCACCAACATAAAACAAGGGCAATTGTAGACACAAAATCATGCAATTTAAACATTATTTAATACTAGTCTCATACTACTATTTAGAAGGTTCTTGAGTGAAGAAATTACTAATTAACCACCTTCTTTTGGCCATCTTTTTTTATTTTATTTCATCATTAATGACCTTTTACATCCACATGCCAGTCATCTTCTATCATCTTGAATTATTTTAGCCTCGACTGGGGTGCCCAAACTAGTACTGGGGCACCCATGGGAACTCTGGTCCCACCAGGGTCATCCCAGACCTTTTTAAACTTTCCCGCCAATTTTTGGGATCTTTCAAGCCATTTGAGATCTTTATATATTTTTTATCAACCATTTTAGGGTTAATTGCGAAATTAGATCAAAAGAAATCTATAAATATAAATTTTTGAGGCCATAATGAGGGACCTAACATCATTCACTACTATCATCCATCTAGATTTGCATCCATCTATGACATTGGAGATCACTTGCATCAACATATCTCCATCACAAGGCAAAAAGCTAGTACATCTGCATCACACACTTCATAGGGGGAGGATTCTATTCTATTCCATGCACACATGCTATTACATTTTCTATATCTAGTTATTGCTCGCTACTTCACAAAGTGTGACTGACACAAGAGAACCTAGGGAACATTATGCACACACTCACCATAACTACATTTGGGTCTAAAATGTAGTGTAGTGCTCGATTAGTAAGTCCATTGTTGTGGCAATTGAGGTCAATCCAACCCATTCATTTGCATTTTTTATTTTTTAGGGAGTGATGCTTGTTTAAGGTTTTGCATGTATTTTGGGTAAGTGAATCTGATGTAACAGACAGTGAGGGTTTTTGACCACTTCCTAGCCCTGTGAGATTCATTTTTAGATATTCTACGCAGACCAAGGCACCATGTTTACAAACCAAAGGGCCCGCATGCACCCTAGTCCCTTCACAGGTGCTCTAGTCCAAGGTATTAAGCCAGATCCATCCATTTCGGAGTTACCGCACAGTCGTTCCTACTTCTAGAATTTCCAGTCACCTCTGTGACATAGTCCCGCAAGCATTTGTTATTCAACTGAGTTATTTCCTCTTCTCTCTTAAACATTATGGTTAGCATTTCCTTTTGCATAGTTTTTTATCTCATTTACATGCTTCTTTATTGCATTTATTTACTTTATTTATAATTTTTCATAGCTTAGATTAACTAGAGATACACATGCCTGTATTCCTTATTTTAGTTAATCAAGGTTAAATGAGTTGAAACTATGAGGGAAGCACTAACTAAATTTAGAAAAACAAAAATTCCTCTTTTTCGCATTATTATTGTTATTTTATTTTTAATTCCCATAGGGATTAACCCTAACCCCATGTGAAGATTAAATTCTTGTAGTATTTTTAAATTTAGTGCATTCTATTGATATACCCTTCATAGTTTTCCTTTAAACGATTAAGCAGGTTCTTGTAAGTCATAAGAACTAAATTTACTCCATTGTATTATGTTTGGTTTAAATTAATTTTCAACACTATCTAACACACGAAAACAACTCAAGGAATACTTTTAGAAATTCATTTAATTTTTTACAAAGAAAAAGGAATAAGCCAAGAAAATCAAGGGTGGAGACCTTTACCAAGTGGAATTTCATAAATCAAATGAGTACCATAGGACTCAAATATCACCTACTGTTGATTTAAGAGAATCTAAGAAACTATAATAGTATTATAATATTCTTTCTTATTCTCATTGTTCTTACTTCCTTCTCATTCTTTTTTTTTTCATTTTGCTTTGCAGGTTATTTTGGAAGCGCCTTCATAGAATCATGGGAGGAGATCAAGCTTCTTCCCCTTGTTATTGTTATTGTTATTGTGTGTGTGTGTGTGTGTATACATCTAGTCTTTTATGTTAAAATATATTCTGAAAACACAAGCTTGAATTAATAAAAGGCCCTCTTCTAAAAATTTATGGATATATATTTTCATTGTCCCTTTTTTTCTATTTTTTTCCCTGAAAATATGTTATACTACAAGTCTCCTCATATAAATGGAAAAAATACAAGCTTCTTTGGATCTACATGGGGAGGTCCATGTTTTTAGGGTTGTGTGTATGTGTAAGTGTAAGATTGGACACTTGTAAGAAGGAAATAACTCACACGACCTGAGAAAGAGAATAATGAGTTCATGCCTCTAAAATATCCACAATTCCTTTCCAAATGTTTTGAGAGTATAAGGGATGGGAGCGGCCAAGCCGCAACCCCTCCAAGGAATTATAGTTTATTATTATTGTTTTTCTTCTTCTTTAAAAAAAATATTATATAACTTGGGTCTAGGTATACATATCTATGTTTTAAAATCAACCCTGCTCTATTATACATTCCATCCATATATATATATATATATATATATATATATATATATATATATATATATATATATATCCACTTCCATATTCAAATATAAATCTTTGAACAAAACACTTATTTGTTTTAATAGTAACTTTATATATAATGGAATTTACCCTTATACAAGAAAACCTATCTCTCATATTGAATCCAGAGATAAAAAAACCTACACACATACACACACATGTATTTATTTATATATAAATTCTTATATTTGCAAATATATCTTTCGAAATGCATCAATATGTTAAATATAATGACATCTTCTATCTCAAATGGAAATTCCCCACATATATATTAAAGTAAATGATAAACTAAGTACATAAATAAAAAGGCTATTTGGAAGCCATAAAATAATGAAGTAAGCTAAGAGGAATGCTAAGAAAATCATGGTTCTACTCTAGACTATTATAATGCATCCAACAAATAACCAGTTTCTCTTCCTTACATATTTTATTTATCAACCAATTGAGAAAACTAGTACAATTTATACTAGTTTAAAGATGACATTATCATACACCAAAAATGTCACAAACATATAGATTTGTATGTATCATATTAACTCAAGATATTAAACTAAATCTATGTTTACTATTCTTGCAATCTTAATCATCCATCCCAAGTAAAGGAGTTACAAATAAGGAAAGTTAATTTTTTTATAGCTACAAGAGTGAAAGCTTTTCACCTTGTACCATAATCAAATTTTCTCCTTACAATATTCCAAATTTACATCATGTATCAAATGATTCCCAACACTAATCATACATATTATCTCCTCTCTTCTCTTGAAGTTGCATGTTAATAAACACTTAATATGCAAGTTCTTTACAACCCTTTACACTATAGTTCCTATTCCATAATTTCCAAAACTATATTAATAATCAAAGATGATTTCCTTCACAAGATTATCAAATATAATAACACAAGTATTTTCACTCCATCAAAACATAACTACTTCATATCCTTTTCTTACAAATCAATAAGTAAATTACTCTAAAATTTAAGTGGACAAGCGTCCCACCAAATGGGAACAACATGGAAAGTATTTGATTGATATCACCATAGATTTTTCAACAAGCGAAGTAACTCCATCTTGATCTTTACATAACAAGCCTCCAAACACAAGGTTAGTGGCTTGGTTGTCCACCTAACCAAATGACATCATTACATCCCATTTTCACAAGCAAAAGAAATTCTAACCTCCCTCCAAGCCTATGGGAGAGAGAAAATGAATGCTTCCAAGTTGCAAAATAATGGGGAAAATCAAGAGGTTGTAAATACACACACACTCCAATTGAAAACAAGATAAAATCACAATCACAAGGGAGGAAACTCCATGTTTCCTCAAAATGGGGAAGAGGGGCCAAGAGGCCCAATGCAAATCATTTTGTATTTCAAAGAAATCACA
The DNA here is from genome assembly GCA_019776745.2 of Taxus chinensis. NCBI lineage: Eukaryota > Viridiplantae > Streptophyta > Pinopsida > Cupressales > Taxaceae > Taxus > Taxus chinensis. The sequence continues at coordinate 83,403,888 of CM034150.1, read as the reverse complement.
TTCATCAAGTAACACCATGCCCCTTCACTCCTTATATATCCTTTATCCCAAGTTCCAAGCCTCCTCCTTGCCAAGGTTTTTCAAACCATGGAAGGTTTCCTTGAAAAATAAGGGAGATGATATTCAAAACATATGAAATATCATCTCCTTCATCAAACCATATGAGGAGAGGAAAGAACATAATTTCCATAATGTATTTCCCATCAGTCCATGTGAGTATAAGAAGGTGTTTCCTCCCTCTTCCCTTAAATTACAAAAATACATCTCAATTGAGATGGATGGAGAAAAATAAATTAAGATATGATTTACATTCAATATCCAACATAACATCAAATATTTCAAGAATAAAAAACAATCCATTAATTAATATTACTATACCATAAAATAAATATAAGGGGTATGATGGCCTAGCCACAAAAACCCAAACAATCCAATCCAACTCCAAATACAAGTCAAGCACTCCAAGATCGTAGCTCCTCCAAGCTTTCCCAAAACTACCAAGTTTGAAGTGAGACCAAACAGTCTTTACCCACCCTCCAAAATGGGGTTATATAAAGAAGGGTTAAAATAAATCCTTGACAATTGAGAGGGTGTCATGTGTCACCCATATCCTTCTCCAAAATAATACTCCCACAAGTTCCTATCATACATAAGACAAAAAGCCATAATAGAGTAAAATCTCCTAAAATCAAAATAAAAATTAAACAAAATTTCCTTCCACTTCCAAGGTGGCTCACAAAACAAGCACAACAATAATCATGTGAAAAAAAGAGGCTCAAATGGGAGGTAAAATACCATCTTAACCTTTAAAAATTCCCCCTACCATAGGTAGGGTTTATGGGGTCTATTTTAGTATAAATGAGACCGCAACACAAAAAGCAACACTTCTAATTTCCACTTTTATCCCAATTTTGGAATTAGGAAAAGTGACAAACAAAGGGAGGTGTTGAGGCCAACCCAACTCATGTTTAAGTTGTCCCACACCCATTAAAATAAGGTTAACAATTTTAAATCAACACTAAACACAATCAGGGTCCATTATGCATCTAAAACAACTTAGAACAAGGGTTACACAAACTAATAGAAAATGGGTCAAGAAGGAACCACTAAGGGTGTCCAAAATAATCATGAAACATCACAGGGAAAAATAAAAATTAATAAAAGGTGAGGTTTCATCCCATACAACCACTTATAGCAAATTGTAAGTGCAAACTCTGAGTCCCACATTCTCTTGTGTGAACTTGTAACCTACACACTTGATTCACACGTCATCATAATACCCACTCAATACAATAAAACAAGTGAAATGATTCCAAATAAATCAATAATTAGGTCAATTATGGATATAAATTCTAATTAAAATATTACTAATATCTTAGTGAATTAGTTATACATAATGATTTATATCTATAGGAGATCAAAATATAGTATCCATCTAATTTATTACGTGATAACATCCAAATCATCACCACCATAGCTAATGACCAATGTATATATAAAAAAATTAACATACATCCATCATATATTAAGTAAAAAGTAATTTCATCACATCATTATAGTATTCATGTCCACATAAGTGTAAGAAAACTAGTATGATAAATCACAATACTAGATTGGCACTACATGCCTCAATCACCACCTGTATCACAAAATAATCCATGACAATATTGAAAATATATCCAAATAACAATAAATAAATGTCTATAATCTAGTAAATGAAATGATCCAACAATAAAATGATGCATAAATATGGTGGGCACTACATCCCCCTTTCTTAAGATTATACTTCCTCCTAGAAGTCACTAGAAGAGATAGGGATAACAAGCCCTCAATAGCATCGCATCCTCCCATGTAGTATTTGTTTACATAATATTTGTTCCATTTCACTATAACCTAGTCCAAGTATCACCCCTAAAGGGACAACCTCTAGTGCTCCATAATACTCATAGAGGATTTGGTGTCTAATACCATTCTTCCTCCACCTACAAGGCTGACCAATCCAATACATGAGAAATATATGGCATACTACTTCCTCACAACTGATACATGAAAAAACATTGTGGGAATGGGATATACATGTTGGAAATTTTAAGACATAAGAAACTATCCCAATAACCTCCAATATCTCAAATGGACCCACAAAAATGAGGCGATATCTTAGAGACCTTTCTAACATTCATTGGACTCTTATATAGATGTAATCTCAAGACTACCTTATCACCTATAGAGAAGTGATGATTAACCCTATTTATATTTGTATACACCTTCTGGTGTTCTTTTACATGCTCAATAACTTTCCCAAGAGTGATAGACATACTACTCTATGTCCTGTAGAAAGGTTGGGCCAAAAACTACCCTATCATTTTAGTCGGTCCCAACTCAAAGGTTTCTTGCATAACCTCTAATATAGTTCATAATAAAGAGCCATGAAAATCCAATTATGATAGTTGTTATTGTAAGAAAAATACATAAGGTAAAGGTAATCCTCCCACTTCCTCTATTGTTCCAAGAACATACATCCTCAACATGTCCTCAAGAACTTGATTTACCCTCTTAATTTTTCCATCTATTTTGGGGTGATAAGATGAACTAAAATTAATTTATGTACTAAAAGTGGACATGAAGGAAGTATAGAAGTATGAAGTATATAGGGAATCATATTCATAAATAATTATCTTCAGAATCACATGTAGTCTTACAATATCATCTAGAAATACCTTAGTAATGGTGACTACTTGATATGTTACCTTGGTAGGAAAAGAAGTGGGAAACCTTGGTCAAATTTTCCACCATCAAAATGATGGTATCATGGGGTGATGGGAAATCACATCCCACTTAGAATTTGGAATATCATGTGGGTAAAATAAGTCCTGACATGTGGGAATGTTTGGTCTTAACTCTCTAGAACTCAAGGTAACAAGATACAAAATTTTCAATGCCATAATGCATCCATGGCTAAAGATAGAGTTCTCTCAAGTCTGCATGTATCTTCTTCACCCCTAGATGAGCTACATATGGGGCTAGATGAGCCCTATAAATAATAAATTTACACAATCCTCCTAACTTGGGAACATAAATGCGCCTTTATAATTGAAGAATATGATTTGTCTCACAACCTAAATATTTTCCCATTAAGGGCCTTATGTGACTCAACCTCTTTCCTATCTACCTCATAAAATTTGTCACCTAAAAGGTGCTAAATTATCATGCCTCATAGGTATAAATGAATAGTCAAATAGGTTATTTCAAGTTGTCACCTACTCAAATAATAAATGATGAAATTCTCATTTCCTTGAATATATTGAATATCTATATCATAATCACACAAGAAATCTATATAATTTCATTAACCCATGTTAATATTAGGTTATGAGGAGATGTGTTGTAGGATTAAGTGATTTGTCCACAAAATAAAAGGTCTACCCAAAATCAAGTGCCTCTAATAGAGTCATGAAAAATTGTTGCAAAGCTCAAGGTCATGGGTTAGGATAGTTAAGTTCATAATATTTGAACTTTCGTGACTCAAAATCAATGACACATAACTCCTACGTGAGAAATTCCCCGAGTCCATCCAAGGGAAAATTTGTACAAATTACAAACTCACCCAAAAGATATGGTCCTACAAGAGTAGGTGTCATATTGAAATTCTCCTTGAGGAGCTGAAAGGCCTGCTCACACTTATCTGACTAGATTAACATCTTCGCCTTTACACTGAAGGGGAGTAATATGATTTTCAATCCTTGAGAATTCCAACACAAATATGTTATAATATCCTTCCAAACCCCATGAAGCTCATAACCTCTATCATTATGGTGCATATTGAAAAATGTAATATGACATGAATATTTAAGGGATCTATTGATATAACCTCTCCTAAAATGATGTGCCCCAGATACTAAATCTCTTATTGGATGAAAAAACACTTCTCCAAATTCCAAAAAAATATGTTTTCCCTCATAACCTATAATACATGTCTCAAATGTTCATCATGATCCTCCTCTAAATAGGAATATATCATAATATCATTGAGAAACATTGAGACAAATAGATGAAAAAAATTCCTAAAAACTCCAATCATGAGGCTCATAAAAAATGCAAATATATTGGTCAATCCAATGGGAACCACAATGAACTCATAGTGTTCATAACAAGTCCATAACTCCTTGTTCAACTACCTGAAGTCTATGTACAAGTGAATATATCCATCTTTATTATTCAAAAAAATCATTAGTGTGCCCCAAGGGGACATACTAGAGAAAAAAAGACCCTTCTCTAACAAGTCCTCTAACTAAATATTGATATCATGAAGCTCAAGATTCATCATCCTATATGGTGCTCAAGAAACTAGAGTTGTACCAAGTACTAAGTCAATCATGAAATCCACCTCTCTGCATGGTGGTAAATCAGGAAGCTCATTAAGAAACACATATGTGAACTCTCTCAAAATAGGATGATCATCAAGTGGTGAACTAACTAGAACATCCTCAGACCTATCACTTATCATGATGGAATACATCTGGCATCCCTTGTGCATACTCTGCTTGAGTTGCATTACAAAAATCATACATAAGGAAACTGGTCTCTGAACCCCAATGATTAATTTTGAACTACCCAAATCATCTTTACACTCGATGATCTTGTTTCTACAATCTACCTTGGCCTGATGAGAATCAATCCAATCCATGCCCAATACTACCTCATAAGATCCCAATGGTAAGATTCAGAGATCTAAAGTGTTGGAAAACACCCTGAGGTCAAGTACACACCTCTCCACGTAGGTGTCTATGATGAGTTTGGATCCAGGAGCCAACTCTACATGCCATCTATCTGACTTCTTAGAAGCCACCAAACCACATTTGTCCAATATAGAGGGTAAAACAAAAGAATCATAAGCACTAGAATCAAATAATATCAATACAAAAATATCCCTTATAATACAGGTAGTCTCAATAATTGTGGCTTCATGTTCAGCTTTTCATTTCTCTACCGTAGCGTAGACATGACGAGCACTTCATACATTACCAAAAATATACTCTGATGCTAGTGTTAGTATAAATATTAAGCTCTAATTAGTATTTAATAATTAATTAGGGTGCACACTCTATTTTGTACTTTGTGTCATAACTCATGATGAGTTACACTTTCTTCCACTTTCTAGAATTCTCTCTAGAAATTTCTTCTCTAGATTTCTCTAGAAACCTCCTCTTCTAGAGTCTTCCATAGAAGTTTCTTCTCTCCTCTCACTTTCCTATTTATTTGTATGGACCAAACATTGAGGTATGTGTGTGAGATAACTTTTGATAAATAATAATCTTCTCTTTTCTGTAGATTTGTATTCTTTGCTTCTTTATTGGAGATGCCTTCTGACTAGATATTTGATGTGCTTATTTTCCTATCATGGTATCAAAGCACTAGTATTTCTTTGGAAGGATCATGTAGTCACAAAATTATGCACGTACTATTACAATTATACTACCAAGTTTGTTGTTTTATATATGGATCTCGTGTAAGAAAAGTATTCACTAATGGCTCATCCCCTAGTCCTATCATCAGTTTAGTCGGTCATTGTCATGAAGTGTCTTACACAGTCATCAGGTGTTTACACATTTTTGGTCATCTCTCAGGGAGTCTCATTTATCATTAATTACTTAGTTTTCATCTTTATTCTTTGACTATGGTGCCCATGGGCACCCCAGTCCTTATTTTTAGGCGTCCTAGTCCCGGTTTTACTTGGGTATCATTTAGAGCTTTAAGGTCGGTCTTTACGGTTTTCCCTCCCATTCCCCTAGGTACTAGTTGGTGTGTCAGGTCATTAGTGTCAAAATTTGAGGAAGAGATCCCTATATAAACACAACATACTATCTTATGGGTAGACTATCTACTACTAAGGGATAACTATCTACTAAGGCAAGGGACTACAATACGTCATCATTGCATCATACACATTGCATAGTAAAGGGAAGTCTATTCTATTCCATCCACCATTTTACATTTTATCTAGATATTTCCCCCTATCTCTACTTAATTGGTGTTAGGGCACCCTAGGCACATCATTCCACACACAATCACACTAAACTACATTGGGTCTGGAATGTAGTACAGTGCTTAGTTGTAAGTCCACAATTCCGATAAGGACAATCTGACCCCTTCATATGTATTTATTTTTTATGGGTTTGATGTTCTGTATGAGGTTTTACATGTAATTATTCATTACAGATCTATGGCGTCATCAGTGAAGCTAGTGCAACACTCACGCAACAAAGATAAAAATATTGCGAAGATCTAGTGACCCTTCTAGATTCAAGTTCTAATTTACTCTACAGACTAGTGTGCCCATATTGTAGGCTAGGGCACCCCTAGGTTCCCTAATCCTCCCTCATGCACCTAGTCTGTCTATATCCTCATCTTTAGTAATTTCATGAGGTGTGCTATCATACTCTTCTTTGTCTGCTCATCATCATGTTTAGTCCCAGATCACAACAAGGTAAGTCACTTTCATGTTAGTACCATTTACCTCTTATTTCAATTATCTTATTTCATTTAAATATCAAATAAAAATATTTATCATTTATACTTCAGTTTACATCAGTTATTTTATTAATATTCCTAGTTTAGATTAACTTCTAAATTTTATATTTCAGTTAATAATTTTTGTGATCCTGTCATGAATATTTTTCTTACGCGAGATCCCTATATAAACAAAACATACTTACTATCTTATGGGAAAACTATCTACTACTAAGCACTAGCTATCTACTAAGGAAAGGGACTCCATTTTGGTATCATTGCATCACACACACTGCATAGGAAAGGGAATTCTATTCTATTACATCCACCATTTTGCATTTTATCTAATTATTTCTCCCCATCTCTACGTCATTGGCGCTAGGTCACCCTAGGCACATGATTACACACACAATCACACTGAACTACATTGGTTATGGAATGTAGTGCATCGCTTAGTTGTAAGTCCACCATTGTGGCCACTAAGGATAGTCCAACCCCTTCATATGCATCTTTATTTTTTAGGGGTTTGATGCTTTGTATGGGGTTTTGTAGGTAATTACTCATTATGGATCTAAGACATCATTAGTGAAGCTAGTACAACACTTGCATGAAAAAGAACAAAATATTGTGAAGATCTAGAGACCCTTCCATATTCAAGTTTTGAGCTATTCTATAGACCAGGGCACACATACTACAAACCAGGGTGCCCACTGGTGGCCTAATCCTCCCCCAGGTGCCCTAGTCTAGCTAAATCCTCATTTAATGCAATTTCCTAAGGTGTGTTATCATACTCTTCTCTCTCTACTCATCATCATGTGAAGTCCTAGATCATAATGAGTTAAGTCACTTTAAGCTTAGTACCTTTTCCCTCCCATTTCAATTATCTCATTTCATTTAAATATCAAATAAAAAATAGTTATCATTTAACTTCAGTGTACATCGGTTATTTCAGTGGTGTTCCTAGTGTGAGCTAGGAAAATACACTGATAATCAAGAAATTAAAGAAACTATCCAGATACCTCCTCCTTCACATTTCCTTAACAAACCTTAGAATTGGAAATGAAGTGTGGATAAGCCTTGATTATGTGAAATGTAGGTTCTTCCCTCAAACCAAAAAAAAACCTTCTCTGTAACAAGATCAACTTACTTTTCACTAATGGATAAAGGGGATAGTGGATTTGGGATGATCAATTGGGGCTATTTTGGCATTAAGACGAGGTGGAAAGGATGCTCTATGCTTAAAGGATGTAAAAGTTATGGCATGATATTCAAGATTCTTTTGAAAGAAGGGGGTGCAAGGCTTTATTTTTATCCTAGAAGTGAGATTAATTCAGGGGTTTAGAAAAATCATGATTATGGAAAGTAAGCATGATTAGGTGAGTGGAAGACATGAGGAATGTCCCAAAATTAAATTTGAATATTTAATTTGTAAGTGGGGGGGACATGAGGAATATTTAGCATGTGGGGAAGACTGGTTTTAGTTTAAGGGTTGAAACAAATTAATTAATTGATTAACATGGATTAATTCAATGTGCATTTTTGTGGGAAATGGAATGGTGAAATTAATTGATTTAGGATAGGTGTGAAATTGGGGTGTCTACATTTTCCCCACTTTGGAAGGGTACTATGAAAGTAGTGTCCTTTCAAATAAAGTAGATGAGATGGATGAATATGCCCCAGGCACAGTAGGATCAAATATTTTGAAGATATTATTCTTAAGGAAGGTATACCTTCGATAAGAAGTTACTCAGAGGAAGAAAAGAGAAACCATTCTCTAAGAAAGAAGTAGAAATAAACTTTTTCTTGTAAGAATGGGGGAAGCATTCAATCTACTTTTGCTAATAAAAAAGTAGATAAAATGTTTGTTGGTGAGAGTAGAAGGTGGTAGGTGATGAATGACATAGTATCCTCGAAGACAAAAAATTTCATGATAAGAGGTGATTATGGATAGATGTGATGATGCCCCCTCGAGAGGTCTGATAAGGATAGAAGATATGATAGAGCTCTCAAAAAGAGGAGAGGTCAATTCTGTGGAGAGGAGGACTAGAATGGGGTGTCAGAGAATGGAATAAATGCACTATGCAAAATATGGGTAAAGGATTCAATTGACCTTGAATGATAGGTGTGAGGATGTGTTGAAGGACGTAATGAATATGAGTTTTAAGAGAAAAATAAATGGACAAGAGTAGTGGTTGATTATGATAAGAGAAATAAAAGTCAAAGGTGAAGGAGATAGGGGTATGGAATAGAGAAGACGAAGATAGAGGAGGAGAAAAAAATAAATGAAAGAGGTAGAAGAGTATAAGAGAGAGAGGTGATAGGGGAAGAAAGAAATGGTGAAGGACAAACAAGAAGAAGACAAGAAAATGACATAACAAAGAGTGAAATTATGAAAAAAAAGGGGGGGACAGAGATTCAAAATTAAGGGAGTGGAAAAATGAAGGAGGGTGAAGGAGATGAAGTGAGAGAAATTATGGAAAATTAAAGATATGATAGAGCTGAGAAAAGTAAATAAACTATAAAAGTAGGAGGTGAAGAAGAAAATGGATATGGAAAATGAGGAAATACGAACAAGAAGGAGAAGATGAGATGAGAGTAGGGGGTAAAATTTGAAGAAAAAAAAGGAGAGAAGGATGAAAAAATGAAGGAGATAAGGATGATGAATGAATTTTAAGAAGATGAATGAGGAGATAAAATGGAGAAAAGATAGAATCTATGAGGGACCAGGAAAGTGTGGAAAAGATTAGAGAAAAGAAGAGAAACAGGTACAAAATGATTCAAAAGTTAGGGGTGATATTGAATGGAAGGGGAGGGTAGGAGGGAGGTGAAAATGATTGCAGGAAGAAGAGATGACAAGAGTGAATACAGAGAGAAGATTGAAGGAACCCAATCTATCATGAGGAAGACCAAGGTAAAGAATATAGAACACACTCCACGAAAACACATGTGGAGGGTGGGATGATAAAAAATATGGGATAGTCATGAAGATATAGGTTATCAATCAGGAAGTAAGAAGGAAGCTTGAGGGAAAAGGGGGAATAATATGATTAAGAGGAAATGACATAAAATGAGGAGTGGGAAGGAGGGGAGGACAACAAAGAAATTGATGCATAAGGAAGGACACAAAGAATGGAGATATTTGGTGAAGAGTAAGTAGTATCGAGAATGTAAAGATAATAAAGACAGGAGGAATGACACAAATTGGAAAAGATGTGGAGATGCATGAAATGAGGATATGAGGCTTACTGAGACAATAGACAAATCATGTATGATGAATACAGTAAAAATATATGAAGAGGGAAAATGAAATATGGAGAGGTGGGGAAGAAGCAGTGAGAAATGGTGGGGGTGGAGAAAAGGGATGTGAGGGAAGAGAGAATGAGGGATAGAAGTGGAAATGTCAGTAAAGGGACGTTAGGGGAAGTCCACCTATAATGATGGGTGGGGAAGGATGAGAGGAAAAGTAATGAAAGGAAAAAAGTAAATGAGGAATGAAAAGGGAAAATGAAGGGATGTTAGGGGAAGTCCACCTATAATGATATGTGGGGAAGGATGAGAGGAAAATTAAGGAAAGGGAAAAATTAAATTAGGAATGGAAAGGGCAACACCAATGAAAGGATGTTAGGGGAAGTCCACCTATAATGATCAGTGGGCATAGAAGAAGGAAGGAATGAGGAAAAAATGGAGAAGGTAAAAGACAGTGAACAAGGACACGCAGAATGAGGAGGAGTTAATTTTAGGGGAATTCTACCAATAATTATTAGCATGGAAATGGAAGATTATAATGAAATAATGTTAGGGGAATACCAATAAAAATGACGAGTAAGCATGGGGGTAGATATGTGGGAGAACTCAAAAAGATGGAATTAGAAGATTGAAGAAAAGGTGAGTGATAAGTTGTGACAAGTTGAAAGAGAGGAGATAATGCGGAGGATGACGATGAATGAGGGTGAAGATGAAGAAACAAGACATGAAAATAATGGTAAGAAATAGTATGAAGGATGATGGATCAAGAAGGGGAGAATGGGGGAAAATGAACATGACTTCATAGCAGGAAGATAGTAGATGCACTAGGTGATATGATTGGTTGAGAAAGGATAATGGTAGGAGGAAAATGTAGTTGGTAGGGGAGACTAGGGAGAAGAAATGATCAATAAAGGGAACAAAAAATTATGTGAGGTAGAAGTACATAATTACAAGTTTAACTTAAGGAGGCCCCTTAAGCGAGATTGTCATGTGACATAAGTGGTTAAGTAATATTTCTAAGTGAGGGATGATGGAGATGAAAAGTGAGAAAGAAGGAGGTGATATTTTCAAGAATGAAATATGAGATGAGAGGATGTGATAATGGGGACTGACGAGAAAATGTGGATGGTGAGAATGTGGATTTATGGCGGAGTGTAAGATGAAAAATCATCATTAAGAGGGACTCTTAGGTAATATCACCATGCCTCATGGTTGGTTAAGTAGGATTTCCACAAAGAAGACGGTGACAAAGATGATAAGAGGATGGGATGATCAGGAATTCCAAGAAAACGTGAAGGGTGGAGATGTGTAGTGATGGGGAAATACAATATGATAGATCATCCTTAAGAGGGACTCTTGAGTAAGATTGCCATGTTGTATGAGTGGTTAAGTAAGATCACCAAACCGGTAGTGATGATATGGAAGGTGAAAGACAAAAATATATTGGGTACGTGGGTGGAATGGTTGGTTGGTGTATATGATTACGACGAGAGGATGGAGAAATAAGAAGGGGAAATATGATGGGATGGGGGAGGAATAGATGGCATATTAACATTAAGAGGGACTCTTAAGTAATATTTCCATGTGACGAGGATGGTTAAGTAAGATCACCAAGCCGAAGAAGAAGAATGATTAGAAGAAGTAAGTGATTAACGGAGTTGGTGGGAAGAGGGTATGACAAGATGGATTGAAGGGGAACCCTCAAGTGAATTTTTCATACTATGCGAGGGTGTGAGTAAGATTACCTGAAAGGAACAATAACCAGATCGTACCAAGCCAAGAACACAGATGATAATCAAACACCACGATCTATAAGATGAAAGTAATTCGCCAGAATAACTTTACATAAAACCTTTGCAAACAAATGAGAAACAATATTATATATTATTATGGAACTCAATGTAATACATTGAGAATGGGCCTTACTTAAATAGGCAAGGAATAACAATCTAAGAACCAGTCAAGGTCGTAGATCAAGCCATAAATCAAGGAAATAACTAGTCATCAAAGAACTAGTCAAGACCATAGATTTAGGAGAGAACTAGACATCAAGGATCTAGTCAATACCATAGATCAAGGAAAGAACTATACCTAACAACTAGATAATATCTCCTAATATCTAAATAAGATAAAACAAATATCCACACACATAAGTGGGTGAGGATAAATACAATAAAGGTAAATAAAGTACCTAGGTGAACATGAGCTAAGGTAAATACCTACTCTAACACCCTCCCTCAAGTGAAGCTAGGGGACTAAAATAGATGTGGCATGTCCACAGTATGAGTCCTGGACAACTAGGCTTGATGAGGTACTCATGTACAATAACTGTGAAAAAAAAGGACACCACAAGGTACCCAAAACCAGTAACAACAAAGTAAAAGAGAGTAAAAACCTTGCTCCAAGGCATCCTCAAGAAGCTCGAGCTCAAAAAACTTGTACAATGTTGAAGAAGTGTGGTACACACTATGGTCTGAATCCACTGCTCGATCATAGAAATAAAAAAACAATTGACACTGGGCTTCACCAGAATAGCTCCATGTCAAGGAGATTTTCAACAGAGTGATGCCGAAAAGTGCAAAACAAACATGAAACATAATTCGACCAACTGCTATAAATAGGTGTGCCACGATCCAAGAACAATAACCAAAGCAACAAGGCAAGGACACAAGACTCCAAATAAATAGGAGTGTCACTATCCAAGAAAAATCCAAGGTAACAAGGCAAGGACACGAAACCCAAAGAAGTAGGATCAACACTCACACCCTCCCATACTGCTAGAATGGGTGGAGTGACGCTACAAATTTGTATGAGTTGCCCAAAATCAACTACTCGAACACTAAAAAAATAACACTAGACTTCACCAGAATAGATCCCCCACAAGAGATACTGTCAACATGCCAAAAAAAAGTGTCAAAAATACAGATACAAAATATCTCAACAAACAAGAGAGATACATGTATACACCCATAGCTACAAGAATGTAATGCTCATAATTTTAGTACAGCGAGATCAACTGAAAATGCATCCACAAGTGTATCAGAACAGTGGAGCAAGATTTGGCACTTTATAATTGAGTGGAGGTAGCCATTACAATGAGTAACAGTACCTCTCACATTTGAAATATGTGCATAAAAATGTCACCTCCATGAGTAGAACTCAGATAAATCCACAATTTCAAAAAAAAGATCAACTTAATCCAAGCTATGGATGAAGAATTATGAGCTGCTATATGACTTGGCTGTTAAAATAATATTTTAATGCTGATCTTTTTAAAAGGTACACGTGACACCCAAATGTCCAAAAGGTAAAAGAGTGCATCCACACGATACATGCTTGCGGCCAAAGGATAAAAGCCTACGCCCAAAACCTAAAATGTCCAGAGGGTAAATCATTGCGCCCAGAGGATACACACTTATATCTAATGGATAAAAGTATGCACCCAGAGGGTACAGATCTGCGTCCAGTGCATAAAAGACTGCATCCAAAACCAAAACACCTAGAGGGTAAAAGAATGCATCTGAAAGGTACACGCTTATATCCAATGGATAAAAGAATGCACCAATAGGGTACAGATCTGTGTCCAGTGGATAAAAGACTGCATCCAAAACCGAAATACCCAAAGGGTAAAAGAATGCATCCGGAAGGTACACGCTTATATCCAATGGATAAAATAATGCACCCATAGGGTACAGATCTGCATCCAGTGGATAAAAGATTACATCTAAAACTGAAATACCTAAAGGGTAAAAGAATGCATCCAGAAGGTACACACTTATATCAAATGGATAAAAGAATGCACCCATGGGGTACAGATCTGCGTCCAGCGGATAAAAGACTGCATCCAAAATCAAAATACCTAGAGTGTAAAAGAATGCATCCGGAAGGTACACACTTATATCCAATGGATAAAAGAATGCATCCAAAGGGTACAGATCTGCGTCTAGTGGATAAAAGACATTATCCATAACCGAAATACCCAGAGGGTAAAAAAATGCATCTAGAAGGTACATGCTTATATCCAATGGATAAAAGAATGCACCCAGATTTGTCTGTCTCAAAACATGGTCAAGTTTACAGTCGATTCTAGGGTTTTGGTACCTTCCAAATCTAATTACACACTCCATTTTGCATAAAAATGCATGTTGCAAAAAATTACTAACATATTCCATATACATGAAAAAAAATAAACCCTTGCTTGTAAAGAAAAACTTATTGGATGTCTACATCATCTATCACTCTTATACCATGAAAGGAATGATAACCAGATCATACCAAGCCAAGAACACAGATGCTAATCAAACACCATGATCAATAAGATGAAAGAAATTCACCAGAATAACTTTACATAAAACCTTTGCAAACAAATGAGAAGCAATGTCATATATTATTATGGAACTCAATACAATACATTGATAATGGGCCTTGCTTAAATAGGCAAGGAATAACAATCTAAGAACCAATCAAGGTCATAGATCAAGCCATAAATCAAAGAAAGAACTAGTCAAGACCATAGATTTAGGAGAGAACTAGACATCAAGGATCTAGTCAATACCATAGATCAAGGAAAGAACTATACCTAACAACTAGATAATATCTCCTAATATGTAAATAAGATAAAAGAAATATCCACACACATAAGTGGGTGAGGATAAATACAATAAAGGTAAATAAAGTACCTAGGTTAACATGAGCTAAGGTAAATACCTACTCTAACAGAATGTATTGGGTACAGGGGTGGAATGGTTGTTTGGAGCATATGATTACGGAGAGGGGAGGGAGAAATAAGATGGAGGAAATATGATGGGATGGGGGAGGGTCAGATGGTAGATCAACCTTAAGAGGGAATCTTAAGTAATATTGTCATGCAATGGGGATGGTTAAGTAGGACTGCCAAGACAAAGAATAAGAATGATGGCAAGAAGAAAGTGATTGATAGAGTTGGTGGGAAGAGGGTATAAAAAAATGGACTAAAGGGGAACCCTCAAGTGAATTTTCCTTATTCGAAAGTGTGTAAGTAAGATCTCCAAGAAGAATATGGATACTAGAAAGAATGAGAAAATGGTGCATGGTGTAAGTGATAGTGGAACAAGAGGTGAGAGGAGGTGATAACAAGTAAGGAAGGAAACAAAGGAGTGTGACTTAAATGGATGCAGGAACATATGAGGTGTAGAATAGAGAGTGTGAGGGGAATCCTTAATTGGGATGCCCACGTGGTGAGAGGGATGAGGCAGAAATGATAAGTGGAAGAGGTAGAGTGGAAATATGTGTGTGGTGGTGATTGTTTTATAATTAAAGAAGAGACAATGTAGAAGTTTATACAACAGGAAGATCTTAGGAAGAGGGTATACCTCAACCAAGAGTCCCATAATGGAAGGGGTGATTAAGTAAGATTGTTAAACTAAAAATGGAAGAGTTAAAGGGAAGAATACAAAGTGGTGAAATGGGACAGGAATGGTGATAAGAGTGATGTGGGGATAAGTGACAGATGAGTAGAAATGAGGAGAAAGGATGAATTGATCAAATATAGGGTGACCATGGTGGGAGATGAGGAGTTTTTGGATAGCGAATGCTACTTGAAAAATATCCTCAAGTAGGATTCGTAAACTATAACGGTGATCAAGTAGTATTCCCAAACAGGGGAATGTATTGGCATGGGTGAATGGATGTGGTGAAAAGTAAGATTTTGATCATGCAGGAAGATACTCACGTGACGAAAGCATCTTAATTTTAATATAGCACATAACAGTATATGCATCATGATATAAAATACCAGGATGACTAGACTGTAATATGCATGAGAGCATAGACATGGGCCATCAAAAAGGTATGATGCCCCGGTACAATATGCAAGTGTAAGAGAGCATAAACAAAGGCCATCAAGAAGGTATGATGCCCCGATATTATATGCAATCACAAAATAGAAGTATATTAGAGGAAACATCGGGATACATAAAATCAAGATGCTTCCTATAATATATCAAGATACAAGAAAACTAATAATGCAACACAAGAGCCAATAAACATGTCTCAAATGTGTTTCACAGTGATGATTGATCGGATGTTCCCCCAAGCATGGGTATAAGGGCATAAAATGGATTGGGTCATTGTTTTCAAATAAGGAAACAATGAGAGCCGGATTTTCCCCAAACGAGGATTCACTTGAGGGGAAGGGGTTTGAATTTGATAGTCATAAGGTGGTTGGAAAATTTGTTGGGGATAATAGGTCAAAGGTTAAATTGTGTTGATTATTAAGTTTCTGGGGTTTTGATGGTTTTATAATTTTTTAGAATTTTGTGATTTTTTATATGTTTTTGGGGTTTTGAAGAGTTCTCAAATGTTTTTGTATTTTGGAGATTTTCTAATGTTTTTGGATTTTTGAGATTTTCTAATGTTTTTTAGATTTTTATATTGTTTTTGGGGATTTTGGGGATTTTCTAGTTTTTTTGGATTTTTTGGAGATTTTTTTGGAAGTTTTATAGACCATAGTGCAAACTACTTATACGAGGTGATAAACTAGGGTATTATCCATATGTACCATGTTCCTCATGATAACTCATGCTTCGAATAATACAAAAAGTCTCATTCCATTAGTAGGATATGTTGGTGATGATAAGATGAAAATAAGTCCAGATCCATTCTTGACTCCCACGCGACTAGTAAGATGCGAGGGTTCATCACCAAGAATCAAGAAAGTCACAAGATGTAGATAATTAATATAGAAACAAGTGCTAACAATAATCCATTTGGGAAATTGTGACTTAATTATTATTAAGGTTATTGAACCAGTTTTAAAATGACTTTCACTTTATAGGTCACGTACCAGACTTAAACATTTACGTGGCCTACTGATTAGTAAGATATGAGGTGAAAGAATAGTTCTCTCTTCACTTAGGCATCTAAATTACTTCTTGGGGATTTGATAATTGTAATAACTTTCTGATTTATAAGATTTTGTATTTTTGTAATGACGCCCTATTCCTTGCCCCATGCTACCAGTAAGAAGCAAGGGCTCATCACCGAAGGAAAAACATAGGCAAGTAAAAAAAAATCAATTTTTGTGTTTTTTTTATGTTTTTGAATTTTTTAATGTTTTTGTAACATTTTTATGCTTTTTGATTTATGAATGACCCTCTACACTTTTCCCCATGCCATCAATAAGAGGCAAGAGTTTATCACCGAAGATAAGACATAGACAAGTAAGGGCACCTCCCTCCATTCCTAGTCTCACACTACTAATAAGAAGTGTGGGCTTAACACCAAATATTGTGAAGGACGAAAGGTATAATAGTGAATTATTCATAATTTATTTGATTTATTGACTTGTACAATAGTGATTTTTATTTGGGAAGGAACGTCTACCCCCAATCTCATCCCCACATGACTAGTAGGATGCAAGGGTTCAACACCAAAGACTGAGATGGACGATCAAACAAACCAGGTAAAGAAGTTTAGAGCTTTGTTGTGAAAGAGAGAAACTATTTGAAGGGGATATATTACCATCAGTAAGCTTCTAGGTATAACCATAGGTGAAAACACCTAAAAGTGGGAGATATTATAAGAAGTATGATACTCACAAAACTTAATAGAATCTATATTAACACTTGTCTCATGATGATGGATATGAAGATTTGATTTTGATAATGAAAATATCTTCCAGTGGAATGAATGATTTTAAATTATTCGGAGATGAGTAAGACAAAAGGAACAATGTACAAGTGGTTGTCTCTCTGAATGGAGAGCTCCTCAAGAATAGAATTTCTTTAAAAGTACTACATTCATTGGTTCGTTAAGCTCTTGACCATCTTTAGTGGCCAATTTATAGGCTCTAGAGCCAAATTTAGCTGTAATAACATAAGGTCCTAACTAATTAGGTTCAAATTTTCCTTGTTTTTCTAGCTCTTTAGTGGTATTCTTTTTATTTTCTTTGAGAATGAGATTATCAACCTCAAACTCTCTAGGTCTTAATTTTTTATGGTAACTGTGTTGCAACCAGTTTTGATAGACTTGAAGATGATTGAGGGAGTTAAGTCATTTTTCATCTTGAAACTCAAGCTCATTAAGCCGTGATTATCAATATTCATCTTCATTAATTACATCTTTAAGGGATATTCTCAAGGATGGGAGTTCAACCTCAATAGGAAAAATGGATTCACAACCATAAATGAGGGAGAACGGGGTGGCTCATGTAGGTGAGTGGTAAGATGTGTGGTAAGACCAAAGAGCATGGTAAATTTGAGTGTGCCAATTTCATCCATGTGTATCAACAGTTTTTTCCATAATGGATTTTAAAGTTTTATTGGTTGCTTTTGCTTGTTCATTACCCTAGGGGTAGTAGGGAGTAGACGGATTAACTTTGATGTGAAAATGTTTGGCAAGGTCTTTTACATCTTGGTTTTTAAATGATTTCCCATTATCAGTGACAATAAAGGATGAAATTCCAAATTGACAGATGATATTGTTAAAAATGAACTTTGATATTTGACTTCCGATGACATAGGTGAGAGGCATAACTTCTACCCATTTAGTGAAGTAATCAGTAGAGGTATTAATGAACTTATGTCTTTCAGATGATGTTGGTCTGATTTTACTGATGAGGTCAATCCCCCATTGAGATAAGGGCCATGTTGTGGTGCTCGATTGCAATGCTTGAAAAGGTGTGTGGATAAGGTTTCCATGTTTTTGACAAGCTTGACATTGTTTGAAAAAATGACATGCGCCATTTTACATGGTGGGACAAATACCCAACACACAGGGTTTTCTTTGCTAAAGCCATGCCATTTGTGTGCGCTCCATAGATACCAAAGTGAAATTTGGTTAGAACGCTAGAGGCCTCCTCCTAATTAATACATTGGAGCAGGGTGCCATTTTAATCTCATCTATAGAGATTTTTTTCTAAAATGGTGTAACGAGAGGCACGTTATGCTAAAGCATGTTTATGAATTGGTTTCATGTTGGTAGGAAATGATTTGTCACAGATGAAGGTGTAAATATCATGGTACCACGATTTCACATACCATGGTACCACGATTTCACATACCATGGTAGTTTCAGGTAGATTATAAGTAGACATTAGAAGATGTTCTATAATAAAATTTGTCTGGGGTTGATTAGATGTGATTTCTAACATAAATCCACTAGTTTCCATGGCATCCGCGGACTTGTTACAAATTCTATGGATTTGATAAAAGTTAATCAATCAAAAATAACATCTAAGGTTATCTACCATACACTTATAAGGAATAAGTTTTTCATCCTTGACCTGGTATTCATCAGTAACCTGTTTAATGATAAGTAAAGAGTCACCAAATACAACCAAATGTTTAAGGTTCCAAGATATAGCTAGTTTTAATCTTGTTATGAGAGCTTCATAATCTACAATATTATTAGTACATGAGAATGCTAATCGAAATGACTTAGGGACAACATATCCGCCAGGCGTGATAAGAAAAATACCAACTCCTGATCTATGGAGATTACAAGATCCATCAAAGAATAGATTCCAGGATGACACGATGTCTATGTACAAAAGATCTTTGTTAGGAAATGTAAAATGAAGCAGTTTTGTTATGGGAAGATGTGCCTCAACAATTTGGTCTGCAAGGGCTTGTCCTTTAATTGATTTCTGAGGAATGAACTCAACATAAAATTCACTAAGTAGGATGACCCAAATAGACATTCTTCCTATGATAATAGGTTGATACAATAGATACTTGAGGGGATCAACCTTAGCGATCAATTTAGTTGTGTGATTAAGAAAGTAATGGCGTAACTTATGGAATGTGAAAGTGACTTCCAAGCATACTTTTTCAATTTGGGAATATTGTACCTCATGCTCAACAAGTGTTTGAATAAGGTAATAAAAAACCTATTCTTTTTCTTGATCATTGTCTTGTGCTAGCAAAGCTCCTATGACATGCTCAGTGGTAGATGTATAAAGCAGCATGGGTTTATCTATGACTGGTGACATAAGGATAGGTGGGCTAGAAAGGTATTCTTTGAGTTTGGTGAAAGAATCTTGTAAATCATGGTTCCATTAGAACTACACATCTTTCTTAAGCAATTGATTAAAAGGATGACACTTATCAGCTAATTGTGATATGAAGCATCAAATGGATTGTATTTTTCCCTGGAGATTGTGTAATTGTTTGAGATTTTGGGGAGGAGTAATTTCCATAATGGCTTTAACCTTTGTGGGATCAACTTCTATACCTCTTCGTGAGACAATAATTCCTAACAAATTTCCATAGGTTACCCCAAATACACATTTCTTTGGATTGAGGTGAACCTTAAACTCATGTAACCTTTCAAAGATCCGTCTCAACATACCTAGATTTGCTATCCATGTTTTATATTTTTCTAATATGTCCTCAACATAATCTTCCATGATATCACATAACATATCGTGAAAGATGAATGTCATGGCTCATTGATATTGGGACCTACATTTTTCAATCCGAAAGGCATGAATTTATACCAGAAGGTGCCCCATGGTGTACTAAATGTTTTTTTTTTTTTATCCTCTTCAGCGATATGTATTTTATTATAGCCATAAAATCCATCCATTAGGGAGAGCATTTCATGGCCTATCATAAAGTCGACAATCATGTCTATATTTGGCAAGGGAAATTCATCCTTTAGACAAGCTTTGTTTATATCGTAGAAATTTGTGCATACCTGAATGTTGGGAGTTTTCTTGGTTATAGGCATGATGTTTGATATCCATTCAGAATATTTGATAGTTCGGATAAATTCTACTTCTAATAGTTTCTGAAGTTCAGCTTTTACAAGCAATGCTACCTTGGGGTGTATTTTTCATAATTTCTGTTTTACGGGCTTTGCATCTAGATGCACCTCAAGTTGGTGTACTACGAGAGATGGATCTAAGCCTAGAATATCTTTGTAGGTCCATGCGAAAATGTATTGAAATTCAATGACGAGTGTTGAACTCTACACATTCCTGGTCAGACAAACTAATGTCGAGTTGTAAATGTTTTGGCTACTTGGGAGTATCGATGTTAATATCTTTGGTTTCCTCAATCAACATTTTGGATGTATCCTTTTTGGAAAATGATGCTAGTGGTTAATGCAAGTCATTAGTGTTAGGGGATTCAAGGGAATTGGCACAGGGTTTTTGTTTTTGATGTTGGGACCTTTTATTGACATGTTTTTTTATAAGGTGGCGATGAGATTTTGTGTTTTCACTTCTTATCTAAGGTTTCCAAAGGTAAAGGATCTGAATATTATATTTCTTCGCCGAAGTAGGGAAATTCATCAAGGTTAATCTCAAATCCTTTTTTATTGTCAGAAAGGGGAATTTTATCATGAGTTCCAAGGAAATATTCAATGGCTTCATCATTTTGAAACATGTCCATGGCTACGTGATGTAGTTGGTCATGGTCTATGAGAGTTAGATAAAGAAGCTCGAAATCGATGACATTAATGGATAAATTTTCAAATTAGAGATTTGTTTCATAAGGGTCTTCAAAAAGGATGTGCGTAGACTTGACGTCATTTTCAAAACCTGTGTCATCATTGTCACTTGAAATTAATATAGGACTTTTATTGAGTATCTTGAAACCAAGGTCATGTTTACCATGATGGTTGGTGTAAGTGATTGGATCTAAACAATGTTGTGTATTTGGACTGAGTCCTTTACTCTTCCATCGCATGTTTTTCATCATTTGATGAGCTTTGGTAAATTAAGGGGACTCATAACAGGGAACAAATTCATTATCGTATAACCAAGATCCTAAATAATTTGGAATGTGTTCATTGTCTAGATAACCAAATTTATTCCATACTAACTGACCCAATTTGTAAGTGGGATGGATTCTAAGATGTAGAGCATTGGGTTTTCCATAGGTTTGTGGGGATCCGCTGATGTAAAAAATATTTTACAACATTTTGGAATTGATATTCATCGTATCCTTTGTCAATTATTTTGAATGTGTATGACAAGGGACCAGTAGGTACCTTGCGTGGTAGGGAAGGTAGTTTGGTAGTTTTGAAAGATGGAGAGAATGGGTTATAAGAAAATGGGGATGGATTAGAGGATGAAGCTTGGTTAACCGAAGGGGAAGTTATCTTAACAGAAGAGACATTATTATAAGAGGAAGGTTGGTTAGATGAATAAGATGATTGGTTAGTGGAAGGGGGAATCGTTTTAGATGAAGAGGGTTGATTAGCAGAAGAGAATGGATTGGGAGGCATTGGTTGATTATAATATGATGGGTGACCAGAAGATGATGGTTTCAGAGTATGTTTATGAAGCCTATCTGGATCGACACATGTTTCATTAGGGATTACACAAGGTAGAGCATATTTATCTATTGATGGATAGTAGTGAGCATTTTTATACCGCCGTTCGAGGAATCTGTAATATTTGAAGGGTTGGGTATCAGAACACAATGTAAATTATTCTTCTAAGTGGGGGAATTTAATACATTGGTGGAACATGGATGGGATGGATTTCATGGCATGAATTCATGGTTGACCAATGAGAATATTATATGCAACCTCTATGTTCACCACATGACACAACGTGTCTAAAGTGACTAGTCCAACTTTGAGAGGTAATTTGATTGTGCCTTCAGACTTTCTTTCACTATTATCATACTCGTGAATGGTTATAATGTCGTCTTGTAAATATTTTTTAGTGTAACCTAGACAACGTAGGAATTTCATGGAGAAAATATTTAATGCGGCTTTGTTGTCGACTAATACATGCTTGAATTTGTGATGAGTTATATAAGCCTCGATGTATAAAGAATGCTTGTGAGTAATGTTAGGATTAAGAATTTCATTGGGACCAAATGATAGGATAGGATTGGGTGTTACAAGATTTGCTATTAAATCCTAGAATTCATGTGATTTGATTTCCTTTGGGACACACGTGTATTTAATATTCATGTAAGGATAGTTGTAGTGTGGGAGAAGATTTAAGTAATTCCATGATGGAAATTTTTCCTGTGGTCTTTTCCAATTTTTTGACAATGTTGAATGACGATGTAGGTTGTGGAGTGGAAGTGGTGGTGTAGTTAGATGATGGATTAGGAGGTGGTCTGGGAGATGAAGTAACATATTGTTTTGTAGTAGGGACCCACACTATTTTCTGTCTAGTGGTGACGACACAATCAGTTTTGATAATTATGATAGCCACTAGATCTTGGTCGTAGTCTATGGTCAAGATGACTGAGTCATAATCAATGGTGTTTGATGATTTTCCCTCATCTTCTGAATTATCATTATGGTAAGGGAAGGGGTTTTTGAACATGTTGAGTTTTTTGTTAGGGGTCTTTGTCTTGAAGGTATTTTCAAATTCTTTGTCTCTATGTTCGATCAAGTCTTGGACATAATGGCGGAGTTGTATGCATCAATTTGTAAAGTGCCCTTTTATGTGATGGTAATCACAATATTCATTATATTTATACCAGTTCAATTTGGATTTCCCTTCTTTGAATGGTTTGGAAATGGGGTACGAGATCATGTTGGCTTTTGCTAAGTTACGGAAGACACTAGATAGGATTTCTCCAAGTGGAGTGAACTTGCTTCTCTTGTCACGAGAAGTATCTTCCTTTCTAGGGATGACAATTGGTTGTTTGCTGGATTTAATTGTGCTGGGTGGATTTTTTTATATGTTTCAAACATGGCAAGAATTAGTAACACCATCGTTGAATATGTTTCAGTTCCGATTAAAGAATTTGGATTTGTCCTAGTTCTGAGGGGCATCCCTATGAGGTTTTTCCTTAAAGGGTGTTTTAAGAAAGCCATTAGAAATGAGGGCTTTCTCTATTTGTATCCCTATTTTGATGACTTATTCAAAATTACTTAAACAATGCATCTGCATGTAGAATGATAATTCTGTAATGAGGTTTGGGAAAAATATGCTAATCAATTCTATTTCTGGTATTGAGCAAGGAAATATGCTTGCAATCCCTCGCCATCATTGTAAAAAGGATACAAAGTTATCATTGGGCCTTTTCTTAGTGTTACAAAATCGAGCATGGTTACTTATGAGTCTAGGTTGAAGGAAAAATGTTTAACAATTTTTTTTTATAAATCTACGAATGTTGTGATTGACCCTTTAGGAAGATGAAGGAACTAGTCTAAGGTATGTAATCCTAAACTTTTAGGAAATAATCATAAAAGGTATATGTCATGATAAAATACTTCCTGAAATTATATGTAAAATTCCTTAACATGTTCACGGGGGTTACCCTTGCCTTTGTATTTATCAAATTTTGGAGTTTTGAAGGATGATAGAAATGGTAAGCGTAACATTTCGTATCAAATGGGTAGGGACATAGTTATTTAAATTTGAATTGTTTTGATTGCTTTTGTAGCCACTAAATGGTTTCTTTCATATTTTTCCATTCTTGGGAAAATGGAGAGTCAGGAGACGGGTTATCAAGGACTTCGTGAGTATGTGGTTCTGGATTGGGGTCTTTTAATCTTTCAGCTCTAGTAGTTGTTTCCTGAAGTTTCCTTGTTAACTCTTGGATTTTGGTAAATAACTCATCAGTTGAAGAGTTATTCGGATTATTTAGTATTTCATTGTGGTAACTCGATTCACCATTTTCTATAAGTTTGTTTAGATTTTCAGTCCCGAAGTCAGGGGGTAATTTTTCACCCATGGCTAGGATGTGTAGTAGGTATTTGTTCTTATTTTTCTCTATCACCTTATCTACTTGTTCCTATTCTTTGTGAGTGAGTTCTAGTTGTGTAACTTCTTCATCATCATTTTCATAGTTGTGACTACCATGATGAGATAGGTATGTGCCTGTTTAAGTTGTAAAAGAGGATATGAAGTTTAAGAAAATGTAATTAAGTGTATACTATAATGGGTTTGCTTTGGCTTGAATAAGCTCTTGATTGTTGATAGGGAGAGTAACTCAAGAAAGTTAACTCAATATGATTGTGATGTAACTCAAAATGAGCTATTAGGGGATTTTTGTCACATTGTGAAGATTTGGCTTGAACAAGCTCTTGATTGTTGATAGGAAGAGTAACTCAAACAAGTTGACTCAACACAATTACGATATAACTCAAAACAAACTATGAAATGATTTGTATCAGATGTGGTTTAGATAAACTTGATAGTTGAAAAAATAAGGAGTGAACTCAAACAAGTCATTCAATGTCAGTTTGATATAGCTCGAAACAAGTTATGAAGGATGTTTTGACAATTGATGAGATAAGGAGTGAACACAATTTACTCAATATCAGTTTGATATAGCTTGAAACAAGATATGAAGGATTTGTTGTTAGCTGAAGCAATTTAATGAAATCAATGCAACATTTTGATCTTAGTTGTTTGATTGATTCAATGTTTTTTTGGTATTGAATCTGTTGAGAAATGGTTTTGTGGAGCATGACTAGGATTTGAACTTTACAATGAACACATTGATATCAACCAAGTTTTATGATAAGAATGATGCTAAAATACTTTGTTTACAAACAACAAGTAGTCATGTGTATCAAATTATTTTGGCTCAAGAGGTAGATCCTTTGGGAATAATCATTATTTCATGCAATCATATAGTACATTGTAGAATGGTGGATGTAGGCTCTTATCACTCCAAAAAGACTCACCAATTCTTACTTATATGATTTGGAGTGAATTACCACGTCCAAGGTAGGTGTTGGGAAAAGGTGGAAGGTGATGAGGGGATGAATGTGTATATGGTGTCTTTATTTCTCCCTGAAGATTTACAGGTACGATGCCTAGGCTTCATTGTTACAGTTGTATTAGGCATTAAGTGTAGTAGTAGTCACGACGAATTTACCCGTAAATGCTTCCTAGAGGCACTGTAAATACCAAATGTTGTGATGAGAGTAGATCTCAGAGTGCAATGAAAATGTAAATATTGGTGGTATGTGGTAGTGAAGTTCACATCACCGGTGTAGTGTCGGTGGTGATGAAATCTATGTCTACTACGTGCAAAAAAAAAATGATGATGTGATTAGCATCTGAGTTCTTTCCAACTTGAAATAAATCACTGGTAAAAAATGACAGTGTACCTGAGTGTGCTAAAAAAATTGGTTTAAACAATTTTCTCTTTAATGGTAGTAATTTTGTGGGAAGGTTAAAAAAAAATTGTTTTATGTTTTTGACAATATTCCAACGATGCGGTCCTGCGGAAAACAAATTAGTAGTTGTCCTACAAACAAAGTGTTACAAAAACGATCGTGACTATTTTTTATTTTCTAGATCACTCGAAGGCGTAGGAAAAGAGCATACGCAACCACTGATCAGAAAAATATTAATAATGTGATGAATCAAATCAACGATCAAAATGATAGTTGGAAACAAAAAACAAAGCTAGAGGATCCTACAGACAAAGTTAGCAGTCGAAAATGACTAAAGTTTAAATGAAATGGTCCTACACAAAAAAGGTTAGTAGTTTCTTATTTTCAAATGCAATCAAAAAAGAGAAAATGATAAAAGACAACATCACTATGTTTTGGTTCTCAATGTTACTTTGAAAAGTGCAAGAGAAGAGCATACACACGAGGGGTTATGATTAGAAACTAGCTTCACAAAAAATAAAAAAGAATGACGATAATACATTGAAAGATGCACCCAAAAGCATTAGACAATAGTGCAAGGTGTTTAGACAATGATGAAATGATTAAAATATGACACACAGGTGTTTCAAAACGTCTGGGGACCCTAAATCCATAACGTGCATAAACAGAAAAAGGTCAGCAAAAAATATCGAAATGGGTGTGGGTTGTGTGTTTGTTTCAATAATGAAGTCTTTGACAACGAAGGAATTAGTTGAAGCTTCGTAGAGTCCACCTATGAAATCAAAGAACATGATTAGTCCATATAGTTTAAAATATGAGAATAATATAAAGTTCTTAATTGTTCAAAAAATATCTAATTAGAGAAATAATGAAAATAATTAAGCTAATTAAAAATGTGATTTCGAAAAAGAACTAATGAGTTGTGATTAATTAAGAAGTTAATGGTCCTAGGGTGGATAATAATTTAAAAAATAATAATGTTAATGAATTATACTAAATAATGAAGTGAAGACAAATTACTTATCCAGATGATACGTAAGTGAAAAAGAACCCGAATGAGATTAAAAGAAAATAGATACAATGTGATTGAAATATTTCTAAACTAGCCTATACAAAGCTAAAGTAAAGTAATTAAAGTAAACTAAAGGAATGGGAAATCTAAAATATATGTATCCGTAAATAGTCTAATTCCTTGTGCAAAATAAAGAAAAGTGAAAACCTAAATTCTCCTTATTGGCAAAATGTTCACAGTGGTATAGGTTAGTTTGGAGGCTCATGGTTTTTTTTTTGTTTTTTTTTTGGGTGTTGTGTGTGCAGGGTAGGTGTGTGAGCATAGGCTCAACGGGGTCGGTGTACTTATGTGAGGCCAAATAGAAGTGTGGGTTGGGAGTGTAGGAGATCCAAGCTATGGAGGAGACGTGTGCTTGGAAGGGTGTGCAGAGAGATTAGCTTACGGTTGGGACGAGCTGTTGAGAGCCATGCTTGATTGGTACATGACAATGAAGAGGGTTTTTGTGGCTAAATGATAGGGAGGATGGATCAGGGGTCAAGGCAAGTTAAGAGTTGGGATTTGAGAGTGGCTATGAGTTGAGGGTTTTGTGGGTTGAGTCGGGATGGGTTTGGGTTGGGGTAGAGTATGGGGGAAGGAACCATGGATGTAGTGAGTCCGGATGGGCGTGAGGGCTCAGAAGAGTGATCTAAGGGAGTAGGGGGATATGGAATGGGGGATTCTAGGATGGGATTCGATTTTGGTTTGGGATGGGAGAGGATTGTCATCTCGGCTGAGTTGGTTGAGCTGGTAGGGAGGAAAAGAGGGTAAGATTTAGGATAAGGTTTGTAAAATTTTATTTTTTGATTTATTTAATACTAATGATTTTTTTATTTTTTTTACAAATTTAAACAGATAACATGAGAAAGTAACAAACCAAATTGGTATAAGCCATGAAATACTAAATTTGGAAGACACTACTAGTATAACCAAGAGCGGTATGAACTACAGAATCTGAGTATTAAATCAAACTAAACAGAGACAATATTAAAATGATTTTTTTGGGTGTAAACAAAGACCTAAAAATATGATTTTTTTTAAAATCTAAATCAATATCTATGGTAACACTAAGATCTGAATTTTACGGACTGATTTCCCATGACAGTAGTGTAGACACCTAAAATATGCTTACACTTAGTATTTCATCCAATTCAACTAATTGAGGACACTTCGTTAATCAACCCTTCTTTGCTCCATTCTCATATGCCCATTTACGACACCTTCTCAGTCACATTCCTCCTATAATCAACTTGTTTGGCTAATATCTCTCTTATTAGCTAAACATTTCTCCTTTCGACCATTCAGAACCTCCCTAGTTCTCTCTAGAACACTTCTATTGGCTTTGTAGGCTATCTATCAGTCACAATTGGTTATCCAAACCCCTCCCAACTCTCAATGAGTCTCTAATCACTTGATAATCAAGTTTAACTAGCCTAAACCCTAGTTAACTAGCCTAAACCAAGCTTGACTAAGCCTAAAGCATGTTTATCCTAATCTAATCCTAAGGTTCTTTTTAGACTTTAGTCCCACATGCACCCAAATTCCAAACTCTTCCAAACTAGAAACTATAAATACAAGGCTAAGCCTACCCATTCAAACACATAACTTTACATAAGCTAAAGCCAAAAACAATCCTAAGAAAGCTTAAGAGCTCATTTACATTAGCCAAGCTAATAAGGCATTTGATCTTGGGTCATCCACCATTAAAATAGCTTCATCTTGCACCCATGATAGGTTAGTAATGAAATAGCTAAACTTGGCCATATAGCCATTTAGTGAGATTCATTCACCCTCATGGAGTAAACAACAAAACTGATTGCTTAAGTCTTTAGTAGGCATATTTTATTAAGCTTTCAAGAATAGAGGTTAATGTTATTTGTTATATTTCTTGCTTATTTCAAGTTTTGAACACATGCAAATAGGATTCCTTTCTCATTTATTATCTTATGATCCATTGAGGGTCTTTTGCACAAAGCTTTGGGGTCTTGCCCCATATCCATAGCTCTTTGCAAAATCTTTCATTGAACACATGGAAGATCCAGGCGATATCCGGGCATGCCAAATGTAAGACGAGATATGGACTAGAGTAAGAGTCTGAACAAGGTCCCAACAAAATACAGTTGGTAACATACTAATCCTGTTTACTCATAGATATCCAGTGTGTGCATGTGGAATTTAATTACCTCTTGAAGGGAAGATTTAATATACAACAAGTGAAGACACCCTAGCCAATGTGTAGGAATGATTGATTTTGAAAGGCGATTTTGTGAATGGAAGGTGGAAGGATAGTCGTGCATTGCTCTGCTACCAAACATGCATCCATAGCCCCGACAGAGATGTATTTGATTCTAATCACAACATTGCTCTACTTCCAATTATGCGTCCATAGCCCCAACAGAGATTATTGGAAATACCCCAAGAGAGAGTTATTTATCAATTTGCTTTTGCTTTTAGCTTTTAGATTTTGATTTTTTGATTGATTTTGATTCTTTTGCTTTCTAAAAACTTATTTCAGCTCTCTTGTTTGACAAGGGGTTAAGAACCATTGATGGCTTGATGGAAGGATATGGAAGTGATTGTGAGGATGACATTGGCTAGTGTCAACAAATATGTCTAAAATTTCTTCGCAACAAGTTTATTAGATGTTTATTGTAATAGGATCTCTAAGAGGTCAGTCATTCTTTAATTTACCAAGGTGATAGAAGACCAAGTTCAAACAGATACCATAGAGATCAATGTCACAAAATGTGTGCAAAAATGCTAACCACAATATCACAAATGGATGAAAATGGTAGGAATACTTGCAGAATAACAACAAGGAAGGGAAGAAAGAAACATCCATGTGTACTCAATACCTGATTGCAATGTTTGATCTTTGTACCTTTAATTTTTTGTGTTTTCTCATGTTTTTGTATTTTTGAATTGTTTTGATTTTTAGATTTTTGATATTTTTTGGAAAGGTGGGACCAACAAAGTCACTCTACGTGGTAAGATCCAATAATGATGTTTGCAAATTCCTTGATAAGGGAGACTAGGTAGGTTTGTTTATCAAGAGTTATATTATCTCTGATATCAATGATCGAGGTGATATCATACTCAACAAATGACTGCGATTTATCTTGAAACATAGATTGTTCATGTGGGAGCTTGAGTTCCCTATCCATAGGTTTATGAACTTTGTGCCATACTTGATGGTTATGTTAATGTGCATTCTTGAATCACACTTGATTTACAATTTTGATATTGTTCGAGTTGTTG
This sequence comes from Taxus chinensis, assembly GCA_019776745.2. Lineage (NCBI taxonomy): Eukaryota > Viridiplantae > Streptophyta > Pinopsida > Cupressales > Taxaceae > Taxus > Taxus chinensis. The sequence goes on along the minus strand of CM034150.1, from coordinate 83,373,797 downwards.
GGGGCTTTCAAGCTCTTGGAAGTTTTGATCTGATCTTGATAATGAACCTGTTTGGGTTTCTTATAAGCTGACGTGTGACTTTTCTAACCCCCAAGAAGTGGGAGAAGAGAGCGAACATTGACGTTTAGAACTGATGTGAGGAATGACCATGAGCTTACCACAACCATTGATAGAAGAAATATGTGATGAATGAAAAGGATACGGTCCAATAATTGAAGAGGATGGGCTACGAGGAGGTGAGCCACTGATAGAAGGCAACAAAAGGCTGCTAGAATATGGCCCTAAGATGGAAGAAGTTGGGCTACAAAGACATGGCCCAAGAATAGAATAATATGATGAAGGGCTACTAGGGCGTGGCCCAAGTATAGATGAGGAGGGACTATTCATAGGCATCCCATAGATAGAAGAGGATGAAGGGCTACTAGGACGTGACCCAAGAATAGAAGGTAATGGGCTACCAAGAGGTGACCCACAAGTAGAAAATGGAGGACTACCCAGGAGTGGCCTAAGTATAGAAGAAGACAATGGGCTACTCAACGGTGACCCACAATTAGAAAATGGAGGGATACCTAGGGGTGGCTCCAAGACAGAAGAAGAAGATGGGTTACTCAACGGTGACCCGAGACAATATTTTGATTGAGGAATGATGATAGATAAGGAATGATTGGGTAATGAGAAGATAGGCCATGGCTCAATGCTAGACCCCAACATCTCATCATGATCAGAAGAAGGTGAAGATGGAATTGAAGAAGAATCAAGTTCCATGAACTCAAGCTCCTCATCTATGTTCTTTTCAAAAGGATCAACTTCTTTTCCCCAATACACGAGCATATAGAGTTCTAGAAAGAATCCTTGTTTGCAATCCTCTAGAGGGATATCATCGTGTAGTTTTATTGTTTCTTCATTCTGAGAGAAATTAATCAGTAGAGGTTGTTGTTCTTTGTCCATAGAAGGTTGAATAGAAGAAACATGTCCAATAAGCAGGGAAGATTGATTGATAGAAGAAGATGACTCAAGAGAGAAAGTAGGATTAGTGGTAGGTGTCCCATGAATGGATGATTTGGATTTGGACCTATGTCATTTTTCTAGAAGACGACGTAATGTAGGTTGGAAAGTAGGATCATATATCCATTCGTTAAGTTGTGACGTAGGAGTCAAATTAGATGACTGACTAGAGGTATCCTGAGTCCTAGAACTCTTCTAGGGAGGAAGAGGTCATTGAGATGACTGATGAAGGAGGTCTTGTGAAGAAAGTGAGGACCGTGACTCAAGACCCAAATTAGATGTTTGGTTGATGAAACTTAGAGTCACGCGAGTCTTCAAAGGAGGAAGACATCATTGAGGTGAGTTGGAATAAAGATCCTACAAAGGAAGGGAGGACTGTGATTCAATATTTGATCTAGGGGTATCCGAACAATAGTTGGGATCCGATTCTTTAGAAGAAGAGTAGGAATTTGAATGGTAGTTTGGATATGAATCAGAAGAAGAAGAGTGGGGGGAACCTGAATAATAATTTGGATCATAAGCATCCAAACCATACCACCAACTATGAGATGAAGATGGGGAACAAGGTACCCGAATGGGATCTCTAGCATGAAGAACCAAATGAGGCTTAGTTGTAATGGGAATCTTTTGATTTGAATTGCTAAACCTAGGTTCTGTATTGTCGTAAGTGTGAGAAACCGTGTGATAGTCAATCATTGTTGGCATCTTTTAAGCACAAATGTCTAGACCTAGATAGTGTGATGGAACTCCTTCAAAGGGAAGGAAGTGGCATGTCGATTCAAGGATGCATGATGACATCCAACTAGAGATTTTGTAAGTATGGAGATGCATGCATGATTTTCCAAAGTTGGTCTAAGGAAAATAGACATTGTGATGATGTAATCTCAATGAGATAAAAAATGATTGTCCTAGAAAACAATTTTTCCAGATGAATAATCACAAGGAACAATCATACAAGTGTGAAACACAAAGCCAATGCAAATGCATGTGCAAAGTGAGTTTGATGCAAAGATGATCAACACAATGTCAATACTTACGTCAAGCTCAAAATGAACAAGTCATAAATATTAACAAAGGGTAGATGCGACTCCCAATCAAAGGATACAACAACGTGTTCAACAACCAACAAGGCCAAAATGTTAAAGGGTGAGGATTACAAATGTAAGCCACGTAACCAAACCAATTGGACAGGTCTATCAAGCTTCGCAGAGAAGTGAGATATTAGTGCCAAAGTGGTATCGAAACAACACAAACAAAATAAGTGACACTCTTCAAGATTTTAGACAATGTTTAAAGCAAAACCAAGTCAAATTATACTAAGGATGTGCTCAAATGTGCACAGCGTAATGCCACAATGTGGATACTTAGATCACGTTTACAAAAAACATGACATAAGTATCTTAATTGTGTCAAGACAATGCAAACAAGATAACACATCAAAGGGAGATCAAATGATGAATCAATCCAAACTATGATGATGATCCTAAAATCAAGATAAAGTGGCCATCAAAGATATGAGGATGCATCCACACACTTTATACATTTAACAAATCAGCCGTAAAGATGGATGAGCGTAAAAGGACAAAAAAGTGGTGAACACTATCTATGACAACACTCCTGAAAGATGCCTTCTGTTGCCCCAAATGGGCAACAAGAACACAAAGGTGTAGATCAAAATATGAAAAATAAACTAAGCACCACTTGGGTAGAGCTCCGCCTCATCCGAAGGTGAGAAAGATGCTAAGCTAAGTGAAACATCATCTAATTTCCATGATGAAATGCACTTAGATCCAACTTAAGTGGATTATTTGCCTTGTTCGAAAAACAAGGTTCTGAATCCAAACAAGTTATCACTTCGTGATGGCCAAGACGTGACAAAGGACTAGTAAAGTGGGCCTCAAGACAAAATGGCCTCCCTAATAAGATCTCTCAACTAGGTGTTACAAAGTTGTCTTAAGCGAGCGTGATTTACCCAAAAAGTCACAATGACTATTTTGGGAGTATCTCGGCTTTACTTTACCCCCTTCAAGCACAATGGGTAATAAATGCGTCCACGTGTACTCTCACTGAGGTCACCATACGGACAACCGGTAACTCTAACTCACAAGGTGTACTAGTAAAGTGGGTAAGCGAGGCACTTCCTATTCCATCCACGAGGTTACTCAGCGGTGGATTACTTTAGGGTTCCTAGAACCACCCCCATTGTTGTAGTTTAAGGCCTTATACCAAAGGGGTTATGTTCTAGTTAAGCAGAGAGGGACGTACCCTTTTCCAAAACCTGCAATACAGTGTTTTGAATATGGTGTTTTTTTATCTTTTTAACTTAAATGTGGTTTTAAGTGGCACACCATTTGGCAACCTACAAGAACACGTGTAATAGAAGTTTTTTGTTTGTCTGTTTTGACGCCCTTCTTTGACACGTGATTTTGGTCCTACATACCAAGATTAGTAGTTTTCCACAAAAGATCATGATATCAAAAGAGATTTTGTGTGTTGCTTTTGATTCCTAAGATCATGAAAAAGGCACGAAGGAAGATCATACACAATGCGGAAACCCAACTAAAATAATATATGGAAAATACCTTAAGTGTTTTGTAGAAGGAAACTCTTTTTGGCCAACTTTGAGATTTAATCTATTTTAAAGCTTAAATTGAAGTGTTTTGGAAGCAAAATTAGATGGTTTTTGAAACATTTTTTATTCCCAAGATCACCTAAAAGGTGCGAGGGAAGAGCATACGCATTTCAAAGGACCCCTACAAATGAAAAATGTGAACACTCAACAAAGTTAACACAAAAATATGATGGAAAAGCAACCTAAAAATCACTATTAGTGTCACAAAACCTTTCAAAGTGTTAGAATGGCCAAGAAAACAAGTTTTCAGACTTTAAGACACGTTAAAAAATGAATATTTACCTAATAATGTAAACCATAAATTTTTGGTAAGTAAAAATCCTAATTTTATGATTCCATTGTGTAGTTCTCTTCAATACATTTCCAACGCAAAGAAAACGGAGTTGTTTCGAGCTCGGGAGCAAATGTTAGGGCCTCTCGAAGATTGGTGGTGAATGTAGTTTAACACATATGTGCCCCTGTACTAACATGTATGCTCTTGTTTCAATGCAGACGTGCCCAGAATGATACCTATGCCCACCCCGTATAAAATCTACAAAAATCACGGAATTTGAAAATTTTCAACAGTAAACAGATTAAAGGTTAGCCAAAGAAGCCTATTTTTAGTTCAAACCCACAAAATATACATGATCAATGATGATTTAGCCTACTTAAAAACTGAAATCATGTAAATAACAAGCTATTTATCCTTGAAAACATGAAAGTGGTTAGAAAACTAAAAATAAATAGCTTGAAAAGACTCCATTAATGGAGGATGGACTTCATGTCCCACCGGGCGTGCCAAATGTATGCAATGGAAAGTTGCAAAAGCTATGGAATGAGGCTAAATAACCTCAAATATTTGCTAACTCAACTATGCACCATGAGATAAGAGCTAAACAAGGGAAACTAACATGTAAGCATTATAACTTTGACAAAAACATCAAAAACTAACATGATAAAGCTACTCTCTACTCTTTAGATCACTAATTATTAAATTGAACCTAAAAAGATCAATATAGCAATCAAAGGGGTGATGTTTGATATGAAACTCAAGCTTTCAAGAATGGAGTCTCACCATTAATGGCTTCAAGGCCAATGGTTCTCTCCATATTAATCAAAACTTGGATTATGGAGTGGATGGCTGCAAGATGGGGGAGCTCTCAACAATGGAGTATGACCAAGATCCAACTGTTTTATAGCTTAAAGCTATCACAAATGATTTCTAATGCCTTTCCAAAGTGCTTGAGAGAGAAGGACTTGTGAGTGAAGTTGTGTCTTTGAATGGGTAGGCTTAGCCTTGTATTTATAGTTTTTGGTTTGGAAGAATTTGGAATTTGGTTCATGTGGGACTAAATCTCAAAAAGCACTTTAGTATTAGATTAGAATAAACATGCTTTAGGATTAGATAAACTTGGTTTAGGCTAGTTAACTAGGGTTTAGGCTAGTTAAAATTGATTAGCAAGTGATTAGAGACTCATTGAAAATTGGGAGGTGTCTAAATAACCAAGTGTGACTGATAGATAGCCTACAAAGCCGATAGAAGTGGTCTGGAAAGAACTAGGGAGGTTCTAAATGGTTAAAAGGAGGAATGTTTAAGCTAATAAGAGAGATATTAGCCAAATAAGCTGATTATAAGAGGAATACGACTGAAAGATTGTCATGAATGGGCATCCGAGAATGGAGCAAAGAATGGGGGATTAACGAAGCTTCGTTAATCAGTTGAATTGGAGAAAATGCTAAGTGTAATTTAGGTGTCTACAAGTAGAACTCAAAGTATGATTTTTTTTTCTCTGATATTGTCAAAATAAAATAAATTTATAATGCGAATTAATGACAAACTAACCCCTTGCAAGCTACAACCAAGTTAGAAATCGAAAGCGAAATATTTTGAAAAATATCACAGTAAACGATGACTATAAATCAAGACGTTTTGGATTTTTAGATTGTGGAAATCTGCATGGTTAGCAAAATGGAGAACAAAAGGTTAGTTGATTCTTGTTTTCACGTACCCGATACCTGCACAAAGAAGAATAACACAATGAGAAACATAACGACAAGAAACAAACCAACATATGAATACCAATAGATCCAAAAATAGTTGCATAAAAGAGGTTATTAAGACACACGATAAAAAGATAAATTCTAGACGAATGACTCCTCTCGAAGAGGTTCACGGTGTGGCAAGTAGATTGTCCATCACTATCAAAACCTGTACAGACACCATAATACACCACAAAGTGATAATATCTCACACAACATAAATGTTAGCCACAGAATGCCATATGGAGCAGAAAATGAAATAATAACAACAAATACCATTAGGCAAATGATGGATAAAGCAACAAGTTGCGAGACTAAAAATTATAAGTTGTGGATAAGTGCCATCAGGCGTGCCAAAATGTGAGCTAGGAAAATACACTTATAATGATGAAAGTAAAACAACTATCCAAATACCTCCTCCCTTTTGATTCCTTAGAAAACCTCAGAATGGGCAATGAAGTGTGGATGAGCCCTAATTATGTGAAATGTAGGTGCTTCCCTCGAACCAGAGCAAGGCCTTCTTTGCAACAAGATCAACTTACTTTGAACCAATGGATAAAGGGGTTAATGGATTTAGGATGATCAAAATGGGGCTATTTGGGCATTAAGAAGAGGTGGAAAGTATGCTCTATGCTCAAAGGATGCAAGAGTTATAACGGGATATCCAAGCTTTTTCTGAAAGAGGGAGGTGAGGCTCTATTTATATCCTAGAAGTGGGATTAATTCGGAGGTTTAGACTAATCATGATTATGGAAAGTAAGCATGATTAAGTGAGTGGGAGACATGAGGAATGGCCTAGATTTAAATTTTAATATTTAATTTGCAGGTGGGGGGACATGAGGAATATTTGGCATGTGGAGAAGATTGGGTTTAGTTTAGGGATTGAAACAAATTAATTAATCGATTAATTCAATGTGCATTTTTATGTGAAATGGAATGGTGAAATTAATTGATTAGGATAGGTGTGAAATTGGGGTGTCTAAACCTAATTTAGATTAACTTCTAATATTCATATTTTAATTAGTCATCTCCTTCACTCTTTTAGCAACAAATTTTGCAACAAATTTCACATGGAGCGGTAGGTTGTGAATATCTTTTCTTTTGGTATGAAGATTTGTTGATTTACAGTAGGATCCTCTTCTTTTGCACAAGGAGAATAAAAATACCATTCTCCATATTGGATTTGGATTTTTTTGGTCTTGGTGTGATTCTACACCTTCTTCTTTTACTTTTCTTATATTTTTTTTATTCAAAATTTGCACCCTAGTAGTCAGCACGATGGTTTTTTTATAAAAACCCAAACAGTCTCTTTTTTGCAAATTTGAGTGGGCATATTTGTGAATGATTTTTTTTTTGAATGGTGGTTGTGGACGTCAATGGAAAGGGCAGCATGCATGTAGAAGATCCATGAAAAATCATATCCAAACAATACTAGCAGCCATTAAAAACAAACAAAAAACAAATCTTTACACATAAACAACAAATAATTTCATTTTCCAGTCTAGTGGGCCAATGGTGTGAAGAAACACGTCTAAATATTCCATATGTGTGAGTATTCTCTCACCTAAAATATGCATATAAACAACCCTCTCCCATTTGTTGATTTATTTTAATTTTTAATTAGACTATATTTTTATTTTTCTATAGTTTGGGAAAAATAAATCTTTTTTTGAGTAATAACTACTTTTTGGGAAAATTAATACCTTTTGGAGGGTTTTTTGTAAATAGAGACTAGATATAAAATCCCCATTTCTTCCCGGTTCCAATGAGTGGTCACACGACCACTTTTCCCTCTGTCTTGACAATGTTTTTAATCATTGAGTCTTTTTAATTATTTTGAGCCTTTTTAAGGGAAATTGTTATGTTAATAACTTTTACACGGTAGCTCGGATCTGAGTGCCATTTTTTGCAAAAGTGAATTATTTTTTCATCCTTGTTATATTGGTTCATTTTTTATTATAATCCAAGGGGTTGAATTTTTGACCTTTTTTGGGAGGGTCCTCTTGTAGTGCCTTGGGACGCATTTTTGATGGTACCTGATGTCCATCCAGGCCCATTCATGTCTTTATTTTCTCCTCTGGAGTCATAATTGTTTGAGCCACTTAATACTTATAATTATAATTTCTAGAAACCAAAGATGCAAAAATTATTGTATTCAAAGGGCTTGTGGTGCGTGGTGTAAAATAATGGTCCAACCTTCACTTCTGAAAAAGACCACTACTTGATTGTTTGCAAGGAGGACAATGCTCTTGTTTGATCAGGTTGAAAGCTTCTAACAACTTAAAGTTCCACCTTTCTGTCCTTAGCACACCCAAGGAATCATGGGACAAGTTTTTCGAACTCTTTGGTAAGGTGAATGAATTTAGATTATTACAACTAGATGTAGAATTATATTCCCTTTTATCATCTGATTTTGCCACTATAGAAGAATTTTTGTCCAAGTTTAAGTTTATTCACTCAAAATTAAAAGCACGAGGAAGAACTAAAACTAATAAAGAAGTTATATTTCTTATCCTCTCTAAGTTGAAGGGTCCTTTTAGTGTCTTTTCATCTACCTTTTATTCATCTATGGATACCCTTGGTGACCAATTCAAATGGCCTACTTTTGATCTATTTTGTGATTGCCTTACTAGGGAGAAAACCAAATTAATCTTGTACATCATCATCTTGATAAGATCCACGGTAGGATTAGATTAAAGAAATCCCCCTGTGGTATAAGGGGGTGGATGAGATGAATAGGTCATAGAAAACATACCAATGTATGGTGGTGTCGAATATGTGAAATGAGAAATAGGCAAGAATAAATGATGAGGGCATGTACCCTGAATACGAAGTGGATGATATAGGTTGTGACTGAGGTGGGGTGTAGGTGGGAGGAGCTTATGTAAAGACCCTTGTAGCGATGGGTGGAAGAGTTTGGGGTATAGATAGGACCAAATTTTGAATGGGGGTATACAATGGCAACACAACTGGCAGTTGTGAAGTAATAGGTACTGATGATGAAGGGAATCATGTACTAGGAACCGTGGATGAGGATATGGTAGATGTTAAGGAATTGGAAGAGGTCGGGGGAGTTGCATACATTGAATATGTGACACATGTTGAAGGTGTGACAGATTTCAAGCGTATAATAGGTGGCGTTGATGTGGGAGTAGGTAATTATAAAGTAGCATTCATGGATATGGCAGGGGGTATGAAGGTAGGCATACCAAATAGTGGTTAACCCGATGATTCACGAGTAGAATAGTGGGCAAGGTAATGTTGTAAGGCTATGACATTATGATCGAGGAATTTAGTGAATTCCTTGTCACCTGTAGGTATAGTTACATGAACGTTGGGGTCCATTGGTGAAGAAATATATGGTGGCGAAGGAGAAGTAGATAACACTATGCAACTACTGTGAAAGGTAAAATATCGCACCATTTGGCTAGTCCAAACCACAAGAAAGTTTGAGGATAAGTATTATAGGCTCTGCAGAACTGACAGAACTCAGAAACAGATGTTTGGTGAAGTCTAGAGGATATAAATAGGTTGTTTCTGATAAAAATCAAAAACACATAGACCAATACCAGTTAGTAAACCGATGTCATTCACTAGACTAATGTCAGTAGGAGGGTAACAAATTCCAGTTGTAGACACCCCAAATTTACATTCATGTTTCCACTTGTTCCCAGTATTATGCTAATACACCCTGTTATTCACTCATTTACAATTAATTAATTAAATTGATTAATTAATACACATCGTACCCCTTTGGATTAATTAAATTAATCCCATGTACCCTTTGTACCCCTTTGGCTAAATTAATTATTATTTATTAATTAAATAATTAATTAATTTAGTGTGTGCACTGTTTCACATAGAATGTTTCAGCTTTTGGAATAGAGTTGCTCCTATCCTTTCATTCCTTTGAGAAACAGATAAGGGTTAGGGCTAGGAGGAATACCTGTTGAATGTCGAGAGGGTGTTATTCACTCATTTACAATTAATTAATTAAATTGATTAATTAATACACATCGTACCCCTTTGGATTAATTAAATTAATCCCATGTACCCTTTGTACCCCTTTGGCTAAATTAATTATTATTTATTAATTAAATAATTAATTAATTTAGTGTGTGCACTGTTTCACATAGAATGTTTCAGCTTTTGGAATAGAGTTGCTCCTATCCTTTCATTCCTTTGAGAAACAGATAAGGGTTAGGGCTAGGAGGGTGTGCATGTACCGTAAAGAAAGATCAGATCGACTGCGAAGAACTCCTTTTTGTCTTGGAAGGACTACCTGCAAGTAAGAATACAAGACCACCAGATTTTAATTAGATGATAAGTGAGGGAACTGCCTTGGGCCCAGGAAATATGAGACTTCCTTTCAAAGGTGGTCAGTTCCCCTGCTAATATGAATTAACACAAATTCTAACAAATAAGCTATTGTCCAATTACAATTTGTTTACCTTGTTAGAATAATAGAGAAAAGGCTAGTCTTGGTTTTGAATCACGGTGACCGACGCCGGTCAGTGTCACCGGTGCCAGTTGATAATAACCAATATCGGTAGGGGTAGTGATTTAAGGGGTTTGGTAAAAGGTTGGCTATAAGATGACTATGGTGTTTATAAGGCTAGTAAATGATTGGGGATGGGTAACGGGGTGATAGAGAAGGCTCAGAGGGTATGGGAGTTGTTCTTGGGGCAGTGTAGGGGTAGAGGAATGATAGTTAGATGGGGGGTGTTACCGGGTAGTGGATTCTGGGAATAGACTTGTAATTACTGTGATTCAGAAATCCAAGAAATATTATTAAAAGAACGTATAAGACTTACTTACTAGTTCCTGATGAAAAATACAGGTTCAAGGACTGTGATGACGAAGGCAGGGTTCAAGTAGAATGGTCTGACAATCCGAGATGAGTTATCTCCTCTCCTGATGCTTGGATGAGTGTCACTGGGCTCTAGTTATTCAGTTGCAGTCTTGGGCTTGATGTCCTTCTCTGCAAATTCCTCTCTTTCCTTCACTTGTCTCTGCTCAGCCAAGTAAATTCCAGATCCTTCCAATGACTTCTCCTCTAGATCAAATGAAAATCCCCCCCTTGTTTTTGGTTGGGGGAGGTCATTTATAGGGAACCGATGGTGGTTACGTAACCGATGGTGGTCGAGTAGGAACCGACGTCGGTTAAGTCAAAGTGGGCTATTTTTAGTAAAATAGCCAACTTTCCCTCCTTTTCTCCTGAGGAATTAGTTGTGGGCTTGGTCATGTCATTATTAGGTTGATTTTGGTGCGGGTGAGGAGTAATTAGTCATGGGTGTGGATGTAGACCAAGTTATAGGTCTTAATTAGGTTAGTTTAGGGTTAGGGCTAGGTCATGATTAGGTGGCGAAATGTGGTGGCAGGTTTGGAGATGTGGATTTATTAAATATAAGGTAATTAATAAATAATTGTGTAAGGTTTAGGTGGTGAGGCTAGGTTGAGAAATGGGATGCGGGGCACGGGGGGTCGTAAGACACAAATTTTGTGTCTACATTAGCCCCTTGTTGTCGTGTAGCTTGTCTTGTAAAGATTCACTGACAATAATAAGAAGTGGTTACTCCTGTTAAGGGTATAGGTAATCCCCCTCAAATCTATCACAGATTGAGGTAGCGTGAAATCAGAGATAGGGTTGATAAAGGGTAAATGGTGTTAAGATGATGGTAAGATGGTGGGGTAGGTCCAAGGAAGCAAACACATGTTGAAATGCAATAGTGCGACCAGGGTACATGATTTGAAGAGCAAACAAGCAATTCATAGGCAAAGGTCGATAGTTTATCCAAACAAGGGTGATATAATCCTGGTATCCAAGGCATAGGAAGTAACTCCAGGGGATATAACGAGTAAGGTACTGGAGTGTTTAGGCATGTTCGGTAGTACCAAATGGTTGGTTTGGTTGAGATAAACGTCACGGTCTTGGTCTAGGCAAAGTTTGTCGACTGATCAAGTCAAGTACCCTAATCATGCTAAAACACGAACAGGTGAGCTCGATTGAACAAAAAGCTACAGGATGGGTGGGTAAAATTGTAATTTGTTGGTTTTGGGCGAGGTATTTGAGTGGTGCGGCCTTGGGTCGGGCCTGATTTGTTGGTGGCAGCCTTGGGTCAAGCCAAATGATTGGTGGCAGCCTTAGGTCGAGCCAAATGGTTGGTTGCGGCCTTGGGTCGGGCCGAATGATTGGTTGCAGCCTTGGGTCGGGCCAAATGATTGGTTGCGGCCTTGGGTCGGGCCAAATGGTTGGTTACGGCCTTGGGTCAGGCCAAATAGTTGGTTGCGGCCTTGGGTCGGTCCAAATGGTTGGTTACGGCCTTGGGTCGGGCCAAATGGTTGGTTACGGCCTTGGGTCGGGCCAAATCGTTGGTTACGGCCTTGGGTCGGGCCAAATGGTTGGTTGCGGCCTTGGGTCGAGCCAAATGGTTGGTTGTGGCCGTGAAGTGGGCCAATGAAGTCAACAAAGGGTTTTCAGCGAAGGTAGATATAGGCGATGTGGTGAGAAAGGGCGATTAGTAAATAAGGGCAGAAATTGGGGGAAGGTGGGATTAAACCGATATCGATTCTCTATGACCGGTATCAGTTATATGACCGATACCGATTCTTTAGGGCATTATATAACCAATATCGGTTATAGTTCGAAAAACCTATAAAAAGAAAAATACGGCCTGTCATTGTCATATTGTCAATTTGAAAACCAATTTTAGTTGTCTGAGGTGTATTAGTGAAATTGTTGAATTTGTCGGCTGAGGTGGCACTATTTGAGTGGAGAAGTGAGTGGTTGGTAGGCCAGAGCGAGTAGGAGGCAGCATTTGATTGGTGGGGGACCCAGCAAAGGAGTTTTAGAGCCATGGCATAGCCAGGAGGAGCAGGAGGTGCTGGACCAGCTGGACCGCCACCACCTATCCCACCACGACGACGTGTCGTCGTACCGGTAGGTTTGAAACCTCTCATTGTGTGAATTTAATGTTTTTAAGCTAGATTTGGGTTTTGGGTAGGAATTCAATGTTTTGATAAAATAATGAATAAATTGAAGTTATTTGAAAAATGGAAAGGATAGATGGGTTAAATAGGCCAAGGCGGCAGGGTGGGTAGGTTTTTAGGGTTTTTCATTGGGTAAAAAGTGGGTAATAGGCAAAAAATGAGGTTGGGGGGCCGCGTCAGGTTTGGTTGGATGTCGACCAGCGGCGGTGGAGAGATTCTGAGGAGGGGACCGGTGGCAGTCATGGGTGACCGGTACCGGTCCTTAGTTTTTGGGTGTTTTGTTATTAGTGATTTGGGCTGTGTGTTTATTGTTGTGGGTTGTTGTGTGGGTGTTGTGTTTACTGTTGGGTTTTGTGTTTTGGGGTGAAGAGGGAAGGGGGAGAGGTTGATAGGAGGGGTGATGGGTGGGGGGGAAATGGTTGGTGCGGTTAGGATAGATTAGGTGGTGGGTATGAATGGGGACGTGTTAAATTGGTAGGGGCATAGGTAAATGGCAAGAGTAGAGCTGAGTGATTGGTAGGGGGAAAAATAAGGAAAGGGGATATCGTAAATGTTTTTAGGGTAAAATATGTGGGTGTAGGTGTGTGTTATAGAGTCGGGGTGTGGTCAGGTGGTTAAAAGGGGGTATAGAAGGTTAAAGTAGTTGTTGTTTGAAAGGGTAGATCTAATGAAGTGGGTTATTTGTGTAGGCACGTCAGCAGCTGACTATGTGGGATAGGATGCCCCCACTATTGAGATGGATGCGGCCACACGTGTCCATAGCGCAGTGGGCCATTATGTGCGAGGTGGGACTCGGTGGAGTCCAGCGATATAGGGTTATAGATAGGGATCATAGTCTTATGGTTGCCCTCATCGAGAGATGGGATCCGGCGACCAATGTGTTCCATCTCCCGACTGGAGAGATGACTATTGCCTTAGAGGATGTATATCGCATCCTGAGACTGCCGATCGTAGGAGAGGTAGTATTCTAGGTAGATGCAGAGATAGCTATGGACAGTATTCTATAGGTATTTGGGGATGCAGCCGCACTATTGACTTATCACAGCGCGAGCATTGCCTATGGGGGCATGTATCGCGCCCACCGACATGAGACATGGCTTGCGTGTTGATGATGATAGGCATCACATGCTTCGCCCTCCCAGACTCAGAGGGAGGCTGCTTTCCATGTGCGTTGATGGGGGTGCTACACAAGATGGTGGAGGAGCATACGTCCTATGCTTGGGCACCAGTATACCTGGTGCAACTATATAAAGAGCTGTGGGGCTATCATCGGATGAGGTGATTCGGGATTTGTTCCACATTTTTGTTACATTGTTGGGCATATGAGCACATCATATGTATTCAACCAGTAGGGCTGCCCTAGTAGCCAGGGCCACAGGTGATATACAGATATGGTTTTCAGAGGTGGTTGGGGGTCGTGGGCCAACAACGAGCGGTACTCGCAGGATGGGATGTAGCTTACTACCGTCATTTGCTAGAGGGCATGACCGCATTGGATATTGTATGGAGGCCTTACAGAGGTCATCAGCCCCGTGGAGGAGCCCGATCACAGTTGCACTGGATCCAGTATAATTTCTGGATAGCAGGACGGAGGCTGGGAGAGTATGAGCGGATACCCCTGGAGAGGGTACGACGGCAGTTGGGGCTACGACAAGATGAGCCACCTCTCTTCCCTCAGTACCAGAGGGAGGATGTAGAGGCCCCACTGCCTACACCACAGCCCGTGGACCCAGATTGGGTAGCAGAGAGGCCGACAGATGATACCATGGACGACGCCGGCTGCACACGATCATTTTTGGTATGGTGGGTAGGCGAGAGAGCAGCGAGGAGAGCACAGCCCGTACAGCCAGACTTAGCGGCTGTTATAGCAGAGAGGGACTAGCTCAGGGGACAGGTGCAGTTGTTACAGGGGTAGCTTACTGCTGCACAGGCACAGATAGGTATCTTACAGGGGCAGCTAGCCCAGGCATAGGTATAGGCACAGGGACAGCCACAGGTACCACCACAGGCACCACCAGCGGCATTGGCACAAGTACAGGCACAGGCACCGCCACAGGCACCACCAGTGGCACCGGCACAGCCACAGGCACAGGTATAGGTACCGCCACTGGCGCAGCCACAGGCACAGGTACCGCCACCGGCACCGGCACAGCCACAGGCACAGGGTGTACTGGTAGGACAGGGGCCATTGTTATTAGGATTCGGGGGACCAGCCCCAGTAGCTATGGTGGCATGGGCCTATTATATGGAGGCGAGAGCGGAGGCCCGGTATTATCAGGATGTCCTTGATGGTACCATGGCTGACTATCAGCCATATGTGGCGCACAAATCCGAGACCTCTCGGAGTCAGAGATCCCAGGGGGGTGCAGCGACAGCCGGTGGGTCGGTGACAGGGAGGAGGTGGGAACCAGTGCCAGGACCCGTAGGGAGAGGAGCTGAGGGTGGTGGGGAGAGTTGAGACATCCCTGGAGCGGAGATAGGTGTTTTTGTTTGTACATTGGATATACGCACCGGTCTGTAAACCGGTTATGTATATAGAGGCCTGCGTGCCCACATATGATTCATTCATTCATTTATTCATCTGGTTGTATATACCGGCCTGCGAGCCGAGTATATTTTTGATATGAGAGACCGGCCTGCGAGCTGAGTCGATATTTTGACAGTTATTGCGGCCTGCATGCCAGCTTGGTATTAGTATTGAGATACAGAAGAGGCCCCTCTGTAGGCAATTGTATTTTTAAACCTTTGATATATATATATGATGATTGTGGACCACAGGGTGATATATTGAAATGTTGTATGTGTTTTCGATGGTTTGTGGAAAATTTAATGTATGATGGTTGATCTACCTGGTGTATATGAAATGTTGTATGGTTTGGTCGATGGTTGTTTGATTTAATGATAGATGATGTTGATGAAATAGCGATAATATATTGATGTGATTTTGATGACAAATATTGTAATGGTGTTGTGATGCAGGAAAAAAAAAGAGGCGGGCGCCACAAACATTTGCAAAAACCGAAGAAAAGAAACGCCTCCTAGGTTAAGCAAAACGGGGGGGGCACATGACGTACGGGTTATGTAGCCAAGTCGGAGCATCTGACCGATTAGCGGTTATGCAACCGTATCGGTTATTCCAAATTATATTTCCTAAAATAAACCGATTGGTGGCAAATTAAGTTCTCCGTTTGTAAAAGCATCAACAGTTAAAGCTCCACGAATGCGACGCTTTTGACGAATGAGACAAGTAAGTGCCATGAAAGAATTGAGTGATAAGAGGAAAGAGACAGGTTAATGAGTGGGCGGCTGAGATCAGAAGTAGAAGATAAGTTATATTTGCAAGAGGATGGTTGAACAGGCTGAACAAGGAGAAGCATCCAGCGGGTAGAGAAAGAGGGAAGACAGGTTCCACTCAAGCTGTGCTGCATCCCAGAGGTAAAACTGTTTGGTTTTTTAATTTGATTTTTGCATATTGTTACGAAGAGGAGAGAGAGAGTAAGTGGGTAAAGATGAGAAAGAAAAGGTGATGCAAAGGGTTTGGGAGAGGTGCGTACTATGGGGGTAGGTCAGCAGGGGTCACGTATGTTGTAGGTATAGAAGGGGTAACGAGCAAATAATTACGTAGGTGTATGTTTTAAGTAGGGTGTATATTTTGACAGTGACCGGTATCTGTTTAGAGGAAAATGGTATCGTTATCTAGTAAACCGATACCGGACTGTCGGAGTTCCAGAATGTGAAAAAAAAACCGTGGGATTTGTTTTATTGAATAATTAGGGTCGTGTTGATGTAGCGGCAAGAAGAAGGGTTAAGGATTGCATGAATTGTGCAGCGTTGTGTTGTCACGAATCCAAGCGGATGTAACACCAGCTGAATGGCAATTGATAAAATCATTGGGGTTAGTGGAATTTTTCTAGTATTTCACGAATCGCATGTACCATGCTATGTTGCAGGCGTTGATTGAGAGAGGGAACATCAGAAAAGAATCCTTCTATCTACCAACAGGGGAGATGACAGGACATTGGAAGAGTATTCTGTATTTGAGACTCCCAATTACAGGGAAGACAAGTATATCAGCATTGCCTAGCACAGGGCGGGGAGCGAAACAGTAGTATTGGTCAATACACACGAGAGTTGACACAACAAGGTTTAACATTCACTTATGGTATAATGTATCCATGCACAACCCGACCGGCCACAAGGTTTGGCAGTTCGTAGTTTAATGATAGCGGTGGGGTATTATGCATTACTGAGGGTGGATGGACAAAAGATTTTCCAAACGCATTGATGAGTGTTATTGAGAATGATACAAATGAGCATGCCCTTTCGCATGGGCACCCGCATGTCTGCAGATTTATATAGGGGGTTTTGGGCCTGCAGAGGTGAATGAAAACACAGGACAACACTAGATTGTTCATACTTATTACATTGTTGGGCCTATGAGCACAAGTTGTGTGCGCCCAATAGGCTGACCAATTGAGTCAGGAGAGAAAGGAGTGCAGGGTTGGGCTAGACGTGGGTCAGACAGGAACAAGAGGTGAGGGATCCAGGCCTGATTAGATGAACATTGAGTCTCTAGACAGGTATGGGAGGTGGTGACGATTGACAGATATTTTTTGGGGCCTACGGGAACGCCATGGTGAAGAGAAACCATAGCTGAGGAGTGAGGGGTGTCGAGCGCTTGAGGTGGATCGCAGGCATAGGCGGGTGGTATGAGAGGATTCCTCTACTAAATCGCGTTGCGGTGGACAATTTTGGGTTCGGTTTCAGGATTATACCTAGCACATACTACACCATACATCAGGATAGAGTGCAGAATGCGGACAGAATTCTCATCTCCCGGTGATGAGAAACCTCAGAAGGGCCAGAAGGGATAGCCGCCGTCGTATTAGGGTTAATGGATGCAGGAAGAGGAAGGAACGACAGGGAGGGCCTATAGATATGGTGGGTAACAGCGCTTGGAAGGTGTACGTGAGCGCCCTGACATAGTTGTGATTACAGCGGAGAGAGAAGAGGATGTCTGCAGGATTTGGGTTCACCAGCTTCAAACACAGGTGAATGAATGAGACAATGGGATTTTAGAGGTTTCAAAGTTACGAGTTAGCGAGAATAGAGGCAAGATTCCTCCACGCGAGGAGGACGTATTCGTATGTTACAGGAGATGTTAGAGGATCAGTGGGGGAACCACATAGCAGTTGGCATTTGCACCTTTGAGGATGGAAAGGCCAAGGGAGGGGCGTGTCGACGATTCCGCTCACCACCGGATTTGGAGGAGGGCAAGGCGTCTAAGTGAATTTCATAGAGTATAAGGAATAAATAAGGATGCAGACCTGTGAAGTCGATGATTTGATAGAAAGATGTATTTGTTAAATCTTAAAACACTAAATATGTATGTTGTTTTTTTGAGGATGATACTATCCGAGTGGTTGTGTTTTGAATGTTGTTTTGGTTTCGTTGAAAAAGGAATAAAGATGAATGTTGTCAAAATAGAAATACATGAAAATATTTATATTTACAAACACATGGTAGGGGGATATGGTCGAGCCTAACTTGGGAGACCCCATGTCTCCTAAGTGCTGCCTACATAGCCCATTGCACAAAGCAAGGAGGGGCCTCAGACCAATGTAGTTCTCCCTTAGGACCAGGGAGAGTGAATTCATGCAATTTGGTTTGTAGTTAGGCAAGTGTTGTTTGATAAGAATTGATGTTGATAGGGTAAGGTTTGGTGTTGGGTAAGTTATGGTGAAGCGAAAGTTTATCCTACCCAAGTGGTAGGAACTGATCCGATTAAGGTCAACACATTAAATTTCCTAGAGTCGAGCAAAAGAGGGAAAAAGTGTCCCGTAGTTTAGAAGAGCTAAAACAAACCACCTAAACTAGAAATGAGCTTGAACCTTCTAGGTAACCTTGCATCGACGCGAAGTCGATAGGTGAAAAGAGTTGTTAATCACAACATATTGGTATTACGTCACGTCCCTTGAGTTTGTTGCTTTGACAGATGGTGAGGTTGAGGGTGGTTAGATATGGGCGACGGTGCTGAGAGAGTTACAAGGTGATTATTCTGACGAAAGAGGACCCCAAACCTAAATAGACAAGTCCATGACTCAAAAAGACTTTTTTGGAATATTGTTTTTATGTTTTTGGACATAGACTGATCGATGCGTGGGAAGTCACATGGGATATATCTTTTGTTGTTTTGAGGTCGTCAACCAAGAGATCAATGTGAGAGCTTCTGATATAAAGGCTGACTGTGCTTATAGTGTCCTTCATGGGAAAAGTCTATTTATAGTAGCCAGAGTGCGGTGTTTGTGTATAGTGTCCTAGGGGGGTGGAGCAGTCTATATACAATAGCAGAATAGTTGGCATATAGCTGTCCTTCGAGGGGCATCTATGATATTAGAGTCTAGTGTACGTTGGGATAAAGGATCTAGTTTGTAGGAAGTTGACTCCAGGGAAAATCCCATCAGTGGTGTGTTTAATAAGAAAGAAGGTGTCATTTTGCATACTTGATGAAGTCATGGACTAGATAAAAAGGGGAAGGCATTTTCTAAGGGGAGGTGATAATCAAACCATGCGAGCTTTGATTTGACTTTGAGATGTAGGAAACAAATTGGATCGGTGGTAAATGAGCTCAAGGGACGGAGCGCAAGGTAGATAAGAAGTGAATAACACTAATTCAATAGTAGAGAACGGTCGAAGATGCAAGCATTAAGGGCTCCAGACTCAGGTTTACATTAAGACCACAGTAAACATAAGTTCATGATCAATAAGTGTGAGTGATAATGTAAGGCCCACATTCCAATATTAGGAGCACAAATTATCCAAGTTTGACTCTTTTTCTAGTTCTGGTTAATGGTGATTTTCTTCTGAGGAAAACGACCTCCACCAACCTTCGAAGGTACGATCATGAAGATCGCCTTACATAAAACACGCTTGAGTTGTTGTTTTTGATAGATTTTTGAAGGTGGTCAGAGCCATAAGATGACGCTCATCAAGAAGCCTCTAATTGGGCTACGACAAAGATCACCACCTCTCTCCCCAAGTACCAGAGGGAGGTGTAGAGGCCCCACTGCCTACAACACACATCCCGTGGACCCAGTTGGGTAGCAGATAGGCCACAATGATATACCATGACGACGCCGGCTGGCACACGTCATTTTTTGGTATGGTGGGTAGGCGAGAGAGCAGCGAGGAGAGCACAGCCCGTCAGCCAGACGTAGGCGCTGTTATAGCATAGCGGGACTAGCTCATGGGACGGTGCAGTTGTACAGGGGTAGCTTATGCTGCACAGCACAGATAGGTATCTCTTACACAGGGCAGCTAGCCCAGGCATAAGTTAGGCCAGGGACAGCCACAGGTACCCGTTACCAC
Source organism: Taxus chinensis (assembly GCA_019776745.2). NCBI lineage: Eukaryota > Viridiplantae > Streptophyta > Pinopsida > Cupressales > Taxaceae > Taxus > Taxus chinensis. Next base: position 83,353,780 of record CM034150.1, on the reverse strand, counting down.
CCAGGCACCAGCCGCGGCCATGCACAGTACAACAACACAGGCACAGGCAACGCCACAGGCCCACCAGTGGCACCCGGCACACCCAAGCAACAGGTATAGGTACCGCCACTGCGCAGCCACTAGTCACAGTGTACCGCCGCCACCGGCCGCACAGCCACAGGCACAGGGTGTACGGGTGGACAGGGGCCCATTGTTATTAGGATTCGGGGACCAGCCCCATAAGCTATGGTGGGCATGGGCCCTATTATATGGAGGCTAGATCGGAGGCCTCTGTAATTATCAGGATGTCCTTGATGGTAACCCTGGCTGACTATCACCATATTGGCGGCACAATCCGAGACCATCTCGGAGTCAGAGATCCCAGGGGGTGTCAGCGACAGCCGGTGGGTCGTGACCAGGGAGGATGTGGAACCATGTCCAGCCCGTAGGAGAGGAGCTGAGGGTGGTGGGGAGAGTTGAGACATCCCTGGAGCGGAGAATAGGTGTTTTGTTGTACATTGGATATACGCAACCGGTCTGTAAACCGGTTATGTATATAGAGGCCTGCGTGCCCACATATGATTCATTCATTCATTTATTCATCTGGTTGTATATACCGCCTGCGAGCCGAAGTATATTTTTGATATGAGAGACCGGCCTGCGAGGCTGAGTCGAATTTTGACAGTTATTGCGGCTGCATGCCAGCTTTGTATTATTATGAGATCACAGAGGCCCCCTATGTAGGGCAAGTTGTATATTTGAAACCTTTGATATATATATATGATGATTGTACCCACAGGGTTGTATATGAATGTTGTATGGTTTTTCGATGGTTTGTGAAATTTAATGTATGATGAGTTTTATCTACATGGTGTATATGAAATGTTGTATGTGTTTTTGTCGATGGTTTGTTTTATTTAATGATAGATGATGTTGATGAATAACGCGATATATATTGATGTGATTTTGATGACAAATATTGGTAATGGTGTTGTGATGCAGGAAAAAGAGGCGGGCGCCACAAAAATTTGCAAAAACGAAGAAACGGCCTAGGTTTAAGCAAAACGGGGCACATGATCGATATCGGTTATGTAGCCAATGTCGGTAGCTATATGACCGATAGCGGTTATGCAACCGATATCGGTTATTCCAAAATTATATTTCCTAAAAATAGAACCGCTTGGTTGGCAACTTAAGTTCTCATTTTTAAAAGCATGCAACCAAGTTAAATACACGAATGCCGGACGCTATTTGACGACGGAGACAGTATTGCATGAAAAGAATTGAGTGATAGGAGGGGAAAGAGACAGGGTTAAGTGAGTGTGGGCTGAGATTCAGAAGGTAGAAAGATAAGTTATCTTTGAACGAGGGTGGTGAACATGGCGAACAAGGAGAAGCAATCCAGCAGGTAGAGACAAGAGGGGAATACAGGTTCCAACCTCAAGCTGCTGCTCCCAAGGAGGTAACTGTTTGGTTTTAATTGATTCTGCTATTTTTACGAAGAGGATGAGGAGAGTCAGTGGGTAAAATGAAAAGAAAAGTGTAGGCAAGGGTTGGGATGAGTTAGTCCTATGGGTAGGTAGCAGGTGTTCAGTATGTTTGTTAGGTATCGATAATAGTAAACGAGCAAAATAATTCCGTAGGTGTCATGTTTTTTTAAGTAGGGTGTAATATTTTGGACAGTGCCGGTATCGTTTAGGATAACTACCTGTATCGTTATGCTATACTCGATACCGGTTACTTCAAGGAGTTTCCAGAATGTAAAAAAACCGTGGAGATTTGTTTTTTGAAAATAATGTGTCGTGTTGATGTGATGCAGGCAGAACAGGGTTAAGATGAATGATATTGTGCCAGCGTTGTTGTCAGATCCAATCGGAATTTAACACCAGCTGAATGGCATTTGATAACTCATTTGGGGTTAAGTGAATTTTCTATTATTCACGAATCGCATGTAACCATGCTATGTTGCACGGCGTGATTGAGAGATGGAATCCAGAACAGGAATACCTTCTATCTACCAACAGGGGAGATGACAGTGACATTGGAAGATGTATTCTGTATTTTGAGACTCCCAATTACAGGAAGACAAGTATATCAGGCATTGCCTAGCACAGTGCGGGGAGCGATAACAGTAGTATTTGGTCCATACACACGAGATTTGACACAACAAGGTTTAACATTCACTTATGGTATAATGTATGCAGGCACACCCTGAGGCAACAAGGTTGGCAGTAGTATTAATGATAGCGGTGGGGTTATTATGCATTATGAGGGTGGATGGCAAAGATTTCCAAAGAATTGATGAGTGTTTATTTGAGAAATGATTACAAATGAGCATGACTTTCGGCATGGGCACCCCGGCATTGTTCTGGCAGATTTATATAGGGGTTTATGGGCCTGCAGGTGAAAACAACAGGACAAACACTAGATTGTTCATACTATTACATTGTTGGGCCTATGAGCACATAGTTGTGTGCCGCCCAATAGGCTGACCCATTGAGTCAGGAGAGACAGGAGTGCAGAGGTTGGGATTCAGACGATGGGTCCAGACAGAACAAGAGGTGAGATCCCAGGCCGTGATAGATGACATTGAGTATTATAGACAGGTATGGGAGATGGTGACGATTGCAGATATTTTTGGAGGCCTTACGGGACCTACATGGTGATAGAGAACATAGCTGAGGAGTTGAGGGGTGTTAGAGCGCTTGAGGTGGATCGCCAGGGCATAGGCCGGGTGAGTATGAGAGGATTCCTCTAAATCGGTGCGGTGACAATTTGGTTCGTTCAGGATATACCTATGACATATAGACCATACATGAGGATTGATGCCCGAGGTCAGCATTCTTCATCTCCCCGGCCTGACACCTCCAGAAGGGCCAGAGATGATAGCAGCCGATCGTAGGGTAATGGATGCAGAACGACAGAGGCCTATAGAGTATGGTGGGTAACAGAGCTGCGAGGTGTACGTGAGCGCCCTGACATAGTTGTGATTACAGCGGAGAGAGATCGTCTGCAGGATTTGGTTCACCAGCTTCAAACACAGGTGAATGAGACAATGGGATTATTAGAGGTTTCAAAGTTACGAGTAGAGAGACTAGAGGCAAGATTCCTCCACGCGAGGAGGACGTATTCGTATGTTACCAGGAGATGTTAGCGGATCAGTGGGAGGAACCAATAGCAGTGGCACCTTGAGGATGGAAAGGCCAAGTGAGGGGCGTCGACGATCAGATCACCACCGGATTTGGAGGAGGCGCAAGGGTTAAGTGAATTTCAGGAGTATAAGAATAAATAGGAGGATGCCGACCTGTGAGTCGATGATAGAGAAGATGTATTTGTTTAACATCTAAAAACTAAATATGTATGTTGTTTTGAGGGATGGATAATACTAAGAGTGGTTTGTGTTTTGAATGTTGTTTTGGTTCGTTTTGAAAAGGATAAAGATGAATGTTGTCAAAATAGAAATACATGAAAATATTTATATTTACACACATGGTAGGGGAGGTCGAGCTAACCTTGGGAGACCCCATGTCTCCTAAGTGCTGCCTACATAGCCCATTGGCACAAAGCAGGAGGGCCTCAAACCAATGTAGTTCTCCCTTAGGACCAGGGAGAGGTGAATTCAGGCAATTTGGTTGTAGTTAGGCAATGTGTTGTTTGATAAGAATTTGATGTTGATAGGGTAATGTTGTTGGTGTTGGTAAGGTATAGGTGAAGCGAAAGTTATCCTACCCAAGTGGTAGGGAACTGTATCCTGATTAAGGTCAACACACAATCCTAGAGTCGAGCAAAAGAGGAAAAAGTGTCCCGTAGTTTAGAAGAGCTAAACAAACCACATAATAACGTAGAATGAGCTTGAACCTCTAGGTACCTTGGCATAGACGAGAAGTCGATAGGGTGAAAAGAGTGTGTATAATCACAACATATTGGGTATTACGTCACGTCCCTTGAGTTTTTGTTGCTTTGACAGATGGTGAGGTGAGGTGGTAGATATGGGCGACGGTGCTGAGAGCATGTTACAAGGTGATTATTCTGACGAAAGAGGACCAAACCTAAATAGACAAGTCCATGACTCAAAAGTACTTTTTTGGAATATTGTTTTTATGTTTTTGGACATAGACTGATCGATGCGGGAAGTCTACATGGGATATATATTTTGTTGTTCTTGAGGTCGTCACAAAGCAGATCAATGTGAGAAGCTTCTGATAAAGGCTGACTGTGTATAGTTGTCCTTCATGGGAGCAGTCTATTTATAGTAGCAGATGCGGTGTTTGTGTATAGCTGTCCTTCGGGGGAGCAGTCTATATACAATAGCAGCAATAGTTTGGCATATAGCTGTCCTTCGAGGGAGCAGTCTATGTATAATTTAGAGGTCTAGATGTCCGTTGGGCATAAAGGATCTAGTTTTGTAGGAAGTTTGACTCAAGAAAATCCCATCAGTGTTTAATTAAGAATGTGTCATTTTGATACTTTGAAGTCATGGACTAGACTAAAAAGGGGAAGGCATTTATAAGGGGAGGTGATAATCAAACCATGCGAGCTTGATTTGACTTTGAGATGTAGGAAACAAATTGTATGCGGTGGTAAATGAGCTCAAGGGACGAGCGCAAGGTAGATAAGAAGTGATATAACACTAAATTCAATAGTAGAACGGTCGAAGATGCAAGGCATTAAGGGGCTCAGACTCAGGTTTACCATTAAGCAAAGCTAAACGATAAGTTCCTGATCCATAAGTGTGAGTGATAATGTAAGGCCCAATCCAATTAGGAGCAAATTTTCCACGTTTGCTCTTTTCTAGTTTGGTTACATGTTGATTTTCTTTGAGGACAAGATCACCAACCTTGAAGGTACGATCATGAAGTCGCTTATCATAAACACGCTTGATGTGTTTTTGATAGATTTGAAGGTGGTCAAGAGCCATAAGATGACGCTCATCAAGAAGCTCTAATTGGGCTAACCGCTCGTGGCGGAAATCATCGTTGGTGAGAATATCCTGAAGAGATATTCTAAGGGAGGGTATTTGTATTTCGAGATGCAAGATAGCCTCGATACCATATACCAACAAAAATGGTGTGGCATTAGTGGAGGTACGAATGCTAGTACGATAAGCCCAAAGGGCAAAGGGGATATGATCATGCCAATTTCTTCCAAAATCATTAACAACTTTCATGAGGATTTTGGTTAGGGTTTTATTAGAAGATTCAGCCTGACCATTGGCCTGTGGATAGTAAGGTGATGAGAAACTAAGTTTGATACCAAAGTTGTCACAAAGTTCTTATAACAACTTATTTTTGAAAGATTTACCATTATCTGTTATCAGGCGATGAGGAACACCAAAACGACAGATAATGTGATGATTAACGAATTCGACGATTTTTTCTTTTTTGGTTGAAATGAGTGGAATGGCCTCCACCCATTTTGTGTAATATTTGGTTGCTGTGATTATCCATCGGTGACGTTGCAACAAGGGTGGATGAATCTCACCAATAAGATCTAAACCCCATTGTGAGAAAGGCCAAAGATCTCGTGCGACCTATAGCGGATGGCTAGGAGTATGTTGAAGGTTGGCATGTTGCTGACACATAACACAACGCTTAACATATTTGTAGCAGTCGTTATTAAGAGTAGGCTAATAATAGCCTAGGCGAAGGATCCGTTTGGCCACAGCCAGGCCACTAAAATGTCCACCACAAATACCGTCATGGACTTGTCGGATGGTATAGGTGACCTCCGCGCTGGTTAGACATCGAAGGAGGATGCCATCAAAGCCACGTTTATAAAGGAGTCCCCCCATGATGACATAACGAGAAACATTTTTAAGAAAAGCACATTTTCCGGTACTCGTTAGGTCGGGTGGGAGAACAGAGGTTATAAGGTAGTCGTGAAATTGGTGATACCAGGTATCCTACGAATTAGCAGACACATTATTTATCATACAAACAACTGAGGCTAAGTAAGATGGGGAAAAGAGTTGTTGGACCAAGACAAATATGTCAGAGTCAGTTAGTGAGGTAGGAATTTGCGAGGCTAAGCAAGCCATAGTATCCGCAAATTTGTTAGTGGAGCGGGGAATGGTTTGGATAGAATAATGAGTAAATAAGGTCAAAAGTGAATCTACGTAGTGTTTGTACTTTTGAAGTTCCTCATTTTTACATTGGTAGATGCCCATAACTTGGTTAACTACCAATTGAGAGTCGCTAAAAATGTTGATAGATTTGACACCTAAGTGTAACGCAACTTGGAGACCCAAAACAAGGGCCTCGTATTCCGCTGTATTATTAGTGCAGGGGAAATCGAGCCAGAATGAAAGAGGCATCGGCTCAGCATCAAGAGGAATGAGAACAACACCGGCTCCTCCGCCGCGCTGGCATTTGGATCCATCGAAGAAGAGGGTCATTGGATACGACTCCTCCCTGAGTGAAAGAGTAGCGATGAGTTTGTCGGGGAAATTAAAATTGGTAACTTGTTCCCCAGGTAAAGGGGCCTCCGCAAGTTGGTCTGCAATAGTTTGTCCTTTGATTGACTTCTGGTGTATAAATTCAAGGTCGAGGTCAACGAGGAGCATAAGCCATCAGGCGATGCATTGGTTTAGATGTGGTTTGGCGTACATATAATGAATGGGGTCCGCGTTGGTGATGACAAAAGTTTTGTGATTCAGGAGGTAGTGTCGGAGTTTGGTGGCTATGAATGATAGGGCTAGGCACAATTTTTCTACATGTGTATACCTAGTCTCGTAATCCATGAGAGTATGACTTATATAATAAACGGCTTGTTCTCGATGTGCTGAGTCTCGATGTGCGAGCATGGCTCCTATAGCATGGTTCAGTGGCAGAAAGGTAAAGGTAGAAAGGGGCGATCATCCTGAGGTGGGATAAGCATGGGTGGCTGCAAGAGATAGGCTTTGAGAGCTTCAAAGGCTTGGTGACACTCTTCGCTCCATTGAAAGGCAATGTCCTTTTTAAGAAGGTGATGGAAAGGTTGACATCGATCCGAGAGTTGGGAAATGAAACGCCGGATAGATTGAAGTTTACCTTGCAAACTACGCAATTGTTTGAGGTTTTTGGGTGGGGGCATTTCTAGGATAGCTTTGACTTTAGATGGATCGACCTCAATGCCACGCAAAGAGACGATAAAACCAAGAAGTTTTCCCGAAAGGACACCAAAGACACATTTCTTTGGTTGAAGCCGGACAGAATATTGTAACAGGTGATCGAAAATAATGGTTAAAACATCGAGATGTTCACTGCGATGTTTAGATTTGCCAAGAAGATCATCAACATAATCCTCAAGGATAGTGTGCATAATGTCATGAAAAATGTAAGTCATAGCCCGCTGATAGGTCGCACCAGCATTCTTAAGGCCAAACGGCATGACACGATAACAGAAAGTTCCCTAAGGAGTGATGAAGGCAGTTTTATGTTGATCGGCCGGGGCTACCAAAATTTGATTGTATCCCGAAAAGCCATCCATGAGAGAAAGCATTTCATGGCCCGCAGTGAGATCAACAAGTTGATCAATACTTGGGAGGGGGAAGTCATCCTTGGGGCAAGCGAGGTTAAGGTCTCGGAAATCCGTGCATATCCGAAGTCCCCCCGTCGCTTTAGTGATAGGTACGATGTTAGAAATCTATTGAGGATAGTCAATAGGCAAGATGAAGGAAATAGAAAGAAGTCATTGAAGCTCTTCTTTGACCAAGAGGGCAATGCGTGGATGCATTTTTCTCAGTTTCTGTTTGACTGGTTTGGAATTAGGTTTTAGGGTAATGTTATGGACAGCAATGTCAGGATCAATTCCTGGCATGTCAGCGTAGGACCAAGCGAAAGCTTGGTTGTGGGTATGGAGAAAGGTAGTAAAGGCGGCTTGTTTTGATGTGTTAAGGGATTGTCCGATCTTCACAATGTGAGGATCCTCCTCTATGTGGATGTTGATTTCTATAGTCGACTCATTCAACATGGTTTGAGTTTCAGAAGGTAAGGCGCGTTGAATATAGGAGTCGTCTGCACCAAGGTAAGTGAGGATGGAGTCGTCATCCTGGCACTCAACAACATTAATTGAAGGTGAATCCTCTTCGATCATGTCTGGATACAGAAGGGGAAGAGAAGATGGGTCCTCACTATCGCGTTGATAAGTGAGAGGACCTAGGAAGATAGCATTTATGAAAAAAAAAGGTAGGAGGGATAGATTCAGGGTCTATCGACTCTGTGGGTGATGATGGCAAAATGGGTGATGATGGTTTGGTGGGGGTGACATCGTCATCTTCCATAATACAACTGGCACGAGGTTCTTTCGGTGTAAGTGTTTCAGGAAATCTGAGACCACTATGAACATTGTCATTGCGTGTAGTTACGGGAATGATTGTATGTCGGCCTTGTTCATAAAGACCGAAACCATAATCCTTTCCAAGCACAACGAGTCAAGAAGGTGAGGGTGAAACGACGATTTGTTAGGTATTGAAAATTGGATTGGAAGGGAACCACACCAAGAGGAGGTTCAGGGGTAATAGAGGATGCGTCGACACCCCCGTACATTAGGTTGGTGTGGCAATTAGGTGGTCCATAAGAGATTACCTCCCCCACACGACGGTCGTAGGTAGGATGTGCATGTAACTATCCGTACTCCTGTGGGGTATGGAAAGAACTAACGTTATATAGGTGGTACTCCCCCAGTGTAAGGCATTGAAAAACATCTACTAAGGGGTATGAGGTTGGGATGTTGTCTATGGAAAAGGAATGGTATTTGCGACGACAGTTTCATTAGTTGAAGGTGTAGGTGCGGTTGAAGTGGATGGTAGAGGTGTGGTTGAAGTGGATGGCTGGGTTGGATGAATAGGTGTCTTGACTGGTACAAGCACATCATTAGGGCGATATAACATATTACAGGTTTTGAAGGGGGAAGGATCAGCTTTTACGGTGTAGGACTTCCCCTCGTACTCAAATTTTATGCATCTATGTAAGGTGGAGGGAACACATCCCATAGCCTGGATCCAAGGGCGGCCTAACAACATATTGTATTGGAACTCTCCCTCAAGGACATAGAAGAGTTCGGGTAAAGTGCGTGGCCCTACATGAATGTTAAGGATCACGGTACCTAAGGTAGAAGTAATAGCATCATTGAATGACCGCAACGTAATGGGGTTGGCACACATGCAGCTAGAAGGGATATTCATTTGTTGGAAGGATTTTGAAGAGATGATGTCTAAACTAACGCCCCCATCAATCATAACATGACACACCTGAATGTCCCAGACATAAGCTGAGATGAAAAGAGTAGGGTCAGGATCTTCTGCACCAAAGTCAACAATTTCGTCTTCGGAGAAACTGACAGAAGCGGCTTGCTGTACAGAGACAGAAGTGGTTGGGGAGATAGGTTTTTTGGTGAGCGAAGCAATGTGATTGGGTGTTAGAATGGAGGTAACAGGAAAGGTTTCATTAGGTAATACCTCTATCCTTTGGAGTATGTCAATGAGAGCTTTTCGATGAGATTCATAAGTTTGAATGAGATCGTACAGTGTCATTTTTATAGGTGATTGGTGAAGCTGTTTGATCATGGTATGGTGGGAAACTCCATCAGAGACGGGGTAGGCAGGTCCACGAATAACCACTTTAGGTGGTGGTGCGATCGGGATGGCGAACGGAGAAAGAGAGGCCGCAGGTGTGCTTCCTTTAGCTTTCTTGTTGTTTTTCTACCCTCGAGTGGCAACACCAATCATGTTGATCTTGTGAACACGAGAGGAGCAGGATGGTAGGGATAAGTCATTGTCTTCGAGAGGTGGGGTTGTAATAATGATAGATCTTGGTGAAGCGAGGACAGGTGGTATAGGAGAGGGGATTGAAGCTAAAGGTTTCTCCCTTCGTAAGTTGTCTTGTTTAATCTTTCTGTTTGAGAGAGGTGACTGATGAAGTATGGCTTTCAACACTTTGCATCCCTCTAGTCCTGGTGTGCGGTGGTAAGTGTAGATTTTAGACTCATCATAACCTATAGGTCGAGGTTTAGATGGATCATAAGGTCTAAGTGGGGGTAGGGAAATGGTCGCATTCTCCACCAATATAGCAAGGATTTTGGCATAAGACCCTTTGAGTGGGTCAAAGTCAGAGGAAGATGAAGCTATTGACTGGGTAGTTTTTGGTAATGACGGGGTATGGTTGATTTGTATGGGTGGTGGTTTAGCCAAGGGATTTTGATAATGGGTTTTAACTAAACGTGGCTTCTTTGGCGTAGAAGCTATGTTTAGCTGGTTATATGATGAGGCCAACGATGATGTGGTATCAGAAAACAACCATGGAGCAATAGGAGTGACAGAAAACAAATCTTTTGATGATGGAATTTGTTTAGGGTTGATAGGCGGACAAGATACGCGGGATGATGGTGTTGATATACCCTTGGATCTCTGTATGGGTGTAGAAGGCGTAGGTCGTTTTAAAGAAAATGCAGGAGGTATGATATATTGATGCAAGGTGGAGGGATGAGGTCCCAATATGGAAGGTAGGTGTGACGACGATGGTTTTAGTTGTGACCAAGGCATAGATTGAACTTGAGGAGATTGGGTTTGTCTCCTAGGTGGATGGATGACTTTATTTTTAGATAAATCTAGCCGCTTAGGTGGGTGTGTTAGACTGGGTATTGGTGAGGTCCCAAACGTAGGGGAAGATTTGGTTAGGCTAATAGAGGTGGATGAGGTATTTGGTAGAGATGAGGGGGGTGAAGATGAGGACATAGGCATTTCAAGCTTCTGTAAACACTTCGGGTATATGGTAGAGGTGTCGGGATCAGTCATTTGCATTTGAGTAGAATATGGGGTACTCAAATGTTCCCATAGGACTCATCTATCTTCTGAAGGATAACAATCCTCACGTGTAAATAGGAACTTTTGTATGGAAGAAAGGTGGGTTGTGATTCCGATCCACTGTGGGTGTGATACAGGGGGTAGATGAGGAACTGTATCAATGGGCATTAAGAGGTCAACTGGTCACTGAAAATATTTAGGCGATGAAGAACTAATAGGTAGGAGGGCATGTTTGAGAGGATCCATCATAATTAAAGAATTTGGTGATGCTGGTACAAGAGGTTTTTTGTCTAAGGATGACAAAAGAAGTGGCGAGCCTTCCTCTTGTACAGCAAGAAGGGCAGAAGGAGATGTTTGGGAAATAGATAATTTAGATAACATCTGCTCACAATCTTGCAAGGATGTGGTGTAAGAAGGCTCATTTGTGAGAAGATATTTTTGGGCGGTTAATTCCTTGATGGGTAAAGGAACGACAAGGATTTCGTCCTGTCGTGATGGTGATGAAGGGGGTTCGGGTTCCTGCGTTAGTGAAGAGGCTTGATTCAGAATTTTTTCGATAGAGGCTTTTGACTAGGAGTCGAAGACGGCATGGATCTCATGAACACTCTCCTCGGCTAAGATATCTTAGTTTATGTTACTGTTAGAAGAGTGATTCAAGAACGGTTTGTTGAAAATTTTCAAATTTCAGTTAGCAGGAGCATTAGGATTATCGAGGGCTATATCTTCTACATCAACCATTTCTTGCAAGATGTTTTTCAACATCTTGTAGTTTTCATGACTGTGTCCCTTCACGTGGTGTAAGTTACAGAAGTCATTTTCTTTGTACCAAGAAGGTATGGCGCGGGTGGAATCAAACCCGGAGTGAGGTTTAACAGGAGGTAAGGTAATGGCTCCTGCTTTAAGTAATTTTTCCAATATCACACCATAAGTTTCTCCCAAGGGAGTGTAGTTGATGGGCTCCGCTTTATACTTATAGGTGGTTTTTGGCGGGTTATTAGACAGTGGTTGGGATTTGACCATCTGCACAGCTCCTTTTGATTTCGAAGCAGTCGATGTGTGAGGATTGGTGGTGTTAGGTTTGTTGGTGGAATCTTGGGTTCGGAAATTAGGGTTTTTGTTGCGCAACCACAATTTATCTTCCTCTAAGGCTCGAATCTCTAATTTTCAAGCCATAGTAAAGGCCTTGTCAAATGTGCAGAAATTTTGAATTTGGAGGGTAGGAGAGATGTGCTTAGTGTAGGCCCGCGTAAAAAGTTTGATAAGTTCAGCCTGAGGCAAGGCATATGTAAGTTGGTTGATAAGGCCCCGCCATCGTCCAAAGAAATCTGCGATAGATTCATCTTCAAATTTTCGGATGGAATAGAGGTCGGTGATAGATACTTTCTTAGCAATGTTGATGGAGAAATGATCCAAGAAATATTGGGCTAGTTGGTTAAAAGAGAAGATTGAGTGTTGGGTTAAAGCACTGTACCGCTCCAAGGCGGGTCCTGATAAGGACATGGGAAAGGTGCGGAGTAGTAAGGCATCGTCATGAGCAATTAGATAGCAGGCATGCCTAAATGAGTGCAAGTGTTGTTGAGGATCCTCCTTACTATTAAAACGAGTAAATTTTGGTAATTCCCATTGAGGAGGATATGAATGAAGGGGGACAGAAGGGTGGATAGGCTCCCAACAAACTTGCTCGTATGTCTGGGCGCTACAACTTCCTAAAACAAAAGCCTCCAGATTTTACATCTTGACCATCATTTGTTTGATTAAATAAGTAGTTGGATGAGATGATGGTGTGGTTGCGGTAAACGGAGGTAGATTGGGCCAAGGGCCACCGCTAGACAATGGTGGGGTTAAATGTTGATAAGGTATGGAGGACGAATGTGTTGAGGTGACCGAATAGGGATGTCCTATATAAGATGTTGAGGTCACTGGATACGTGTGTGGAAATGAAAAGGTGGGTGGATCCTGAGAAGGAACGCTCGTGTGGATAGGTGGCAGAGAGCAAGTCATGAAAGGAGCAGTTTGCAAGAGAGATGAGGTAGGAGCAGTCGGCGGTAATGATATGTGGGGCCCAAGATTAACCAAAGGAAAGCCAATATGTGCCGTATGAACCCCTGAAGCTGCTGGATTAGGAGATGGGGCTAAGGATGTAGAAGGTAAAGCGGAGTTATCAGGCGGAGAAGGAGATAAATGAGCAGCTATACTAATAGGCATGCCAACAAGGAGTTGACCATCGAGCGTATGGTCAGGGGCATGAGACAAATAATATTGTACAGCGCTAGGATTAGCGTCCAAATTTTTTGCAAATTCCTTATCTCCTACAGGGATTTTAGGAACCTCACTGGTGTCCGTAGGGTTCCCCATAGAATGTGAAGGGGGTGATTCAGGAAAAGGCACAGAGCAGGCATGTGAAACCATGGCAGTGGATTGATTCCGAGTGATAACAACCATGGACAAGAGTACACAGTAGGGTTTCAATCTATCAGGAACAAAAACAGCCTCAGAATGGTGAAATTGGTAGGTTACTGGTTTGTCAGGGACTGTAAAAGACAGTAACCGATATCGGTCTGCTAACCGATGTCAGTTAGACTGTAACTAGCGTCAGTCAAATAATCGATGTCGGTATAATAGGACTGGTATAAGAAACTGTAAGAAGCTGCTGATTTGAGTTTTTAACAATACTTAGTACATCTATCAAACTATTCTGAAGTGATCACTGTTAGTATAGGATAGAGAAACAGAGCTAAAAACAAGCAAGATGTACATGCAAATCAAGAGACTAACCCTAGGATTAGTTTTAATTATTGTGGGCTTATGCCTTTAGACGCAGAATGATGTCAATCCTAAACAAAAGACTTAGGGGAAATGTCAAGTTTGTTTTGGATTATAAGGTTACCTCAATCGGGCGGAGGAATACCGCGGAAAAGGGGGGATGTTTTGAGCTGTTGTGTTAATTATGAAGTGATTCGGTATGTTTTGTGCAGTGAAAGTAAGATTAATTTCTTGTCAATACCATGGAAATAACCCCCACGTGTACGACCTGTTACTTAATCTACGTTCACTAGAATTGAAAACAACAAGCAAGAATGTAATGCACGTGTTTTAAACCCAAATCAAAAATGATATTCGATGAAGCAAAGAAGATGACTTTCACTAATGCAAAGCTGGGAAAGCAAGACAAATTCTTTTACCAAATATAAGAAAATATCATGTGAAATGTTTAGGAGAAGAAAACAGCAGGTATGCTCCTTATATGAAAGCAAGCAAGAAAGAAAGAAACCCGAAATGGGTCCCACCAGGCGTGCCAAAATGTTTCGCATAGAATGTTTCAGCTTTTGGAATAGAGTTGCTCCTATCCTTTCATTCCTTTGAGAAATAGATAAGGGTTAGGGCTAGGAGGAATACCTGTTGAATGTCAAGAGGGTGTGTGCATACCGTAAAGAAAGATCAGATCGACTGCGAAGAACTCCTTTTTTTCTTGGAGGGACTACCTGTAAGTAAGAATACAAGACCACCAGATTTTAATTAGATGATAAGTGAGGGAACTGCCTTGGGCCCAGAAAATATGAGACTTCCTTCGAAGGTGGTCAGCTCCCCTGCTAATATGAATTAACACAAAATCTAACAAATAAGCTATTGTCCAATTACAATTTTTTTACCTTGTTAGAACAATAGAGAAAAGGCTGGTCTTGGTTTTGAATCACGGTGACCGACGACAGTCAGTTTCACCGATGCCAGTTGATGATAATCGATATGGGTAGGGGTAGTGATTTAAGGGGTTTGGTAAAATGTTGGCTATAAGATGACTATGGTGTTTATAAGGCTAGTAAATGATTGGGGATGGGTAACGGGGTGATAGAGAAGGCTCAGAGGGTATGGGAGCTGTTCTTGGGGTAGTGTAGGGGTAGAGGAATGATAGTTAGATGGGGGGGTGTTACCGGGTAGTGGATTCTGGGAGTAGACTTGTAATTACTGTGATTCAGAAATCCAAGAAATATTATTAAGAGAACGTATAAGACTTACTTACTAGTTCCTGATGAAAAATGCAGGTTCAAGGACTGTGATGACGAAGGCAAGGTTCAGGTAGGACGGTCTGACAATCCGAGATGAGCTATCTCCTCTCCTGATGCTTGGATGAGTGTTACTAGGCTCTGGTTATTCAGTTGTAGTCTTGGGCTTGATGTCCTTCTCTGCAAATTCCTCTCTTTCCTTCACTTGTCTCTGCTCAGCCAAGTAAATTCCAGATCCTTCCAATGACTTCTCCTCTAGATCAAATGAAAATCCAACCCCTTGTTTTTGGTTGGGGGAGGTCATTTACAGGGAACCAATGGCGGTCACGTAACCGACGGCGATCAAGTAGGAACCGATGTTGGTTAAGTCAAAGTGGGCTATTTTTAGTAAAATAGCCAACTTTCCCTCCTTTTTTCTCGAGGAATTAGTTGTGGGCTTGGTCATGTCATTATTGGGTTCATTTTGGTGTGGGTGAGGAGTAATTAATCATGGGTGTGGATGTAGACCAATTTATAGGTCTTAATTAGGTTATTTTAGGGTTAGGGCTAGGTCATGATTAGGTGGCGAAATGTGGTGGCAGGTTTAGAGATGTGGATTTATTAAATATAAGGTAATTAATAAATAATTGTGCAAGGTTTAGGTGGTGAGGCTAGGTTGCGAAATGGGATGTGGGGCACGGGGGGTCGTAAGACACAAATTTGGTGTCTACATGCACATCCTATTCATCTTCCACTTGATCAAACTCCACTTATATTCCACTTTGACTACCCTAGTTAACTGCACTTCTAGAATCTTAGAAAGGTAGGGGAAATTAAAATGCAAGTACAACCACCTTTCCTGATGCAACTTTTTGTAATTAATTTCCTTATTGCCCTTGGCACTATTGTAACTGCCCATAATGTTATTTTTAGCATGTTCATTTATCCGTCTAACTAATTCCAACTACCTTCTGCTTTTATAAATTACAGGCTTACCTTCCTTTCAAATCCTCTTGAATTCGAAGCACAAAAACTTTGTTGAACTGTGCATGTAGCATTTGCATCCAAATATTGGAGAGCACTCAAGAGCACCCACAAAACACTTCTGACATTCTTTCTGCAAGGTTTCACATGAGTATCTGAAGTTTGCACAAAAGGTTACTGGAAAGGTTTGCATGTTTGTTTGTTTTTTTCATTTATGGTAATTTTATCTGTTTACATTTTGGCATGCCTAGTGGAACTTGCATCCCTCCTCTTTCATTTTTGTTTCATTTTGTTTGTTTAAATTTATTTTGGAGTGCTTCTGTTGTTTTTTGTGTTGTTATGCAGGTTTGGAAGCATGCACTTGTGTAGGGTTTGAAGCAAGCAACAAGTTTCCCATATCAAAATAGAAAACATAACGTATTATCGTTGTATTTTGTTTAGTCACAATGTTTTATTTGTGTACATTCTGAGTGTAGACATTTTTGGTTGCACTTGCCTTCTGTTTACACTTCTCTATTACAAGTTTTCTTTTCTTGCAATTTCTCACCACCTACACACATATAGAGCATACATTGATTATTATATGTGAAAAAACAAAAAAAAAACTTTATTACAAAATATATCTATATATTTTACTATTGTATTTAAAAACATATCTAAAAATACACAAAAAAAAATTGAAAACACAAAAAAAAATTTAACCCTAAGCTACCCCTATGCCTGCCTTCTCCCTACCCGGATCATCCAGCTCAGCCGAGCTACCCCGTTCACTCAGCTCACTCCCCATCCCACACCCGCTTACCTCTCTCACAACCCATGCAACTCTCCCTGAGCCCTCAGCTCACTCTCACCTCCCCACTCCCCTACTGATCTACCCCTCCCTCCTGGGTCGTCCCTCCCGAGCCATCAACACAGACCGTCTAACCCCCCCCCCCGCGACCCCGTCCCATTCCCTTCCCCACGCCCTCGTCCCTCTACGTTACCCTTTCTCGCTGACCCTGCAAACCCACTAACCATTAGCCATTTCCACCTCACTGCTGAGCCACTCCCCTCCCGAGTCTTCCAACTCACCGACCCAATCCACTCTCGCCTAAGCTCGCACCTGCACACACTCCACCACACACACAACACCATCTAAGTCTCTTTCCTTTACCCTTCTTTTAGGTTTAGGTTACTTTTTTACATTACTTTCATTCGGTCCATATTTATCTTATATATTATTATTTTTTAACCTATAGTTATCACTTGAGTTTTAAATATGGTCAAATTTGGTAGGCTTTAGGTTTAGCTAGTTTTTAATTCATTTCTTTCTTTTTATGTTTCGTTTTTCATTTGTGTTTATTTTTATTCCTATTTTTATTATTCTTTTATGATAATTTGCCTTTAGTTTACATACTTCTAATGTTCCTTACCCCCTCTACTTCGATTGCAATCCTCCCCATCTAGTTTCATTCATTTACTTTGTTTCTTTTAATTTGGTCTTTTATTTATTTACTAACTGTGCAATTTCCTTTTGCAGGGTTCGTGGAAGCTTTTACTCATTATCGGGTGCTACTTGTCCATATTGAAATTTTAGTGTTATTGGACTTTTCGGTTCAATTTTTGTCACATTTTTAATCACTTGTGCACACATTTCAGTGTTTTTGTTTATCGTCTAACCCTTTCTAATGTGTTTTTACATACTTTTCCTTTATTGTTTTCTTTTGTTTTTGTGAGACTAACACGAATCGCCCACGCATATGCTCTTCCCTCACATTTTTTTCACGCGATCTTGGGAATCAGAAACATGGTCATTTCTTTCTTTTTTCAGTTTTGGGGAATTAACGTTTAACTTAATCAAATCCAACCCACACGTATGCTCTTTCCTCACGCATTTTTAAGCTATCTTGGAAATCAAAAACGTGGGTTCACTTTTGTTGTCTTGTTTATTTGTTTTGATATTTTTTTCCCTCATTACTAGTGAACTTTCTAATCATTTTTTGCAGGACTCGCTCTCACAAGGTGGATTAAACTTTCTTAAACTACTAATTGTAGGTTCCCAAAGGAGTTCAACCAAACTACACCTAAATCAAAGATTAAAAAACACCACATTCAAAACACTTGATTTGCAGGTTCGATGAAGAGCTACGGCTCGACTGCTTAACTAGAACATAACACCCTTGGCATAAGCCTTAAGATACAACAAAGGGGGTGGTTCTAGGAGCCCCAAAGTAGTCCACACCTTGAGGGAACTAGTGGATTAAATGGGAACCTTTTTATCCTACCTGACTAGTAAAGCCTTGTGATTTAGAGTCACGAATATCCTTAGTGACGACCCCAGTGATATTCATTCTGAGCAAGGTATTTGCTCAGGGTTTCAAAGGGGGTTAAGTAAATCCATTAACTAGCAATAGCGTCACGCTCACTCAGATATTTTTCTAACACCTAGTTGAGAGAACCACCCAAGAAGCCACGCCTTTTCCAAGCCAATCTAAGGTAGAGGCCACAACTTTCATTTCACCATTTTTCATTTTTTCTCGCATGTCCTCCCAAGTCTAGTACTTCAAGATATATCAAATCATTTGATTCAATATTTTGACTTGGATATTTTGCACCCAAGTCTCATATTACAGGACTTATCAAAACTTTGGTTTCACTCCTTTGACTTGGCTCATGTCCATCCAAGTCTCGTATTTCAGGACTTATCGAATCTTTTGATTATCCCTCTTGACTTGCATTTCATCTACAAAAGTCTTGTATCTCAGGACCATTTAAATTCAATAAACATGGACCTTTTTCTTGACGAGTCCATTTCAAACTCTCATCCACCAACATTCTGAAAACTCAAAAATCACAATAAGCAAATAAAACTTTGTATTAAAGCACTATTTGCCAATCGGAAATGAAAAAGTGTGTACAAATAATGTTAGGAATTCCATCTATTGGAAGATACCTTAATCATACCATTATCATATACTCACCTTCTTCACCTATTACGGCACATGTTAACCTTGTTCCTCTTGGGCATTATGTGTCTCATCTTTGTTATGGTTCTTATCTTTTCAGATCTTTTTTACCTATGGTTTTTTCTTGAAGCTTACTGATGGAAAAATCCTCCTTTCAAATAAGCTCTCTCTTTAACTGAAAGCACTAAACTTATTTACCTGGTCCTTGTTGACTGCCCATCTCAATATACGATGTTGAACCCTTGCGTTCTACTAGTCGCACGAGGCTGAGACTTGGGGGCAGAATGTTCCTTCCCAACAAGCATGCTATCAACATACAAGGTAAATTAAATCAAAAAAATTATAAAATCAATACACCTTTCATCCTTCACAATATTCAGTGATAAGCCCATACTTCTTACTAGCAGTATGAGACTAGGACGGAGAAATCCCTTACTCACCTACATTTTGTCTTCAATGTTGAGCCCTTTCCTTTTACTGATGGCATGAGGAAACATGTAGGGTGTCCTTCACAAAAACAAATAATAATCATTCAATAAATCCTTTATGAAATTTGAATCAAAGTGCTTAATCAAAAAACATCCAAAGAAGTAATTTAGTTGCTCAGGTTACATAGAGATACCAATTCCTTTAATCAAATTTTTCTATAGGCCATCAACGAATATAAGACAAGTCAAAACCTATAAAGTATAATCATTTTAGAATTGGTCAGCTAATCTTGACTGGAGATGAGTTACATTTTTTCTCATACGGATCATTGTCACAGCTTGTGTCATTACATCCTTTCTCTTCACCTTTAATATCACTATTCGTCTCATTTTCATGTCCTTTTTGGCTCTCGGTGATGAGCCCTTGCATCTTCCTAGTTGTGTGGAACCACGAGCGGAGTGAAATACATCATCATTTTATCATCTACATGTCTGCCAAAGGAATGGAATGCTTTTAATTATTTGCACATGCTTTCAAGAAGTGTACCTTTTTACCAAGTTGTACTATACAAAAAAACATTTTCAAAAATGTCTCACAAAACTTCAAAAAAACAATATAAAATTGTCCAAAACTCCAAAAATAGTTTCAAACTGTCATAATCAAAACATTCAGATAATGTTTGACAAACTTTCAGCAACTGGATAACATATTTCAACACCTCCATTTAATGGTACTCCTCATGATTGTTCCATAACATACTCATCTTTCTTTCCCGTGGTGTATATCTATGCTCTAGGCACTCATTTACCCTTTCGCAATGTAACTTTGCTTGGGGCACACTTGGATTTTACATTTTAATCCAATACAAATCAAACTTCAATGGGATCTGACAAGAGTATCTAAGTATCACTCCACTCTTCACCCTGATCCAATCCTCTCGCATGCTAAGCTATCACTTGGGGCATTCAAATCTTTCTAGTTCTTCAATGTGGAACACATTTAGAGTGTCATTAGACGTCATTTTTGCATGTTGTATTGTATTATTGTAGTTTGTTAACATTGTGACAATGATTTTTATTCTTTCAGTTTGTCATTGCGTTTTACTTTGTTTATCTTTACTATGGACCAATTGTAGGAAATTTATTCACATCCTAGTTCACATATAACTTTGGTGTGGTTCCTTCCTATTCATATTGGGTTTCTTTCTATTTCTTATTTTATATCTTTTTGTCATTTACATGTGTTGTGTTTTACTCCAGGTTTATTTAAGCCATGGAATGTCTTCATTTTTGTTTGCATTTTTATTTCAAAACTTGTGAAAATCCAAAAAAAAATTATTACAAAACTTTCAAACAAACATTCACTTATCACATGAATCCTACAATTGGAAAACCCTTTAAAGTGAATTATTCGACATCTCAATACAATCTTGATAAATGTCATACTTTTCTCTATTACTCTAGTGCTCATGCCAATCTTACAACTATCACTTTCTTCCCTTTGCATGATATGCTAACTCTTCTTGGGGCAAGTCACACAATTTTTTTTCCTTCGTGATATAACTTCACCTAGGGAAATTTCAATTTCAATCATTTGCACAGCAGATTTAGCAATAGTCTCATAAGGAGTTGCTTTAACTCTGCTCTTCCAATCTGATCCTATCCCCATTTGGGAGCATTTGTATATACTTAATCATCATTGTGGCACGCATTAGGGGCATGGTTGATTATCTTTTGTTTTGACTTTGTGTTGCATTGTGGATGTTTACTCTTTTTGGACCACTTACAAATAGTGTGATTACATCTTGGTTCCTTTATAACCCCGATGTTGGCACCTACTTTGTATTTTGGGTTTTTTTTCCTTTTTTATCTTTTCTTTGTTATGTGTGTTTGTTTAGGTGCATCTGGGTTAACCATCTTGATTCTTTCATAATCATGGTGACAACTCTATTGTGCAACAGTAAAAATCAGGTTGCTCTAAAAAATTACTCTCCAAATAATGCTCATGCTACGAACATAGTCATTTCCCATCCTTGTTTTAATCCCTTGCGTTCTTCCTATCAAGCGGTTGTCTACCGCCTTTCTGCTTCATCCATCCCCTTGAGGGGGCATTCCTCCATTGTTTTGTTTATTGGGACATCTCAATGCTTCACAATTTCTTTTCTCACCTATATGCATGCGTCTACTATCTTTAAGTTACTATTACTCTACAATAGCACTTTAAAGAGGGGAAAAATGTAAACACCCCAAATTTACATTCATGTTTCCACTTGTTCCTAGTATTATGCTAATACACCTTGTTATTCACCCATTTGTAATTAATTAATTAATTAATGCACATTTTACCCCTTTGGATTAATTAAATTAATCTCATGTACCCTTTTTACCCCTTTGGCTGAATTAATTAAGTGTATACACATCCTAGTCATCTGTCGCTTGATCAAACTCCACTTAGACTCCACTTTGACTACCCTATTTAACTACACTTCTAGAATCCTAGAAAGGTGGGGGCAATTAAAATGTGATTAAAACCACCTTTCCAGATGCAAATTTTTGTAATTAATTTCATTATTTCCCCTGGCACTATTGCAACTGCCCATAATGCTATTTTTAGCATGTTCATTTATCCGTGTAACCAATTCTAACTACCTTCTTCTTCTATAAATTATAGGCTTACCTTCCTTTCAAATCCTCTTGAACTTGAAGCACAAAAACTTTTTTGAACTGTATCTGTAGCATTTACCTTCAAATCTTGGAGATCACTCAAGAGCACCCACAAAACACTTCTAACATTCTTTCAACAAGGTTTCACAGGAGACCCTTATCTGAGGTTTACACAGAAGTTTGCTGGAAAGCTTTACATGTTTTTTTTTCTTTCATTTATTGTAATTTTCTCTGTTTACACCGGTTATCGTGAAAATGAAGAAATTTGAAAAATATGGTCAAGAAAAATCCAGGAAACAGGTATTTTGCACTCCATTAAGGGTGATAGAAACTCAGAAACTAGTTAATTGAATAATTCAGAAACACAAAAAGATGGTATGTAAGAATAGATTGTTGTTTTGATATAAAATCAAAAATATAGAGAGACTGATACCGGTTAGTAAACCGGTGCCAATATGATGAAAGAACTAGTTCCAGTTGTTGGACCGATGTCGATTACTGATAGAAACTAGAAGAATCAAAAAAATATGATTGTTTGAGTTAAATTTGACGAACAGAAGCCCCGAAAGAGGCTTTGTATGACAAATATGATTTAACACACTCAGGAAAATTTAGAATTAACTAGTTGTGATAGTTGAGTGCAAAAAAGAAAGAAAAAGTGGTGAATTCGTCCTCACAACTCAAACTGCAGAAGACAAAAAAGAAAGAAAGGCAAAAATCAAACAAGTAAAAACTAAATAAATACATTATCTTAGGATCATATTTTTAGTGTTTAGTTGGCTTATGCCTTGAGAATGACTGTGAATGATATAGAATGTTTGGATAACGAAGGTACCTAGAAAGTAATCTATGGATGGTTTCATGTTTTTTTTAGCGAAGGATTCCTTGATATATCTTTCAGTACGTGAGGTCCGATCTCTGATATGATAAACTGATTAGAACACTGGGTGGGGCCCACCGTCAATGGGTTTTTAAATCCTTGATGGATTCTTCCTTGAAGGGAATGTTTAATAATTTTGTAGATTGTGTTAAGTGATTTAGCTAAGGAGTGTGTGCACAAATGTGAACTATGCTTTATTAATCAATCACAAAATGGTCATGACCTCCATCGTATGATTGTTACTTAACTATGTGAGATAAATATGCAGACATACAGGGATGAAATGCAAGTGTTTTAAGCCCCAAATCGAAATATGATATTCGATGTAAACAAGAGCAAATAGGAAGAAGGATGAATTTCACTAATACAAAATTGGAAGAAAATAAAAAGGATTCTTTTTAAATGCACCAAAAGAAGTGTTTCATTTAGAATAATTAGAAGGAAGGAGCCGATTACCAAAGAAGAATATTTAGAAAATAATGATTTAGAAAGGAAACACACAAGATGCAACCTATATGAATAGAAAGAAACCCACAAATGAGGGTCTCACTAGGTATGCCAAAATGTTTCACCATTATGTTGTGTATAAAACAAATAAGGTAAATGTGAGGTGAGGAGGAATACATGTGAATTCAAAGAAGGCTGTGCACGTTGTAGAAGACCAGGTTGATCATGAAGATCTCCTTTTGGCTAGGAAGGACTACTTGTAGAAGCACCACAGTACCACCAAATAGACTTAAATAGCATATGACAGTGGATTGTCTAGCATATGCTAGATCTGATAAGTGTGATACTTCCTAGGAAGGTCGTCAATACACTATTTAAAAAAAACTTAATCTAAATAAATGATATTAAAAGAAAGGTCCTATTATAATAATATAATTTAGGTATCTCATATGCCAACAATTGACTAGATTTAAGCTAAATATTGAGTATATAACTAAATCTAGGGAAGGCATGGTGTTTTCAAGGCTAATAGATGTGGAAGAGGTGTTTAGGACGGTCTGGGTTAGATTGGGTGGGGTTTGGGAAGGTTTTGGATAATTTGGAAGCTTTCTGGTCTGAGCTAAATTACCATTCATAGAGACCAGTATCAGTTAGGTGACCGATGTTGATACCTGGTAATAGCTGACGTCGGTTGGGTGACCGATACCAGTAGGGGCAATTAGACGAGAAGGTTAAAATGGGTTGGTTAGGAACTCTCTGTGATTACACGGAGAGTTAGGAGGGCTTAGGCTAGGTGTTAAGATTTATGTGAAGACATAAAGATGGTAAAATAGGAGATTGAGAAGAGTACAAGGCTCAATACGCAGGTGGTTGGGTGGAGGTGCTACGAAGGAGATCTGGGAGAGGTAGAAGGTGAAAGAAAGAAAATAAATGATTAACAACCAAAACATTGGAAGCAATCACAAGGTAGAGATTACTTACTTGCAGATTGGAAGCTGGTTGTAGAAGGAATGGATGTGGTGAAGCAGAGACAAGTCCCAATCCCATGTAACAGTAGTAGAAGGCTCTAGACTTCCCTATGAATGATCCAATGCTGTAGAACACATTGTTGATGTTTGGTGGAGGTTGTGAATGCTTAGAATGATCTCTAGTTCATCGTGAGGTCATCTGGATGCTCGAGAATGTCAATTCTAGAATGCCCAAAGCCAAGATCATATTTTCCAACCAAATGAATGAGCTGGAATTGATTACTTAATGGAACCGACGGTGGTTCCGTGACTTGAACCGGCCAAGGATAAACCGCCATTAGTTAGGGAAAGATAGTTGTTTTTTACTAAAAACAACTTATTCTCTCCCCTTTCTATGTGATTGAGAATGGTTTTGGGTAAGAGGTGATTAATTATTTCTCAAGATCACAGGAATAATGTAGGGGAAGTACTTGGTATTAATTATAAAATCTAGAAGAAGTATTAGTTAGGTTTTAGAAAGATTCATGGTTCATTATGGAAAGTTATGACTTAGAGTTAAGTGATTATGACCTAGGGTTAGGTGATTAGGATTTAGGAAAGGGTCTAAGGTGAGGTGGAGAGGTGAGGTAGAAATTAATTTAATTTAGATAATTAAATTAATAATGATGTACAGTAACGATTAATTTAATATAAGTGATTAAATTAATTATAATGTGTGGAAGGGGCCATGATTGGGGGATGTGTCAAATTAATTAGTTGGAAGGGGCTTAGAGGGTTACGACCCAATTTTGGGTTTCAACACCTTGCTCAGCTATATTACCTTACTGATGGGGTTTTCTTCACCAGTTCCTCTTTTTCTACCCTTGTTTATAGTATGATTGTCCCTGGTGAGATTTTTTATTTTGAGGTCCCAAAATGCTAGATGAACCTCTCCTATATGTGTAACAATTTTTCAACTCATGTCCTATTTTGTAAATAGGACATTTCTTCTTTTATATTTCCCCTTGTTGATGTTATTTTGGGACTTTTGAGAAGATTTTGCTTTGCCTTTTCCTTTCTGATGAGAAGATAGTGATTTCTCCTCTTCATCATCTTTTTTGTACATTGCTTCTTATTGTTGCAATAGATTCACTAACTTGTCAAAAGTAACTATTTGATCTGACAAGTTTAGTGTCGTCATGAAAATGTGATAAGAAGGAGGAAGTGCTATCAGAATAATGGGAACAAGAGCTATATCAGTAACCTCCTTTCCCAGAAGTGAAGCCCTTAATTTTGTAACTCTCCTTAAGAAAGCTTCCACTTTCTCATTCTATTTGAATTTCATTGTATGTAACTGACTCTACAAATTCAGAATTGTGTTCTTGTTTTTTTCCTCATACACGATGCTCAAATTATCCCATGCATATTTGGCTATTTTGGCATCTTGAATGTCAGGTCTCATGTCGTCGAACACTGCAAACAAAACTATCAGCTTGGCCTTCTGATTGGCCCTATCAAATTGTCTTTGTTGGGTTGCATCATCTATTGATCTGGTTGCAGAACAATTCACAACAAGAAAAATCTCTTCAAACTCAAGTTTTTTTTTAATCTTAGTATTCCATGCAGATAATTATCTCCTCTTACGAGCTATGAGTTTGGAAGAAAGAACTTAGGGGCATTGGTGCCCATTTTCTAAAATTTACTGACAAAGGGTAACTCTTTTATCACTCTAAGTATAAGGTCTCCCAATCTATATACCTTTAATCTGATATACCAAACCTTTCTATATATGCACCCTTACGATATACCTATCAGTACATGGAATAATCTCACCCTTACAATATACTTGGTAGTACATGAAAGAGGTGTTAACGTACGTGAAAGAATTTGATATGTGGTATAATGGACAGTACTGAAAGGGGCATGTGTGATTATTGACACAGGTTAAAAGAAATATCCTCATACGCGGGCATAAATTTTCTATATACTTGGATAATTTTAGTATTTGGATTTATACCATGCAATCTTTCACATATGGATGGGAGGGCTCAAAGTGTGTGCATTGTGTCATTATTTCTCCCCTTCAATTTTTAGGTACAATGCCAAGACGATGTTGTTGTAGTTATATTAGGCATTAATTGTAGTAATAGTCATGGGGACTTAGCCCGTAAGCATTCCTAGAGCCACTGCATATATTGAACATTGTGAAATAGATACAAAGATCTTGTGAGTGTGACAGAACTAAATTTCACTATTTTTAATTTTCATAACTCTACTTGTTTTTTTAGTTACAATGTTTGTGGTTGAATATGGAAACCTACAAATTAGTACAATTCACTGAAATATACGATTACATCTAAATATTCCAAAACACATATTGAATGGAAAGTACATTTTTTAGTTTTACAAGGCCCTGGTGGTCTCCAGAGCTTAGTAGGGCTCACTGTGTAAAAAACCCACAAAAAATAGCTGAAAAAAGTGTAATTTTAGCTACCCCTCCTTTGGAAAAATATGCTCATGATGAATTTTCTAGCCAAAGTGGGAGAAAAAAAATTGACCCCAAATTAGGGTTTTCTCCACTTAACAAAGTGGGGGGTTTAGTTATGGTTATCTTATTTAGCGGATATTTTTAGTTGTTAAATACCGAAGAACTATTATAATTTTCCGCCAAATGCAATAATCCACCGATTATGAAAATTATTTAATTGCAAAGGTGGGGGGGTCAGATTCAAACTCTGTATTACCCTCCCCCAAGACTCTCCAACTAGCCACAAGAGAGACCATAGCGTATACAATATACAATGAACAAAATTATATTTAAATTGATTCAACAATTGACTAACCTTTTGATAGGTCGATGTGGCTGTGAGAGATGAGATCCACGTGGTTGATGTAAGGAGATTAACAGTTTAGGGTTCTGATAATCCAGATCTGAGCCATTTTTATCTCCTTTTTATTTGTGTTTGAAACCTTTACGCCACTTATTTTCTATTTTATTTGATGTGTTTTGTGTTTCTGCAGGTCGTAGGGTGAAGATTGGCTCAGCCAGCAGTGTTTTGGATGGCTCGGTCATCGAGGTAGGGGAGATGCATTGGAATAGAGCTAGGAATCACAATCCACATGTTTAAGTTATAGCTCAATCTACTAATACACAAAGGAACTCGCCCCAATGTGTTACCTCGATGGTCGACCCAATCAACTCACCATGGAGACGGTCATTTAAATGGTTTGTGAACTCATTTGATGAGTTCTTAGCATGACTCTATCATGGTGGTGGGATTGGTTTGTGTACAGTTGGATATTTCTCGGTAGAATCCAGATCTATCTCAGTGGTGAGATCCGTTCTTGCGAAACCCAAAATTTTACTTCCAACTCAATGGTCCTTAGCTCAGCTTGAAGCTGGAGATTGGTTATGGTTCAAACTAGTAACTAAAATGTCGTAGCTCGCTAATGCAAAGTAGGACTCAGTGGAGACTCGATTAGGATCCTTTTTTCAACCAGCTCATCTCACCCAATGTAACTTTGTAGAGATGACTAGTAATAGTAATAATAAACACTATGAAGACATTTTATAGAATAATATATTGCTTCCAGAAAACATATAGAAAGCCCTAGCTAGCTAGACAACTTTAGAGGTCTGTGACCCTCTAAATACAAGAGAAAAATAAGGGTATTTGGAAATAACAATGGCAGATATAGGGAATAGCACTACCACCTGTAGATCTGACACGACTGACTAGAAAAACCCCCAGATAGAGGCTGCAGTCACCACATTAGGAATGGAGTCAGGAAATGAGGGAGGTTCCTTCCACGTGTTGTCACGCCCAGCCTAGATGGATGACATGAGTCAGATCTAGAGCCCCTCTGATTGTATTCCCCGAAAGCCCCCAAAAATCTTTGAAACCATTCCTCTGACCCTCTAGAAATTTCTCTATAGCACAGCCTAGAAAACGGCTCCAAGATGACAGACTAGGGTAGGTCTCTCACTACCAAATAATGCCCTACTAGTTAGGGATGGGTCTCTCACCAAAAAAGTTGGGGTCCCTATGGGATTTGACTCCACAAGCTGTAGAAATGCAACAGCAACTGTTGCACAAGAAAAGGCTAAGAGTGTGTGACAAAAAGTGCATTTTCTTCCTTCCCCAACTCCTTATATACTCTCCCTTTGAAAATGATCACCCACAACTCTAGCACATTTTAGTCCATGGAGGGGCCACTAACATAAAAGTAGTTATAGTTACTTTTTCCCTTTTGAGTCATTGTGTCCAAAAGTGACCCCCAAACGCCAAACTAGGATATTAACTACGGGGCCCCTTCCCACAAGCTTCTAGCATCCACAGCCCCCCTGGGTCTGACCATGTTTTGGACTCGACTTGTTCTGTGGGCCATTTGGCATAAGAAAAAGGGGACATTATAGTCCTCCCTTCCCAAAATTTGCTTGTCCTCAAGTAAATGCAAATTAGGATGCTACAAATCTACTCCCCCTCCCAAGTAGCATCCTCAAGTGGGAGTCCCTTCCATCGCACCAAATACTCGGTGATTACTCACTCCTGAGCCCCCTCTATATCATTTCAATAAGGGCTTCCAGTTCTAACACCAACTTCCCTTCCTCATCTAGTGGCGGTAGCTCTGTAGATGGTACAATATGTGGTCTAAGTGCCTTCTTAAGGCATGAAACATGGAAAACATTATGTATCTTAATGTGCTCCGATAGCTCTAGCTCATATGTCACTACCCCTACTTAACGAACCACTTGGTATGGACTATAAAATCATGGTTTCAATTTCTCTGCACCCTTCTGCTTCAGTGAGGATTGCCTATATGGTTGTAAATGTAGGAACACTAGATCCCCAGCCTTAAAAGACCTCTCCATCCTGTGTCGATCTATGTATACCTTCTGTTGATTCTGCGCCTTCTAAAGATTCTCTCTGAGAGCCTTCAGAATATCTTGGTTCTCCTATAACTAATCTCAAGCTTTGGGATCTTGGCTATCTGGTAATACCAAATCTACAAATTTCCTAGTGTCCTACCCATACAGGGCTGAAAAAGGGGTCATACTGTTGTATATATCTCCCCCTCGGGTAAATATAGACAAACAATAGAAGAATATGGAAATCAAAGGAACTCAAAACCTGACATTTATTTTCGCCAAAAGTCACGCCCATGGCACAGGTTGGAGGTGCAAAGTGGAAAATTTTGACATGAAAATGGATGTGCCTATGGCACAGGTAAGAAGATGTCGACATGCAAAAATTTGTGCCCATGGCGCAGGTTAGAGGTGCAAAGCGGAAAATGTCGACATGAAAATGGATGCGCCTATGGCGCATGTAAGAAGATGTCGACATGCAAAAATTCACGCCCATGGCATAGGTTGGAGGCACAAAGTGGAAAATGTCGACATGAAAATGGATGTGCCTATGGTGTAGGTAAGAAGATGTCGACATGCAAAAAGTCATGCCCATGGCGCAGGTTGGAGGCACAAAGCGGAAAATATCGACATGAAAATGGATGCACCTATGGCGCAGGTAAGAAGATGTCGACATGCAAAAATTCATGCCCATGGCGCAGGTTGGAGACACAAAGCAGAAAATGTCGACATGAAAATGGATGTGCCTATGGCACAGGTAAGAAGGTGTCGACATGCAAAAATTTGTGCCTTGGCACAGGTTGGGGGCGCACATCAGAAGGTGTCGACATACAAAAATTTGTGCCCTGGCGCAAGTTGGGGGCACACAGCACAAAGTGTTGAGATGGA
This sequence comes from Taxus chinensis, assembly GCA_019776745.2. NCBI lineage: Eukaryota > Viridiplantae > Streptophyta > Pinopsida > Cupressales > Taxaceae > Taxus > Taxus chinensis. Next base: position 83,323,991 of record CM034150.1, on the reverse strand, counting down.
ATTTTCAGCACCTATGGCAGATGTAAGAGTATGTCGACATAAGGATGGATGCACCGAAGCGCAACATTTTGAGTGTTGACACCCTGACAGGAAGCAAACCCTGACCCAGATATTCAAATGGCCATAACTTTTCATAGGAAGCTCGGATTCACAAAAGGTTGGACTTTTTGGAAAGCTTACAAGGTCCTCTGTCCAACTACAACTGGATATCTTTAATTGGGTGAGAAAAAGTTCTTCAAAAATTCAAAATATAATTCGCCATTTTTTGGGTTTGCTAAGGTCCTCATCTACTGCCATAATGAGATGAATTAAATGCAACTTGGAGGTGGTTGGGGTAGATTTGGAATTCCTCTCTCTTTTCTCTCTCATTCTTCCTATAAATTGTAAGGAGGGGCTTCTTTCTAAAGGTTGGACATTCTTGTTTTTCCCCGCCCTTCTTCTCTTTGGCAGGTGAATTTGTGGAGTTCAAACCTCCCATCTAAAACTGTAATGCAACTTTGCCTCTTGGCATTTTGTAGTGTATTGTGTCAATCTTTGGAGCAAATAATGCATGTCTATGGATGATTCTCAACCCTCTCTATGTTCATTTGCATCCTCTTGATCTTTCACTGCAAATTTCGTTATCTGTGCATGATCTTGCATTACATTTTAATGGTTTGTGTTTATTGGAAAGATAGGTGTTCTTCATTCCTCGGTGCATCACCTTTGTTAGTTTAAGTTTATTTTATGCATCTTCTTAACCTGTTTCCTTGGCAAGTTAGATTATTTTTTTGAGTAAACCCTCTACATTTTTATGTGTGCATCTGAACAGAGGAATAGGAACCAGCCTTCATCCAGAGAGCTTTCTCGATTCACAAGGTCCCACACTTGGGAAAAGCTCCATATTATGCAATCACACTGAGAGTCTCAACCCATCAAGTTGCAAACATTCAGGGGTGTTGTGATTCACCATCAACACATACCTATGTTCATCTGGTAGGTGGTATTGTAGCAGTACTCACCCATGTGTAACCATTTAATCCATGCCCACCGGTGTCCTGTTACATAATTTTGCAAGTAGCCTTCTATCCACTTATTGACTATCTTCGTTTGTCCATCTATCTGTGGGTGGTAGCTAGTGCTAGGGGTCAACTTTGTACCAGCTAGTCTGAAGATCTCCTACCAAAAGGTGCTCATGAATATCTTGTCCCTATTACTGACAATGTTTTTAGGCAACTTGTGTAGCCTAAAAATACCGATATAGAATATCCAGGCCACATCCACTGCCTCGTGCCCCTGTGGTACGGAAAAGAAATGAGCATACTTAGTTAACCAGTCAATTACAACATAAATGTAGCTATGCCCATACACCAAGGGAAGCCTAGTGATAAATTCCATAGATATGTTATCCCATTTCTATTTAGGAATGGGGAGAGGCTGAAGTAATCCTGCTAGGAAAGAACGCTTGGATTTGGTTTGCTGGAAAACCATACACTCTCTGACATGATTAAGGATATCGTCCTTCATTCCCTTCCATGCAAATATTTCCCTGATGAACCTATATGTTTTGAAATACCCAGGATGTCCAGCTAGTGGTGTATCGTATACTGCACAAAGGATCTTATCCTTCATTTTGGATCCTAGTATAAGGAAAATCATATCCTTGTGGAAAATGAGCTCATCCACTACTCATTATTGGTCATCTTGTATACTACCATCCATGATCTCCCCAGCAAACTAGTTTCTGGAGTACTCAACAAGTATATGAGCCTTCCAATCCGCTGAAATCTCAGACATAGAACTAAGCATAGCAGCAAGGTAAGGCCTCCTAGATAAAGCGTCAGCAACAATATTATTCTTACCTCTAGTGTACTCTATGTAAAATTCATAGGTTTGCACCTTGTCCACCCATCTTTGCTAACAATTGTTGAGTTGTTTTTATCCCAGGAAGAACCTCAAACTGTTGTGATCTGTATAAACCACAAATTTCTTGCCCACAAGGTATTGTCTAAACTTGGCCAAGGCATGCATGATGGCCATCATCTCCTTGTCGTAAATTGAATACCCTCTCTCCACGGGTTTCAATTTTTGACTCTCATAGGCGATGGGATGCCTATCCTACATGAGAACCACCCCAACACCCTCTCCTGATGCATCACACTCTATAATGAATGCGCGGGACTAGACTGGTAATGCGAGGGCATGACACAAACTCATCACCTCCTTGAGGTGATCAAAAACCTGTTGTCCTACGTCTATCCAAACAAAGGCCCCCTTCTTGGTCAAATCGGTCAATGGAGCAGCCAACTGAGAGAAATTCTTCATTAACCTCTAATAATATGTGCACAACCCCACAAATCCTCTCAATTGTATCAATGTCCTAGGTAGTGGCCAATCCAGGATTGCCCGTATCTTACCTCTATCCACCTTCATTGTAACCTCACCAATTACATATCCCAAGTAAAGAAGTTTGGTCATACTGAACTCACACTTAGAGGCTTTTGCATATAATGAATTAGCATCTAATATCCCCAGTATCTCACCCAGGTGCCTGATATGGTCTTCCCATGTCCTGTTGTAGACTAAAATATCATCGAAGAAAACCAATACAAACTTCCGCAAGCGGCGGTTGAACACATGATTCATGCAAGACTGGAATGTAGCTAGAGCATTAGACAATCCAAAAGGCATCACCAAGAATTCAAAGTGCCCGTAATGGCATCTGAATGATGTCTTATGCACATCCTGCTCCCTGACTTTGATATGATGATATCCAAAACGTAAATCTATTTTCAAAAAGTAGATTGTGCCATGTAGCTCATCCAGCAACTCATCAATGCGGGGTACGGGGTACTTGTTCTTTATTGTCTTCTTATTTAAGGCCCAGTAGTCCATACACATCTACAGGGTCCCATCCTTCTTCTTCATCAAAACCACTGAAGAAGAAAAAGGGCTGGAACTTGGCCTAATATGCCCCATTTCCATGAGCTCCTATATATTCTTCTTGATCTCATCCTTAAACCATTTTGGGTGATGGTAACAAGACGTGACCACTGGTCTAGCATCCTTGAGCTCAATCACAAGCTCAATCACATGGTACTGTTGTTGTCCCTCTGATTTCTTGGTCGAAACTAAATAGTGTACTGCCCAATCCACCTCATCGTGCCTATAGATCCTCTTGGCCATAACAACTCGGGGTGCCCCTGAAGATAAGCCCCTCAAGATCACATTCCTCCCTTCAGAATTAAACTTTAGTTCCATCATCTGGAAGTTAGTTTGAAATTCACCAAGGGAATGGAGCCACTATACCCCAAGTACTATGTTGGTCTCTCCAATACCAGCAACATAAAAATCATTGGTAACTATATAGTTACCCATCGTGATGCTCAATTAGTGAACCTATCCTGTGCATCTCATAGAATATCCATTGGCTACAACCACATTGAAACCCTCCAATTACTCTATCTGTAACCCCCGCCTCTCAACCAATGAGGCATCAATAAATTTTTGGGTTGCCCCACTATCAATGAGTACCACCACTTGTTGTCCCTGCAAAACCTCCCTGACTCTGAATGCCTTGTACCTCGGGGTACTAGACAATGTGGCGATAGTCTCATGGGGGAAAATCTTGCTATCCTGCTCCACACCCGCACCATCTAATGCCTCACCATCATCATCCTCTAATGGTTGTGTGTCCAACTCCTCGTCACCATCACTCTCCTCGAAGACCTCTATGTACTGGGCCCTCCCTCTACCCTTACAATCGTGTCCTAGGACCCAAGGTGCATGAAAATTGAAACATAGTTTCTTTCACCTCAATTCCTCCCTATCCTCACTAGCTCCAAATGGTCTCCAAGTTGTATCCTTCCTAGGTGGAAGTACCTTCAGCTGCGGACCCCCGGTTCTTGACAGGAAACCCTTAGGTTACACTCAAGGTGGAAACCTTGACTTAGGAGTGGATAACTCTAGGTCACGAGCTCTCCGAATAGCCTCATGCAACGAAGAAGGCTCAAATGCCCTTACAAATCTAGTGAGAGCATCTGTCAAACCTGCTATGAATAGGGAAATCAACCTCATCTTTGTAATATCAGGTACCATGACCGATAGTCTCTAAAAATTGGTGATATATTGATCCATGGAACCAGTCTACCTCAGATGAGTCAACTCTCTAAAATACCTGTTGGGTTCCCTCTCATCAAACCTGCTCACTAGCCTCTTTGTGAACTCTGCATAGGTTGTGATGTATAGGTGTCCCTGTGTAATCAACCCATGATGCCACCAATCATGAGCATCTCCCTCTAGATGTAATATTGCAAACTTAATTGCATCTTCCTCCCGCATAGGATTCAAATTGAAGTATGTCTTCAACTTCTACACCCAAGATTGTGTAATACACTTCTCAGAATCATCAAAATGTGGAACAGAAATCTGTCCCAACCTCCTTTAAATCTCTGGTACTTGTGCTTGGTAATCTCTCCTAGGCCTGCTACCAATCTTCATTTTACAATATTCCTGGAATGGCATGTTGTCAAGAAAACCATCACTTAAAGTCTAGTACCTTTCCCAACAAGACTCCTCATCTATAACCTCCCCTGGCTACCGTACCTGTGAAACTTTTGGATCCTTCAAGAACAAAGGTTTGTGAGACCCCAAAGGCCTGGTAGAAGAATGGGGGGACCGCTGTCCTAAATTTCCACCCTCACCTCTTTGACCATATTGTCCCTTGTTGTTATTTTCTCCTCTTTCCACATGAGTATCAGACCTATCTTTTGCTAATCTCCCAGTGAGCTGGCTCAAATAGAGATTGGTAGTCTCCTGTTGCTTTACCATGTTGGTGAACAATTGTTTCATCAGCTCTACCCCTATATCCTCACTGTCTATGTCCCCCATCTTTCAATCCCAACAGGATGGAGAAATAGCTGCTCTGATACCATTGAAATATCCCTTGTAGAATACCCCTTAAAAATGCACAAAATATAGTAAAATTGTAGCAAAGTAAAATACTAATTTTTAATGAAAATGTCCAGTTAGGACAGCGAATGGTATTAAATTGATATTACACAACATATTTTCCCACTGTACATGGAAATTTGAGGGACGCTAGCAACAGTAATAATAAACACTATGAAGACATTTTATTGGATAATATATTGTTGCCAGAAAACATAAAGAAATCCCTAGGCAACTAGACAACTTCAGAGGTCTATGACCTTTTAAATACAAGAGCAAAATAAGGGTCTTTGGAAATAACAATGGCAAATATAGGGAATAGCACTACCACCTGCAGATCTGACACGGCCAACTGGAAAAACCCCTAGATAGAGGTGGTAGTCGCCATGTTAGGAATGGAGTTGGGAAATGAGGGAGGCACCTTCCACGTGCTGTCATGCCCAGCTTAGATAGCTATCGTGAGTCGGATCTAGAGCCCCTATTATTGTCTTCTCTAAAATCCACCAAAAATCGTCAAAACCATTGCTCTGACCCTCTAGAGATTTCTTTGTAGCACAGCCCAGAAAATGGCTCCAAGATGATAGAATAGGGTAGGTCTCTCACTATTGACAAATGCCCTGCTAGCTAGGGACAGGTCTCTCACCACCGAAACTAGGGTCCCTATGGGATTTGACTCCACAAGCTGTAGAAACGCAACAGCAGCATCTGCACGAGAAAAGGCTAAGAGTGTGCGATAAAAAGTGCATTTTCTTCCTTCCCTGACTCCTTATATACTCTCCCTTGGAAAACTAGCCCCCACAACCCTAGCGCATTTCATTCCATGGAAGGTCCACTAACATAAAAGTAGCTATAGTTAATTTTTCCCTTTTGAGTCATCATGTCCAAAAGTGACCCCCAAATGCCAATCTAGGATATTAAATTTAAAGTAGATTTATAGAGTAAAACATACACAACAAAATTAAATATCACATAACACAAGAACACTAGATTTATAGTGGTGAAACCTGAAGGAAATAAACTCCACTCCAAAATAAAGCACTGCCTTTATTAGAATTTACATACAGATTTTATCCAACACTTCCACTTCCTCCATGGTCCCACATGAAACAGTCGTAGATAAATTCCAATCTTGAAATATACTCTTGCAAATTCACAATTCAATTTTTTTCGATTCATGCAATGATCACACATGTGTAATACTTGCAAATGATACCTATAATACCATGAGGGAATGCCCTATTTAAATAGATTAGGTGAATCAGTTGCATAATTTCACTCTTATAATTAAATCCAATGATTTAATCAAATGTGGGGACCTACGTAAATTTAAAAAGTCTATAAATAAACTTTTAAACATGGGATGTGAAGTGGTGGTTCACCTAAAAAGTATCCCCACTTGACATTATTACCCCAAAACTCCTCCTTAATGTTAAGTGGTGAAATCATGCCAAATTTCCTTTTTCTACAAAAGGATTTATAATCCATAAATCATCAAAAATGATTTAGGCTAGCATTTAAACAAGGGAAATCATACAGATCTTCCCACACAAAACTTCTAAAAACAAGTGCTTTACATATGAAGACTTATATCATATTATGGATCCTTTTATAAAACAAGGAACTCCCATAACTAATGCTTCATTGGGATTTACAAGTAAACTCACATGAGTTGATCATTTACTTAAGACTCACATACAATGATATTTTACAAAATGGAGGAAGTATAGGAATTTTACAACATGTCGTTAAGAGGTGGCATTTTCATACACACTCCTCTTCAATGACAACTCTAAAAGACCTAACAAGGAACTAAACTTGCAAAACTTCATAGAACAGAGTGGCTTTGCGAAAATATCTACAAATTGATCTTCGATCGAACAGAACTTGAGATCAATATAGCCATTTAGGACTTTCTCTTGAATTAAGTGCATATGAATCTCTATATGCTTTGTTCTCTAATGCTAAACTGGATTGTTTACAATAGAAATGCAACTATGGCTATCACATAGAAGAACAGTGCTTCCTTTGACGTCCATATGGAGTTCATCCAATAGTATTTTTAGCCACATGGATTCCTTTGTTGCTTCCATAGCACTTCTATACTCTGCTTCAGTAGAAGAGATAGAAAACTTCAGTTGCTTCTTGCTACTCCAAGTGATGGCACATGTACCAAACTTGAAAATATGTCTAGAAGTAAATTTTCCATCTATAATATCACCAACATGGTCATAATCACAATATCCAAATAATTATGCATCATCACAAGAAGAAGAATACAAACCATAATTCATTGTTCCTTTAACATACTTTAGAATTCTTTTTTCCATTTTCCAATGATCCTCATAAGGATCCTGCATGAATCTAGAAACAAATACTGCTGCATATGAAATATTTGGCCTAGTAATAGTCAAATAAATTAAACTACCAACTATTTTTCTATACATAGTAGGATTAAATTTAGCACATGTAGTTTTAGGATCTAATTTAACACCAACTTCAATAGGAATGGTAATAGGTTTACAGTCATTAATGTTAAATATTTCAAGTAGATTAGTAGCATGCTGAGATTGAGATGCAATAATAGATTTATGATCCTAAAATATAACCATGCCTAAAAATGATTTAGCAAACCTAAGTCAATCATTTCATAATGTTGTTTTAATATTTCTTTGATTCTAAGAATTAAATTCTTATCACTACTAGTAATCAAAAAATCATAAACATATAAGACAATAATGATAATATGATTATTTTCACATTTTACAAACAAATCATTATCAGAACAATGGTTTTCAAGTCCAAGATCCTAAAAGAAACTATTAATTTTAGCATACCAAGCTCTAGGAGCTTGTTTAATACCATATAAGGATTTTTTCAGTTTACACACATATAGTTCTTTACTAGGTTCTTCAAAACCTTTAGGTTGATGCATATATATTTATTCTTTCAACTCACCATTTAGAAATTCATTTTTAACATCCATTTGGTGAATCTCCCAACCATATTGAGTAGTTGATGTTATAAGAATCCTAGCAATTCTCATTTTAGCTAGAGGAGCAAAGGTTTCAACATAGTTGATACTGGGTTTCGGAGTGAACCCACGAGCTACTAAACATGCCTTGAATTTATCTATTTCTCCTACATAGTTATACTTAATTTTATATAACCACCTGGATCCTACAATGCTTCATTTAGAAGGAGGAGGGACTAGTTCCCAAGTGTTATTTTTAATAAAAGCATTTTATTCATCTTTTATAGCTTCAATCCATATTTCGTCTTGACTGAATTCTTCAAAAGAATTTGGTTCAACCTCATATAGGGTCATCAAGGCATGATAATAATGTTGACTACGAGTCATCTTTGTAAGGCTATCAGGATGAGAGTCCTTAACTAGATTTTGAGCCCATTTAGGAATTATAGGATGCAACACATTTTAAGATGACTCCCCCTTAATCTCCTTCATATCTAGAGTAGGATATTCATCCTCTTGAACTTCTATTTCCAAATTATCTAGAGAAGGATTATTAAGCTCTATTTCAGGAGAAATAGAGGAGGGTCCATAAGAAGTGTCAGATAATGTTTTCTCTAAGACATGAACAGTCATATTTTCTACTATGTCATGTTTGAAAGGGTGGTCATATACTCTTAATCCTTTTGTGTGATAACCATAACCAATAAAGATACAGGAGCAGGAGGTTGGATCTAGTTTCTTCCATTTAACTTTTGGAATAAAGATAGAAGCAAGACTACCAAATATTCTTAAGTGAGATATTTTTTCCATACTTCATGAGGGGTAGTTTGATGTAAATCTTTAGTAGGAACTCTATTTATGATATATACTATAGTATTCATCACTTCTTCCCATAGAAACTTAGGCACATTCGACGCATGAATCATAGTCCTAGCCATCTCTAATATGTTCCTAATTTTCCTTTTTACGATGTCATTTTGTTGTATGGAATAGGGAGTTGTCAACTCACACTGAATTCCACGTGAGACACAGAACTCATCAAACTTTTTACTAACATACTTACCTCCATTATCAGTTCTAATTATTTTCATTTTCAGATTAGAAGCATTTTCAACAAAGGCTTTGAACTCTTGAAATTTAGACAAGATATCAGACTTTTTCTTAATGAAGTATGACCACGTCATCCCAAAGATATTATCAATAAAGAATACATCATACAAGGATCCACTGAGATATGGAACTTCAAGTGGACCTCTCACTTTACTATGAATCAACTCTAATAGATGAGATGAATTCAGATCATGATGTTTGTGAAATGGCTCAATGTGTTTCTTACCATGCAAGCAACATTCACATGTTTCATGATCAAATTTCATCTTAGGGAGACCTATTACAATATTTAGGTGAGACATTTCATACATACTCCTAAAATTCACATGTCCTAGTCTTTCATACCAAAGTTGAAGATCATTTATAGAAGAAGAAGAAGAAAAATATGATTCAGAAACAAATTCATCAAAAACATATAAACCATTATTCTGTATACCAAAATTAATAATGTTACTGAGTTTATTTTTCACATACCATTTATTTTGCAATAATATAACTTTATAGTTTTCTTTAGTTAATTGAGAGCAATATAAAAGGTTATTTTTCAACTAAGGAACATATAAGATATTATTAATTATTCTATTTTTTAATTTAACATTTCCATAACTTTCAGATTAGATGATAGAATTGTCCCCTAGATATATGTTTTCCTCACATTCTACATCTTCTTTGAGGATATCACGAATGCAAGTCATGTGACTAGAGGCACCACTATCTAGGGTCCATTCGTTGTCATTCAAAGATGAGATTGCGGTATACAGGGAAATAGATTGCTCAGAAAATTATTTGTATGGTTTTGGTTTTGGTTTTGATTTTGATACTTATTTTGATTGTTAAATTTATTATTTTTAGTATTTTTTACAAAAAAAAATTGTTTTCACATAATAATCATACTCCTTATGACCAAATTTTCCACATTTGTTACATGTGCCATTGAATTTCACTTTGAAATTTTAACTGTTCCTAACAGAATTAGAGTTAGGATTAGATTTAAATTTTGATTTGAGGTTTGCTTTCTGATTAGGATTTTTATTATTCTTCCTTTGAGAGGATTTACGATTCTCATAAAACAATTCCGAAGAGGCATTCTCTTTGAATCGAAATTTTCCATAACACGTTATTCTTGAATTAGAAGCGAGGAAAGGGTATCAAGATTAGGTAAATCATTTTCATTTTGGTATTTAGAGTTTAGCATGGAGATGTAGTTTCAAAAAAATTCATGGACATTTATCTGAATGATAAAACAATTCAAAATTACATCCATCTAACTGTGCTTTAATGTTTTTTTTTATTTTTTCCATATAATTAAGTTATTTTTCATCCTCCTTCATGGGAGTCATAAATAGTTCCATAATGATCTTAATTATCTTGGAGAGGAAACTACCCTCGTACATGGTTTCTAGTTATTTCCATACATTAGTCAAAAAGTCCATATGTCCTATATGCAGTAAAAACTCATCTTTTATGCTCTGCAATAGAATTGATAGGTATTTATGGGATCTTTGGGAGAAGAAGCTAAGGTTTTTAGGGTTTTTTTACCTTTTGATGGGTTGTTTCTCTACACTAATGACCAAATCCCATAATTTTCTAACCATGAAGCAAGATTTTAACCTAACTTGCTAAATACTATAATTTTTTCCATTTAATAATTGTGATATATCCATAGAAAAAATAGTAGTTCCAACCATTTTAATAATAAACACACACAAATAGCTTGAAAACAAATTTAACTAAAAATAAAAAAAATTAATAGACACAAGGTAGCAGAAATCAGGATCATGTGTTTGAAGCAAGAGGTGACACATGGCACAGATCAGAAATATCAAATGGTCACATGTCAGCTTTCCGGTAGTTCCCAAAGGAGATGTACCTAGTGGATGTGAGGTCCTCGGAATTAAGCAAGGATAAAATCCTTTTGGGTCTATGGATAGGTTGAAAGGTTAAAGAGACACACTATGATAAAATAGAGGAACACATGGCATAAGATCAATAGTGCAGAGAAGACACATGGCGATATTTTTTCACTTTCTATCAGAGATACATTTCATGGATCTCAAGTCCATGGAATAAGCTAGAGAGAATAACTTTTGGATTCCGAGGTAAAAAAAGGAAAAAAAATGAGGGACCTCCTTGCAACAAATAGAAGGTAAATACGAGGCATGGGGTCAGCACAAGTCAGTGAGGACATGTGTCACCGTTTCATCACTCTCCAACAGAAAATCAATCTGCGGACCTCAAACCCGTGGAATGATCCAAAATTCAATGAAATTTGAAGTCTTCCCAGGAAAAGGCAAGCCGCAGATAAAATAAATCCTTGTAATTAAAACAAGGTTGTAGATAAATAATAAAAAATGAATTATTCAAATAAGTTGCACAGCTATAAAACGGTTATAAAAGGGGGGAATTGGAGTTTTTAACCTGATTAAACTTGAAGTTGGAAATGGAATACATATGGTTTCACAGATTTGAAAAACTTCAAGTTTATTCACACTTGTGAATCAAAAAAAATCCAAATCTATCCTACACAAGTATAACCACTAGCTCTGATACCATGTTATAATTTACAGGATAAATATGTGATTCATTTATAATCATTAATTCCAAGGATTATAGTTTTATGAAAATGTGTAGAGATATAATTTAATGAATTAAATGTAAACTAGATTTACAAATTAAAACATACACAACAAAAGTAAATAACACATAACATAGGAACACCATATTTATAATGGGGAAACACGAAGGAAAAAAACCCCACTCCAAAATAAAGTATTGCCTTTATTAGAATTTACATACAGATTTTACCCAGCACTTCCACTTCCTCCTTGGTCCCATATGAAACAATTGTAGAGAAATTCCAATGTTGAAATATACTCTTTCAAATTGACAATTTAAAAAAAAAAAAATTGGTGTAATGATCACATATGTGCAATACTTGCAAACGATACATGCAATCCCATGAGGGATCGTCCTATTTAAATAAGGTGGGTGAATCAGTTGCACTACTTCACTCTTATAATTAAATCCAATTATTTAATCAAATGTGGGGACCGAAAAAAAAATTAAAAAGTTTATAAATAAACTTTTAAACATGGGGTGTGAAGTGGTGGTCCACCTAAAAGGTATCCCCACTTGACATTATTACCCCAACAGGTGAAAGAAGAAATTGATAAAATGCTCCAATCTGGAATCATTGAACCAGTTGAGGAATCTGAGTGGGCTATCCCTATGTTAATAAGCATCAAGAAGGATGGGAGGATAAGTATTAGTGTGGATTACAAGGAACTCAATGTTGCATGCATCATAGATCCTTTTCCGACCCCATTCATAGAAGAAATCCTTGAAGGAGTTGATGGGCATGAGATATATTCCTTTACAAATGTGTTTTCATGCTATCACCGGGTGTACATCACAAAAGAGGATTAGGAGAAGACAAATTTCACCACTGAATGGGGAAGTTTTGTATATACAGTTATGCCTTTTGGATTAAAGAATGTGTCAACAATATTCTCATGCATTGTCATGCATGCATTTTAGGATTTAATTCGTAAATTCTTGCAAGTATATTTGGATGACTAGATAGTATATGGATTGATAAAATATCACTGTGATAATTTAAGGCTCATGTTTAAGAGATGCGGGTAGTTAAGCATCTCTCTCGTCATTTAAAAGTGTATCTTTACTACACCCTTTGGAACTTTACTTAGGCATATTATTTACAAGGAAGGGTTATTGGTAGACCCAGCCATGATAGTTTTGATCTTGTGTTTAGAAGAGCCTACCAATCAGAGTGAAGTGCGCGGATTTTTGGGTCATACTGGCTACTATAGAAAGTTTATAAAGGGGTATGCAAATATTTCCATGCCCCTAGAGGAATTACTCAAAGAAAAAGTAAATTTTTACTGGGGTGATGTGAAACAGCAGGCATTTGAGACCTTGAAGGAAATATTAACTATTGCACCTATTTTGCATTTTCCTTCTTGGGACAAGCCCTTTCATGTGCATGTTTATGCCTCTGGTATGGTAATTGGCATAGTCTTGGTGCAACCTGGAGATGGAAATGTTGATCATCTCATATGATTTGTAAGAAGGAAGTTGACACCCGTATAGCAGAATCATACTACCATTGAGCGCAAAGCATTGTTTATGATTTATGCGCTTCATAAGTTTTGTCAATAATTGTTGGATACTTTGTTTATCTTCTATATAAATCACATGGCGTTGAAGTACTTGGTCAATAAGCATGTTTTGTAAGGGCAAATCTGTACATGGATGCTTCTGTTTTAGGAGTTCGATTTCATAGTTATTGTCAAACCAAGAAAGAGAAATTTAGGACCTAATCATCTATCCAAGATCAAATCTGGTGAGGACACATAGAGTATTGAGGTACAATTTTTGATGTGAAATTACTTAGGTTGAATCGCATGCCCACATATTAAGAAGACATAGTCGTGTTTTTGTGAACTGTATTGGTGCCAGAGGGAATGAAGACATTAGATAAAAAAATAGCTTGTTATACATGTATCACATTATCAACTAATTGGAGAGGATTTTTACAAGCTAGAAAGTGATGAATTCTTACACCGTTGTGTGATTGAACATGAGTGCAAAGCCATTATGGAGGAGGCTCATGGTAGAATAGTAGGAGCACATTATGTAGGTGATACGACTACGTGCAAGATTTTGATGGCTGGACTTTGGTGGGAAACCTTGTACAAAGATATCAAGGCATGTGATCATTCTCAGTGCCTTGGGAAGCTTGGAAAAAGGGATGAGATGTCATTACAACATATAGCAAGCACAAAACCCTTCGACAAGTGGGTCATTGACTTTGTAGTACCTATTGCACCACTCGCGCATAGGACTGGATCATGCTACATCATTACATGTACTAATTATCTGACAAGGTGGGTAGAGGCTGCGCCAACAAAGGATTATACTATAGACACATCAGCAAGTTTCCTATGGTAAAATATTATTAATAGGTATGGTTGTCCATTATGTTTGACTAGTGATAGAGGAATTCATTTCTAGAAAGAGACAATTAGAATTCTATTAGCAGAGTTTAGGGTGGCACATCATAAAACTGATTCTTATCACTCTCAAGATAATGGTATTATAGAATCTTTCAACAAGATTTTAGGACAAACATTGACAAAGATTTGTGATGTTGGAAGAAAGGATTGGGGTGATAAAGTGTCAGTTGTGCTTTGGGCTTACATGACCACGTATAAAATATTGAACAAGGCCACACCCTTATAGAGGTGGTACTACCAATTGAATTCATGTTAATATCCTTACATATTATACGCATGGGTGGATTAGATGATGAGAAATTAATTTAGGAGCGCATTGACAAACTAATGCAATTGGATGAGTGGTGTGCCATTGCGCATTGGAGCCAGAAGACCTAAAAGTGATACATAAGGCCTGACATGATAGGAACATTAAGAACAAGACATTTACAATTGGGAATATGGTCCTTCTACATGACTACAAGTTTGAGCACCATCCACGGAATTTTAAGGTACATTATTTGGGACCTTTTGTAGTAACCAAGGTACTTGAATTAGGTGCATGTCAAATGTAAGAACTAGATGGTACCATGTTTTTTAGTTATTTCAATTGGAGTAGGTTGAATCCCTACTATAAATAAAGCTTCTTGGTGTTTTTAATAAGGCAATACTATCACTTAGCTTAGGTTTCCCTTTCATGTTTTTCTTTCCAGTTGTTATTGTTTTGTTGTTTTGTTTTTTCTAATTTTTTTGTAACAAGTGTGTTTGTGCATGGGAAGTTGATTACTACTTATTGAGTGCATACACAACATGCCTCGCATACTTTTAGTGTGGGGTGAACTAGGTACAAATACACAATAAAGAGACCTTTTTGGTGCTTCGAAGTGGATGAAGATGTCATGTGATGGGAGAAGGATGGTGTACTAGTTGCAGGGTATGCGCATGGAAAAGAGGGAAAAGGTATCACATGTCCTGAAAAGGATGGTGATAGTAAAAATCTTTCTCATATTGAAAACCATACAAGAAAAAGGATCACACAGTGTAACGTGATGTAGGTAGCAGTAAGATGTACTACTTAGTATATGGTGCAGAGGGTTATGTACTACAGCATAAGGAGGCACACGCGGGGATTTCTATGGCTTGGGAAGTAGTGAGTGTGCCAGAAGTTTAAGATTGCGTCACACAAAAGGAAGTCGAGTGATGAAGCAAAAAGTAAAAAAATATTATTTAAATTGGGAAAACATTTTGAAACTTTAAAGCAAGCAAAAATTTTTACAAAAGTGAAAAAATTAAGGTGGAGTTTTAATTTATGAAATATTTATAAAAGGGGGTAAATTGAGTCATTTGGCATCCAAGAAGACTTGAGAACTTGAGAAACTGAGCAATTTAGGGTGACACAATGAGTTAAATAATTATTAAACCGTAGCAGTGTGTGCAAGGTGATTATGTGAGTCTCCTTTGTGGGTAGAGGAATTTTGAGCCAAGGGTTGAGTACAAGCCTAGGGCATGGGCAGATAGGGTTTATAAAGTCTAAAGTTAAGAAGTTAGGGCTCACAGTGCTCAAACATTATATTGTAATTAAATATTGTGGAGGAGGATATCTAAGGCACAAGTTTGCAGAAAGAATGACACCAAAGAGAGTGACTACTTCATCACCAAAGGGAAAAAACAAGGCTCAAACAAAGAGGGTTAAGGTTGAGGACCCACTAGAGGTAATATACTTGGAGATTCAGTACCCCCATGTGTAATTAAGGTACAGACATGGAAATCCTAGCTTCCAAAGTGTAAAATAAGTGAGTTCAACCATAGGGCTCTAGGTAATGATGTGATAATGAAGGCAGACATGCTACGAGAGTTTTCGGATAAAAATGAAGAGGGGAAGGTACTGGTTGATGACTCAGTGAGGAGACTTCTAGAAAAATTATGGGTCCTCTAGTTATTTCAGCTACCCTTCTTCATAAAACCCACACATCTATTCCAATGGCTCATGTCCAGGGTACATGAAGACTATTTCTACTTTACGGCCTAGAGGATGAGGGTTACAGCCTAACTTATTATACAAATTGCTAGGTTACGTGATACAAGGGAAGATCTGGACCTAGACCTACATGACACAAAAATTGATGAGTTGTTCATTCAATTACAGTATGAGAAGGTAGGTAGGGCAATGAGTATTGAGAATATTATAGACCCCGTGACTAGGGTTGTATCCAGACTTGTGAGTTGTAAATTGGGTGCATCGGAGAGATGGGGTGATGTAAATAAGAAGTTTTTGTACATTTCTCATAAAATGGCCTACAAGACATGTTATAACATAGAGCAGTTCATTTCCAATGGGATCATTGAGGAGGTCAGGGTATAGAACAAAGAAGGAACAAAAATTACATGGGGCTCAATACTTCTATTGATTGTATTCTGGTAAATTGGTGTCCTAGATGGGCCAGATGAGGATATGTGGTTTCACCCATCATCCAATAAGTCCCCTATAGTGCAATTTGTAGGATATACAATTGATGATGCAATCAATAATATATACAAGGCTAGAGTAGACAAGTGGTATGCAAGGATGCATGTGGCCTTTGAAAATGAATGGTGCATTCCACAAGAGCTTCCTAAGGAGGTCAAAGAGTAGGAAATTTTCACGGTAATGCAACACTACAATCATTCATGATTTAAAATGGAAAATGGGGAGATAAGCCCTTGGTGTTAGCTTTCATTTGCATTCACTGCTAGATATTTCAAGTGCATGATGAATTCGATCAAGGATGTGCAGAAACTATTTTTTGACATAAATAACATGGGTTCATATTGGCACACTTTACGTGCCACTTACAGGTATGATTCCAGGTTATCATTATTAGAGAATTCAGAGTTGAACTCACTAGACTTGAACCCCCATATGAATGTCACTATTAAGGGAATTATGTGTAGAGTATTTGTAGTGTTGCGACTGGACGCACAAGATGGGGTGGAGGTGGAAGTTACAGATACCTATCTACCACAGGAAAAGTAGACTGATGTGCCACCATGTAAGAGGACTTGTGAAGAGTTTCCTGATGAAGAAGAGGAAGGTGAGGAAGAATTTGGGTTGGACCACATGCACCATAAGGAGATTTATTATAAGAGGAGGAAACGTAATGATAGTGTGGGACCTTCTCATCTAGTAAAGGAGTCACTAGAAAGAACAAATAAAAAGCATGGAGGTACCAAGGTAGTTTCTAGTGATGAGGACACAAAATAAAATCTACTAAAATAATTGGAGCGTGAGTGGACCGAGAAAGAGGCAAGGAAAGAAGTGCAAAGATAGGAAGGGCCTGACCCGATGAAGGAAGAACTGCATAGGAGTCCATGTAAGGATAAATCAATGATACATGAGGAGGCACATGGAGATAATAAGGAGGATTATGATTCCTATGTCATAAAATAGGATAAGGGCATGGAAGGTGGAACTAGTACACGTCAGTTCATGCCGAAGAATCCCCTGACAAAAAAAGGTAGTTAGGAAGAGATGGAATCCTCAATCACTACATATGGACTTTGTGGATGATCCTACAAAATTTTTGAGGGAAAGATTCTAGAGCACAGTCACTACAGAGAAATTATATGGTTGGCATCTAATGGATAAAGAGAGAGGGGTCTTGTGCACCAGGAATATGTTATCCTGGAATATGTATACACATGCAGAGGATCTCCAATTTGAAGTAAGTAATAAGTCCCTCAATGTGATTAAGTTGAAGAGAGAGCTTGGAAAGAAGTACAAATAGGTAGACCCCATGAACATATCATATGAATAGGCATGTAATGCCTTGAATCAAACGGTAAATCCATTTGTGTGATGACTTGTCCCCTCATTTTATCCTTTCTTTCTTTGTGTGTCCATATGAGTCCAAGGAATTGGGAAATCAAATGCAGCAATAGGAGAAGGTGCTTGAGCAATGGCAGCTTGAAGGCATTCTAGTTGTAATGCAAGTGGAAGAGGGATAGCACAAGTGAAAAAATCTTGGCTATGTAATTTCCAGCATGATTGTGACGACAATACTATGTACGATACACAAAATTCTTAGGCCATTTGCTTGAATACAAGCATTGAACATATAAGAATTGGCTAGGATGTGCCTTTATGCACAAGGCATCCTTGGAGTGCCAAATCATTGGGTGAATAGACAATTCAAACTAATTAAATCTATTTAAAAATAGAAGAGGCAAGGAATACCATACAATCAAGACTATTTTTAGGAAATTTGGTTCACAAATGCACCTTGTAATTCAAGTTAAGTGAAGTGTCGCATGTTTAAATCATGCATGAAAGTTTCTGGAAAAAATGTGTAGGACCGCCACCCTACGTAGGGTGAGGATCACAGGACCGCCACCCTACCTGGGTGGTGGTCCTAAAACTAAAGGCCAAAACATGCACAGAAATGAGCAGGAAGTTGGAAAAAAGTTTGGAAACATTAAGTACAAGAATCTAGGCTACAAATATATACTGTGAATGAGCTTAGGAACTTGAACACCTTCTGAAAGGACATGAATCATCATTGGGGACTTGTATAACCGTTTTCTGACAATGTAGCACATGTAATTTTGGGTGCATACATATTTCCCCCTCAGAGAAGCGTCTTAGCCATGAAAAGGCAGAAAACGTAAAGTCTGAGTATGGAATTCCCGAAATGGGGAGTTAGAAGCTATACCTAACACGCCCATGTGTCAAAATGTCACCGTCCAAACTCCCACTACATGAAAAATTAAAAAGAAGACTCAAGTGTAGATATATGAAATATCAAAAAATAAACACTAAATTAAAATGACAAGAGGACTTACCATTTGTTAGGGGATAAGAACTTATCCCCGCTAGCACTCCAACCCTATGAACGTATACACTCAAAACAAAGTTATAACAACATATATATATATATATATATATATATCAAAATAAACTTATTTTCTAATTCAGTTACACATATTCATTTGGTAATTTTTGAGCTCTGGGCCCATGGAGACTGTTTTCAACGAGAGTACAGCCAAAATGACCATTTAGAGATCGTGATCATCCCTCCGCAAGTGGGAGATTGACCAGTGCGGTCTAAGGTTAGTTTTTCTCACTTGCATTTTTTTAAACCTAAAATTTCAAAATCTTTGCCTAGGGGGATTATTTTTGAAATTTCTTGTTTTAAATGAGTCTCTAGGGGGCGCCCATAGGGTAGTCCTTTATTTCATTAAAATGGTACATTTTTTACATTTTTGAGAATTTTTAGGGCTACAAAGTCGTACGGAAAATTAGTTCAGGGCCACCGCCTTGCACTGAGTAGCGGTTCTGAACAAAATGACCAAAACTCATGCTAACTTAAATTTTTTTGAATTTTAATGTTTTTTTTATGTTTTTCATGAGCTTGTTTCTTGAAATATGTCACTAAATTGCTCTATTTCTGTGTTTTGGAGGATTCATAAGGAGGAGTACATCCGTTGGAGTCATGAGAGGGAGTGTGAGTGGCTCCCAGATATTTTAGATCATTTGACTTGGGCTAAGACCGACATTCTATAGAGAATGGGCATTTGGAGGATTTCACGAGTGCCCCATGTCACTCCTGCCAATCACATACTATGCAACTTGTTTTCTTATTGGGACGCAGGCCAAAATACCTTGCAGCTGTCAGGTGCTAGGGATGATTGGATGATCACCTTAGAGGACGTGTATCAGATACTTGGAGTTCCGATACTTGGGAAGAGGATGACTCTTGAGACAACATGATCTAGAGCCATGATGAATTTGTGGGCCACCTATATGGGGATGTTGTGGTTTCTTTTGGTTCAAAAAATGGGATGAAGGCCGGATCTAGTGCCACTGCTCTCTTCCCCACTATCTGCAAGGCCATCATGGGTATTCTAGCTTCGCAGTTGATACGGGACAAGGGAGGTGATGCACTACTTTATTGTTGGGCTCACATCATTACACATATTGAGGCTCGTGGTCTTTTCTATGCCTGGGGGGAAAATATCCTCGGCAGCACTTATCATGACTTATACCAGATTTTCAAGTTGTAGGGACAGTCTTTGAGCCACCATACATTGGTTATGAGCTAGGTGCATGAGTGGATCATCCCCTATAGGAAGGGAGTGCCAGTATAAGACCCAGGGGCCATCAGGGTCGCTAGATGGGTGGCGATGATAGTTAT
Organism: Taxus chinensis; assembly: GCA_019776745.2. Taxonomy (NCBI): domain Eukaryota; kingdom Viridiplantae; phylum Streptophyta; class Pinopsida; order Cupressales; family Taxaceae; genus Taxus; species Taxus chinensis. Next base: position 83,303,796 of record CM034150.1, on the reverse strand, counting down.
TAGAGTACCACATCAGCCAGTGGCATTTTTTACCACAGCAGACATGGTGGATAGTCCATACCATGATATGGAAAGTTTTTGGGGACATGATAAGATCACAATGATAGCATGTGCCACCATTGGTCAATTAGTTGACAAGAAATGGAAGTTCAAGATTCACCCCTTTGGCTGAGTTCCTTAGCAATTCGGCCTTCCTTATATTGATATGCTTCCCCCAATGGAACCTATGTACAAGACTGTCAAGGAGGCTCGGAAGGGCCCTAGAGGAGATCTAGGTTGGACATTGGTGACTCCACGATTTCCTATAGCAGTTAGGCAAGTCATTCATGTCTGATGGGTAGTTGGTGCCACTTGTGCACCCTTACTCTGAATTGAGGTTACACCTACTCACACTAGAGAGGAGGACGATCCCATAGATGTGGACTTTGAATCTGAGGAGTATACGGGGGATGAGACTGGAGAGGATTTGTTTGGAGATGAGACTAGTGACGAGGGGTTTAGTAGTGAAGCTGGCAGGGCAGCTCACATGGAGGATGAGATCAATCTTGAGTGGCATGATACTCAAGATGTTCTTAGAGTAGAGCGAGAGGAGGCAGCCGTAAAGGAGGAGACACTTGTATCTGAGGGACCACTTCCACACAGTAGAGAGGGGGATGAAGAGTCTGTGATGGGACAGTGTCTTGCTTTTGGTTTTAGGGAGGCTCCATAGCCATCAGGAGAAGCAGTAGCCACTGACCCTACATGGATTCCTAGAGAGCCGAGATTGTTGATCTTCTTCTCTTGACCTTGTAAGTCAGAAATGTTAGTTGGTATTTCTTTTTGTTTTATTTTTTTAACTTTCTAAATTGTCGTTTCTTCTCCTTTTTTTTCTTGTAGTGACTACACATGAGTGGCGGGATCTTATTTGACAGGTGTGCGTGGACACCTTACTGATCCCCTTGGGGAAGACCTGAGCTGAGCTGACTGAGGACACAAGATAGCCACTTGTAGCTAGAAAACACATTGATGTGTTTTCACCCATCTAGGGGGAAGCGGAGGTCATGACTTCTCTCTATACTCAGGTGACCATGAATGAGACAGTTGAGTGATTGATGAGGTGGAATTCCTCTCGTAGTGAGACCATAGATAGTGGCCACCACCATGAGCACTCCCACCATTCAGTGCATTCACGTTGTCGTAGCTGCAGTAGGAATTATGGACGCATTCGTGCACCATCTCATGGATCCCATGGGGATTGATACGCCATTGGGAATTTTATTGCTTAGTTTTCATTTTGTTGGGCATTATATGATTATTATTTTTATATCTCAGGCTCATTGTGAGCATTTTGACCACACCTAGTGCATGATGGCATTGTACACAAACTCGATTTATTACGATATATATATACAGACTCTTCTTTTTGGTTTAGTAATTCATTATATCTGAGTTGACTTCTTCTTGGCTTACTTCTCATATGTACTCTAGATGTTTAGAACTTCTGTTTTTATATGCTTTTTAGAATGTATACAGCAGATGTGAATGCTAACAAAATGATTTCTTTTTTTGTGTTTTGTAATGCTAATACATGATAATGCAAATACAATGTAATGTCGAACTTTATTTTCTCTAAGCAATTTTTGATACTTCGTATTATTTTGGAAAGAGGTGATGAAAGAGTGATATGATAAGTGAACAAACTTTCCCCACTCCTAACTTCATGCAACCAGTAAGATGTGAGGGCTCAACACTAAGAGCCAAAAGGGGCACAAGTTATAGAAATTTTTTGAATGGTAATGATGAGAGAAAGACAAAGATTTGGAAAAACCAAATTGAGACCCTACAACCTCATTCTACTCAAGTTTGCTTCATAGTTTAAAATGTGAATTGCTTTCCATATTATCTAGACTTAGATCCGTAGATGGCAACTTGGTTGACAAAATCTGGTTTTGAGGGTTTAAAATCTTTTTGAATTTGAACATCTAACTCACTTTGTTCTGATTTATGATTTCACATCATTTGAATGAACTATTTATAACTTTCAAATTTGTCAAAGAGACCCCCTACACATTGCCCCATGCTACCAATAGGAAGTATGGGCTCATCACCATGGACAAGGCATAGGCAAGCAAGGGAACTTCTCTTCTTTCCTAACCCTACATCACTAGTAAGAGATGCAGGCTCAACGCCAAAGGTTGGGTAAGTGCAGCAAGTTGGGGGACAATTAAGTGGACATCAAATCCTGACTTTTACATCAAAAACAAAAATACATAAAATTTAGTCTTGTGCAAACTTGAACCATGCCGAAAATTCAAAAATATGTCATAAAAATTATACCATCACGTAGGGGAGACTGTTAGCTTTGTATAAATATTGATTTGAAAGTGAATAGAATAGGATAGATATCATTTTATAATTTTTGATTAATAGTAGGTCTTTAAGACACTTTTTCCCATGAATGTTTATGTCTATGTTTAAGACTGAAAATTTTGTTTCAATTGTCAGAATGTGATAAAACTTATACCATCCCAACGGTGGTGAAATTATATACATGTTCAAAAAAAATTATTTGATTTCAATATTTTTTATGAAGTTATGGAGGGCAAACAGAAAGTGCTATGTTTTCTTTATGTTTTTAGACCATTTCATGGAAAAAATCATAAAAAATAATATATTGCTCAAAAAATTACAAAATAAAATCTATCCCAAAAGAGAGAGTGGCATCTAACTTCTCACCAAAGGAAATATATATATATATATCAATTTTTGGTCTTCCAAATCATGGGCAAACAAACTATAATCTTATAGGCGTTTTTAAAAAAATATACCAAGTCATTGAATTTTGAGTATTTAATATAGCTAAACTTGTCCATTGTTTTAAAAAAATAGTAGTTTAGAAACTAGATTCCGAATGCTATGATTCATATTCATGTAATTTTTTCTAATTTTGAGTGTATGCATTGCTAATAATCTCTACAAGTTGATATTATGTTGTTATTTGCAATATGACATCCACTTATGACCCCTTTTTTGTCCCCCAACTTGCTGCACTTACCCAGTTGGTAGGGCAAATAAATGTGTAAAATAAAAAATTTCTGTGGATTTGCATTTGACTTATTTATCTAGGGAATATGTCTAGAATGTTCTTATTTCCAAATATATGTATATGGGATAGATGTGACACCATGAATCTTCTAGAACATACTGTAGGCAAAGACATTTAATCTAGAAGAAATTACAAATAGAACCAAGTATGCAGGTCTTGGTATGGTTACTGTAAAATCTTGTCTTATCTTATTTGAACTGATGAAATGATTCGGAAATAATTGATGATACCATGAGGATTTGAAGAGATATGATTTGAATATTTTCCTATGTTTTCAAATGTTTATAGGAATTGTTATAAGAATAATTCCCTTCGTCAAAAAATTTACAAAATGAATTGGCAGATGAAAATGCAATGTGGATGTAGTAATGTTCATGTGGAAATGCAGGTGAAACTACATGTCATGATAGTTAAGGTGAATAAATTTGACAAATATTGAATTCTTCACCCCTAAAAGTATACAATGGAGAACCTCGATCCTCAAAATTTCCGTTCTCTTGAAAAGAGCCTACCATTCTGGATTTAAACTTACAACCCTTACCGAGAAGTGTATATGTCCAATTATTAAAATCATTTTTCTGAAAGAGGCATTCATAAACATCTTCGTCACGTTCTTTAGACATGGTGTGTGGGTGAGCATGACTATGTTGCTTGGCCTTGTTTCCTATGTAGAGCATTGTTTTTACTTGTGACCCTTGTTGAATGATGAGGCCTTTCCCCATTGATATGGAAAGCTTAGTTTCAAATTCACATGGGTTGAAACCGGGGTTTAGATAGAACAACTCTTAGAGATGGTTTTGATGGGCATCGTTTCAATCTCAAATTTCCCTTATTTGTTTGTTAATTCTATCATGTTTACACCTAGACCTAGTTCGTCTAAGGGAAGAGATGCTAAACCGAGAAGACTACCCATCCCCAGTGGTTCAAACGGGAGGAAGATAGTATCATCACTCTCTAAGAGTTTCATAATTTCCACTGTGATTTTAGTGGACATTGTTTCCATAGATATTGATTTACCCTTATCTATTTTTTCCACCTCAAATATTTTTTGGTCAACGACTTTAGCCTTTGGCACGCCCGGGGTGATTGGGACTAGCTCTTTTGATGGAGGTGGTTTTTTCAATTAATTCACAAGAATTTCATACTCTGTATGGACTCCTTTCTTCTTCTTGAGGTTTTCTAAGTGTATATCAAAGGGCTTAGGATCCCCTAGAGCAATGAAGACATTCCCCAAATGGAGGAATATAATCTCCTGGAATAGGGGAGAGGGGATAGCCTTCATTCAATGAATCCAGGGTCTCCCAAGGATCATGTTATAACTTGTTTCCCTATCGATGATGTAAAACTTCGTCAAGATAGTTTTTGGACCAAGTGTGACTAGAAGAACTATGGTTCTAATCGAGGTTTCTTTAAGACTGTCATACCCCCGTAATGTGTTTCTTGTAGAGGAACAATTTGTCTCTCCATATCCAAATTCTGCAAGAAAGAGAAGGGAACCACATTTACAGCAGCCCCATCATCAATCATGGCTCTCTTAATGCAATTTTTATAAGCCTAGACCTGTAAAAATAAGGCAGGATCACCTCTTTGGGCAATTTCAGCGTTAGATGGCATCTTGTCTATATCGAAAACAAACCTATTATCCCTATCATTCTATCCAGGAGGATGTATGTAAAAGTCAGTATGATTTATTTTAGCATTAGGAGGTGGCATAACATGGATTAGATGACCAATACCTAGTGCATTGAGTAATTCATAATAATGCGCAAGTGAATTCTTCAGCAAATCTAGAAACAAAATGTGAGAAAAGGTCTTATTGAAATTTGATATTAAATCATAGGCTCCTACTGGTTTTGAGATTGTAGGAATGTCATCCTATGGAAAGGAAATAGCGGGTAGGGTTTTGAAATGTACTCCATCCAATTTATTGCATTAATTTCTGGCTCGACCTCTAGCTCCACTAACCCCAAGATTTTTGTATTATTGTTTGAACCAATGTTAAGAGAAACCTGAGAGTTTTCAAAAGTTGAGGCGTCATGATCATTGGTTCCTATAGGAATACCCTTGTTTATATTTTGAGGATTTACTTGGGAATCCCTAAGACGTTTAGGGTTCACATTTTTAGGTGTGATAGGTCTGGTATGACTAGGTTGCGGGTTTGTTTCAGTATTTGCTAGGAGCATATCTACAAAGAGTTACCTTTGGTTTTCAGGAATTCTTTGCAGAAACTTGTTGCAATCACAAAAATTCCTATCATCATAACCTCGAACCTTATGGAAACCATAGTATAGGTTAGGATTGTAATCTTGTGTGCTTTGATAAGTGTCTTGTTGTTGTTGATTATAACCACAATTATAATTTTGAAATTGATGTTTATAACCATGATTCATTTCCCCTTGGCTACATTTTTGATACTGGTTTGGGCCTTGGGTTTGATTTTGATTTTGAGAGGGATAGTTTATGTCAACTTTTTTGATTGAGGAGACAATGTTATAGGCTCTTTGATTTCTCATGTTGTTATTGTTAGTGTTACCGTTGTTCATGAAACTAACGTTCTCATCTTGATTAGTAGCACTATTCATGGGAGTTCCACGATTGCGATTCACGCCCTTAGGTCCTTGGTTGTTGGCACCATTGTTTTTATCATTTACATTATTTTGATTTATGGATACCAATTTCCCATCGGGACCATAAATCTTACGCCCACTATCTATAGTCGCTTGGTCAATCCGAAGCGCACCTTCCAATACTTCCTCGTAACTATGTAAAAGAAACTTCTAGACTTCCTCCCTAGTCTCTTGATTGAGTGAGTGAAGGAAAAGATCGCAAAGTTCCATCTGGTACATATTAGGTGCACTTGCAGAGGAATAGAGAACTTGGTGCCATCTCTAGATGAAATGGGCGGCAAATTCATTTTGCTCCTATCTAATATACAAGAACTCCATAATCAATATACACAACAACTTGTTCATGTTAAATGCTTTTATGAACTCAGAAACAAGATGTTTAAAGGAATGTATATAGAAGCTTCTGGACTATGTAATACCAACCCAATGGGATTCCTTTGAGAGTCTATGGAAAGATCTTAGCCACTACATCATCCCAAGGAAGTAATTCTCTAATAGCAGTAGCGTAGGGATTGATATGAGCATTCAGGTCTCCTTCTCCCTTAAATTTTGGAAGATCTGGCAATGGGCATGGAAGCATGACACCATGTATGGTGAAGTCAAGAGGCTTCTTTAAGTACTCAGCATATATACCCATTACATAATATTCCACCATTGAAGATCCTTGATGAGGAGGTGGAGGAGGAGTTGGATAAGATGCGTTATAAGCATTGACAGGAACATCTGGGGTCCCTCAATATGGCATGTAGGGAGTAGGAATGGCATATGGGTCCATCTGGGGAGTTTTTGAATACATGTGCATGTAAGGTAGGATAGTACTAGAATATGGACTAGTGGGCGTAAAACCAGGGAACGTCGCATTGCCTATTATGGCAGAATTCGAGAACTTACTTCTAGTCAACCCTTGCGTAAGATAATCTTGAGAAGGATGAGGACCCATCCCTAGTTTGTCTAATCCTGTGAGAAGATCACCTAGATTTGAATGAACTGGATAACCTTGTTGTATAGGATATCCCATTGGTTTCTCATTGGAAGAGATGTATCCTTTGTTGTCAATTGGATACCCCGTGTTCTACCCTACTACATGTGTTGGTTTTGAATTCTGGGCACTTTCTAGTTCTCTAATCCTCCTACTAAAGTAGAAATGAGATCGTTGGGAGAGGATTGAGTCCCTTGTTGGGGTGAATGTGGCATAGGGTTTGATTGAGCATGTCATGAATTATTCAGTGTTATAATTCTTTTCTTGCTCAGAAGTAAGAATCTTAGGATAGGCATTCAAAATATCAGAGGTTGTATCCTTCATTCTATCCAAATAATCATCTATCTGATGAAGAGTTAGTTATTCATACAAATATATCATCTTCTTGTTATTACATGGCAATGTGAGGTCTTAACAAAACTCTATGGTAAGAACATGTTTCATTTGTCATAACAACGTGGTTTGCATTGGGTTAACCATATTGCATGTTTAACAATTGATCAACATCCTCCATTCTTACATAACTAATGGGATTTGAAGTTTAACTAGGGGATGTTTAGGTGTTTCTTGTGTAATTATCGCCCCACCTTAAAACAAAAGGGGACTATTGTGGTTGAACATTTGTGTAATATGTATTAGAGCGAAATGGCACACCAAACTCTCTTCCAAACATATTTTAGAAAGTATAAAATACCTATCAAAATAGGGGAAGAAATGGAGAGGTGAGGTAATAATAATGAAAGAAAAGGAAACAAGAACGAATTAATCCTTCATGTTGGGTTCACCAATTTTTACAGATGAAATTTGACATGCAACCTTCAACTGCACTCGACTCCCCGAGGTCATGTCAAGGCAGGCAATGTGTAAATATGTGTGGCTAACTATAGGAGGATCAGTAACTAAGATCTAGTAGTGTAATCTCCTAGTAGATGAGTTGGCAAAGGGGAGATTTAGAGGCTATGAACGGGTAGCGTAAATTCCCTATGGTTTGTCTAACTAAATCTCAATATTGAACTAGTTTGAAGTCTCCAAATCAACTAAGATGAAACTAACAATCTATGCCACTGCTGAAAGGAAAACTAATCTAAACAAATCACAAAAACTGAAATATTACAATCATAAACAACAATTTGCTACTATTCTAAATAATTAAAATATTTGTACACTAAAACTAAACAAACGAGATAACTCGGTGTGGTTATTCACCTATGCTGAGTGTTTTGAAACTAAACTAACTTAAAACAAGAACTTTACTAAATGATCTATGATATGTAAACAACCTCCTGCAGATATTCTCTCCTTCATATCCACAAGGATGGGAAGAAGAGGATCCATCACCGAAAGCTGCTATTAATGATTTAAAACCCTCCTGGAAATTAACTAATTACTTACAAATGAAAGGAAATTGACTTCTATTCTATTTGATATGATGTAACAATGATAAATTGCAGTAATGAAGGAAATCAAACAACAACTCCAACTTGGAATTCACATAACGGAGTTAAATCCAGTTGTGTGATGACTTGTCCCCTCAGTTTATCCTTTCTTTATATGTGTGTCCATATGAGTCCAAGGAATTGGGAACTCAAAGGCAGCAGCAGAAGAAGGCACTTAAGTAATGGCAACTTGAAGGTAGTCTGGTTACAACAAAAGTGGAAGAGGGATAGCACAAGTGAATAGAGCTTGGCTATACAATTTCCATCAGGATTGTGGCAACAATACTATGTAAAATACATAAAATTCTCAAGCCATTTGTTTGAATACAAGCATTAAATATATAGGAATTGGTTGGGATGTGCCTTTATGCATAAGGCAGCCTTAGAGTTCTAAATCATTGGGTAAAGAGGTAGTTTAAACTAATTAAATCTATTTAAAAATAGAATAAGGAAGGATTACCATGCAATCAAGACTATTTTTTAGGCAATTTGGTTCACAAACACACCTTGGAAGTCAAGTTAAGTGAAGTGTCACATATTTAAATCACACATGAAAGGTTCTAGAAAAAATGTGCAGGATTGTCGCCCTACATAGGGTGATGATCACAGGACCACCACCCTGCCTGGGTGGCGGTCCTGACACTAAAGGCCAAAACATGCACAGAAATGAGTGAGAAGCTGGAAGAAAGTGTGGAAAATTTAAGTACAAGCATCTAGACTACAAATATATAGTGCAAATGAGCTTAGAAACTTCAACACCTTCTGAAAGGACATGAATCATCATTAGGGACTTTTTTAACCATTTTCAAATAATGTAACACATGCAATTTTGGGTGTGTACACTACCTTAAGGGTGATGGTAGAAGATAAGAAGAATAAAGAGCAAAAAATTGAAAACCTAAAGAAGGATATCCGAGGAGATAAAAAGCACAAAAAGGAAGCATATGACAAGGTGGGCACATTGGTGAAGAAAAAATTAGGCACATGCCTGACCTTGGTAAGCCAGGAAAAATGTTATTACAATGACAAGATGGAAAACCTTGAAGACTCAGTGGGGATGTTATTGGTGAACATAAAAAGTGGCGCAGGGCCAATAGCTGCGGAATTGGCCAAAGAAAAAGAAGTAAATAAGGTGGTTTTAGATGCTAGGATATATGAGATTGTGGCATTAGATGCACAAATCAGAGCAGATATCACTAAGGCGGAGTTGGATTTCGGAAGGTGTCAAAAGAGAGACCCTATTATCAATGCATGGGTCATTAAGGATGAGGCAGAGCTCAAATTCATTTAGGATAAACAACCTACCACTAAAATTGAGAAAAACAAGGTCATGGTAGAAATATCAACACAAAAGGATTTAATTAAATCCATGAGGGAGACACTGGAGGTTTGAATCCAAAAACTTCAGTTATTGGTTTTGAAGCACATGGACACATTAGAAGGGGTGAGTGCTCATTTGTTAGTGGTTACCAAGGAGATGAAGGATAAGGTGGAAGAAATAACACCTGATCATATATTAGGTATAGTTGAAAAGGTGTCAGGGAAAGCCACATAGGAGCTCGCATAATGGGCTAAATTTGAGGTAGAAGTAAATTCATATTTTCCAAAGCTTCTCCAGTAGCTTGCGGCCTAATATTGATTCAATAAAATCTAGTTATTTTATTAGAATCTAAATGCAAATATCTTCTATAAATGATATACAATGGAATATAAATGATAAATAATTTATTTAATTTTAAGTATGAAAGGAAATGAGAGGGATAAGGTACTTATCTGAATTTCACTTATCTCGTAGTGAGTCTGGACTAGACAATATGATGAAATACAAGCACAAACCATCGCAACGAACCACAAATTCACATAAAAATACAACAGAGCTGGAAATGGCTAGATTGGGGCACCTAAAGAGGGACAAGAGCACCCACGGATGCCCTAGGCCTATTTCTAGGCGTCTGGGTCCACAAAAAATATCAGAACCTAGTTCTTATATTGTTGTTACCACTTCACTCTTACTCACTTGTATGTCACACTTGGATCTCTGAGGTACATTTAAACTTGCAATGAAGTATAGACCTATAAAACCCTCAAATAGACATCAAATCCTAAAAAGGAAAGATGTAAAACGAGGGTTCAGATTGTTCTCAGGTGTCACAATGGTGAACTTATGACTGAGCGTTGCACTACATCTAAGACCCAATGTATTTTTGTGTACTTGTGTGTGCAATAGTGCTCCTAGGTCACCCTTGTGCCAATGCTAAGATAACAGGTGGTAGCTAGAAAAAATGCAAATGTGTGGATGGAATAGAATGAAATCCCCTTCTTATGAAATGTGTATGCATAGTAATGTGCCCAAACGCAGTCCCTTGATCTATGTAGATAGCTATCCCTTGATAAGAATTTCATGTCTTTATAATGGTATGTATGTTGTGTTTATATAGGGATATCTTGTTCAAATTTCAACACTAATGACCTGACATGCCGACTAGTACCTCAGGAGATTAGAGGAAAAACAAAAAATACTGACCTCAAATGTCAAAAATAAGATCAAACATAAACAGGACACATGTGCTCAGGATTTACAAGAGCACCTAGTACTAGTTTCCAACCTTAGGTGCTAGTGTCCAGAGACATGTGACAACAAATGAGTGAGAACTGATAGATAGGGATCCATGTGACCTAACCAAAATTGTGTGTATGAGTGATAAGTGTGAAAGATAAAAGCAATACAAACCAACAACACAAATGAATGGACTATGGAATGGGTCATCATTGAATACTTTTCTTATGCAATAGCCATATATAAAATAACATACTTGGCGGTATAGTAAATAGTAGTAAGTGTGTGATTTTGTGTCTACAGTTGCCCCCACTTTATGTTGGTGAGTGAAATATTGGTAACATAAAGTAGATAGAGATATATACCTGAGAAGTCCAGAAAATTCCATGTCACTAAAGTACATGAAGAGTGTAGTAGAAGAATGTGTTGAGTGAGAACATATAGTGTGGTGAACCATAGATCAGCGTATTGATCCATGTAGCGTAACAAGAGACGTGGGACCATTATAAGGAGCACTAAGCAAGATTGATGATTGTGGTGTTGAATGATTGGAGATTTCATTTTTGTTTTTGATGGAGATGTGATGGGGAAAGGAGTGATCAACTCCCAACCCAATTGTGTGTGTGTGAAAAACTAAGGATTTGGACATCTTGCAGCCATAGGAAGAGTGTAGGGAGAGAGATCTAGTTTTACCCTCCAACTTTAACTACATCCGCAAAAGGTCCAGCTAATGCAGATGGACAAAGACCATGTTTTGTTAATTTGGATTCAATTTTGATTAAACGTGATAACCCATATAGGAGCAGTACAGGAAAGGAAATGACGTCTCATTTCCCCCACTCCATAAGTGTCGCTGCAATGTTTGTTTGGTGGCTTCCATGTTAGGTCATCTGGAAGCAGTTGCAAAATGTAGAAAAACTTCCCATGTTAGGTCATCTAAGAAAGTGGTGATATAACTCCCAATTTAGGTCATTTGGGAGGATACATATGTTGTGTCCATGTTGATTGATTGATGTGATTTTTGTTGTTAAGATTTTAATATATGTGATTGATTGATTGGTTACTCATGGAGATATTTTATGCGTGTTTCCCCATGTTAGGTTATTAGGGGAGAATTGTTAGAAAGTGATATGAAATTTTGCATGGTGTACGAGAAAATGTTTAATAGCGATGGGTTATAAATCCAGATTGATTGTGTTAATGGTGTAAGGTGAATTATAAGATGACCCCAATTGTATGCCCCTCTTTCGTAAAAATGGTGAGTGGTGATGAAAATGAACGTTAAGCTAAAAGTAAATGCATAATGATATAATGGAGAATGTATGATAGATATCACAAAAGTATGTGTATATCGAATGGTAATAATGTCAAGGAAAAATATTATGTGTGAAATGTGAAGGATGTGCTAGTATGTGGGATTCTGAAGAGAATGACATAAACAGGATAGAAATCAGAGTAAGTATGCTCAAGATATGAGTGAAATCGTGTAGTGTGTATTAGTTAAGAAAATGATCGTAAATAATGATTATAGTAAGGTAGGTACTGAGGAGTTATTATAAATAGTAATGTGAAAAAATGAATAAAAAATTCATTTAATTATTGCACTAGTGTGATTGTGAGCTATGGGTGTGTGAATATGCCTCAAGTGAGAGCACCATGATTGATTTGGTTCGAGATGGTGGCAGAAGCCATAGCATTGCGTACGACAGTGGAGCTAGTAAGTTTGATTGTTTTCAAAAAATGTGTTGATATTAGTTGTTTTTTATTATTTTTTGCAAAAAAATTGTTTTATAATTTCTCATTGCTTTGGACCTAGACAAGAGCGCATAGTGTTGTAGATATGAAAATGGGTGTTTATTGATGTTGTTTGTAGTTAAATTTACATATGTGTGATGTCCTAATGTTGTGTTTTTTATTGTTTTGTGGCATGTAGAGGGATATGCACTCGAGAGAGTTTCGTGGTGGCTTTCATTTGAGTACATTGCTAGGATTGGGGTTATCAAATGATGAGTGGGGTGTTCTAGACCATGTCATCCTATGGCACATAGCAAGTATGAGGGATGTTCCCATGTGAGTGGTGGTGTTCTGATACTGGCACCTTTTTTTTACCTATAGGGGAGATGATAGTTACTCTAGAGGATGTGTATCGCATAATGAAATTTCCTATCGTTGGTGAGAAGGTTCAGGTTATGGCCACAGATGATGCTTAGAGGTAGATGAGGGTCGGTAGGTGGTATTTTATGGGAACCTAAGTTCATACCGAGGTCCACATTAGCTTGGATGTTATTTTGAGATCAGGGGTTCTGCGATTGCGTAAGTTTATTTTTGTTGTGATTTCTTCATTGATTGCATTAGAGGGTGGTGGCGTAGGCATATTTTATAAGATGCATGACATATGTCATTGGATAGAGGAAAAGAGTATGAGGTATGCCTGAGCACAATGTGTATTGGCCCACCTATACAAGGATTTATACAGATTTACATAGGAGAAGCATGGGGGTGGTATTAGAGCTACCACATTGTTACATGTATGGGCCTATGAGCATATTACAGTACTGAGGCTAATTAGTGGACCACGAGGAGAGTGGGCTAGGCCGAATATATTTACAGGGACATGTGTAGGTGTTTGTGCTAGGAAGATGGATACAGATACCTATAAAGTTATGTTAGATCATATGGGGCCATAGGCCACGATATGGAGGCCATACCTAGACTATAGGGATGGCTAGAGGATGCAGTAGAGCTACAATGCATTCAACAAACTATGTGGCTAGAGGATCAGTTTTTAGGGGTTGCTGAGTTATTTCAGGTGGAGCGTGTATCATGATTGTTTGGTATGGCCCAAGATGTACCCCCAAAGCCATATATATGGGTGAGATCCATTAGGGCATGAAGGAGGTCCAGAGCTAGACTAGGGCCCACTAAATCATAATTAGTACCTCCCAGGATAGATGAGGCAAATACAGTAATTGAGTCGATAGATGTGGATGACGCGGGGTGTACAAAGGCCTACCATACATGGTGGGCATCACATTGGTGGGTGTTTTTGTTTCCAATTTTTATAGATACGGTGAGAGCACTGCTAAGGATAGGATGATAGGGGCAAGTACATGCCCCCGGTAGCGTAGCAGTAATGATAGCATAACATGATCATTTGTATAGTTATGTTTGATGATTTTTTATTTGTTTTTATAATGGTCGTTATTGTCTAATGCATTCATCTATAGGTGCAGGTGATGCATATTGGTCACTGATTGTGGACACATCCATCCGTACATTGAAACAAAATGTTCCCACCGATGTAATTGTGGGTGGAGGTATGCTAGAGCATGTAGATGATATTGTGGGTGAGCATGCCCATTTTTTTGAGCCAGTGGCAATAGTAGTAGTGATGTGTACCATGTTACTGAGTGAGAGGGATGGGGTGTTTGAGGAGACATAGCGAGCTAGAAAGGCCGCATGTGGCGGTCCCCTAGCACAGGATGTATTTATATAGTTTTTCAAGTTACATGGTCATTTTGCAGAGAATTCGATCAAGCTTTATCTATTGTGTAGGAAAGTGGAGATATATATGGGTTTTAGACACAAAATCATGCACTTTGGGTAAATATCTAGTCTCGATCGCATATTATTATTCATATGGTTCCTAAGTACAGAAATTAATAATCAACCCATTTCTTTGGCCATCTTTTGTTGCTTTCTATTGCTACTTTCAGTCTTACACCTTTATAGGCCCAGTCCATCTTTTCATACTTTAGTTTTACCTTTTCTCAACTGGAGCTCCCATCCAGGATGTCAGTGCTAGGTGCCCTCATCCCCTCTGGGTGCCCCTATCCTCTTTATACTTTATTCTCACTTTTTGGGTCCTTTCTAGCCATTTGAGCATCTTATCTTTTTGGTAGTTAGCCTTTTCGAGGTTAATTAGGAAATTTAAGTGAAGGAATCATATAGATATAAAGTTATGTGAACATAATAAGGGACCAAGCACTAAAAACTAGCGATCACCACCTAAGGTTGCATCCATCAAGGATTTTATTGCTCCATTTGCATCCATCTAGCTCCATCACAAAGGACAAAGGTTGGTTCATCTGCATCAAACTTCATAGGAGGGGAATTTATTCTATTCCATGCACACATTACTTACATTCTACATCTAGTTACTTGCTCGCTACTTCAAGTGTGAATCACATAAGAGCATCCTAGGGCACAATTCTGCACACACACACACACACACACACATAGAGAACTACATTGGGTCTGATATGTAGTGAAATACTCAGCTATAAGACCACCATTTGGGAATTTGAGGACAGTCTAGCCTCTTCATATGCATCTTTCTTTTTTTAGGGTTTTGATGCTTTGTCTGGGATTTTATAGGTGATTCCTTTATTGCAGGTTTACAGTGAAATCAACAATCTAAGTGTGACATACAAGCGACAAGTAGTGAAGGCTTTGCACCATATGACGACACTATGAAATTTGCTTCAAGACTTTCTACACAAACCAAGGCGCCCTAGTCGCCCCAATCCCTTTTCTAGGTTCCCCAATCCAGCTAAATCACTCGAATCTGTATTTTTTGGAGCTCCTGTGTGAAGGTTTCTCATTCTTATTCATCCAGTCTCCACTGTGACACAATCTCGTGACATCTCTGAATTATCTAAGGCTCTTCCAAATCTCTTTGCACATTAGGGTTTAATATTTTTATTGCTTAGTTGTTTGGGTTCATTTCAGTTGTTTTATTACTCATTTATTTACTACAAACTTGCATTAGATTGGGCTAATTTATTACATTTTAGCATAATCATTTTGGTGAACCCCACTCATGATCGGTCATTCAGATCCTCATTTGACACATAATATTTTCTATCATAGCTCCTAAAGTTCCTCAAATTTATTTTTCTGATTTACTTAAGATGCATCCAAATTGCTAGGTTGTTTTGCAACATACCTTAGACATCATGTATCTTCCTAAAGATATGTCGCCACAAAAAATAAGTCCTATGCTCGATCGTCTATCTAACAAACATATTTCTTGTGATCCTTCATCTAATAAATCCATGTTATACTCAATTTAGGCTTTACATTATTTATTTCAAGACAAATTTAAGGCTATGAAATCCACGATTACATATCTCAAATCTGAAATCCAACAACTTAAGGACGCTTCTTATGCTTGTGTTTTTTCTCCTTCTATATCTCATCTTCATTGTATGTCTACTACATGTGCTCATATCAATGAACCTCAAGTCATACCATTACCAAATCCTCTCACCTTTGATCGCAATAATAAGAAACATGACATTCTTACTGAGCTCCTTAGTCATCAATTGATCACTTTACCACCTACTCATTACTATCCTCCTTATCAGCTAGCAAAATATCAAGGTCGTCCATATTGCAATCATCATCGAATCAACTGACATAATGACAATAATTTCTATGCTTTACAATGAAGAATCAAACATCTTGAGCATCAAGGATTTATCTCATTCACTATACAACATTCTGTTACATGCCCATCTACAAATGCTACATCTCAATGGGTTCCTAAACTTGATTTGTCTATGTCTAATGAAAACCGCGTCATCACTTCTAATGGTTGTTCTACGGAAATTCAAGTGTTGCCTAAGCAACCACCTCTCAAAATCAATATAGCACCTCCTCCTCTCAAGACATATACAGCATTACCAATTCAAAGTACGCAATCGCCTCTCAAAATCAATCAACCTTCTTCTCCTATCAAGTCTTCTGCAGCATCATCAATACCACCAAAGCTTCCACCATTCAAGCTTTCTCCCCATCCCACTCCACTTCCATTTCCAATTCATTTTGTCAAAGCAACTTCTCTTTCTACTAATGGTCAAGACATATTTCAAATTCCACCACCATCACATGGTCCTGATGTTGCTTCCACCACTACGCAGCCACTGAATCTTTAGTAGGTGAATTGTTCTCACCTCATTACCCGATGACACACTTGTGTTCTTACGGTTCTTACATGACTATTGAGGGATATCTTACAATAAGAACCCCATTTCATTGCAGTATTACATGATTCATTTGCATATCTATGTATTATATAATCACTCATACATATATACATCTACAACCATCTATTTCACGTGACACATACAGTACAATCTCTCATCATTTATGCCATTACTCAATCAATATTACAATATCGATGATATTTCACCACATTCATACATCGCTTCTATATTTTTTTCCAAACATTATTCATTGAATAACATAGTCATCACCAAATACTTGGGGGGGATTACACTTTTTACTCCCTCCCCTAGCATCGACACAGTCTTATACTCACATCATTTCACATCTACACTTTAGCATATACATCTCCATCCACACTCTAATATCAACGATTACCCGATGACAAACTCTTTTGCTTTAGTTCACACTTGACTATTGAGGGAATCCTATACACATAAACCCCACACACTACATGGTAAACACTGTGCACTCGACATCTTCGCACATCCTAAATTCTTTACATAGACACATCATCTTACAATTTACATCCTACATCTTACATCGTACATCTACACATCATATACACCACACATTACACTACATTTACTACACATCTTGTGCATTTTACATATCTAATTTTATGTGTTGCACTCACTACCCAATGACACATTTTTGTATCACATTCCAACTAGATTGTTGAGGTTATACTTATTCAATGGACCACATCACACTCATATATTCAACCATTCAAATTGTTCCTCATGTGACATTCATAGTGATATACACCATAGGTTACATCATCAATTCCTCTAGCATCATTTAGTGATACACGTTATAGGCTACATCATCACTTCCACTTGCATCATTTAGTGATACACGACATAGGATACATCATCACTTCCTCTAGCATCATCTAGTGATATACACCATAGGTTACATCATCACTTATCCTACTCATCTCGTACTGATATAAGATTTAGGCTAGATAATCACACATTTTCACACCTCATCTCTATGTTGCATATCCTCACTACACATTCATCACACCACGCTGCATACAACACATAATTTGACCATTTCCCAATGACGCACTCTCGTTTATGGTTCATTCTTGACTTCTGAGTGGGTACAAAAAAATGAACCTCACTACATACTACTCAATTCACTCAAGGGGAAAGCTACTCATATCATTCACTTTGTATTCCATTCCATCCATCCATAGTATACTACATATATTGGTTGTATTTACTCTTTCTTACATATACTTTTACATGTGCACTTTATTACACATGCTAGATAGATATCTTGTATGTCAGTATTTGTATCATATACACATGTGCATTCACTTTCTTTCTAGTTGTGATCATAGATTCTACAGATCTAGTACATGCACCATGGATGCTTTACACAGTACCTAGTACCAATCCCACAACGTCTCCTAGGGGCATCCACTTTTATACACTACAGGTGTTATCGCTTCATTGTGTTTCACAGCACATTACTATATTAGATTATACACACTTTGACATAATTATATCTTTCTAACGTGCTAACGGGTGATTCATGTGTAGTATTTGTTTTGCAGGATTACTTGCCACCATGGTTATATGTTACATTCTTTGTACTTATTTTTCATTGTATGCCTTTTTTTGCAGGATTTTCCCTTTGTTTTTTGTGCACACTTGTATGATTTTTTCTCCGTCATCCCTAATTTTCTTGCGACACCATGAGTGGTGTCCCATGTTTGCAACCCACTTTTTGCGGTCTACATTGTCTTCTTGTGTTTTTTAGCTTACAGATTATTTATTGAGCATACACTTTGTCTTATACATGCATGTACATATTTTCTTGTACTAACACTTATCTCCCAACAACTTGTTTGCATGTGCCTTGTTTTTTACCAAGCACATCCCCTCCCCCCTGCAGGGCACAGTTTCATTGATTGGTCCTCTTTTGGGATGCATCCTCCTACAGTGACCTCACATGCACCCCCAAAGAGGGGGGAATCATTTGGGTGAATCATTAACCCCATACAAGGTATACACATAATAGTACCAGTACAGTTCAGCAATCATAATCAGACTTGGTTCCTTAGTTACATAGCAAGTGGGTTTAACACATTCTACAGAACTCCATAAAAAATGGTTTTTACAAGGAATATTTTCCTTAGCATTCTGGGGAGCAGTTACAAGTTAGAGGATAAATCAAACCTTCCTATCTACACTACTTGATTTGTGGCATCGAATCACCTAAAAAACTAGATAGTATGGAGATCTCTAAAGTTTCAAGAAGCAATTACAAGTTGGAGAATAAATCAGACTTTCATCCCTACACTTCTTCGGCTAGTGGCGTGAGATCACCCAAAAAACTTACAATTCATCAATGTGATCCTTTCTACACCCTTTGTTTTCTCATCACGGATCAGGTGCACATGGTCCTTTTTCATTTTCTTACTTTCATTACATGATTTTTACATATAGACATGTGTCTTTACACAAATTTTTACACATATACATGCGTATTTAACTACTTGATCTTCTTCTCTTTTGCAAGTTCATCTGTATGGGAAGTAAGCAGTCAACATCACACACATCTACACTAATATGCATATACACCACATACATCAGAATCTACACACGCGCTTCTGCCCTAAGTTCACTCTCATCACCTTTTTACACTTTTGCATCTTTAGTCTCCACGCTCCATCTTTTTGTTATCACTCCATACTTTTTCTAGTCCCTCGGCATGCTTTCTACATCAATCTACATGGATATCAGGTATGCATCTCTGTCTACTTTATGTTACCAAGCATTATGTTCACCAACATAGAGTGGGGGAAAATGTAGACATAAAATTGCACACTTTGGGTAAATATATAGACTCGATCACATACTACTATTCATATGGTTCCTAAGTACAAAAATTAATAATTAACCCATGTCTTTGGCCATATTTTGTTACTTTCTATTGTTGTTTTCAGTATTGCACATTTATAGGCCCAGTCTATCTTTTCATACTTTAGTTTTACCTTTTCTAGACTAGAGCACCTAGCCAAGATGCCAACGCTAAGCACCCTCATCCCCTCTGGGTGCCCCTATCCTCTTTACACTTTACTCTAACTTTTTGGGTCCTTTTTATCCGTTTGAGCATCTTATATTTTTGGTAGTCATCCTTTTTAGGGTTAATTACAAAATTCAAGCAAAGGAATCATATAAATATAAAGTTATGTGATCATAATAAGGGACCAAGCACTAAGCACTAGCTATCACCACTAAGTTTACATCCATCAAGTCTTTTATTGCTCTATTTGCATCCATCTAGCTCATCACAAGGGACAAAAGTTGGTTCATATGTCTCACACTTCATAGGAGGGGAGTTTACTCTATTCCATGCACACATTATTTACATTCTACGTATAGATAATTTATCGCTACTTCAAGTGTGACTCGCACGAGAGAAAAGTTAGGGCATAATTCAACACATACACACATAGAACTACATTGGGTCTGAGATATAGTGCAGTGATCAGCTGTAAGACCACCATTATGGCATCAGAGGACAGTTTGAACCCTTCATATGCATCTTTTTTTTTATGGTTTTGATTCTTTGTCTGGAGTTTTACAGGTGATTCTTTTATTACATGTTTACCATGAAATCAGCAATCTAAGTGTGACATACACATGAAAATAAGAAAAGACTTTGTACCATCTGGTGACTCTGTGAAATTAGCTTCTAGACTTTTTACACAAACCAGGGAACCCAGATTGTAGACTAAGGCTCCCCAAGTACCCCAATCCCTTTTCTAGGCACCCCAGTCCAACTAAATCACTCAGATCAGCATTTTTTGGAGCTCCTATGTGATGGTTTCCCATTCCTATTCAAGTTATCTCCACTACAACACAATCCCACAACATCTCTGAATCAACTAAGGCTCTTCCAACTCTCTTTACACATTAGGGTTTCATATTTTTATTGCTTAGTTACTTGGGTGTATTTCAGTTATTTTATTACTCATTTATTTACTAAAAACTTGCATTAGATAGGGCTAATATATTACATTTTAGCATAATTAGGGGCCAGGAATAGTGGCGTAAAGTGAGCGGTGAATCTTCTAGTTCTAGAGCTCTTGTAGTGGCAGATAGTGATAGTGATGATGAGATATGATATGTATTAATGTATTGATGTAGGGGGAGTTGCCCCCCAGCATTGTGATGTTTTATACTTATGATTTTGAATGATATATAGCTGGACTTATTGGCATACAATCATTGTACTTGGTGTTTATTGAAGTGGTGATGTGATGATTAGAATCTATATCTTGATGTATGATGTGTTGATTATTGTTGTTATATGTGATGTGTGATGTGTTGAATATGGTTTGCATTTGTTACATTGATTTGTAATTCATAGTTTTTTATATTGGTTAATGTGATTATATATAGATAAATGATGGTTTAGCGTATGTGATGTAATGCATTTAATGTGATTGCGAAAAATTATATTGTATGTATAAATAAATTTGTGATGAATGATAAAATAAAAATGAATAATGTGTAAGAGTATGAGATAGTTATAATAGTGTAGTGAAGCACATGTTAGTGTGATGAAGATAGGGGGGATAATAGTGGTTTCCCCTAGTGTATAGATGATAAGGTTCATTTATATAAGACCCCTCAGTAGTTAATAGTGAACCGTAAAGCAAGAGTGCATCATCGGGAAGTAATATGATTATGTGTGCAAGATATATTGATCGATAAGGCATGTAACGCAAGAGTGGAGAGAGGTTATTATTATAATATATACCTCAATAGTCATGTAAGAACTGTAAGAACATGAGTGTGTTATCGGGGGGTAAGGTGATAGATGTAACATCCATAATTGTCACTTTATTTCTAGGGGGAAAAATTATAATTAACTTTATGCTTCACAGTTTAAATACCCATATATTTAAATCCAACATAAACCTTAATGTAATATATTTCTGATAATTGTCATAAACCATGTGCATCTGCATGAGAGTATACAGATCCTACTCAATCCCTCTCAACGCTCTTTACAAGCCAATACATCAAATGTATCCTTTATTCTTTCCTTCTTCAGGATATAATAACTAAGTGATGCTCTCAAATTGTTTACCTTGGTTCTACCATGAAATCCCACCAAGCATCTCTTAGCTTAGGTCTTGGTGAAATCACAACAGTGTAATCAACAGCTTACACTACTTTGCACAAAGTTTTAGAGTCATGTATGTCATGTGCTCAATCTCGTGATGGCACACTCGCCGTTGGAAACTTGTCATCTCACCTTAATCACTTATTCATTTATATGGATTAGTAATCAATGGTGTTGTAAACAGCTACAAGTCTTGTACAAGGTAAAAATCTAGATTAACCTACAAGAAGATGTACCTTTATGCCATAATATGATGCCTATGGGAAAATAAGTGCCTTTATAATGTTTTACATCATTACTAGACCACTTCCCTTCCCGTAGCCATCATAAGTTGGCATCGAGGTACGTATCCATGAGGTTCAATCCACCTTTGTAACTCTAACAAAGATTGTACTTAATGCAATATCATATCACAATTCAAGGTCTTGATGAGGCAACTCAATATAGCTACTAAGTAGTGGTATCCAAATAGTGGCTACCATCATTAAATGGATACAACCTTGTAGCAGCCATAGTGAGTTGACCCACCAAGGGTCCTAAATTGGAACAATGTATCTTAATGTTCCAAAGTATTAATTAATCACAACAGGTTATCCTAGGTCTCACGAAAATTTCACCTCGAATGAGTCATACCTAAGGTCCTACCACAAGTTGATCCAAGGATATTTTATTTCCCAAATTTGATTATTTACTTTACTAAGTTTGATACCAATAAAATCCTTTATTGGATCTAATACCAATAGATTATTAAGCATCCCATGTTGCACACTATCACATTGCGGTTATAAACTTAGATATATTAGTCTTCCCAATTTAATCAATTATATTGTGAGAGAGTTCACATTTCATATCTTAGTTATAAATTTTAAGTTCACTTTATCTACCCATCTTTATTGGCATTCATATCCATAAATCACCTTTGTATAAGTAGTCGTGTATATTTACACTCACTAAAATACCATAGTTTAATAACTTAGTTACTAGGAATAACTCATAAGTTGTTTTTACAAACATTCCTTAATGACTTAATCATATCTACTAAATTAGCATGGTTTAGTAGTCACAAGACACAATTCATAGAATACCTAGATTAGGATCTAGTATTAATTCATTCTTCCCACAAGCATTCAGCACTTTATTGTCAATTGCTAAGTTGACCATGCTAAGTAATTCATTCAAATTTCTATACTCAAGATAGAATCCAACTATATAAGTCATGTAGTGTTATATGACCTTATACTTAGGCTTGATATATCAGTAACATGCATGCATCTACTTTTCTCAAAAGAATGCAGAAAGGATAATTCATCAATCAATGTGATATAACAAAGTATGCTAACTTTATTACTTTCTAGGAATATGTGTCAATTCTTATTCATTACATTGTAACAATTCTTTCTTTTTCAAACAGTTTACAAGAAGGCTAATTTTGCCTTTTCAGTCAAATAAATAGTACATTGCTATTTCTTTTGATCATAAATTCATTATATTATCAATGCATCTTTATAAATCAAATCAATCAAGTAAATACTTTCATCTTTATTTTCCTTTTGAACTTAAATCTCTCCATCTGCAAAACATGTTAGCATTGGTCATTTCACGTTAACTGAGCATGATATGTTCTATTTCCTCTTAATAGCTTATGTTGTCTAGCATTTACATATATAAAATGTTGTCATAAGTTAAAACCCCATAAATGATCTAAAGAGTAACTTCCATATTTGCAACATATCCAAAAACATTTTTCATTCTCAAATGATGTTTACTTCTTTCAAATTTTCTTACATAAGAATAGCAAAGCAAGTAGTAAATTTCATAACATATTAGTGACACTTACTAACTTTGGCTTACCTGAATGAGAGTGTTAACTAGGTTAATATGTTATTTCACCTATCAATTTCCAAACTGCATACTCATATATATCCTAAAAAAGCTTTGAACATTGTTAGTAAATCATTCCTTGAAACTCTAGAATCAATCCTTACAATATTTGCTATTAGAGTGGAAGTCTCCATAGTTCTATCACCGAACTAGGTTCCACTAAAAAATGTGTCAAAGCACAAGCCTATGAAAAGAACAAATGTATCTCCTATAATCTTAGAACTAACATCAGGCCACATCATCTTACATCTTGTAAGATTTAAGGATATTTCCTTTTTCAAGCAAGGATTACAGTCAAAATAGTTTATGTTTGACACCTCAACCATCATTGACCTACCAGACAAATTGACCCAGGAATAATAACATATCAATAATATCGATCAAGGGTCAACAGACTATTCCAAAGTAATATGGCATATTTAATCTTAATTTTTCACAAAGGCAACAAAGTAACGAAGTTATTTCCACAATGAATTATTCCACACATAATCATTCAACATAAAAAAATATACACACCTAGAATCAAACCCGTCAATCCTTAAAAGCATTGGCTTTACCTCCTAGATATATTTTCACATAACAGCTAGGCTGAGTATTATATCATGATAAACTCACGCATAGGAGGAAATTATGACTTAGAAAATTGTAAACAATAACGTAGATTGAGCCATAAAATCTAGCATGATTTTCAATCGGAGCTTATAACCATTAATCCCTTAAAAAGGAAGAGTGATTTTCTTACTACACGGGTCCCAAACCCTATTAGAATCTTAAAAGGACATTCCCACTTTCTCTATGAACTCTTCCAACTAACAGTTCTCATTAACAAACTATTATGGCTCTAGACAAAAACCAGAAGTATTTAAGATTGTATCTTATAGGTATATTTACATATATTTCAGTCAACATTCAAGTTTATGGGTATTTCCCAATATATCAATCAACCAATTTAACTTATTTATCACAAAATAGCCACAACTATCAACTACATTCCCCATGGTAACGAAGGGTGAAAAATCCTAGTCAGAATATTACTACTAGTTTTAGAGGGTTTCCATACCACCCAAAACCCTTAGCTTCATTAACGATTCACCTAGGGATTGTAAGTGTATAGAAGGATAAGACAACTATACAGTACATCTTTAAGCAAGTAAACCCCAATTGTGAATTTCATATAAAAACAAGTCAAATTATTTCTATTGAGTTCACACATACAAAGAAAATAACACACATGCATGGTATACCAATTATTTTTACAATTTCATTCATTTAAAGGAACTGGATCACAACTTTCAACTCTTTATCGACATCAAAACCCATTTCCACAATAAGTAAACAGATCTTAAAGCATAAATTTATATATAAATGATAGATAAAGAAATATATTAAAACAAAGATAAATCATATCATGCCTTTGCTAGGAAGCTCACTTTTCTTCTTCTCTCCTTTCTAGTCTTCTTCTGCAAATCCTAATCTTGGAGTCAACCCCCGTATTTTTCATTTTCTCTTAAATTTATAACATCTCAAGATATATATATATATATATATATATATATAATTTAAACAATACTTCATATGCAAATTATTTTTAAAGGAAAACTCAAGCTTTAACCTTCACAAAACAATCAAATGAAACCCTCATACAAAGGTCCACAGAGTTCAAACTTACAAGCGTGAAGAGAACAATGAGTTTCTAAATGATCTAACTCGATAGCTTCTCATGGAAGCTTCAAGTTTCTCGAGTTTTACACAAACAATAAGTGTGCCTTTAATGTTTCCTACCACATTGTGGCCTAAACCCATCAACCACTAAATTTTGTAGGATTTCCATTTGCATGGCCTACCCATAAAACAGTTTGCATGATAATCGACATGATTATTTAACAATCAAACCTTCTACTTCTATGCACGGTGGGGTCATCATGACCATCTAATAATAGTCAACTAGTATTCACGGATTACCAACTAGCCCCAAGATAATTAGGAAAACTTCGTACTAAGGTGGTTGACTATACCGACATCAATAATCATTAAGTCAAACATGTGTTCATAGCATTAAACAATACCCACATTTTATTTGTGTCAAAGGAGTAAATTTATTATCTATGATAACATAACTTAAGGTTATTATCTATGATAACATAACTTAAGGTCATTATCTATGATAACATAACTTAAGGTCATTAACTTCTTATTATAGCCCATTATAATGCTATCGATTGCAGTCTTAGTTCATACTAGGTCCAAGCCTTGAACATAGCATAGCCAACAAGTAATAACTTCCTAATGTCATTCCTGCAGGTTCTCCACCATAGATAGTCATTGTGTAACCCAAGTTTTTAACCTGGTAGGTTGAATATCCATCTCTTATCCATTAAAATATGGATAAGCCTACATCTTTCTCTGATAGAGACAATTCCATGTATTTTAACACATCAACCAAAGTTTTAAGAACCATTAGATCACAAGTCATTCACTAATATTTCAGGGGACATATCATCTTAATGTTTGTAGGCCTTAGTAAATAGCCAGCACAATAGTATTGTTTCTCACTAGTAGCCATCAAATTAGTCACAATAGGAAATAGTATTAACATTGTAATGATACTTAATATGTCTCAAATACCAATTATAATTTAATTGCTTTCCAATGTCCTTGATACATTCATTTGTAATCACAAATCTCAGCAAAAGTCATAATAAGGACCATGCACCTGTAATTCATCACAATGGGTCAAAGAACAAGTTTTAAAAAGCTAAGAAATATTATTGATTGTCTAGTACAGAATCACCTAGTTATAACTTGTCTCTTTTATACCACACTGAATTTGCGGGTTGTGACAATATAAATAACCTACCAAAGACCAAGTCGGTGTGGAGCGGTGGAAGCATGTGGAATGAAAGAAGCATGAGTCTATGAGCCAAATTGAATGTCGTCTGGGATGGTGCAAATGATGGGTGATGTAGGGATTGGAAGTGAAGATGACAAGGGTTGTGGAATCCAATATGTAGTGGTAGCATGATGCAGTGAATGAGATGGTGTAGCGGTGGATAGATGAGATGGAGAGCGCACATGAGCAACAACCTGTGGTGGTTGAAAAATAATAATCTTAGAAATATATGAAGGAGATGAATCAACCAAAATATCAACATGCCTACGTGGGAGTGGAAACATAGACTGCTCACGAGAGAGAGAGAGAGCCAAAGGAAATGACACCCTTATGTTCTAATTTTTACAAGTGATCATGAAGGGCAGAACAGTCATTGTCGCAATGGACATTGATACGATGATAGTTGTAGTAAGGTCTATCACATTGGCACTGCAAGTGATGAGGTGGATGATGTTGATTAGAAGGTAAGAGGATTAAATGTTCATCAAGCAAGGTACGTAGCACATCATGAGGTCTAGCATGATTAGAAAATTGTATTGGTTCCTATGAAATAGGTGGAGTCTGAGGTGTAGCCTGACATGGAGGAGGAGATGAAGGATGCTTATGCAATGGAGAATATTGGACTTGCTTGCGAGGTGGAGGATATGGAGGCCACTCTATTAGGAAATAAGGGATAAAATATGTGGAATAATCCCTCACAGAATCGCAACAGTAGAAACTAATATGCAGAAATTATTACAGATCTCAAATAAAAGTGCAGAATAAAATAACACAACACAAAGAGATAGTACTTAATGTGGTTCACCCAATTTGGGCTACGTCTACCAAGAATCACTTGCTCAGATTTTATTACAAGCCACCGCTCTCTTAATACAATACCTAGATCTGTTTGAAGTTATGCTCAACAAACTCTACAGAATTCACACCCGAATTCAAAACACATTTGCAATGTTACATTATACCTACCATATGCACAAAACCATATAAATAGATAGCTGCTTAAGTAGTTTTACAAAACCATGGGTATCAAAACCATGGGCCAAAACTGTCCCATAAACCTATGGGTCAAAAATCCTGCCCATATGAGAAAAGCATGTTTCCCGGTATATCGAGCACATTTTAAGGACAAAAAAAATTAAAATCCTACAGTGAGACAACTATGGAAAGTGTACAGTACTCTTAGTGTACAGTCTTCAACACTTCCTCACATGAAAACAGGCTCCACAACCTAACAATATCCCACTTGGAGACTATTTTTCCTCTAAGCAAGCTTCTCAACCCTTCACTAGTTTTCGTGAAGACCAACCAAAGTTGAACATAGCTTCAATTTTTCCCTTGTGACCACCTTGGTCATCATGTCTACAGGATTATAACTAGTATGAATCTTCTCCAGCTTCAACTTCTCTTCCTCTAAAGTTTTCCTGATGAAATGGTACCTTAACTGTATATGCTTCGTCCTAGAGTGGAAAGCAGAGTTTTTAGCTAGGTGTATAGCACTCTGACTATCACTATGTAGCTTTCCTTCCTCCTACTTATGCCCCAACTCCTCAAGAAATTGTTGTAACCAAATCATTTCTTTTCTTACCTCTATGGCAGCAACATACTCAACCTCTGTGGTTGACAAAGCAACCAGTTTTTGTAGTCGTGAAATCCAACTCACTGTTGCCCCACCTACAGTGTAAACATAACCTATCGTGCTCCTCCTATTGTCTACATCTTCAGCCATATCTGAATCTACATAACCACACAAAGTGGTGTCCGATCCACTGTAGTATAAAACTTTCCCCATGGTCCCTCTCAAATACCGAAGGATCCACTTTACTACATGCTAGTGATCTCTTCCTGGATCACTCATAAGTCTACTCACCGCTCCCACTGCATGGGTAATATTAGGCCTGGTGCACACCATTGCATACATCAAACTTCCAACCACTGATGAGTAAGGTACCTTGGACATCTAGTTTCTCTCCTACTCTATCTTGGGACACTGCTCCTTTGATAACTTGAAATAGCCTGCCAAAGGAGTCCCAACCGATTTAGCATCCTACATATTAAACCTCTCCAAGACTTTCTTAATGTACTCTTCCTAAGATAAAGTCAACTTTTGTTCCTTCCTATCTCAAGATATCCTCATACCAAAGATTTGTTTGGCTTCGCCCAAATCCTTCATAGCAAAGGATTCACTTAGTTGCTTCTTGAGTTTTTTATTTCTTACATGTTTTTACCTACAACTAACATGTCATCCACATACAGACACAGGATAATATAACTGTCATCCTCAAATTTCTTTGTGTACACACAATGGTCATAATGGCATCTAATAAAACCTTGCTCCATCATGAAGCTATCAAATTTCTTATATCATTGATGTGGAGCTTGTTTCAAGCCATACAATCTCTTCTTCATTTTGCACACCATATCCTCTTTACCTTTGACCTCATAGCCCTCTGGTTGCTGCATATATAGTTCCTCCTCCAAATCACCATGGAGAAATGTAGTCTTTACATCAAGTTGTTCTAAGTGCAAGTCTTCTGCTACAACTATTCCTAGAATGGTTCTAATAGAAGTCATTTTTACTACAGGAGAAAAAATCTCATCAAAATCTATACCTTTTTTCTGTGCAAACCCCTTGACCACTAACCGGACCTTGTATCTTTTCTTTCCTCCTTCTTCCTCTTTGACTCTGAATACCCACATGTTTTGTAATGCTCTTTTACCTTCGGGTAGCTTCACCAAATCCTATGTTTCTCCATGAGAGCCTGATGCTCCTCATCCATGGCTTGCTCCCACTTCTTCCTGGCATCTACCTGCATTGCTTCATCAAAGCTCTCTGGCTCTCCACTATTAGTGAGTACTAAATAATAAAGAAAGGGAGAAAAACACTCAGGTTCTCTTTTTACCCTAGAAGACCTCCTCAATATAGGATTTTGGGGTTCTTATTGAGGAGGGTCCTAAATTGATTCATGTGTCACTTTCCCATCCAGAAGATCCTCTACTACTGCATATTGTTTCTTGGATTCTTCCCTGTTTTCCTACAACTACTACTTATACATGACTTTCTCATTAAAGACCACATCCCTAGATCGAATGATTTTTTTGTCCTTAATACTCCAACATTTATATCCAAATTCATCACCACCATAACCAATGAAAGTACATTTTTCTAATTCAGCCTCTAGCTTGGTCCTATCATCCTTGTCTATATGGACAAACACCTCACATCCAAAGACTCTAAGAAATGAATAATCAACTTTCTTACCATACCAATCCTCCTCAGGCATGCCTCCATCTAAGGCACTTGAGGGTCCTCTATTTATCAAGTACACATTTGTGCTCACCACTTCTACCCAAAAAGAAAAAGGTAGTCCTGCATGTAACCTCATTCTCCTAGCACATTCCATTATTGTTCTGTTCATCATTTCTTAGAACAATAATCATCAAATTCGTTGCTGCAATACTCTCCTCCATTATCTGACCTGAGACATTTTAGTTTAAGACTTGTTTCATTCTCTACCAAGGCTTTCCATTTAACAAAAGTGTCAAATACATCAGATTTGTTTCTAATACAATAAACCCAAACTTTCCTTGTTGTATCATCAATAAAAGTAACATAATAACTTGAACCCCCAAGAGATGATACTTGAGTCGGCGCCCACACATCAGAATGCACCAGCTCTAACTTACTCTCTTTCTTTTTAGGTCCAACCTTGAGAAACCGTACTCACTTTTGTTTCCCATAGATATAGTCCTCACATAACTCCAAACTTGTTTCTATATATCTAGGAAAATCCTTCTTTATGATCTCCATGCCCTTATGGCTCAAATGACCGAGCCTATAGTGCCACAATGTTGTATCTACTTTTGAAGCCACAAGATTACAAACATTAGTGCTATAAGTGGTTAAATACTTAGTGCTATAAGTGGTTAAATACAAGGTTCCAACCTTCTTACGTCTTGCCACCACAAGAGCACCCTTGGTAACCTTCCAAGAGTCCACTATAAATATCATAGTACAACCATCACTTCCCAACTACCTTGCCGATATCAAATTTTGTCTTAATGTAGGCACATGTCTGACATGCTTCAATAGCCAAGTATTCCCATTCTGCATCTTAACCTAAATAGAACCTTTTCCAACTATGTTGCAAGGCTCATCATCACCAAGAAAAACATGCCCAAAATCTCCTTGAACATAATCAACAAAATAATGCCTATGTGGAGTAGCATGGAAAGAAGGCCCTGAATCTAAAACCCAAGATTCAGTAATATTGTGTAAAGAAAGAATCAAAGCATCCTGACATACATTACCCATTGCCACATTTTCCTCCTTATTTTCTTCCTGTTGTTTCTTCTTATCCCGAAGCTCCCAAAAATCCTTCTTTGCATGCCCAGACTTTCCATAGTGCCAGCATACTATCTTGCTTTTAGATTTTGACCTTACCCGATCCTTTGATTTTCCATGGCTTCCTTTATTCTTCTGTCTCCCTCTAGTTTCCACTGTCAAAGCATTCCCTGAAGTAGAAGATTCACCAGAGATTTTTCTTCACATTTCCTCACTTAGAATCACCCCTACAACATCCTCAAACTTCAACTTTGAGTTAACTGGAACCAAGTTGCTTACTGCCATTACCAAGCTATTCCAACTCTCAAGTAAAGAGCACAGAACTAATAAAGCCCTAACTTCTTCATCAAATTCTATTGTAACTAAAGCTAGCATATTTACAACCGTATTAAAATAATTTAAATGATCTGCTACTGAACCATTCTCAGACATCTTCATATTAAACAACTTTTTCATTAAAAATATCTTATTAGAGGTAGAGGTTTTTCATATAACTTCCCTAATGCATCCATCAGTTCTTTTGTAGTCTTTTCCTTTGAAACATTAAATAATACCGAAGATGCAAGACACAGCCGGATTGTCCCAAGTGCCTTCCTATCCAAAAAATCTCTTTCTACATCTGTCATGCTTGAGGTTTTGTTCACCTTCTCAGACAGCATAATATAAAGATCCTTCTGATAAAGGTAATCTTCCATCTACATCTTCCAAAGACTGAAATTCTACCCGTTGAATTTATCAACCCTAGATCTTCCATCATTTGCCATAGCTCCCACTCAAGATAAAACTTTCCCTGTGATTCAACACTTCAGCAACGAAACCTTGCTCTGATGCCAATTGTTAGGAAATAAGGGATAAAATATGTTGAATAGTCCCTCACAGAATTGCAACAGCAGAAACTAATATGCAGAAATTATTACAGATCTCAAATAAAAGTGCAGTATAAAATAACACAACACAAAGAGATAGTATTTAACATGGTTCACCCAATTTGGGCTACGTACACCAAGAATCACTTACTCAGATTTTATTATAAGCCACCACTCTCTCAATACAATACCCAGATCTGTTTGGAGCTATGTTCAACAAACTCTACAGAATTCACACCTAAATTCAAAACACATCTGCAATGTTACATTATACCTACCATGTGCACAAAACCATATAAATAGACAACTACTTAAGTAGTTTTACAAAATCATGGGTATCAAAACCATGGGCCAAACCCATCCCATAAACCTATGGGTCAAAAATCCCACCCATATGAGAAAAGCACGTTTACCGGTATATGTGGCACATTTTAAGGACAAAAAAAATTAAAATCCTACGGTGAGACAATTGTGGAAAGTGTACGGTACTCTTAGTGTACAGTCTTCAACACTTCCTCACATGAAAATAGGCTCCACAACCTAACACACTCAACAGATGGGAGTGGAGAAGAACTAGATGATGTAGCAGTAGCAATGATAGAAGAAGGATTTATAACATGTGTAGCAATGAGATCATGTTCTAGATCAATGGCCTTATAGCACAAGAGTATGAATGATTCACATGTTTCATATTGCAATTATTATTTTAAGGAAGGAATCAAACCACAATAGAAATTGAATTGATTTTCTAAGTCAGTGGGATGGAAGACCAACTAATGCATGCAAGCATTATATCATAAAATATAATCACTAATATGTTGTGTTTTGCTTCGATATAATCCATATAGATGACCATATGTGACTCTAGGTTCATTGTTGAGTATGAAGTGACAAAGAAAATATTATTACATCCCATAATAGGTACTAATAGATCCAAAGGGTAGGTGTGTGTACCATTGAAGAGCATTATCTATAAGACTATGGTAAAATGCTTTAAGCAACAATCAATCATTAGATTATGAATCCATAGCTAGACCGTAATGTTTGAGATGCAGATGAGGATCACTAGTATCATCAAAACATGTAAATGTAGGCATAATGAAATCCTTAGGGAATGTTGAATTGTGAATATTTTTCGGAATAGGATTTCCATGCAAAGAATTATGATCGATAAAAGAAGAATAGGCCTTGTTTTCTAGTGTGAGAGATTGGACTGGAGATTGTAAGTGGCTAATAGCATGCATGAGTGATAAGATTTTCTATGGAGGAATGGTGGAGGATGGCAATAGTGTATTGATTGGTTATAATTTTCCATTATGAGTGATCATAGGAAAGTCAAGAGGAGACATAGAAGATGTCGATGTTAAGGACACACTAGATATGGGTGCCAAAGAAGTAACAGGTGATGAAGAACATGGAACATCAATAGAAGCAGTAGTACTAGCATCGGAAGCATCAATAAGAGATGATGTAATAGAAGGATATGAAAAATGCATTGTATTATAGAAAATCTCATAGGAAGATGAAAGTGGAATGGGGGGTTCACACTCAGCAGTATGCAAAGAAGCAGAATTGTGACTATCAGGCATCTCATCAAAATCAAACAAAGATTTAGATGTAAGGATGGCATTAAGTGTATCATTAACATATAATGAAGGAGGATGAGAACTAATATGTGGTATATCATGAGAAATTTTTTCAAAAATGGGAGTATGAGATGCAGCTATGGAATCATCGGAACTAGTATGAGAAATAGAATCATGCACATGTTTATTGTCTTCTTGTTTATTAGCTAAACCATTATCATTAAGATTAAGCATGAAACTAATAATATTAGCATCTAATTTTTCATTATAAATAACAGAAGGAGTATGGTTAACTATATAATAAGGTGTACACCGAGAAAAGATTGGTAGATCTGTTTCGCACAGAATATTTTCGTTCTTAGAATAGAGTTGCTTCTATCCTTTCATTCTCTTGAGAAACAGATAAAGGTTAGGGCTAGGAGGAATACCTGTTGAGTGTTGGGAGGGTGTGCACGTACCGTAGAGAGAGATCAGACCGATTGCGAAGAACTCCTTTTTGTCTGGGAAGGACTACCTATAAGTAAGAATACAAGACCACCAGATTTTAGTTAGACAATAAATGAGGGAACTGCCTTGGGCCCAGGACATATTAGACTTCCTTTCGAAGGTGGTCAGTTCCCTTTTTAATACAAATTAACACAAATGATAACAAAAAAGTTATTGCAAAATTACACTTTAGTTACCTCGTTAAAAAGCAATAGAAGAAAGGCTAGTTTTGGTTGGAGTCACAGTGACCGATGCCGGTCACTGTATAACCGACTGCGGTTATAACACCGGTACCGGTTGCTGATAACCGATATCGGTAGGGGCAGTGATTTAGGAGCTTTCAATGAAGGTGGTTGTAAGGTGGTTATGGTGTTTATAAGGTTGGTAAATGATTAGGGGTAGGCAATAGGGTGATGGAGAAGACTCAGAGAGTGTGGGAGCTGTTCTTGGGGCAATGTAAGGGTAGAGGAATGAAAGTTAGATGTAGGGTGCTATCAAGTAGTAGATCTAGGAGTGAGCTTATAATTACTATGAATCAAAAGTTCAAGAAATGGTATTTAAAAACATACAAGACACTACTTACGAGTTCCTGATGAAGATACAGGTCCAAGGACTGTGATGACAAAGGCAAGGCTCAGGTGGGATGATCTGACAATCAAAAGTGAGCTATCTTCTCTCCCAATGCTTGGATGAGTGTCGCTGTGCTCTGGTTACTCAGTTGCAGTCTTGGGCTTGATGTCCTTCTCTGCAAACTCTTCTCTTTTCTTCACTTGTCTTTGTCTTGCCAAGTGAATTCCGGATCTTTCAAATGAATTCTGATCCCTTGTTTTTGGTTAGGGAAGGTCATTTACAGGGACCCAATGGCGGTTACGTAACCGACGACAGTCAAGTAGGAACTGATGTTGGTTAAGTCAAAGTGAGCTATTTTTAGTAAAATAGCCAACTTTCCCTCCTTTTCTCCCGAGGGATTAGTTGTGGGCTTGGTCAAGTCATTATTAGGTTGGTTTTGGTGCGGGTGAGGAGTCATGGGTGTGGATGTAGACTAAGTTATAGGTCTTAATTAGGTTAGTTTAGGGTTAGGGCTAGGTCATGATGAGGTGGCAAAATGAGGTGGCAGGTTTGGAGATGTGGATTTATTAATTATAAGGTAATTAATAAATAATTTTGTAAGGTTTAGGTGGTGAGGTTAGGTTGCGAAATGAGATGCGGGGCACAGGGTGTCGTAAGACACAAATTTGGTGTCTACATTAGCCCCTTGTTGTCATGTAGCTTGTCTTGTGAAGCTGCACTGATAATAATAAGAAGTGGTTACTCTTGTTAAGGGTATAGGTAATCCCCCTCAAATCTATCACAGATTGAGGCGACGTGAAATCAGGGATAGGGTTAATAAAGGGTGAATGGTGTTGAGATGATGGTAAGATGGTGGGGTGAGTTCAATGAAGCAGATGCACGTTGAAATGTAGTAGTGCGACCAGGGTACATGATTTGAAGAGCAGACTAGCAATTCATAGGCAAAGGTTGATAGTTTATCCAAACAAGGGTGATATAATCCTGGTATCCAAGGCATATGAAGTAGCTCCAGGGGATATAACGGGTAAGGTACAGGAATGTTTAGGCATGTTTGGCAGTACCAAATGGTTGGTTTGGTTGAGATAAACGTCACTGTCTCGGTCTAGGCAAAGGTGGTCGACTGATCAAGTCAAATATCCTAATCATGCTAAAAAACACAAACAGGTGAGCGTGATTGAACAAAAAGCTACATGATGGGTGGATAAAATCATAATTTACAGGTCTTCATCGAGGTACTTAATTGGTGCGGCCTTGGGTCGGGCCTGATTGGTTGGGTGCGGCCTTGAGTCAAGCCGATTGATTAGTTGTGGCCGTGGGTTCGGCTTGAGTGGTTGGGTGCGGCCTTGGGTCAGGCCGGATTGGTTGGCTGCGGCCATTGGTCGGGCCTGATTGGTTGGTTGCAGCCTTGGGTTGGGCCTGGTTGGTTGGTTGCGGCCTTGGGCCAGGCCTGGTTGGTTGGTTGAGGCCGTTGGTCAGGCCTAATTGGTTGGTTGCGGCCTTGGGTCAGGCTGGATTGGTTGGTTACGGTCGTTGGTCGGGCCTAATTGGTTGGTGGCAGCCTTGGGTCGGGCCTAATTGGTTGGTGGCGGCCTTAGGTCGGGCCTATTGAAGTTAAAATAAGGCTAGTCAGCAAAGCCGGGGGTAGGTGATGCGGGAAAAAGTGGAGATTGGTGGATAAGGGCGGGAGTTAGGTTAAGGAAGTAGATAACCGATATCGGTTATGTGTGACCAATATCGGTTACAAGACCGATATCGGTATTCTAGGGCGTGAAATAACCGGTATCGGTTATAGGTCAAAACCTATAAAAAGAAAAATACGGCATGTCATTGTCACTTTGTGAATTTGAGCACCCAATTTTATCTTGTCTGAGGTGTGAAGTAATTTTGTTGAGTTTGTGGGCTGAGTTGGCACTAGTTGAGTGGAGGAGTGAGTTATTGGTAGGCCCCAGCGATCAGGAGGCAGAGTTTGATTGGTTAAGGACCTTGCTGAGGAGATTTGGAGCCATGGCACAGCCTGGAGGAGTAGGAGGTGCTGGAGGAGCTGGACCACCGCCACCTATCCCACCACCACGACATGTAGTCGTACCGGTAGGCTCTGAACCCCTACTTATGTGAAGTTAATGAATTTAACTAATATGTGGGTTTGGGGGTAGGAATCCAAAATTTAATAAAATAATGAATAAATGAAGGTAAATTGTAAAATGGAGTGGGTAGGTATGTTAGGTAGGCCAAAACAGCAGGGTGGGTAAGTTTTTAGGGTTTTCTTGTGGGTAAATGGGGAGAAAAAGGTAAAAAGAGTTTTTGGGGGCCGGGTTGGGTTCGGCTCCGAAATTTGATAGGACTACACTAGATTGTGCATACTTATTACATTGTTGGGCCTATGAGCACATTTTGTGTGTGTGACCAATAGGCCGACCAATCCAGGAAAGAGAGACAGGAGTGCAGAGATTGGGATTCAGACGATGGGTCTAGACAGAACAAGAGGTGAGATCTCAGGTCATGACAGATGACATCGAGTATTATAGGTAGGTGTGGGAGATGGTGACGATTGCAAATATCTGTTGGAGGCCTTACGGGAACTATATGGTGATAGAGAACATAGCTGAGGATTTGAGGGGCGTAGAGTAATTAAGGTGGATCGCAGGGCACAGGCCAGGTGAGTACGAGAGGATTCCTCTAGATCACATGCGGCGACAATTTCGATTTGTTCAAGATATACCCATGGCTTATAGACCATATATGAGGATCGATGCTGAGGCATCATTCTCACCTCCCCAGCCGACACCTCCAGAAGGACCAGAAGAGATAGTATCCGATCGCAAGGTAATGGATGCAGGAGCAACAGAGGCTTATAGATTGTGGTGGGTAGCAGATCTGTGAGGTTCACGTGAGAGGGTTGATCATCCTGACATAGCTGCGATTACAGCGGAGAGAGATCACCTGCAAGGTTTAGTTCACCAGCTTCAAACGCAGGTGAATGAGACAACAGGATTGTTAGCGGTTGCGCAGTCACGAGTGGAGAGACTAGAGGTGAGATTCCTCCACGCGAGAGGGCGTATTCATATGTTACAGGAGAGATTGGCAGATCAGTGGGAGGAACCAATAGCAGTGGCACCTTTGAGGATGGAGAGGCCAGGTGAGTGGCGTCGACGATCACGATCATCACCTGGTTCGGGATGAGGCGCAAGGGTCTAGGTGAATTTCATAGGGGTAGAAGAATAAATAAGGATGCCAACCTGCACGTCGATGATAGAGAAGATGTATTTGTTTAACATCTAAATAAAACTAAATATGTATGTTGATTTGAGTTATAATAATAAGAATGTTTGTGTTTTGAATGTTTGTTTTGAAAAATGATAAAGATGAATGTTATCAAATAGAAATATACAAAAATATTTATATTTACAACACATGATAGGTTATGGTAGGGGATGGTTGAGCTAACCTTCGGAGACCCCATGTCTCCTAAGTGCTACCTACATAGCCCATTACACAAAGCAAGGAGGCACCTCAGACCGATGTAGTTCTCCCTTAGGACCAGGGAGAGGTGAATTCAGGCAATTTAGTTGTGGTTAGGCAAGTTGTTGGTTGGTAAAAATATTGATATTGGTAGGGTAATGTTATTGGTATTGGTAAGGTATTGGAGGTATTGGTGTAGGTATAGGTGAAGCGAAGGTTAGCTTACCCAAGTATTAGGGAAACGTGTCCTGATTAAGGTCAACACATAATCCTAGATTCGGGTAAAAGAGGAAAAAGTGTCCCATAGTTTGAAAGAGCTGAACAAACCACGTATTATCGGAGGATGAACTTGAATCCCTAGGTACCTTGCATAGGCGAGAAGTCGATAGGTGAAAAGAGTTGTATAATCACAATATATCGGATATACGTCACGTCCCTTGAGTTTTGTTGTTTTGAAGAATGGTTAGATGAGGTAGATGGTATAGCTGGGGTGCGATCGAACTTGTTATAAGGTGATTATTCTGACGAAAGAGAACCAAACCTAAATAGATAAGTCCATGACTCAAAAGTACTTTTTGAATGCTGCTTTTATTATTATTTTTATTTTTATTTTTATTTTTTTATTTTATTTTATTTTTAATATAGACTGATCGATGCGGGAAGTCTTTATGGGATATGCATTTTGTTGTTCTTGAGCTCTTCACGAAGCTGATCAATGCGAGAAGCTTCTGATAGAGGCTAACTTTGTATAGTTGTCCTTCAAGGGAGTAGTCTATTTATAGTAGCAGATGCGGCTTTTGTGTATAGTTGTCCTTCGGGGGAGCAGTCTATTTATAATAGCAGATGTGGCTTTGTACATAGTTGTCCTTCAAGGGAGCAGTCTATGTATAAGTTGGAGGTCTAGATGTCCGTTTGGCATGAAGCATCTAGTTTTGTAGGAAGTTTGACTCAAGAATATCCCATAATTGTATAATTGATAACGTGTTATTTTGATACTTTTAAGTCATGGACCAACCTAAAAAGGGGAAGGCATCTTTAAGAGGAGATGATAACCAAACCATGTGAGCATGATTCTATTTTGAGATGCATGAAACAAGGTGTATGAGGTGGTAAATAAGCTCAAGGGACGAGCGCAAGGTAGATAAGAAGTGATATAACACTAAATTCAACAGTAGAATGGTCGAAGATGCAAGGCATTAAGGGGTTCAGGCTCAGGTTTACCATTGAGTGAAGCTAAACGGTAAGTGCCTGATCCGTAAGTGTGAGTGATAATGTAAGGCCCAATCTAATTTGGAGCAAATTTTCCACGTTTGCTCTTTTCTAGTTTGGTCACATGTTGATTCTCTTTGAGGACAAGATCACCAACCTTAAAGGTACGCTCATGAAGTCACTTATCATAAGCACGCTTGATGCGCTTTTGATAGATTTGAAGGTGGTCAAGAGCTGTAAGACGACGTTCATTAAGAAGCTCCAATTGGGCTAACCGCTCTTGGCGGAAATCATTATTGGTGAGAATATCCTGGAGAGATATTCTTAGGGAGGGTATTTGTATTTCGAGAGGCAAGACAGCCTCGGTACCATATACTAAAGAAAATGGTGTGGCATTAGGGGAGGTACGAATGCTGGTACCATAAGCCCAAAGGGCAAAGGGGATGTGATCAGGCCAATTTTTCCCAGAATCGTTAACGACTTTCATGAGAATTTTGGTCAGGGTTTTGTTAGAAGATTCAGCTTGCCCATTTGCTTGTGGATAGTAAGGTGATGAGAAGCTAAGTTTGATACCAAAGTTGTCACAAAGGTCTTGTAACAACTTATTTTTGAAAGATTTTCCATTATCTGTTATCAGGCGATGAGGAACACCAAAACGACAGATAATGTGATGGTTGATGAACTCTACGATTTTTTCTTTTTTGGTTGAAATGAGTGGAATGGCCTCCACCCATTTAGTGTAATATTCAGTTGCTGTGATTATCCAATGGTGACGTTGCGAAGAGGGCAGGGTGAATCTCACCAATAAGGTCTAAACCCCATTGTGAGAAAGGCCAAAGATCTCGTGCGACCTGTAGCGGATGGCTAGGAGTATGTTGAAGGTTGGCATGTTGTTGACACATAACACAATGCTTAACATATTCGTAGCAGTCGTTATTAAGAGTAGGCCAATAATAGCCTAGGTGAAGGATCCGTTTAGCCACGGCAAGGCCACTAAAATGTCCACCAAAAATTCCGTCATGGACTTGTTGGATGGTATAGGTGACCTCTGCACCAGTTAGACATCGAAGAAGGATGCCATCAAAGCCATGTTTATAGAGGAGTCCCCCCATGATGACATAACGAGAAACACTTTTAAGAAAACCACGTTTGCCATTACTAGTAAGGCCAGGTGGGAGAACAGAGGTTGTAAGGTAGTCGTGAAATTGGTGATACCAAGTATCCTGCGAATTAGCAGATACATTATTTACCATACAAACATCTGGGACTGAGTAAGATGGGGCAAAGAGTTGTTGGACCAAGACAAATATGTCAGAGTCATTTGGTGAGGTAGGAATTTGTGAGGCCAAGCAAGCCATAGTATCCGCAAATTTATTAGTTGAGCGGGGAATGGTTTGGATAGAATAATGAGTAAATAAGGTCAAAAGTGAGTCCACGTAATGTTTGTACTTTTGAAGTTCCTCATTTTTACATTGGTAGATGCCCATAACTTGATTGACTACCAGTTGAGAGTCACCAAAAATGTTAATAGACTTTACACCTAAGTGTAACGCAACCTGGAGACCCAAAACAAGGGCCTCGTATTCCATTGTATTATTAGTGCAGGGGAAATCGAGCCGGAATGAAAGAGGCATAGGTTCAACGTCTAGAGGAATGAGAACAACGCCGGCCCCTTCACCACGCTGGAATTTGGATCCATCGAAGAAGAGGGTCATTGGATACGGCTCCTCACTGAGTGAAAGAGTTGTGATGAGTTCATCAGGGAAAGTAAAATTGGTAAATTGTTCCCCAGGTAAAGGGGCTTCTGCGAGTTGGTCTGCGATAGTTTGTCCTTTGACTGATTTCTGGTGTACAAACTCAAGGTCGAGGTCGGCAAGGAGCATAAGCCATCGGGCGATGCATTGGTTTAGATGAGGTTTGGCATACATATAATGGATGGGGTCTGCGTTGGTGATGACAAAAAATTTGTGATTCAGGAGGTAATGTCGGAGTTTGGTTGCCACGAACGATAGGGCTAGGCACAACTTTTCTACATGTGTATACCTAGTCTCGTAATCCACAAGAGTACGACTTATGTAATAAATGGCTTGTTCTTGATGCTCGGAGTCATGATGTGCGAGCATGGCTCCTACAACATGGTCGGTGGCCCAGAAAGGTAAAGGTAGAAAGGGCAATCGTCCTGAGGTGGGATAAGCACGGGTGGCTGCAAGAGATAGGCTTTAAGAGCCTCAAAGGCTTGGTGGCACTCGTCGC
This sequence comes from Taxus chinensis, assembly GCA_019776745.2. Lineage (NCBI taxonomy): Eukaryota > Viridiplantae > Streptophyta > Pinopsida > Cupressales > Taxaceae > Taxus > Taxus chinensis. The sequence goes on along the minus strand of CM034150.1, from coordinate 83,262,407 downwards.
TCCATTGAAAGACAATGTCCTTTTTAAGGAGATGATGAAAAGGTTGACATCGATCCGAGAGTTGTGAAATGAAACGCCGGATAGATTGGATTTTTCCCTGCAAACTACGCAATTGTTTGAGGTTAGTGGGTGGGGGCATTTCTAGGATAGCTTTGACTTTAGCTGGATTGACCTCGATGCCATGCAAAGAGACAATAAAACCAAGGAGTTTTCCCGAAAGGACACCAAAGACACATTTCTTTGGTTGAAGACGAACACAGTATTGTAACAGGTGATCAAAAATAATGGTTAAAACATCGAGATGTTCACTGCGATGTTTAGATTTGCCAAGAAGATCATCGACATAATCCTCAAGGATAGTGTGCATAATGTCATGAAAAATGTAAGTCATAGCCCGCTGATAGGTTGCACCAGCATTCTTAAGGCCAAACGGCATGACACGATAGCAGAAGGTTCCCCAAGGAGTTATGAAGGCGGTTTTATGTTGATCGGCTAGGGCTACCAAAATTTGATTGTATCCCGAGAAGCCATCCATGAGAGAAAGCATCTCATGGCCCGCAGTGAGATCAACAAGTTGATCAATACTTGGTAGGGGGAAGTCATCCTTTGGGCAAGCGAGGTTAAGGTCCCGGAAATCCGTACATATCCGAAGTCCCCCCGTTGCTTTAGTGACACATACGATGTTAGAAATCCATTGAGGATAGTCAATAGGTAAGATGAAGGAAACAGAAAGGAGTCGTTGAAGCTCTTCTTTGACCAAGAGGGCAATGCGTGGATGCATTTTTCTTAGTTTCTATTTAACTGGTTTGGAGTCAGGTTTCAGAGTAATGTTATGGACAGCGATGTCAGGATCAATTCCTGGCATGTCAGCGTAGGACCAAGCGAAAGCTTGGTTGCGGGCACGGAGGAAGGTAGTGAAGGTAGTTTGTTCTGATGCATTAAGAGATTGTCTGATCTTCACAATGTGAGGATCGTCCTCTGTGTGGATGTTGATTTCTATAGTTGACTCATTCAACATGGTTTGAGTTTCAGATGGTAAGGTGCATTGAATATAAGAGTCGTCTGCACCAAGATAAGTGAGGATGGAGTCGTCATCCTGGCACTCAACAACATTAATTGAAGGCGAGTCTTCTTCAATCATGTCTAGATATAGAAGGGGAAAAGAAGATGGGTCTTCATTATTGCGTTGATAAGTGAGAGGACCCAGGAAGATAGCGTTTACGAAAAAAAAAGTTAGGAGGGATAGATTCCGGGTCTATCGACTCTGTGGGTGATGATGGCAAAATGGGTGATGATGGTTCAGAAAGGGTGACTTCGTCGTCTTCCTGGATACAATGGATATGTTGTTTCTTCGGTGTAGGTGGTTCAGAGAATCCAAGACCATGATGATCTTTGTGTTTGCGTGTAGTCACGGGAATGATCGTATGTCGGCCTTGTTCATAAAGACCGAAACCGAAGCCCTTCCAAGCACAGCACGTTAGGAAGGTGAGGGCAAAACGACGATTAGTTAGATATTGAAAATCAGATTGGAAGGGAACCACACCAAGGGGAGGTTCAGGGGTGACAGAGGATGCGTCGACACCCCCATACGTTAGGTTGGTGCGGCAATTAGGTGGTCCATAGGAGATTACTTCCCCCACACGACAGTCATAGGTAGGATGTGCATGTAACTTTCCGTACTCCTGTGGGGTATGGAAAGTGCTAACGTTATATAGGCGATACTCCCCCAGCGTAAGGCGTTGAAAAACATCTACCAAGGGATCTGAGGTTGGGATGTTGTCCGCTGGGAAGGAAGTGGTATTTACGGCGGTGGTTTCATTGGTTAAAGGTGTAGGTGCGGTTGAGGTGGATGGTTGAGGTGTGGTCGAAGTAGATGGTTGGGTTGGATGAATGGGTGCCTTGACTAGTACAAGCACATCATTAGGGTGATATAACATATTGCAGGTTTTGAAGGGGGAGCATCAACTTTTACGGTGTATGACTTCCCCTCATACTCAAATTTTATGCATCTATGTAAGGTGGAGGGAACGCATCCCATAGCCCGGATCCAAGGGTGGCCTAACAACATGTTATATTGGAATTCTCCCTCAAGGACATAGAAGAGTTCGGGTAAGGTACGTGGCCCGACACGAATATTAACGATCACGGTGCCTAAAGTAGAAGTAATAGCATCATTTAAATGAACGCAACATGGTGGGGTTGGAACACATGCAGCTAGAAGGGATATTCATTTGTTGGAAGGCTTTGGAAGAGATAATGTTTAGGCTAGTGCCCCCGTCAATCATAACACAATGTACTCGGATGTCCCTGAAGTAAGCCGAGATGAAAAGAGCAGGGTCAGTATCTTCTGCACCAAAGTCAACAATTTCGTCTTCGGAGAAACTGACAGCAACGGCTTGCTATACAGGGACAAAAGTGGTAGATTGTTTGGTGATGGTGTGATCGGGATGGAAGATGGAGAAAGAGAGGCTGCAGGTGTGCTTTCTTTAGCTTTCCCATTATTTTTCTGCCCTCGAGTAGTAATACTAATCATGTTGATCTCGTGAACATGAAAGGAGTAAGATGGTAGGGATAAGTCATTGTTTTTGAGAGGTGGGGTTGCAATAATGATAGATCTTGGTGAGGTGGGGATAGGTGGTATAGGAGAGGGGATTGAAGCTAAAGTTTTCTCCCTTCGTAATTTGTCCTTCTTAACCTTTCTATCTGAGAGAGGTGATTGACGAAGGATGGCTTTCAAAGCTCTACATCCCTCTACATCATGTCCTGGTGTGCGGTGGTAAGCGTAGATTTTAGACTCGTCATAACCTATAGGTTGAGGTTTAGATGAATCATAGGGTCTAAGTGGGGGTAGGGAAATGGTTGCATTCTCCACCAACATATCAAGGATCTTGGCGTAAGATCCTTTGAGTGGGTCCAAGTTAGAGGAAGCTGAGGCTATTGATTGGGTGGGTTTTGGTAATGGTTGGGTATGGTTGGTTCGTACGGGTGGTGGTTTATACAAGGGGTTTTGATAATTGGATTTAACTAAACATGGCTTCTTCAGCGTAGAAGTCATGTTTAGCTGGTTAGATAAGGAGGCCACAGATGACGTGGTGGCAGGAAACAACCATGGAGAAAGAGGGTGACAGCAAAAAAATCCTTTGATGATGGAGTTTGTTTAGGGTTGATAGGTGGACAGGATACTTGGGGTGATGGTGTTGATACACCCATGGATCTCTGTATGGGTGCAGAAGGTGCAGGTCATTTTAAAGAAAACGTAGGAGGTATGATGTATTGATGCAAGGTGGAGGGGTGAGGTCCCAATATAGAAGTTAGGTGTGATGGCAAGGGTTTTAGTTGTGACAGAGGCATAGATTGGACTTGAGGGGATTGGGTTTGTCTCCTAGGTGGATGGACGGCTTTATTTTTGGATAAATCTAATCCGTTTAGGTGGGTGTGTTAGGCTAGGTATTGGTGAAGTCCCAAGCGTAGGGGAAGGTTTGGTTAGGTTAATAGAGGTGGATGAGGTATTCGGTAGAGATAAGAGGGTTGAAGATGAGGACATAGGCATTTTGAGCTTTTGTAAACACTTTGGGTATATGATAGAGATGTCTGGATCGGTCATCTCCATTTGAGTAGAGCATGGTGTACTCAAACGCTCCCATAGGACTCATCTATCTTCTAAGGGATGACAATATTCACGTGTGAAGAAGAACTGTTGTATGGAAGAGAGGTGGGTTATGATTCTGGTCCACTGTGGGTGTGATACAGGGGGTAAATGAGGCACTGTATCAATGGGTGTTAAGAGGTCAATCGGTCGCTAAAAAGATTTAGGCGATGAAGAAATAATAGGTAAGAGAGCATGTTCAAAGGGATCCGTCATGATTAAAGAATTTGGTGATGTTGTTTCGAGGGGTTTCTCTTCTAAGGATGACGGAAACAATGTTGAGCCTTCTTCTTTTACAACAGAAGGAGATGTTTGGGAAATAGATAAGTTAGATAACATCCACTCACAATCTTGCAGGGATGTGGTGTAAGAAGACTCATTCATGAGAAGAGAACTCTGGGCGGTTAATTCCTTTATCGGTAAAGGAATGGCAAGGTTATCATCTTGTCTTGATGGTGGTGAAGTGGGTGCGGATCCCTGCGTTAGTGATGAGGCTTGATTCAGAATTTTCTCGATAGAAGCTCTTGGTTGGGAGTCAAAAACTGCATGGATTTCATGAACACTCTCCTCGGCTAAGATATCTTGGTTTATGTTACTGTTAGATGAGTGGTTTGGGAATGGTTTGTTGAAGATTTTCAAATTTCGGTTAGCAGGGGCATTAGGATTATCGAGGGTTATATCCCCTGCATCAACCATTTCCTGCACTATGTTTTTCAACATCTTGCAGTTTTCGTGACTGTGTCCCTTCACGCGGGCCCCTGGAAGTTACAGAAGTCATTTTCTTTGTACCAAGAAGGTATAGCACGGGTGGAATCAAACCCGGAATGAGGTTTAATGGGAGGCAAGGTGATAGCTCCTGTTTTGAGTAATTTTTTCAAGATCACACCATAAGTTTCTCCCAAGGGAGTGTAATTGATGGACTCGGCTTTATACTTATAGGTGGTTTTTGGTGGGGTACTAGATGGTGCTTGGGATTTGACCATCACCGCATGTATATCTCCTTTTGATTTTGAAGCAGTCGATGCGTGAGAATTGGTGGTGTTGGGTTTGTTGGTGGAGTCTTGGGTTCAGAAATTGGGGTTTTTGTTGCGCAACCTCAATTTCTCCTCCTCTAAGGCTCGAATTTCTAGTTTTCGAGCCATAGTAAAGGCCTCATCAAAGGTGCGGAAAGTTTGAATTTAGAGGGTGGGAGAAATGTGCTTAGCGCAGGCCCGCGTAAATATTTCAATGAGTTCGGCCTAAGCTAAGGCATAAGTAAGTTGGTTGATGAGGCCCCGCCATCGTCCAATGAAATTTGTGATAGATTCGTCTTCAAATTTTCGGATGGCATAGAGGTCAGTGATGGATACTTTCTTGGCAATATTGATGGAGAAATGATCCAAGAAAGATTGGGCTAATTGGTGGGCTAATAGTTTGGCAATATACATCTATCAAACTATTCTAAAGTGATCACTGTTAGTATAGGACAGAGAAACAGAGCTAAAAACAAGCAAGATGCACACGCAAATCTAGAGACTAACCCTAGGATTAGTTTTAATTATTGTGCGCTTATGCCTTTAGACGTAGAATGATGTCAATCCTAAACAAAAGACTTAGGGGAAATGTCAAGTTTGTTTTGGCCTATAAGGTTACCTCAATTGGGCGGAGGAATACTGCGGAAAAAGGGGGATGTTTAAGCTATTGTGTTGATTATGATGTGATTTGGTATGTGTTGTGCAGTGAAAGTAAGATTAATTTCTCGTCAATACCATGGATATCACCCCCACGTGTACGACCTGTTACTTAATCTACGTTCACTAGAATTAAAAACAGCAAGCAAGAATGTGATGCAAGTGTTTTAAACCTAAATCGAAAATGATATTCGATGAAGCAAAGAAGATGACTTTCACTAATGCAAAGATGAGGAAGAAAGACAAATTCTTTTACCAAAATGACAAAATATCTTGTGAATATTTAGAAGAAGAAAATAGGAAGTATGCTCCCTATATGAAAGCAAGCAAGAAAGAAAGAAACCCGAGAAAGGGTCCCACTGGGCATGCCAAAATGTTTCGCACATAATATTTCCGTTCTTAGAATAGAGTTGCTTCTATCCTTTCATTCTCTTGAGAAACAGATAAAGGTTAGGGCTAGGAGGAATACCTGTTGAGTGTTGGGAGGGTGTGCACGTACCCTAAAGAGAGATCAGACCGATTGCGAAGAACTCCTTTTTGTCTGGGAAGGACTACCTGCAAGTAAGAATACAAGACCACCAGATTTTAGTTAGACAATAAATGAGGGAATTGCCTTGGGCCCAAGAAATATTAGACTTCCTTTCGAAGGTGGTCAGTTCCCTTTTTAATACAAATTAACACAAATGATAACAAAGAAGTTATTGCAAAATTACACTTTAGTTACCTCGTTAAAAAGCAATAGAGGAAAGGCTGGTTTTGGTTGGAGTCACAGTGACCGATGCTGGTCACTGTATAACCGACTGCGGTTATAACACCGGTACCAGTTGCTGATAACCGATATCGGTAGGGGCAGTGATTTAGGGGCTTTCAATGAAGGTTGGTTGTAAGGCGGTTATGGTGTTTATAAGGTTGGTAAATGATTAGGGGTAGGCAATATGGTGATGGAGAAGACTCAGAGAGTGTGGGAGCTGTTCTTGGGGCAATGTAAGGGTAGAGGAATGAAATTTAGATGTAGGGTGCTATCGGGTAGTAGATCTAGGAGTGAGCTTATAATTACTATGAATCAGAAGTTCAGGAAATGGTATTTAAAAACATACAAGACACTACTTACGAGTTCCTGATGAAGATACAGGTCCAAGGACTGTGATGACGAAGGCAAGGCTCAGGTGGGATGATCTGACAATCAAAAGTGAGCTATCTTCTCTACCAATGCTTGGATGAGTGTCGATGTGCTCTGGTTACTCAGTTGCAGTCTTGGGCTCGATGTCCTTCTCTGTAAACTCTTCTCTTTTCTTCACTTGTCTTTGTCTTGCCAAGTGAATTCCAGATCTTTCAAATGAATTTTGATCCCTTGTTTTTGGTTAGGGAAGGTCATTTACAGGGACCCGATGGCAGTTACGTAACCAACGGCGGTCGAGTAGGAACCGATGTCGGTTAAGTCAAAGTGGGCTATTTTTAGTAAAATAGCCAACTTTCCCTCCTTTTCTCCCGAGGGATTAGTTGTGGGCTTGGTCAAGTCATTATTAGGTTGGTTTTGGTGCGGGTGAGGAGTAATTAGTCATGGGTGTGGATGTAGACCAAGTTATAGGTCTTAATTAGGTTAGTTTAGGGTTAGGGTTAGGTCATGATGAGGTGGCGAAATGAAGGTGGCAGGTTTGGAGATGTGGATTTATTAATTATAAGGTAATTAATAAATAATTGTGTAAGGTTTAGGTGGTGAGGTTAGGTTGCGAAATGAGATGCAGGGCACAGGGTGTCGTAAGACACAAATTTGGTGTCTGCAAGATCATAAACAATGTTAATGGTGGAATGATCAAAGCTAGTAGGCACATTGCATTCATTAGCTAAGATTTATCTTTGAGTATCATCGGGAAGAGTTGAATTGTGATATAGAGTAGCAAGTTCAGCTATGGTTGTTTCATCATAGATAGGATTGATACTCACATGAGGCATGACTAGCCAAGAAGGATAAGATCTATCCTTAGCCATTAGGGTTTAGTGGATCCTAGGGCAAGAAGTTCTAAGCTACAAGTTCACCAAAATGATTCAATAAAATCCGGTTATTTTATTATAATCTAAATACATATATCTGTTGTAAATGATATATAATGGACTATAAATGCTAAACAATTTATTTAATTTTAACTATGAAATGAAATGAGAGGGGTGGGGTACTTATCTAAATTTTACTTATCCCGAGTGAGTCTAGACTAGAAAATATAATGAAAAAATAGCACAGAATGTCGCAATAAACCACAAAAAAATGCAACATAGGTGAAAATGGATAAACGGGGGTGCCTGGAGAGGGACAACGGTACTCGTGGGTGCCCTAGGCTTGTTTATGGGAGCCTGGGTCTGTAGAAAAGGTTGGAACCTAGTTTTGATATTGTTGTTGGGGCTTCGCACTTTATCTCCTTTGGTCACTTGTATCTCACACTTGGATCACCAAGGTACCTGTAAAATTTAAATGAAGTATAGACCTGTAAAACCCTCAAACAGACATCAAATCCTAAAAAATAAATATGTAAAATGATGGGTCGAACTATCCTCAGCTATCACAATGGTGAACTTACGAATGAGCGTTGCACTACATCTCAGACCCAGTGTAGTTCTATGTGCTTGTGTGTTTAATAGTGCTCCTAGGTCACCCTCGCGCCAATGACACCAAGATAGTTGGCGGTAGCTAGATAAAATGCAAATGTGTTGATGGAATAGAATGAACTCCCCTTCCTATGTAGTGTGTATGGAAAGTAATGTGCCCAAAAGTAGTCCCTTGCTTTATGTATATAGCTAGCCCTTGATAATAATTTTATGCCCTTATAATGGTATGTATGTTGTGTTTATATAGGGATCTCTTATTTGAATTTCAACACTAATGACCTGACATGCCGAATAGTACCTCGGGAGATGAGAGGAAAAACCAAAAAGACCAAACTCAAATGTCAAAAATATGATCAAAGTTAAAGAGGACACGGGTGCCCAGGATGGATAGAAGCACCTAGAACTAGTGTCCAGCCCTATGCACCAATGTCTAGAGACATGTGGCAACAAATGAGTGAGAACTGATAGACAGGGATCCCTGTGACCTGACCAGAACTGTGTATGAGTGATAAGTGTGAAAGATAAAAGCAATAAAAAACAACAAGACAAGTGGATGGACTATGGAATGGGTCATCAGTGAATACTTTTCTTACGTAAGATTTATATATATAACAACATACTTGGTGGTATAGTAAATAGTAGTAAGTGTGTGATTTTTTGTCTACAGATATGAATTTTGTATAGGTGGGATGATTCTTTTTAGGAACTCAATTATTTATTCTTTGATGATTCTTTCATTCATATATTATTTGGAGGAACAATTTGGGCAAATGATTGCAGAGGATGGCAATGCAATTAGTGTGGGGTAATGTTGCATGGGTAAATTTACCAAGTATAAACCACACACGAAGATATAGGGAACACATGAGGAAGGAACAAATGGGTACATGCAAGTAATATGGGATATCGCACCAAGGTTCACACCTGAGTGGGTTAATTTTGGGACTTAGCCAATTTTGTCAATTACTGGCTAAAAAAAAAATAACAAAGGAAGAGTTACATCCAAGCAAGGGTTATATTTAGGCAACATCAGGATGGCTTGGGACACATGCAAAGGAGTTAAAATTGCAAAAATCACATGCAAATATTACAGGGTGATCATAGATGAGGCAATCTAATAATAGGATTAATACAAGATCTATATTTAGGATAACCTATTATTAGGATTAATGTAAAATCATGCACTCCTTATGACTATTTTTGGATGTAATGCATGTTGGCTGATTTTAGGTGTGCCTATTATTAGGAAGTGCATGGGTGGTGAAGGGCAAGTACCCACCCCCATATATATATATATATATATATATATATATATATATATATATATATATATATATATATATATATATCGTATACCATTGTTTTGGTACCATGTCTAAATTACGATATTCTATGTTATGCAGTAGAAATATGATCTAGGGTTTGATGTTTGTGTATGGTTTAGAGATTTGGTGTAATTATTTCTATGTATTCATCTTCTTTGTGATGTAATAATTTTGTTATAATGGATTATGATCATTGATATGTCTTAGTATGGATATTTCATGGTGCAATTGATATTGGTTATTGTTTGATTTGTTATGTTTCCTTATTATATGTGTTTCCAAAGTGAGCTTATGCAATGGTAAAGTATGTTTGTTTGATTACATGGTCAATTATGAATATGGACATGCATGCTAACATATTGACAAGAAAACACAAAAGAGGGACCTGGTAGCTACGTGTGCTTCAGGTGAGCATCTAGTCTAGATGGATGAGGTGCCAACGCGTATAGTGCTCTAGTGAAAATAAAGGCTACATTTTGGTTCCATTATCAGGACTTGAACTCAAGTCTCTCGTGTGAGAGCCAAGTATCCTAACCAACTAAACTACAACGCACCTCAGGTATAGTTAAAATTTATCCTTTGTTTCCACTAGAGCGCTATGCACGCCGGCACCTCATCCAACTAGACTGAATGCTCACCTGAAGCGCGTGCATCTACCAGGTCCATCCTTTGTGTTTGTTTTTCAGTATTGTATGTAATAATTAGTTAGCTATGCAAGTAAAATCAAGACTAACACCTAATAGCCTTAATACAATGCTAAACTAAAATCTAAGCACCATCATGCTAAGAGCTAAACAAGTAGTAAACATCAACATTATGCATTATAACCTTGATAATGAACTTCAAATCAACATGTAAACATGTATGGCTCTATTCTTTCAAAACCTAAATCAATGAAATAGACCTATGTAGATCCTTTAGCTATCAAAGGGTTGATAGTCGTTGTTTGACCCGAGATGATCAAAAATGGAGGTTCATCAAGCCATGGATTATTAGGACTTTCATGATTAAATCCATTGTTCTTCACCAAAAATCTTGGATGGATGAATGCAAATGAAATATGTTTAGCTCCACTAATGGAAGAATCATTTAAGATGATAAAATGGCTATAGCTTAGGCTCTTTTCGTATTTAGGTGTAAAGGTGTAAGTAGAAAGGTAGGAGGAGTGCTCCTTATATAGCCCAATGGATAAAATAATCTCTACATCCCTTTACATCTTTAATAGAGAGGTTGGGTTAATTGTGGATAAGGAAGGTTTAGAAGAGGTTGAGTTTAATTTAGGAGAGTTTAATTTATCCTCTAGCGACTCATGGGGATTGAGGGGGTTTATTAATTAACCAAAGTGATTAATTAATAGGTGTGCAAGCTTATAGAATCTTTTTAGAGGAATAGTTAGTATGATTTATGTTATGAGAGGAATTTAATCAAATAAATGATTATTTATTGATTTAATGAAAATGGAAGCTAATTAATTAATAATAATTAATTAGTCTAGATAGAAAGGGGGATTAATTAAAGGAATGTCGTTAATTGGTGTATTTATTGGATAGAAGAGTTAACTAATTAACGTAATGTAACTAATTAACGGTGATATAAGAGAAAATGAGCATTTATTAACGATATGTCGCCAATTTGTGGGAAAGGATATAATTAGTGCAATTTAAGTATTTAAATTTCTCGAGCTAAATTATAGGTTTCTACAAAGATGTTAGCATGTATGTCCATATTCTTAATTGACCAAGTAATCAAACAAAAAATACTTAACCATTACATAAGCTCACTTTGGAAACACATATAATAAGGAAACATAACAAATCAAACAATAGATAATATCAACTACACCATGAAAGATCCATACTCAGACATAATAATGATCATAATCCATTATAAAAAAATTATTACATCATAAAGAATTTGAATACATATCAATCGTTACACCAGAGCTCTGAACCATACATGAGCATCCAACCCTAGAACATAGCTCTACTGCATAACATAAACTCTCAGAATTCAGATGTGGTACCAAAGCAATGCTATACAATAGATATATATAGGGGTGGATACTTTCCCTTCACCACCCATGCACTTCCTAATAATAGGTGTGCCCAAAAATAGCCAACATGCATTACATCCAAAAATAGTCATAAGGAGTGCATGCTTTTACATTAATCCTAATAATAGATTATCCTAAATATAGCTCCTACATTAATCCTATTATTAGATTGCCTCGTGCATGATCACCTTGTAATATCTGCATGTGATTTTTCCATTTTTAATTCTTTTGCATGCATTGCAAGCCATCCTAATGCTACCTAAATATAACCCTTGCTTGGACACCACTCTTCCTCTGTTCTTCTATTTTTAGCCCGTGATTGACAAAATCAGCTAAGTCCAAAAATTAGCCCACTCAAGCATAAACCTTCGAATGTTATCTCATACTGCTTGTGCATTCCCCTTCACGTCTTCCTCGTGTACACCCTAGATATTCGCGTGTGGTTTATACTTGGTCAATTTACCCATGCAACATTGACGCATTTACGATAGTCAGCCTTGAATTATCCTTTATAACTTGAGCCATGTTCAATGAAATCGACTTGTATCGAATCCGATGAGTTCTCACATTTATGGGAGTAAGAAGGAACCAAAAAAATTTGTGTTTGAACTTAAAATGAATGTTTTCAGGACCCATATTGTAAGCACTTTAGCCATTTTGGTCATTTTTTTGCAAACTTGTAACTTTAGCTAGAAAAAAATTATGAGGCTCTCGTCTGACTTGTGACTACTCGTGAAAATTTTTAATATTATCACCGTATTGTGTAGAGTATGATTTAGTAAATTAATTTTTATGAATGGATTTCAAAATTTATGATGTTTTCTATTTCCTCCCTCTTCACTCTAGAAATAACTATGACATTGTGGTTGGTCTTGAAAATGTCAATGGATTGAAAATATAGATGGATTTGAAATGTAAAATGGTTATAATATTGTGAATATAAAAGAAGATGTCTTCTATTCCTTCTCTCTCTTCCTTACTCCCTCTCTAGAATCAAAAAATAAAAGTACAAATGAATGTGGAAGTGCAAATGTGTGAGGAAACGTTCTCTCTCTCCCATACCTCTATCTCTCTCTACTCTTTTGTTTTGGATTGCTTGAAATGACATATGTGTTGGTTTATGCTTAATTGTAAGGGTTTTCCATACCATTCCTAGGACTAACCATGTGTTGGTTGCAAGTACTTCAAACAAGAAGGATTAAAAGTGCATTATGTTGTAATTAATGAGCTGACATTGAAATGTTGTACATTGACATTAAGTGTGAATACTAAATGAAAGTTAATTGGAGAGAATGCAATATACAAATTTTTGTGTAGAAAACCATTGTTTTTCTTGAACTACTATGTTTTAAGCATTGTACATGGAGAACTATTTGGCTCATATCTATTTATGTTTTAAACTAAATTTTCAACACTCGGATGAGAAACACCTAATGAATGTAGAACCAAATATGTAGAAACCATGTTAACTTGATTAACAAATAAGATAGTTGACAATATGAATTGGTAAAAAGTGTAATGTTTACTTTGTGGTTTCATGCCCATCTGGATTTAAATGTTGTACTTATGGTTTAGACATTTGAAAAAATCATTTACCATGTAATTATTGTAGTTCCTTCATAAAACTCGTAATGTTTGGTAAAAAAATTTTCATATTTAAACTATCAAAATGAAACGTGTTCTTAATATTTGTCGTACCTTCCCTCTCAATTGAGTCTCGTCCAATTTTGTAAAACCCTAATTTCCTAAGAAAATATTTTAACCTCATAAGTTGTCTTCTTGTCCTATACCTAAGACAAGCCTTACAAAAAACCATTTCCTTAACTTGAGTATTTTGTGTGAGGCAATGGCTATATTGTGTCTACCCTATCATACTTGGGGTGAGTAAGACCAACATTTATAGGTGTTGTAGGTCTAATCACATCATGGATAAGTTTATTCCTCATATGCAAAATTGTCCTTGGTACCCTAGCGGGTAGAAAAATCCTTATGAAGATAGTTTGGGGTGATTTCACCTATGAATGATCTCGTTAAGATATCTAAATGACGTGAGTGACGTCTATTTTTCAGTTTACCTACACATTAAACTCTTGCACTTGAACTCATTAATCCCTCATAGATAAAAGTGTTACCTTGGAAAGTAGTATTGGAATACCTCAGGCTACTCGAGGGTTTTTTGAAATAAGGATATTTGATCTCTCTAGTATTGTCTTTTAGTGGGGTATAGACCCCCTTGAGTGATAATGAAATTAATAGATGATAGGACCTCTTATGAGGTTAATGGAGAAAGAAATTTTGATGTATGTTTACCCAACAAATGAAATAGTGCCTTAGAAGTAATTTGAAATGCATAAAATTGTAGTGAATTTCTCACTTGTAATATGTATTTAATACATGACTTCCTAAGAGCAATTAAATGAATTGTTTTTTGTGAGAACACATTCCTTTGAGTCCTAAATCTCTAAGTGAAAATCTAGTGTTATACGAGTCATAATTTTGCTAAAAATGATTCCAATATGAGACTAAAGTAACCAATGTAAATGTAATAAAAACAAGACTAAGTCAAATGAAATCTTTGGAACAATTTTTATAAATATTGCATACCCCTTAAATGATGCCAAAATGACTAAAATTCCTAAGATGATCTTAAAACAAATGAAAATAAAAGAGAGGATCATTGGTGATCAAATGTTTATTAAATGGGAAAATTTCAACCTTGAGGCATGAGCACATGCTTCGTACACGTAAATTTGGTTTAAATAATGATGTTAAATGATTAAATTTAACAAAAAAATAAATATGAGTTGTGAGCCCTAACAATTGTAACAATGCTTACACAAATTGTAATGTCTCTTGATTACAAGATGCAATGTATGTGAATGTAAAATAGTTAATTGTATGTCGTTGGACAAATAAAAATTGTGAAACTTGGTGTGTATGTGAGACCTATACTTGTATCTAGTGACTATGGTAGTAGTAATAATGTGGTTTTATAAAAAAATCCAGTATTTTTGTTGTGTTTTTTGGGTGTGAAAATCATGGGTGTTACATTACTATTATTACATATTAATAATGTATTAGTTACTCACACACACACACACACACACACACACATGAATGAAATCGGTTATATATATAATACGAAAAAAATAGTTATATATATATATATATATATATATATATACGTGTTTGAGTATATGGAAGAAAAAATTTAAATAATTTTTTTAACCAAACCCAAACTATGACCTCTATCAATTTCCTATCGCGGCTATGTCCACCTCCCTCCACCTCTTACACCTACAAAATAGCCCTTGTAGACTTACAGAACCTTAGGGTTGTAACAATGAGAATACACACACATGATCGCGCGCGCGCGTGGGCATCATCCATAATCTCAAAATGCAAGCCCTTGGATTATTTACAACTATATATAACTCACACACACACACACACACACACACACACACACACACACACACACACACACACACACACAGCAATCATAAAATAAAGAAAATAAATGTATGGAAAAAACAAGGGAATGTATACACATACGTCTGATTTATTCTACATGACTGAGGCATATACATTACACGCACGCACGCGCGCGTGCACACGCACGCACGTGTGCCCGCGCACGCGGATTTCAGCCATTTTGAATTTATGGAAAAAAAGAGAAGAAAACTTGTGCCAATCTAATTAAGATTCTTTCTCCAAAATTTGGATTTCAACCATTTTGAATTCATGGAAAAAAAGAGAGAATAAAACCTATGTCAATCCAATTAAGCTCCTTTCTCCAAAAGCTGAAAAAAAAGAGAGGAAAATAAAATGGAAGAGTAGAGAATATTTGTTTTACCCCAAATCATAAGTATATTTGGAGTATTTTAGAAACACTAGAGGTCTAGGGTGTAGAGAGTTTCAATCCAATGGCCTACATTCAATCCTCCCCCACTTTTCCTTAAGTTGACTAGTCAAGGTAAATTAAAACAAAATATTATCTCATAGTGACATTATAATTGGGGTTTAAGTAATGTAATGTTAGTAAGGGGGATTGGAAGGGATTATTGAATGTTGAGCATTTTAAGTAACTATTGTTCCTCCTTTGAAACTATAATGATTAAAAATTCTATAATAGGAGAAGTGAAGACTTAATATATTTGTTTTACCCCAAATCATAAGTATATTTGGAGTATTTTAGAAACACTAGAGGTCTAGGGTGTAGAGAGTTTCAATCCAATGGCCTACATTCAATCCTCCCCCACTTTTCCTTAAGTTGACTAGTCAAGGTAAATTAAAACAAAATATTATCTCATAGTGACATTATAATTGGGGTTTAAGTAATGTAATGTTAGTAAGGGGGATTGGAAGGGATTATTGAATGTTGACCATTTTAAGTAACTATTGTTCCTCCTTTGAAACTATAATGATTAAAAATTCTATAATAGGAGAAGTGAAGACTTCATAAACAGTAACCAAGCCATTATTCCATAACAAATTAACGTATTTTTAGTGTTTAAATAATAACGAGACCTTACTCAAATGATATTAGTCATCAGAATTTTTTTAGCATCCCCTTTGTCCACTAAAGTTAAATAAATGTTCCTCTTGAACCCACAACTTTTCAAACTAACAATCGATTTAAATTTTGATCATCATCAAATTTATTGGCTTTTCCAATTCAATCGCTAGTCACACCACATAACCACACAATGCTATAATTCACAATAGCACAATCCACTAGTGTTGCATGTCAGCAAGGAAAAGCAAGTTCAATAAGATAAACTTAAACTATGTCCTCATCAATTCTTTATTCAGAAAAAATTATTCTATGATTGTACTATTGACTTCGTTTAATCTGAGCATTTTAATTTAGGGCATTACAAAAAGTGCTTCCATTGTGAGTAACACTTAATAAGAAAAAAAATTTATGGATGTATGTTGGCATCCATTTTCTTTCATTGAAATGTGTTCTTTCATTATGTGTGCAATTGCTTATATGATTGTTTGTAAGACCCAAATTCGGGAAATGTTTGTAAATGGAATTGTGTTTACAATCCATGTATGTTGCTTTTGATTGTAAGACCCGAAGAAGGATGAATTTTACAAGTGGTAACTATTATAACACCACTTATTATGCAATGTAATTTTTTGCCCTTGTTGAGAATATTGAATAGCAAGGAGAATACAACAATATCTCTTAATAAGAGAGCTTGATTTTAGCGTAAAAGTAATGCAAATGATAAGAGAATCTGCCAAGAATCATACCAATACACTGAGACTACAAGAATATTTGGTAGAGATGAGAGGGAGTCTTGAACTCTCTTTATTGCCGAGGTTTGCAGGTTCTAGTTTGGGGGAAGTTACTCTCCAAGATTTGATCAACAAAATACTTCCATACATGTAGAGGCATTTCATGAGAACTTGAAACCATATGAGCCTCATATGATAATGGATCAAGGTGATAATGTTCAAGTTCCTTCTATTGATAAATTTTCTCTTAAATAATTGATGAGTTGCATGAAGAGGTTAATCTTGACAAAAGAGAGGAATTCATAAAATGGAGTTGTACCTTCACTTATTTTCTGACTGAACTAGATTTTTTGTGATATGAAATATTTTTAGTGGGGAGGAGTGATCCATAAGGATACCCACGTAAAAATAGGCCATATAGTCTACAATATATATGAAACTGCTCACACGATGAAGAGATCATTAAGATCTTTCCAATGTATTTGTAATGGGGTCAAACCGACTTTGTATGTAAAATTTATGACTCACTGAAGATAAAACCAAACAAGTAAAAAATGTGCACAAGTACAATGTTGAGGTCATCACGCTAAGTGGGCTTGAATATGTGGACCAATTAGGGCTTAACATGTGACAGGGAGAATGCAACTGTGTTGGTTTGGTTTTTGGCCTCCGGTCTTTAACGGTCAAGTGTGAGGTCCGTGCTATTTGCCAAGTGGAAATTATGATCTCTAAGAGACATAGATTACTTGTAGATTGAAGCCCCTTATTAGGAGAGACATCCCCATATTGGGAGATATTTTGATGTAAGAAGTGTTTTTACATCATTTAATAAATCAGTTTATGTTTTGGCAGATGCAAAAATGTAATCGATGTTAGAAAAACTTCATTATCAATTGGTTGAGTATTGTACTCTTTTTTATTTCATTTACTTTCTGTTTTAAATCAGTATTAGTCTTATTTTTAATATTTAAGACAATTTTCACGTATTTACAGAAAATTGAGGAAAATAAGCTTAGTATCCTGGTGAATTAGTGACCATTTGCATAAACTAAGTTCTTTGGATCAATTTTAGAATCAAATTTCAGTTTAAAATACTTATTTTTAACAATTAAACCAATTTTATGGGAAAATTAAGAAAAATATTAAAATATTCGAAAATGGAGAAAATGATGAATTCGTTTTAAAACGCCAATTTTTAAATCAACAGAATAAATTATGGATTATTGTTAATTTAAGTGTAGTAGTCCAGGATCGTCTGATGAAAAAGAGATAAATGTTTTGTTTAAATATCTCTTTTAGCAATCCACATCATTATCATTTGGAGATCTAATTGTGCTCTTTATTCTTGCAAACTAGTTTGATTTATCTACTTCAACATGTCAAATATGATTGTCTTCACCTAAATCAATATTTGGATAAAACCACCTAAGCATGCATATATGATTTAGCAATGAAGCGCACTTTTGAATGAAAGTGTACCAAATAAAATGAAGAGCTATTACAGTAATGTCAGTCACAAGCACCCTAATTTCATTAGATATTTTGTGATCATTTTCTATGTCATTCACCGATATTCTTCATTGCATCTTAGTTTCCTAAGTGTTGTGTTAAACTATGTGTTGCAGTTTCATTACCTCGTCATCATTTTTTATTAACAACCATTCATAATTTTGTGGTTTAGGTTCATCTTTCATTCTCCAAGTTTGAAATCTACTACCAGTGATCCCCACAAATGATCAATACCTTTCTCATTTTTCTATGTATTGTTAGGACTTTTAGCTTAATTTTCACATGTATTATGCATTTACACTATCACTCCTTCATCTATTGTATCTTATCATATGTAAGTGTGGATCCATCCTTCCACATCTCCAATCCCATGTCATCGTTGATTCATCTTACAGCCATTAATTGATTCAGTGGTTCGTATAGTTTTTGGATTCCTTTTTAGTTACTAGTAAGTAGCCATAGTGTTTTAAGTGTTGATTTTTATTTAAAGTTGAGTTTTACAACGGTATGCTTAAACATCACGCAAGTTAACAGTCAATGATAAAAATAATTTTTGACTTTTTGCTTTCTAAAAATTATTGTGCCGCACTGGTGGGGGTGTCATTTTTGGGGGCAGTGGGTCATGGGTTCCATTTTGGCTAGAACCACGTGAACTTGTGTGATGTTTAGGAATAGTTGTTTTATAATAGGTCTTTATCTTTAGCCTTTTGAGTTTTGTCTTTGTATTTTTGTAGGTTTAGGTTTTTATTTTTAGTTAAAGTCTTTGTATTTTTTTAGGTTTAGGTTTTTAGTTTTAGTAAAAATATTTTTATCACGTAGTTTCACTAAATTTTTAGTGAGTTTATACATTTATATAGTTTTCAAACGAGTTAAAAGAATTTAAAATTTTCATGTGTTAGTTTTTTACATTTTAATAGGTATTGTTAGGTCATTCATAGTTCGTTGTATCAAGAGTAGTTTTGTAAAGTGTCAAAAATAAATAAAATAAAAAATTGTCTCATGGATAAATTTTTGGTGGAATCCGACATCCAAATTGTATGTAGGGGATTAATATTATTGAGCCTCAAATATATACTTGTTAATTAAGTAACAATCAACTGGAGGATGGAGGCATCAAAATCTACAGGACATTCAACATCCTCTCACAAGTTGTCGGTGATGAGGCCACACAATAGAGTAACGGTAAATAAATTGAACATAAATGATTATGCCAAGACTAGAATTCAGTAGCAATTGAAACCAGTTATGCTATGTGAGATCAAGTGGTGGTGATCAAGTACAAAGGCTATAGGAGGTGATGAGGACATAGTCCTTATTTTTTATTTTTCATATTTTCAATTTGGCGTTATTTTGAGAATAAGAATAGAGGTAAATTATTGTTCATGTGATGTAATAATTGAGCATCATTTCCTTATGTAACCTTCTGATGTAAAAATGTTGTGGGAAGCAAAAGCACTAGTGTAATGCAGATCATGGATCTTGAAAAGGTTAGTGGTAATCCAAAAAACCATATGAGGTGAATAGTTGAGTGTGTTCATGTTCATGTTCATGTCCATATTTGTGATCAACCTACAGAAAGACATGGAAAGATGATGAGGGATGTCTTTAATTTGGATTAAGATCATGAGCCACAAGAGTCAGGCATATTATAGTTGAAAGTGTGAAATTTTTTCTACCATGTTCACACTAAGGGGGGATGTTAGGAATTATAATGTTAGTTCTCACATTATTTTGTATGGGTTAGTATAGTTGTTAAGAAATAATAAATAGGTGAAATAAACTTGTACGTGAGTTTTATTTGAGATAAAAACAACCCACTATCATCTAGGATGGAATAAGTCTTATTCAGTGGTCATATGAGATAGAAAGATATATTGTGGGATTGTTGATAAGGTCATACTCCTTGATATTAGGAGTTGAAATCACTATATAATGTAATCTCTCATGAGGCATAAATTATCGAAGGATCCATGAAGATCTCTAGATAACAATGTGAGCATCGTGTAGTTGCGGAAATCGATGTAGCTAACAATAAATGCAATGTGGTGATAACTCACAAGAATTTAGAATCATGCTTAACACACAACTCAATGTGTATAAAATCCTATATTTCACATACAATAGCTCAAGTGATGGCAAGTACAAATAGGAGTGGTGTGTAACTCCTCCATGAGAATATTCCTAGAATAGGAGGGGGGAATATGAATGTAACTCCTATAATAGACTATGACACACTATGACATGTAAGATATGTCATAGTAACTCTTATGACACCAAGTACACCTAAAAAATATGAGTTACCAAGGGTGACGATTTATTTCAAGTAAGTAAATATAAGGAAAATAATATCCTACACCAACACCCCCTTTAAGTGTAGCTTAGGTGGGTGGAAAAGAAATTGGGTCCTGATAACAAGGCCTGATGAGGTACCAAATTACAATAAAACTCTTGCAAAGAAGAGTAAAAGGAGAAAACCCATTGGGAAAAATCTCTCCCCAAAAAAGAGAAAGAAGAGAAGGTAGGACCAAAAATCCTCACTCAAAGCTACAACTATTTGAAGTCACCTTGTATCCTGTAAATAAGCCTCATAGAGCAACTATGGATCAAAAGTAGATGCAATACCCACATTTACTTTCATCATGCCTACTTTTGCAGTACCCACATTTGATCTTCTCTTTCTTAGGCTTAACACTGGAAGAGGAAGTGTGAAATTTGTTTTGGTGGTGGGTTGATCCTTCTTGTTCTCATGATCCTTATTTTTTTGTTTTTTTCTCTTTTGAAGCATTCTATATGTTATACCCCATAAGTAAAGCATATGGTTTAGTGTACTTTAGTGCGCCATTTGAATTAGTTTATCTTGTTCCTGAGTCAAGTCAACAACAAACTCATCAAAGGAGGGAATTTTCCATTGTTCTCCAAGTGCTCTTTTGCTTTCATGGAAGGTAGAGACAAAAACAAAATAGTCAGGACCTAGTTTGGTGAGGATAGAAAGGAATTGTTGTGAGTATTTTTTTTCAATTCCACAGTATTTCAGTTGCATTCTTGTATATTTGAACTTGACGAAATAGTCTTGAAGTGTGTCAAAAGTGGTAGAGCTAAGACTAATCAGCTTATTTTCCAGTATGTATCCTCTCATTTCATCTTGACTCCCAAAGAGTTTTTCTAATGTGTCCCATACTTCCTTGGGTGTTTTGGTAGCAGTTATATGAAAGTCCAAATCTGATGACATAGAAAGGCACCAGAAACCATAAGCTTCATCACACTTTTCAAACCATTTCTCTTTCTCTGCAATGGCTTTTGGTTCAGTTTATAATCTCATAGTTATCTTATAGAGCTTTTTATTTAACAAAGCGAGTAACATGGAAGTCTTCCATTCATGATAATTTAAGGGAGTAAGAAAATTGAATAAATTAGGATCCATTTATAGATTTATATTTGATTTAATGAAATTTAAATATTTATTGGAGGACATGAGATCAAATGAATATAATAGTAACAAACAAGATCTAGCATGCAAAGTACAAACAAGTGTGCAAGATAGGAAATAAGAGTAACTTAGCTCATGTCGGGAGATGGGTAATTGCATGGAAATGGGGGGCCAAAAGGGGGTCTTAAGTGGACACTTTTTTAAAAAACAAGAAACTTCAACTTGTACTAGCTATTTGAGATAGTTACACTCAAAATTTGAAGATGTTATAAGAACATGAATTATAGCATTTCGAGTCTAGTTTCGAAATTAATATTTTTTTAATTAAAATGGTTAATTGTAAGTGGGCTAATGAGATAAAAACTCAATAGGTTCTCTTGATTTTGTAAACAAATATAGTAGATATTTGGTTGTGGCCCCCCATTGTTTTAGCACTATTTAGTATTCTTGAAAACCCTTTGGTAGAAAGACAGATAGGATCATCTAATTTGGGATAAAAAAATTTATTTTTTAGTGAGTATTTTTCTTATGATTTTACAAGTACAAAGATTTTTAAAATTGAAAAATACCAGATAGTCGACCACGTCCCCCTTAACTACGTCAAAAATATCGAAAATTGTATTTTTTTAAATAAGTATAGAATTAGTCCAAGTTTAGGATTGTATGATTTTTAATCAATTTGGAGGAGTGAAAAAAAAGATACATGATGAAATATATACATGTATACATATAAAAAATAGAGCTATATAAAGACATAGTTGGAAAATAATAAGGATGGAAACCTTATACAAGTCAGAAAAATTTACAAAAACATATATCTGGATAGAGGAAAGTGTCATTGATCTCGTAGTCAAAATTTTAAGAAATTTGTTGATGGTTTTTGTGGGATTTATTGTGGTGGAAGGCTATTTTCTATACAAAACATGTTTTTTGTTGTATTTGAGCAGGCACATGCCGTAGGCTTGGGGTTCCAAACCAGTTCCAAGCCATGGGGCCTTGCCTTGGGACAACAAAAAATGCAACGTGTATGTGTTATAGCATGTATCTGCTATAATGCATACACGTTATATTTTTTAATATTCTATGTCCTCTCCAACGTCCCTTTATGTTCCTTTCATGAGAATTTTGTCTCCACTTTGTTTGTTCTACAATTCTATGTACCTTCCTACGTGAATTTTTAATAGTTGAAGTTGTTGCCACCCCCACTATCTATAGTTTACTAATCATTTGGAATAAAAAAATGAATTAAGGACATGAAGAAGGTGAAGAACAAGACACAAAAGCAATTAGAAGTGATTAGAATAAAGAAATTGTATCAAATGTAAAAACTGTGTGGAGAGAAAGCTACATCTACTATCTCAATTGCACATGATGTTATAGACAGTGATGATGAAATAGATAATGAAAATTAGGAGAATACGTATTTTGCAATGAGTATTGATAATGAATTTAATGATAATGTTCTTATGGATAAATAATTTGATATGAATAATAATATTGAACCTTTACCTAAGAATGTAAATATTAATCTTGAAAATTATATGGAAACACCAAATGAGGAAAGTAACCTTGCTTATGAATCTGTACCTCTAAGAACACATCCTTCTATTTTGCATAGAAATCTCATTCACTTAATTGAAATTGATGAAAACATTATAAAACCAATGCCTAACAAAATGTCTGACATAATGGTGATATGAATTCATCAAGCAACAAGTCATCTTGCCTAGACCAGATGACTTTGGGAAGAGGTGATGATGTAATGAAATCATATTCAAAATCAACCATATCAAGGCCATTATCAGTGACTCTGTGAGGAATATATTTCAATATGAATGTGGTTATTTGATTTAAGGTCATTCTAGAGTAGTCACGACGTTGAACTTCGAATTCATCTGCATAATCGGACCAATAGTCTTCGACTTTTGGAAGATGTTTGTATTTTGGTCTTAGAATCCTTTCCATGAACCCAAAAATATCAAATTTCCATATCCTTACAAATGGATGCAATGTCATGACATTCATTTCCTTATACATTGTCTCTACTGAGCAGAAGGATGGACTTTTGTATACACCAATTGAGATAGGGAAACGAACACTAGGTCTGTGTTTTTTCCCTAAGAATTGGTTCACTGATGCCAATTGTCATGAAAGCTCCATGAGGGTACACTTTCCAACCAAATATTTTGGCATATTCTAAGGTACTCCATTATATCTGCCAACTCGAATGTATGAGAAAGTATAAAACCGGATAAACCACAAGCCCCATCATGAGATCACCTCTTTGGCCTACTGTGAGAATATCTCTTGTGGTTTTTTTATGAGCATCATGATGACATAAAAAAGAAAAGTGTCATTAACATGGAGAATGTGATGTATACTAACTTTGACCTCAATTTGTGGATAATAGTGGAAAACACTATTTTTCTCAGGTGTCATTGTGCCCCTAGTCTCTAGACCGGTGAAAATCCTCTTCATGTCATTGCATAGACTAAATGGGAAGTTATATAAAAATGATCGGTCATCTTCACTTAAACCAATTGTTTTTGAAAAGTATCACTGATGATTGTGGCCCAATCAATTCGGAGTCTTTGATCTAGAATAACGTAGATGAATTTATATAACCAAGGTTGGAAATAGCGCGCAAAAGAGATGCCAAATACTCTACTTAGAAAAGTGATCATATCTCTAATCTCATCATGGAACTCAATGTGAGGAAGTTCTTTGGGAAGCCTATTGGCATGTGATATCTTGTTGACTAGCCAATTCTTATTCATCACTTTAAAGCATCTCACTAGATCTTTATCACAATATTGTGGTGCAGACTCCTTAGTAATTTCCACATTTTCTTCATACTCTATAATTCTAAGGAGTTATTCAATGTGTTTAGGTGTGATTAGAAGGATGGGATCGTTGTTATGGTTAAAAAATCCTCTTTTCTCAGGATCATAGTGCTTCACGCAGTCAATGATGAGCTCTAGACACTAAATGGAAACTTGGAATGTTTTTGCTTGCGGTAAACCACTACGATACAAGCATTGAGAAAATAATGTATGGCCTTCAGGCTTAGCTCTATCACAAAATTGACTTATATTAACATGACCCAAGTTGGTGTCGGTTATATGGTCATAATCAGATATGAGAGCATATGTGGGTAGAATACCTTCAAATTCATATCTTAGCACCAATTTTTTTAAGTTGACATTTTGGGTGAAAATCAAGGGAAATGAGCAAAAAGCAACAAGATTTTTGGTGTCGGTTCGTAGTCTTCGAATTCACTGCGAAAAAATATTTTTATTAAATTTTCACTTATACAATATGAATTTATCTCATTTTTAATTCTTACATTGATATGCTTGTTTTTTGGAATCTTCACGTTTTCTTATTTGCATGACCTCTTTTTGAGACTAATTTGTATAATCACCTTCTTTGCTTATAACTCTCTTTTTTGGCTTGATTTATCTTGCCCGCTCAAAATATTTCTCACAGGTTTATATTATTTATTCCTATGCATTCACTCTTTGTGCCTTATTTGTTTTCAATGCATTGGGGTATACATGCATTCTCTTTATTTTTTCTTTTTTCTTTTTTGAACTTATTTTCTTGGCATGCATGTGTTCCAATGCAAGTCTCTCATGTCCTCCACGCCGGTGTAGTTTTATTTTTATCTTCTCCCCATATATTTCTTGATTCTAACTATATCTTCTACTCTCTTTTTTAGGATTTATAAGGAAAGTATAATAAACTAATTATAAATCCACAAATAAATTTCTGAAGATTATAGATTATGTTGTGCAGTTAAATTAACCATATATTTAGTTGATTATATATTACAGATTACATAATGTAATAACAAGAGATGAAAGAAAATAACAGTAAAGTAAAGAGACGAGAACATCAGATTTATAGTGAGGAATCTTGAAGGAAAAAAAAAACGCCACTGAAATAAAACACTGCATTTATTAAGAATTTCACCAATACTTTAACCCAACACTTCCACTTCGCTCCTCAGTCTCACAGAGACAATCACATAACGCTTTATCACAGTTTTACAGTATGATGATCTCAATGATCATAATCAAACATAATAATAAGCTCATCTATCACACTCTATATCAATCCCATAAGACATCATCCTATATATGTTGGATGGGTGAAATCGGTCATATCGTTTCACTCTTAATTGTGAAAGACCGACCTCAAGTTTATTAAATAAAATTTTTAAACAAAGGGGTCGTGAAGTGGTGGTCCACCAAAAGGTATCCCCACTTGACATTATTACCCCAACACTCCCCCTTAATGTTAAGTGGGAAAAAAACAAAACATGCCAAATTACCTTTTTCTACAAAAGGATTTACAGATCTATAAATCATCAACAATGATTCAAGCTAGCATGTAAATAAGGGAAATCATATAGATATTTCCATACACAAATTCTTAGGACAAGTGCTTTATATATGAAGACTTATATCTTATTATGGATAATTTTATAAAACAAGACATTTCTATAATTAATGCTTCGCTAGGATTTACAAGTAAACTCACATACTATGACTATTAACTTATTACAAAATGGAGGAAGTATTAGAAGTTTACAACAACCGTTAAGAGGTGGCATTCTCATGCACACTACCCCTCAATGACAACTCTAATAGGCCTAATAAGGCACTACAATTACAAAAATTTATAGCACATAGTGGCTTTGTGAAGATATCTGCAACTTGATCTTCATTCAAACAATAACTTGAGATCAATATCACCATTTAGGACTTTCTCTCGAATAAAGTGCATATGAATCTCAATATGCTTTGTCCTTTAATGTTGAACTAGATTGTTTGCAAGAGCAATGCAACTCTAGATGTCACATAGAAGAGTAATGCTCCCTTTGACGCCCATATGCAATTCACACCAACAATTCTTTTCAGCTACATAGCTTCTTTTACAGCTTCCATAACACTTTTATACTCTGCTTCAGTAGAAGATAAATAATATTGGTTGTTTCTTGCTACTCCAAGTTATGGCACCTGCACCCAAGTTGAAAACACACCAAGAAATATATTTTCTATCTATAACATCACGAACATGATCAGAATCACAATGTCCAAATAACTTTGCATCCTCACACGAATAATAATACAAACCATAATTTACTGTTCCTTTAACATATTTTAGAATTATTTTTTCCATTTTCCAATGATCATCATAAGGATCTTACATGAATCTAGAAAAAAATCCTACTGCATATGAAATATTAGGCCTAGTAGTAGTTAAATAATTTAAACTACCAACTAGGTGTCTATATAAGATTAGGATCAAATTTATCACATGCAGGATTAGGATCAAATTTCACACCAACTTCAATAGGAATGGTAATAGGTTTACTAGTCAATCATGCTAAATATTCTATGTAAATTAATAACATATTGAGATTGAGATGCAACAATAGATTTATGATCTTGAAATACAACCATGCCTAAAAAATGATTTATCAAACATAAATAAGTCATTTCAAAATGTTGCTTTAATCTTTCTTTGATTCTAACAATTAATTTGTTATCACTGTCTAGTAATCAATAGATCATCAACATATAGAACAACAATGATAATATGATTATTTTCAAATTTAACAAATAAATCACAATCAAAACATCGGTTTGAAAAACCAAGATGCTTGAAAGAAACTATTAATTTTAACATACCAAGCTTCTAGGAGACTTTTATAAGGCCATACAAAGAATTTTTCAGTTTACAGACATATAGTTCCTTCCTAGGTTCTTCAAAACCTTTAGGCTGACATATGTAGATTTCTTCTTTCAGATCACCATTAAGAAATGCATTTTTAACATCCATTTGGTGAATCTCCTAGTCATATTGGGCAGCCAAATCCAGAAGAACTATGATGGTGCTCATCTTAGCTACAAGAGAAAAAGTCTCAACATAGTCAAGGCTAGGTTTTTAAGTGAAAACACATGATCTAATATCCTTTCCCTGAATTATCTATTCATCCTATAAAGTTATACTTAATCTTATACAACCACCTGGATCCTATAATTCTTCGCTTAGAAGGAGGAGGAACTAGTTCCCAAGTGTTATTTTTAATCAAAGCATTGTATTCATATTTCATAGCCTCAATCCATCTATCATCTTGACATGATTCTTTGAAATATTTTTGTTCAACCTCATATAGGGTCATCAAGGCATGATAAGAATGCTAACTACGAGTTAGTTTTCTCATACTAACAAGGCGAGAGTCCTTGACAAGATTGTGGGCCCATTTAAGAATATTGGGATGCAACACATTTTGAGATGACTCCCTCCTCAATCTCCATCATATCTAGATCAGGATAATCATCATCTTGAACCTTATGTTTTCTTATTGTTAGGAGAAGGATTATTAGGCTCTATTTCAGGAGAAACAGAGGAGGGCTCATAAGAAACATCACATAATGTTTTCTCTAAGACATAAACATTCTTCTTTTCAACTATGTCATGCTTGAAAGGGTCATAGATATCTCAATCCTTTAGTTCCACAACCATAACCAACAAAAATACAAGAGATAGGAGGTTGGATCAAGCTTCTTCCTTTTAACTTTTGGAACGAAGATAAAAGAAGAACTACCAAATATTCTTAAGTGAGAGATATTTGGTTTTTTCTTTGTCCATACTTCATGAGGAGTATCTTGAAGAAGATATTTTGCAGGAAATCTATTTAGGATATAGACTGTAGTATTCATAGCTTATGCCCATAAAAATCTAGACACATTATATACATGAATCATAGTCCTAGCCATTTCTAAGATAGTCCTATTTTTTCTTTCTGCAATGCCATTTTGTTATGGAGAATAAGGAGTAGTCAA
Organism: Taxus chinensis; assembly: GCA_019776745.2. Lineage (NCBI taxonomy): Eukaryota > Viridiplantae > Streptophyta > Pinopsida > Cupressales > Taxaceae > Taxus > Taxus chinensis. The sequence continues at coordinate 83,234,069 of CM034150.1, read as the reverse complement.
TTCTCTTTGAATCCCACATGACACACAAAACTCATCAATTTTTTTGCTAACATACTCACCACCATTATCAGTCATTGATTCTTTTTATTTTCATATTAGAAGCATTTTCAACTAAAAATTTAAATTCTTGAAATTTTAACAGGACATCAGACTTTTTCGTAATAAAATAAGATCTTGTCATCCTGGGGAAATCATCAATATAACATACAACATAAAAAGCTCCATTGAGAGAAGGAACTTCAAGTGGACCTCTCATATCACTGTGAATCAACTCTAATAGACTGAGAAGGAATTTGGATCATGATGTTTGTGAAAATGGTTCAACATGGTGCTTACCATGCAAGAAACTTTCACATGTTTCATGATCAAATTTCATCTTAAGGAGACCTACTAAAATATTTAGGTGAGACATTTCATAAAAAAATCTGAAATTCACATGACCTAATCTTTAATGCCAAAGTTGAAGATCATTTCTAGACGAAGAAGAAAAGACAAGTTTTAGAAACAAATCCATAAAAAATATATAAATCAATTTTTATGTAATACCAGAAGCAATAACATTACTGAGTTTATCTTTTACATACCATTTATTCTATCTTCCAACAATACAACTTTATAGTTTTCTTTAGTTAGCTGAGAGAAAGATAAAAGGTTCTTTTTAACCTAAGGAACATCCAATACATTCCCAATTATTCCATTTGAGATTTTAACATTCCCATAACCTTTAGATCTAATGACGGAATTATCTCCTAGATATATGTTTTCTTCACATTTAAAAACATCTGAGAGGATACCATAAATAAAGGTCATGTGCTTGGAGGCACCACTATCCAGGATCCATTCATTTTCATTTGAAGCTAGAGAGAGAAATATACAAGGCAATGGAATGATCATCATTATTTTCATGATTTTTCTTTTGATCTTTCTTCTGATTGTTAGATTTACTATTTATAGTATTCTTAACAAATTGTTAGTTTTTTACGCGACAATTATGTTAGTGTGAGTTATCCTATGTGTCCTCCTCTCATGTTGGAGGGTCATCTCACATGGGTTAGGTTTAAGGTTAGGTTTAGGGTTTCATATGTGTCATGCACTAGGGTTACTCAGCACCCTATATGTACCCCTTTTCTATTCATTTATGAGCATGCCAAGACACTCCGTTGTCTTTCCTCTATGCAAGCTTTGTTTCTGTTGAGCAAGTTCTTCCATTACTGATCATTTTTTCCTTGTTATCGCTGGAGCTTTCACGATTCCGTTGGAGTGCAACTACTTCGTGGTGCCTCATTTCCGATTCGATTCTCGCAAACTCTTTTCATGGTATCAGAGCTGAGATCGGGTAAACGTGCACTCGATTTGTTTTTTGTTGCTATTACTCCTTACTTGGTTTCATTATTTTACTCTGCATGCAAGTCTTTTGATCACTATTTTCTAGAAATTATCTTGCTAATATCTCTAACAAGCTTTCTCGGAAAGTTTTTTGTGTTTTTTTTCTTGTGCATGTGCAGGTTTTTTCAAAATACCTTGAGAAATCAGGTTTTTTTAACTGCTTTTTTTTGTTGGATGTATCAAAATCCAAAATAGAGATTCCTTTCATTTATTAAAATGGAAGTGAAATTTTTTTAAAATCTCTGGTTTTTGCAGGATATTTGTCTATGCATGTTGTCTGTGGTTGCAGGATCTTTGAGTTCTTCAGTCGTGGTTGCTCATCAATGAACTGTTGTCCCTCTAACCATTTTTGGACTATTTTCACGTGCAGCCTGCACTTTTTTCATTCATTCCTAGGTGTTTTTAACCTCTACCACGTTTTTTTGCTTGAAGGGGTTGTAAACTCTTATGTACAGGCTGTTAACTATCATGCGTGGACTGTAAGATCATTCCTAGGCATTTTTCAACACACAACCACGTTTTTTTGCTTGCAAGGGCGTTTTTTAACACACAGCCATGTTTTTTTGCTTACAAGGGCATTTTTCAACAACACAGCCACTTTTTTTGCTTGCAAGGGCATTTTTCAACACACAGCCACATTTTTTTGCTTGAAAGGGCATTTTTTTTGTGCTGGCAATGAAAAACGTGACTGTACACTCCTGTGCGCGGCTGTACACTCATATGCGCGGCTGTACACTTAAACCAGTCGGTTTGGTAAGTTTAAATTCATTTCTTTCCTTTAATCTTACTCAAAACAAACCAAAAAAATGCTGCTTTTTCCAAAAACGGGCCGCCTTTTTTCATGCTCAGTTGTTTTTGTTTTGTTTGGTAAAACAAATCCTTCCTTTTAGTAAGTTTTTAAAATTCTTAACTTTAGATTTTATATATATATATATCAAAGTTTCTATAAACCAATTTAGAAATTTGTTTTAATTAGAAGCATTCAATCTTTTAAAAAATCTTCATCTAAAATTATTGTTTTAGACGCCTTTTTTCTAAAAACTTATGTTTTAGAAAATATTCAAAAAAGTGCTTTTTTCAGTGATTTGTTTAATTAAAGCCTTTTTTCAAAATTCATTAGATTTAATTACATTATATCTAATTTAATTTCACATTATTTAAACTATATTTCTTTGGCATTATAATTTGGTCTATTGGCTTTGTGTATTTTTAACCTTCCGTCGAGTGCCAAAGACGAAGGGTGACGTCCGGGATTGGCAGGTGGCTAATCCCCCCTCGCAATACAAACAAACCCTATCTCAAATTTCATGTCGTTTCCAATGGGCATACATACGAAACCTTTTGCATGTGTTTAGGGAACTTTTTTAATCCGTTTGCAGGCTTATTGGCTTTTTCTCATCAATTGCGGGAATTGGTTTTTGTTATAACTTTTGACTCGTTGCTCGGTTTTGAGCACTTCTTTAGTCAAAGTTGCATGTTTTTTCGCACTCTAGATGATGGGATCATTAGCTTTGTAAATGCACTAATTTTATAAAGTGCCGCATTCTGGGGGGTGTCTTTGTATTGCTTAATTCAGCTCATTTTTTTGAGCTTTGTTCTATTCCTTTTTTTGTGGACTTGTGAGCCCGTCCGCCACAATCTTACAACAAAGGGATTCTTTCATGCGACATGAGATGCTTTTTCTCACCACCAGGGTTGGCTTTCGCCTCCTTTCTATTTTTTGCTTGTGCTTGTTTACATTGTCCTTTTTTGTTGCGCTACACGAAACACTGTTGTGGTCTCCTCTCTTGCACGTTATTACGCTAATTGCAAGACAAGTTACCAAGTGTTTCAAACCACACGCACGGACCCAATTGTAATCAACACACTAACCTATAAAGTGCCGAAAGCAGGGGGTTGTTATTGTCCTGGGTGGTTGTGTTTCTTTTCTGCATTTCTTTCTCTCTCTCTCTCACTATGGATGCACTTTCAATTCCTTTGCTTACGCCGTTCAACTTTTTCGAATGGAGATCGAAAATAATAATGAAACTAAGGGGTAAAGGGTTATTCCGCATCACCATGGGAACTGAGACTGAACCAGACGATGAACCTAAAAAATCTAAGTGGTTAAATCGTAGTGATGAAGCTTTAGGTCTTCTTTGCATGTCTGTTTCTCCTGACTTGCTCTTCCACATTGAGGCATCTGAAACACCTACATCTGCATGGAAAATGTTGGATGCGATGTTTGGACAACTAGATGACATGAGAGCGCATGAGTTGGAAAATGAACTACTAGGGTTAAATCCTAGTGACTTTGAAAACCTACAAGCCTTCTTCTCGAAATTTGTCCACATTAGATTATTGTTAAAAGGATGTCAAGTAGAAAAGAAATATTCTCAACTGATCTTGTCGATTCTCTCTAAGCTAGGTCCCGAATATTTTGTCTTCGTGTCAACTTTCTACACTACAAAAGCTGCTTTGGGCGATACTTGGACAATGCCCTCCTTTGACTGTTTTTCGTCCCAACTCATTCGAGAATAGGACAAACTCATTCAAATGGGGTCTCTCAAGTCCAAGTCACATGCCCTTGTAGCAAGTACTAGCAAGGGAAAGAAGACTGAAAAGAAGAAAGAAACTAAGGATCAACCTAAGAAAGAAACCAAGATCAAACCTAAAAATGACACAAACACTTCAACTTCTGAGCCTAGAGCAGAAAAGCAAGTATTTGTGTTCCTATTGCAAGAAGTCTGGTCACGACGAGCAACACTATTTTAAGAAACAGATTGATCACTTATCTCATTTACTTGAGAAAAATAAAATAAGTGTTCCTGAATCCATAAAACAAAGTGCTCTGAAGGCCGAGTCTTCTGCTGCAAAAGGTGCTAAAAATGATAAGAAGAAAGGAAAGGCCCTTGTAGCCAAAGTTGCTCCTTCATCGACATGGATTATAGATTCTAGTGCCTCACACCACATGGGTTCTTCGCATGTTGAGTTTTCCAACATCGAACCTTGTGGAATGTCCCAAATCACGATGGGTAATGACACGACAGTGTCGGTTTCCGGTAGTGGATCGGTAGAGATGGATGGGGGAACATTTAACCAAGTGTTGAGTGTTCCTGATCTCTCTACCAATCTCCTATCAGTTTACCAAATTACTCACCTTGGTGAAGGAATGCGAGTGGAATTTGGTCCTAACTCGGTGATCATTCGTGAGCTTAACAATGACACTACAGTGGCTGAGGGAAAGGCAGATCACCATTCACGGTTGTACACCTTCTCCCACTTTACTTCTGATTCTACACCCACTACCTTGCTCACTCATGCAAATGAGGTTAGTAAGCTATGGCATGAGCATTTTGGACATCTAAATTATCGCTACCTTGAACAATTGAGTCAAAACGAAATGGTCAACGGGTTGCCTCGCGTCAAGTTTTCTAAGGGTCTTTGTGAGGGTTGTACCCTTGGAAAGCATCCTGAAAAGAACTTTAACAAAGGAAAAGCCTTGAGAGCCACTCATCACTTGGATCTTGTTCACAGCGATGTTTCTGGTCCATTTCCTTCTCCTTCATTTACTAGAGCTCTTTATTTGCTAACCTTCATTGATGACTATTCGCGATATACTTGGGTATATTTTCTTAAGCTTAAGTCTGAAGTCTTTGAACATTTTCAGGACTTTAAGGCTCTTGCTGAGAAACAGGTGAAACGGTCTATCAAGGTTCTTCGAACTGACAATGGAGGTGAATATGTAAACAATAGGTTCATGGATTTCTGTACTTCTAAAGGGATCTCTTTGCAGCATACAGTTGCTTATAGCCCTTCACAGAATGGAGTCACAGAAAGAAAGAACCGTACTCTGAAGGAGATGGCCACTTGTATGATTCACTCGAAGTCTCTTCCTCCGCAGTATTGGGCCGAAGCAGTGAATTGTGCAAATTACATTCAGAACCATGTTCCACACAAGGCAGTAAGAGGGATGACACCCTTTGAAGCCTGGTTTGGATGCAAGCCTGATGTTGAGCACTTTCGAGTCTTCAGATCCAAGGCTATGGCTCGGATTCCCAAGAAGAAACGCAAGGCCTTAGAACCACAATCCAAACCTTGTATCTTTGTAGGGTATCCTAATGGCGTGAAGGGATATCTATTGATGAATTCTACTTCTCATGAGCTATATATTGAGAGAAGTGTTAAGTTCGATGAGTCTTCTTTGACTTCTACTTCTCCACCTATTGAGGTTCTTCAGCTCGCTGATTCAGATTCTGACTCATCAGATGATGATACTGTTGAGCGTGCTCCTCTTCCATATCCTCCCGACCATCAGATCTTTGAGTCTTCTGATTTTGACAGTAGTGATGATGAGGACTATGTCCCTTCTCACTCAAGTGAAGAATCTTCTGACTCTGAGCCTGATCCTCCTGGTCCCCTTTGGGCTAGGAAAACTTTGCAAAGTGCTAAAGATTTAGTTGGAGATACTTCGGATATGAGACGTACTCGCTCAGATTTCATTGGACCCCACTCTTTCTTCGCCTCTACTTCTGATCCACAGTCTTTCTAGGAGGCTTATGGTATTCCTGAGTGGGATTCTTCCATGGATGAGGAGTATTCCTCTCTCATGAAGAACGATACTTGGGATCTCACCACTCTTCCGAAAGGAAAAAAAATCGTTCGGTGTAAGTGGGTGTTCTGAACAAAGTATGGAGTAGATGGAGACGTCAAAAAGTTTAAAGTGTGATTAGTAGCTAAGGGTTTCTCCCAGATAGCTGGGGTTGATTATACAGAAACCTTTGCTCCAGTTGCGAAGATGACTTCTATTCGACTGACCCTAACCATTTCTGTAGCGAACAGATGGAAATTCCATCAAATGGACGTTAAGAGTGCCTTCCTTCATGGTGACCTAGAGGAAGAGATCTATATGGAACAACCTTCGGGTTATGTCCAAGATTCCTCCCTCGTTTGTAAGTTAAAGAAGTCTCTTTATGGCCTTAAACAAGCCCCTCGGGCTTGGTATGCCAAGATGGACTCCTTCTTACTTACATCAGGGTTTACTAGGTGTCACTCTGATCCAAATGTTTATATTCTACGGAAATATGACTCCATACTCATTCTTGTTCTATATTTTGATGACTTGTTGATCACAAGCAGCTCTTCCTCTATTATTGATTCTGTGAAGATCGCCTTAGCCAACAAGTTCTCCATGACTAACTTAGGTCTGCTTCATTACTTCCTTGGGATCCAGATTTCACAATCTGACTCAGGAATCTTGATTTCGCAACCTAAGTATGCTCTTGATTTGCTAGCTCGGTTTCAGATGTCTGATTGCAAGTCTTCTCCTACTCCTTTTCTTTCTGGGGTTAAGTTGGTTTCAGATTGCTCTACTCCCTTGGTTGATGGTACTCTTTACCGAAAGTTAGTGGGGACCTTGATCTACTTGACTCACACTCGACCAGATTTATCATATGTTGTTGGGATCGTGTCCAGATTCATGCAGGAGCCACATGAGCTGCATTGGAAAGCAGCTAAACGGATCCTTCATTATGTTCGTGGCACTTATGCTGATGGCATACACTATCATGGAGGGGTTGATATTGACTTGATTGGATTCATAGATTCTGATTGGGTCGGTGACTTAGATCATCGGAAATCTACTTCTGGCTACAGTTTCTCTCTTGGTTCGGGTCCTATTAGTTGGTCTAGCAAGAAGTAGAATGCAATTGCAATATCATCTATAGAGGCAGAATACAAAGGAGCGGTTAACGCTGCCACATAAGCTATTTGGCTACAGGGTATTCTGACAGAGTTTGGCATCCACTTTCGGCGGCCTACCATTATCTACTGTGATAACACGAGCACTATCTCTATTTTTAGAAATCTAGTTCATCATCAGCAGACGAAGCACATTGAAATCCATATGCACTTCATACGGAAGCTTATTCATGATGGTATCATCGACATTCAGTACATTCAAATAGCTAATCAGATTACAGACTTATTCACCAAGCCTTTCACTGAGATGAAGTTTCTTCACTTACGGTCTCTTCTTGGGGTGAGGTCTTCTACAGCTGCCCATCTTCTTAAGGCTATTTAGTGTTATCATAATTTAGCATAGGCATATTTATTACATTTTATTACATTATCTTTTATTTAATAATGTGCAACATGTGCACTCTAGTCTAGTGACTTGCATTTAATATTGTTATGTTGGATAATATTCAATATTGGTATTAGTAGTAATTACATGTGCATGTGAGATGGGTCTTATCATCTCGTAGTTGGTGCCTGATAGGGTGTCATGTCTATCCATATGAAGTTGTCTAATATCTATAAATATTACAGCTCTTGCATTGTTATGTAATCTGATTTCATGATCAATAATATTTGTGAGGCTTCTGTCCCTCTTTGGTCATTGCAATCTTATTCTATTCTATCATTTGGTATCATAGCTATACCATTATTATCATTTGGTATCAGAGCTATACCATTGTTATCATTTGGTATCAGAGCAGGTTCTATCCAAGCAAGGTTGAAGAGGAGCACTATTAGAGAGGATCCATTGGAGAAGAAGATCTGCATCAAAAGAGAGCCATTGAAGCATCCCGCAGCCTCCATTCCTTTCAAGTATCCCTCAACTAAAATTTGACCTATCCACTTATTTGGAAGGTAAAAAAAAATTTGATTAGTCATTGGCATAGCCAATTGATCTAATATATTGGCGGAATATTTCAGATTTGGAGATCTTGAAAAAAAAAAGATTTGTGAAAAAAAAAAGGATCTTAAAAAAAAGGAGAAATATCTTGAAAAAAATTACAGATCTAAAAAAAAAGAGTGAAAAAAAAAAACAGATTTAATAATTTAAAAAAAAATCAGATCTGAAAGTGGAGGTGTGAAGAATTCGGGAGCAAAGGTTGACGTAGTCCCGTCAATAAAATTCCAGCAGATAGCTCTTAGAAAAAAGAACGTAAATTTTTCATAAAATGTCAGATTGATGTGTTGTTTTTTTTCTGGAAAGATAAGAAGGAGACGCACAACTTTGCAGTTTACATTACCTTCAGATTCGGCCTCTACATGTGACGAAAAGTCTATACAAGTCGGATCATTTTTTCTGAAAAAAATCAGATCTAGCTGGTAAATTGGTAAGATCTCAAAAACTAAGATTCCAATTCTTCTGAAATTTTGTGGGTTTTAAGAAAAATATTGTATGATATTGCTGTCAAAATTTTAGAACAACTCAAATCACGGTTTGTGAGAAAAGGTGAAAACAATATTCAGATTGTTTGTTTGGATCTTGGGAACAAATAGGTCAGTGGTTCAATTCCCACTCTCTCCATATTTTTTATTAAATTATTTTTTTTGGAAAATTTGCAGAAATTACTAAATTTTGGGAGATTTCTAAATTTACAAGCTCACTAAACACATTTAGAGCCACCGCTAAATTTAGCGGAAAAACACCTATTGGGGGGTAAAAAATATTTTTGGCCTAAATTGTGTATTTTGTGATTCTATACCTTTTTTATAAAGAGGGGGGACACAAAAACTTCATTTTGATGTACTTTTGGAGAATTTTGTACTAATCTTGGTGTATAAAGTGAAAAAAAAAAAGTGCAAATTTTTTATTTTATGTTTGGTTCTATCACACGAGATCTTTGATCTCATAGCAGTGTTCAGTATATACGGTGCCTCTATGAAGCACTTACGGGTGATGCCGTTGTGACTACTACTACACTTAACACCTAACACAACTGCCTAAACGTCGTCTGGGAATCAACCCTATAAAATTGATAGGGAGTAATAAGAACACAATACACACACATTTGAGCCCTCCCATTCATTTGTGCTTGCACAAACCCTTCTCCGTACTATCTATGTACCACATACTAAATTCTTTCACGTGCGTTAACACCTCTTTCTATACTGACGGGTATATTGAAAGGGTGATCTTCTTCCACGTACCGATGGGTATATCAGAAGGGAGCGTATATAGAAAGGTTTGGTATATCGGCCTGACAGTATATTGAGAGGGAGACCATAAACCTGGAGTGATAAGAGCCTTACCCTTTGTCAAAAATTTAGAGTTTCAGAAATTCAAATTGCAGAAATGGGTGCACAAGCACCAAAGTTCTTCTTGCCAGATTCACAACTACTTAGAGGAGACAACTATGCTGTATGGAAACCGAAGATCAAGATGTTACTTGAGTTTGAAGACCTATGGACAGTTGTAGATGGAACAACAACAAGATCGCTTGATGATGGAAGATAACAAGTTCAATTTGACAAGGCCAATCAAAAGGCCAAGTTGATCATCTTGTTTGGCGTAACGGATGATGTGCAACCCCACATTAGAGATGCCACATCGGCCAAGGATGCATGGGATAAGTTAAGCACAGTCTATGAGGTAAAGAACAAGAATGCCATCCTTAACCTACTATCACAACTGCATACTCTCAAGTTCAAGCACAATGAGAAGGTTGAAGTTTTTTTTTAGACGAGTTGCTACTTTGAGGGCATCTCTATTGGCATTGGGAAAAGAGATAAGTGATGAAGACCTCATACCAATTGTGTTGCGAGCACTTCCTCCTTCCTACAGAATCTTTGTGACAACTATCAATATGAGTGAATACATAGTCACCTTTGAGAAGTTGGTCAATCTACTCCAACAAGAAGAGGCAATGAACAACAAAGATTATGAATATGAGCAAGCACTATCTTCTAATCATAAAGGAAAGGAGAAATTTCAGTCCAATCACAAGAAGTCCCAACAAAATCAAAGTCAACAAAGGGACCAAAGTCAACGAGACAACACCAAGAAGTGTCCCATTTGCAATAAAGGGGGACATGACATCAAATATTGTTGGTACAATTCCTACAAAAAGGGTTCATCAAGCAATTCAAAACCCAATAACCAATAGGGTAACAATAATTCAAATCAAGGGAAGTCAAATAATAACAACAATCAAGGGCAGAAAAATGGTAATTGGCAATGAAAACCCAAACAATAAGGGTACATTGCCAAACATGAGGATGATTCAGATGAAGGACACCACATGTATTTTGCTCAATTTGATGAAGAAACCAAGTCCACACAAGATATCTGGTATGTTGACTCAAGTGCAACTCGACACATGACTGGACACAAGGATTGGTTCTACACACTACGTGACTCACCTAACAAGAACCATGTGTCATTAGGTGATGACTCATATTACAGTGTCAAGGGGATTGGAAACATTTCACTACCTCTTGGAAAGCATAACTGCAAAATCACATATGTATTGTATGTACCTGGGTTGACCAAGAATTTGCTATCAGTTAGTCAACTCCTTGATCACAACTTGAAGTTAGATTTTGACAGTAATGATGGAGAGAAAGTGTGCTTGATACGAGATAAGTCAATAGTTTCCAATATTGTAGCAAGAGCCTCCAATGTGGGACGCATGTTCCAAATTGATTTTGTCCACAAGGATGATCAAGCTTTAGTGGCCAAAGACACACAATCTGCAGAACTATGGCATCGCAGATATGGTCACATCAGTTTTGGTTATCTCCAAACACTTCAAAATGGCAACATGGTGAAAGGATTGCCTACACTCAAGCACAACACTGACAAGTGTCACAATTGCCTAGCTGGAAAGCAACATAGAGTACCCTTCCAGAAGAACACATATAGAGCTAAGGGAAAGCTTGATTCGGTGCACACTGATCTTTGCGGGCCCATGCAACCAAGTCATTCTGGATGTCAATACTTCATGTTTTGTGTTGATGACTACTCAAGAAAGATGTGGATAAATTTTCTAAGAAACAAGAGTCAAGCCTTTGAGACATTTCAGAAGTTCAAAGAACTTGTTGAGAATGAAGTTGGTGGCAAGATCAAAACTCTCCGCTCAGATCAAGGGGGGGAATTCACAAGCAATGAGTTCAAGACTTACTTGGAAACTCATGGGATTCATCGACAAATTCCTCCTACTCACACACCATAGCAAAATGGTATAGTTGAGAGAAGGAATCGTACTATCATGGAAATGGTGCGATGTATGATTGACGATAAAGGTTTAACAAAAACATTTTGGGCAGAAGCTGCAAGAACTATAGTCTATTTGTTGAACAGAGTGCCCACAGTAGCTCTTGAAGGAGTGACACCTCAAGAAGCATGGTCAAATCAGAAACCATCAATTGCACACCTAAGAGTATTTGAGTGTAAAGCTAGCATGCACATACCCAAGAAGAACAGGAACAAGTTGGATATGAAAGTTGAGAAACTGATATTCATTAGATACAGTGAAGAAGCACTTAGGTACAGATTATGGGATCCGAAAGCAAAGAAAGTATACACAAGTAGGGATGTTGAGTTCTTTGAGAAGAAACAAGCAGATGCTCCACTCAACGACTCAACAAACATGTAGAATACACCTCTTGTGAAGACAGAATTTGATGTTCCCCAATGAAGATGACAGTGATGAATTGGATGATGGTGAAAACTTGGATCCACCACAAGCCAATGGAACAGCTAAGAAGTTACCTAAATGGTATACTCAATTAATAAGAGATGCAAATTTGGATGAAGCACCTAGCACATCATCCAATCCTGGACCTAGAACTCGCAGTCAAGCTCGTGAAGAGGTCAATTATGCCCTAATGAGTAGATTTGTTGAAACAGTTGAGCCATCTACAATTCAGGAAGCCCTACAATCAAAAGCTTGGAAAGATGTCATGGATTCAGAGTATCAGTCAATGATGAAGAACACATGGCAACTTGTCGACGTTCCACCAGGGAAGAAACCCATTGGATGCAGGTGGATATTCAAGACTAAGTACAAATCAGATGGGACTATTGACAAGTATAAAGCAAGGCTTGTAACAAAGGGGTATGCACAACAAGAAGGCATGATTATAAGGAGACATTTGCTCCCACAGCCAAGATCAAGACAATCAGGATGATCTTTGCTCTAGCTACACAATTTGGTTGGAAAGTCCACCAAATGGATGTGAAAAGTGTCTTTCTTAATGGAGATTTGTAAGAAAAAGTCTATATGACTCATCCATAGGGTTATGTAATACCAGGAAAAGAGATGATGGTATGCAGACTCATAAAATCTCTATATGGCCTAAAATAGGCGCCCTAGGCTTGGTACATCAAAATTGATGAGTATCTCATAAGTCATGGATTCGAAAGGAATCCTTATGACCCCAATCTCTACCTCAAAAAGCAAAGGGGGGAGATTGTCATTGTAGTTGTTTATGTCGATGATCTATTAATTACAGGTAGTTCTATGAAGATGATCAATGCAACAAAGAAGGATTTTAATCAATCGTTCGACATGACAGATGTCGGGCTCATGCACTATTGTCTTGGGTTGGAAGTATAGCAAAAAGAGAATCATATCTTTGTGTCGCAGTTGAAATACACCAAGACAATGCTCGAGAAATTCAGGATGATGGACTGCACTCCTATTGCTACACCTATGGAAGCGAGACTTCAGTTATCTCATTCTGATCCATCACCACCGGTGAATGTAACTCTCTATCGGCAGTTGATCGGGAGTCTCATTTACCTGACATATACTAGACTAGATATCAGCTTTGCAGTCAGATATTTATCATGCTTCATGCAAGAACTAAAAATATGTCATTGGAAAGTAGCAAAGAGAATACTGAGATATCTAAAGGGTATAGTTGACCTTGGTCTAGAGTACAAGAAGAACGACAACTTCTTCTTAACAGGATATTCAGATTCAGATCATGCAAGAAACATGGATGATAGGAAGTCAACATCAAGCTTCATCTTCTTTATGGGATCTGGACCGATATCATGGGGAAGTAAGAAACAAAACTTTGTTTCTCGCTCTTCTACAGAAGCAGAGTATCGAGCTGCAGGTGAAGCTGTTTGTGAAGCAATATGGCTACGCCGAATACTAGAAGGAATTAGTCTACCACAACAGAAATATACTCCAGTATATGTTGATAATTAAGGAGTTCTAAAGCTTGTTCGCAATCCAGTATTTCATGAGAGAACCAAGCATATTGAAGTACAGGTTCATTTCATACGCAAGTATGTCTTGAAGCACAACATACAGCTCCAGTTCTGTCCTACAACTGAACAGAAGGTATATGTTTTCATTAATTCACTTGCACGTGAAAAATTCACACTATTCAGAGAGTTCCTCTCCACTTCATTGGAAACTATGCAAAATTAAGAGGGGGAATGTTAGCATAATTTAGCATAGGCATATTTATTGCATTTTATTGCATTGTCTTTTATTTAATAATGTGCAACATGTGCACTCTAGTCTAGTGACTTGCATTCAATATTGTTATGTTGGATAACATTCAATATTGGTATTAGTATAATTACATGTGCATGTGAGATGGGTCTTATCATCTCGTAGTTGGTGCCTGATAGGGTGTCATGTCTATCCATATGAGGTTGTCTAATATCTATAAATATTACAGCTCTTGCATTATTATGTAATCTGATTTCATGATCAATAATATTTGCGAGGCTTCCGTCCCTCTTTGGTCATTGCAATCTTATTTTATTCTATCATTTGGTATCAGAGCTATACCATTGTTATCATTTAGTCCTTCTTTTCTTCTTCTTCTTCTAGGAAGATTGTGTTTGTATATGGGCACCTTATCAGGCCTTTAGTTACCGGGCCCCATTGACACATCTTTCTTAGTTGTTTAGGAGTGTCTTCCTCTTCTGTCTGACTCATCACAGCCACTACCCCCGCTTTGATGAAGGGGGGGTGTTAGTGTGAGTTATCCTATGCGTCCTCCTCTCATGTTGGAGGGTCATCTCACATGGGTTAGGTTTAGGGTTAGGTTTAGGGTTTTATATGTGTCATGCACTAGGGTTACTCAGCACCATATATGTACCCCTTTTCTATTCATTTATGAGCATGCCAAGACACTCCACTGTCTTTCATCTATGCAAGTTTTGTTTCTGTTGAGCAAGTTCTTCCATTACTGATCAATTTTTTCCTTGCTATCGCTGGAGCTTTCACAATTCCGTTGGAGTGCAACTACTTCATGGTGCCTCATTTTCGATTCAATTCTCACAAACTCTTTTCAAATCATATTCTTTATGACCAAATTTTCCACACTTGTTACATTTGCCATTAAATTTGACTTTAAATTTTTGGTTGTTTTTAGCAGAATTAGACTTAGGATTGGATTTAAATTTTGATCTGATATTAGATTTCTAATTAGGATTGCTATTATTCTTATTTTGAGTAGACTTATGACTCTAAGAGAACAATTTCTAAGAAGAAATCTCTTTTGAATCAAAATTCTCCATTACCCATTCTTCTTGAATTAGTAGAAAAGACAGTATCTAGATCAGGCAAATCATTCTCATTGTGATATTTACAGTTGAGAATGGAGATATAGTTCCTAAATTTTTTATGAATATTTATCTAAATAATTAAATACAGAAGTTTATCTTGAAACAGTTAACAATTACTTTCATCCAATTAAGCTTTAATATTTTTAATTTTAGCTAAGTAATTAACAATTTTCTCATCTCCTTTTATGGGAGTTGTAAGCAATTCCAAAATTAGCTTAATTATCTTGGACAAACGATTTCCTTCATGCATAGTATCTAATTGTTTCTAGACATCAATAGGAGAATCCATATGACCTATCTGCATTAAAAATTCATTTTTTATGCTTTGCAATAGGATGGACATAGCTTCCTACGATTTTTTAGAGGAGCTAAGATTTTCAAGATTTACAAGTCTTTTGGTGGGTCATTTTTCCACACCAGTTACAAGATCCCATAATTTTCTAGCCATGAAACATGATTTTAACCTAACTCTCCAAATATTGTAATTTGTTCCATTTAATAATTGAGATTTATCCATGGAAAAACTAGTAGAACTAAACATTTTAAGCAAAATTTGAAAAAATAGAGTACAACAAATTAAATTTTCAAATAAACTAACTAGAACTTGATGAAGAAATCCAAACAAGGTTTAAGAACCATAGAGGAAGCTTGTAAATCACAAAAAAACAATTCGTGGAAGGCTGTAGAGTAGAGAAAAAATTATAAAAATTTCAAATTTTGACACTCGCGCTACACCATAAATTTGAAATCCGTGATACAAAGAAATTTGAAACCCGCGGTACAAAGAAAATATTAAACCCACGGAATAAAGAAATTTGAAAACTCCCGGGACAAAAGAAATTTTAAATCCACGAATGAGGCAAGATACAACATGTGTCGAAGATCAACACAATGCAATAGGGCACATTTCGGAGTTTCAAAAAATTCTAAACCATATCCCCTGAGCAAATGTGAAGTCCCCAGAATTTAATCAGAATAAATAGATTATCGGGTCCGCAACAAGGTTGATCAACTGAAATACACAAAAAACAAACAAAGGAACATGCGGCAAAAGATATTAAATCTGACAATGCAAAAAAAAACAATACACGTGTAGCTTTGCTATTCAATCGCACTTCGTAGTGCAACAAACAAGTCTGAAGACAATCAATAATCAAAATAGATTGATAAATTGTGCATGCATGTCGTTAAATTATTGGATTTCTTTTTCACACTCTAACACGGTTATAACAAAGGACAGACAAAATTCGAAAGAACGTGGACACGTTCTATTGGTTTGCAACTTGACTAACTCTGACAAAGTCTTTAAAAAATGGTGGATTAATCTTATTGGTTAGCCACTGACACGATTAAATAAAGACAAACAATGCAAAATGTGAAAATACTTGGAGATTTTCTATTGGATCGGATTTTGCATGAGTCAGAAATAAAACAAAATACTGACAACGTGAAAAAATAAATATACGTGGCATTTTTCTATTGGTTCGCACTTCGCAGTGCAACCTAAATGATCACAACAACAATTGAACACACGTGAAATCTTCTTAATGGCTCACTTTTCGCAATTCTAACAAAGACTGACAAATGTGAAAATTGTGTCTTATTCTCACCGGATAACCACTGCCACAATTAAAAAAACTGATAATTACGAAATGTGAAGAGACTTGGAGCAATTCTATTGGATCGAATTTTGCAAGTTACAGAAAAAGCATAGAATGCCCTTATTGGTTCGCGCTTCGCAACTGACAAAAAGATTAATAAAAATACTGACACAGCGAAGCTAGATGAAGTTTAATGATTGGCTCGTGCTTCACAAAGATAAAAAAGATCTACAAAAAGACTGATAACATGAAGCTAGATGGAGCTTAATGATTTGCTCAAGCTTCGCAAAAATGAAAAGATCTAATAAAATATTGACAATGTGAAGCTAGATAGAGCTTAATGATTAGCTAGAGCTTCGTAAAAATGAAAAGATCTATTAAAATATTTGTCACAGTGACGCTACCTAGACTTATCTTATTGGATGAAGCTTCACAACAATAGAACTTGTAATAAATAAAGCTTTTTAATGTCGGGGTGGACTTAGAAGCACCGAACTAACTGGAACTAAAGAAAACTTTTGGATCCACACCCAAAAAATAGCTACAAGGGCTATAAAAATGCGAAAAACTTTAAAAAAAGTTGCAGATGACGTATTTACACTACGAAAGACCAAGAACAAGTCACAAAAACACATATTTATGCACACAAATGCAAAAACAAGATCTAACTAGCCAATTAACCAATATTTCAAAAATATTTGGGCGGGAATTGGAATTTTTCACATGATTAGCTTGAAGTCAACGATGGAACAACTATGATTTCGTAGATCTGAAAATAAACTACAAGCTTCTTCACTCCTGCAAATCAAAAGCATCCAGATCAATCCTACACACACATAATTGCATGCTCTGATACCATGTTAGTATTTATAAGGAAAGTATAATAAACTAATTATAAATCCACAAATAAATTGCCGAAGATTATAGATTCTAATGTGTAGTTAAATTAACCATAGATTTAGTTGATTATATATTGCAGATTACATAATGTAATAACAAGATCTGAACGTAAATAACAGTAAAGTAAAGAGACAGGAACACCATATTTATAGTGGGGAAACCCGAAGGAAAAAACCCCCACTGAAATAAAGCATTTCCTTTTTTAATAATTTCACAAATACTTTAACCCAGCACTTCCACTTCACTCATCAATCTTCACAGATCAATTACAAAATAGTTTCTCACAATTTTACAGTTCGCATATACAAAGATCACAGTGATCATAGTAGTCGTAATAATAATCAGCTCTCACTATATCAAATCATGATCACAATCCCATTAGGGATCATCCTATATATATAGAATGGGTGAATCGGTCTTACCATTTCACTCTAATTGTGAAAGACCAATATGATAAAGTTTATTAAATAAACTTTTAAACAAAGGGGTCGTGAAGTGGTGGTCCACCAAAAGGTATCCCCACTTGACATTATTACCCCAACATTTTGGCCGTGTAGGCTTGATTTATGGTTCCAAGTGGTTGTGTTTTAGTTGAATTTATTCTGATTTCTTGTTCTTTTTACTGGTCTGCAAGCTTGATTTTCATGCACTTCCTCTTGGTTTTGGCACAAACTTCTACTTTATCCTCCACATACTCTTTTTTCAATTTTGGTTGATCTTCTTCATCTCATTTGTCCATTTAGCACAGGTTTTAGACTCTCTTCTCCATGTGTGCAAACTCAGACATTCAAAAGCAATAAAAGGCAAGAGAAAAATGTAGATAGGCAAGTGTTTAGCTCTCTTATTAGCTCTTTATTTATTTAGAAATTTAAAACACATTCTTTCCCATGATGCCCAAGTCTAGAACTTGGAATTCTTTTCACTTTTGTAAATTCTTTGACTTCTTCTCCTTATATATGTGCGGGTCCAACTTTCTGAATGATCTCTTTAACATTGTGTTTTTCTTCCATTTTTGTTCATGGGATAAAGTAATGAAATAATATATTTCCCAAAATCAAACTTTGTGCAACTAAAACACATTAATTCATCATTGTTGAGAATCCCGAGGGACAGTGGAAAGATTTTTTATTTTCATGTTCTTCTACTTAAAGTATTTGCCACGGGTTGGAAGCTTCAAGTTGTGTGTGCCAAAATTAATTGATTCGTGTACAAGATGGGAGGAGAAAAAGTAATGTTATCTCAAATCACCCCTGGGCTCTTTTGGATGTTTTAGGAAGGATTTGACTAAATTTTGGACAAACCATGTTCTCGGGCAGTGTTATCATGGATCAAATAGGGAAGTAGTGGAAAATTAGGAAAATCTCACAGTCGTGAGGAAAAATTCATGTTTTAGTACCTTGTTATCCATATTTCCAAGCTTCCCAAGTCCCATACTTAGCCATTTTGCAAGAAAATTGGGGTCAATTGGGGCAGAATCAGCGAAATCAACCTTTGGAGGAACATGAAGAATTGTTCCTTTGTTCCTCTTGTTCCATGATTTCCCGTGAAATCTGACCAGAGGAGAAGCAGGGTAGGTATCATACATGGCAGATTTGGAGGGCACTAGCAGAACAGTTCCACGGTTCAAAGAGTTCACCGATCGGCCGACTAGTGGCAAGGCAGAACGGGGGCAGAGATGTTGGCAAAGCGGATAAATTAGATATAACCGACACTCAGAGAGTAGTTCCCTGCTTCAACCCAAACCCTGATTCTCTGGCCACTAAGCAAACACATAGGCATGCAGCCATGTTGGACCCCAGTGGAACACATCGAACGTTATACCCTTCCCCATGTTCCCTGCTTGTGTGCTTTATCTAACCCATAGACCAAACGATTAAAGCAGTCTGTCATGACCCACAAGGAACTATGTCATGTTCCTCTCATACCCCAGAAATCTGCATGGCCATAACTTCTTCCTTGTAACTCCAGATTTAATAAAAGTTCATTGGAAATGTCTCATTATGAACTTACTTTGGCATCATGAAATTCATAAATTGATGGAGTTAGGAGAGTGAAAAAGGTTAAAAATGGTCCCATCAATAAAAGTGCAGTTCCAGGTAGCTCAACTACCAGATTTCATGGTGAATGGTGCCCATGCCTTCTCTTGTAAGCAAAATGATGTGGAGGAATGGTTTTGACATGGCTTTCATGCCTACTTTCAGTGACTTAATGCATGTTGTTGGTGGTTGAGCTAGAAATTTGAGTTTCCCTCTCTTTTCCCTCCTCTTTCTCTCTCTCTCTCTCATATTTTCTATATATTGGTAAGTTGTACACATTTGTAAAGGTTGGACCCTCTAAGAATACAAGTGTGCCATGTCAAAGTGATTTCATAAGTATTTGTGAGTTGTAGGCCTCAAATTTGGAATCTACAAAGTGTTTTATGCCTTCTTCTACTCCTTTGTAATGGTTGTGCATACTTCAAGCAATAAAATTTGGTTTTGTGGTTATTTCCCTACCCTGACTTGGTTTTATTTGCAATCTTTCCTCTCTAATGTTGTTGTGGTGTGTTGTGCATGTATTTTATCCTTTGCAAGTTCTATATTTTTTGTGTATTGTGTGAAAATGGAAGGTTAAGTGTTGTTTTAGTTTGTGGCACAGTTGTCTGCCCTCTCCTCTTTTATTTTCTTCCATTTTCCCTCATTAAGAGTGTCTTTTTCCCTTTTATTGGTGTTATCACCTTTTCTTAGCTTAGGATTTCCCTTCCATACATCTCTCTTTCTAACCTTGATACCTGTGAATGCTTAGATTAGGATTAGATAGTTGTATTTTCAGTTGTGGGAGTAACTTAGCATTAGGAATAGGTAAAGGAACCAGACTTCTCTAGAGGTTCATCTCACTTACAAGGTCCCACACTTAGAGACATTCTCGAGTTACCCATAAGTATTGATGATCTTCCATGACTAATCAAAGGGTGCTACTTTTGGTGATAACAAGTAGTAAAGAAGAAATCAACCCTTTGATAATTGTCTCTAAAATTATGGGAAGTGGAATTAAATGCGGAAACGAAAGAGAAGGGGAAAATGGGGAAGCAGGTTGTATTTTTCCAAATTCCAAAGTTTACATTTGGCAAACTTCCCTGTAAACTCCTCGAAGAAATATCTCAACAGTATTTTTTGCGGGAAACAGTTTAGTTTTTGTCTGATTAAAGAGTGTTCCAAATGGAGAAGTGGGAGTAAAGTCTCACTTTACCATCCGTTTAGCTACCAGTTCAAAAATTAATTAACATTTTTATAAAATTGATATCATTAATTTAATAATTAAATTTATAATTTAATTAATAAGATTAATAACATCAGTTTATTATAAAAATAGATTTTAAAAAATATTAATTAATTAAAATTTTAAAATTAATGACGTTAATTTAATTATTTAATGTTAATTACTTAATAATAAGAAGTAAATCAATATTACTAATTAATTAATTTTAAATAATTAAATTAAAATCACTAATAAATCTTTATAAACCATTTTGCGAAGACAAAAGGATGTGTATGCATGATGGTCCAGTGACGATGATGGGAGTGCAACAACACAGCATTATGACAACTTGACATACGGGTTATGGAGAGGATATAAGGCAACCAACCTCACAAAATAATGTGGAAAGATGATCTGGCGAGGCATTACAATGCAAAATGTTTCAAAAAAATCAAATTTTGAGTGTTTAAAAATTTTGGGAAAACAATGCTCAAGGGCATGTGTAGTAGAAGAAGAGTGGGATGCCCCGTGGGTATGAAAAAAATATGTGGGAATGGTATTAAACATAGGAATAAACATTATAAATTTTTGAAGGGGAATATGGGACACCCTCATAAATATATGCAGGATATATGTAGAAATAATAGATGTAGAAACAAGAGATTAAACAATATTAAACCTAGTAATATCAACTACAAGAATCGTAGAAACAACCAAACACTTGTTTCAACCCGAGATATATAAAGAAAATATGTTGAGTATTTTTTGTAGAAATTATGCATGTTTTCACTCTTCCTCTTCAGTGAGGGGGTTGGTATTAGGATTTGAGTCATCACAATAACCTTCCTCTTGAGATGGCTTGATAAATGTGGCCATAATAGTATTAACACATTGCTTCCCTTTCCTGTCATGCCCCCCAGTTCATCCTCGTCGTCCGGCTAATCCTCTATGTTAAGAGACAACATAACATCAACAAAACCAAATAGCATTGGCATTGAAGTTGTGGATGTCCATGCCCTTGATCGGTGCTCCTGTGTGGAGTATGTACTATGTTTTCACTTGTGTTTACCTTTTTTTTTTCACCTTCCACACTTATATTATTAGAAAGTGTAACAATGTGATTGCATTAATCCCTAAAAGTTGCAAATCCAATAAAAATCAAGGCTTTTCAAGTTGGCGATTAGTAAAATAGATTATAAATTTGGAAATATATTTTAACATATATATAGAAGGTTTGATTAAATATTTTCCATATTGAGGAGAAAACATGGAGAGTATCTTTCAGGGGCGGTGTGCAAATATGATGAAATAAGTATTGAGAAACATGATAATCAAAAATAATATTGAGCTTAAGAATAATGTCGCGATGTCTTATTTTAGCCATATGGAGGGGTCTCTTATTCAACACCTGTTAACTTGTTTGTGAGTTCGAGGACACCGACAACTGGCCCTTTCACACCTAAAAGAAACATAATATTTTGAGAAACATGGGGGAAATGGCTTTGCTATTTTTTTGGTGTCAACATTTTCAATTGGATGGCATTTAATTTCTTATATAAGATGAAGAAATGAAAGGAAAGTTGGAAAGAGAAATGTGGGACTTAAAGTGGGCATTAAATACCTGCATGTCCCAAACCTATTCCACGGTTCAAATTGTTCCTACCCAAATAATATATGTTATTTATGCTCCACTTTATCATGTCAATCTCTCTCACATTATTTTCATGAGTGCAATTTGCGCTTAAAGGGGCCAAAATAAAAAAATAGGGAAAATCCAATAGGTTTCATGTTCAAAACCCACTTGCAATGTTGGCTTTTTATAGCACTTTGTAGCCCACCTTTTCAATTTTAAGCTCAATTAATTTGATAAAAATAGGCAATGCATAAACAATCAATGATAATGGAGCCCCTTCAATGGTTGGTCATATGAGAGCTATGTAGATTTTATCTGTTCATCGAAATTTTTAGACCAATACGCCATACGATTTCTTACATTGAATGCAAATTGCTCTGATGAGGGATTTTTATTGGTTTGCAACTTTGAAACATTCTTATTGGCTTTAGCAATTTATAAAAATATTATGTTATGACAACATCATTTAAACTCCCTAAATTATGATGCAAGTGTTGGCATACAATATAAGCTTTTTAACCATAATAATAAGTAGTTCTAGCAATGAACACTTCCTTGTCATACATTGATCGACAGTAAGCAACCCAACAATACACGGAAAGGCCATTGGAAACTTGCAATGGTTTATGCATTGTAAAATGGATTTTTTTATATTCTAATTCCCGTTGGACAAGGATCAACGTGAGAGAGCTCCATCACATTTTATAATTCATCACCCGTATTGGGTAGGGGTTGAGATATAAGTATATCTTCTTCTTTTTTGACCCCAAGGAATTGATGTGACTCGGTGGCTTGGCAGACTTTAAGGCGTGCTAATGCAGGGTGATTCCTCCCAACCGGCTATGTAAATGTAAGGATAACTGGGGCCCTGAGGCTTGGGAGATTATAACTTCGATAGGTTGTTGGTGAGAACTCAGGCCCCACTATCAGGCCACACCCTTGCGCCCAAGATATAGTTATATCGCCATCCAAGAAGATATTTGCATGAAAAATTTTCACCACAAAGAACACCCTTACCCCAAAGAAACACAATGGATTAGGGTTTGTAATTGTAAAAATTGTGTTTACCACATGGACGGCCAAGATTATGCCATAGTCAACGACCATCCACATTCAATCTCGGTCATCCAAAGAAGCAACCACTTTCAATCCAAATTAAAAAACACCTCCGATGTAACAAGGTTTCTAATTCTGGTAGCCACCACAACAAACTTGCCTATCCTCAATAAAAGTTGTTCAGAGAAGAACGAACAAAGGTATTTTTAAAAAGTTGGCTATTTTTTGGCAAAAATTTATATTTTTAGCATTTTGCTAATTTTTAGCATTCGCCAAAAATAAAGTGTTCTAGATGGAAATTGGATGGATAGTAAAAATTTTATTTTTAGCATTCGCTAAAAAATAGCGAGTGTCTAAAATTAGAATGCAAGTGCATGCACAAAGGCTAAGCTGAGAAGAGGGGAAAAGAAACTCTAAAAATAGCAAAAGGTCAAGTAAAAGAAGAAGCATGCACAGATTTCAAAGTGCGGCAGTCAAGGGGAAGTTTGCTACTTTTAAATCATACTTGCATGATTTAAAACCAGCGGCGCAGCAGTTAGGGGGCAGTCAAGTTTATTTTTAGACGCATTTTACTTGCCTCAAATTACCTAATGCATGTGAAGATTCAACACAGCCTTTACCCAAAAAGCAGGCACAAGAAGACAAAATGAAAAAGTAATTGAGTGTGTGCTATTTTTAATTAATAAAAACATGCTAAAGATATAAAAAAGTTCACACAACAGTCAAAGAAAAAGGTGGAGAAGGAAAAGCACAAGAGGCCAAAAAACACAAAAGACAAAAGGGGAAAAAGTTGCATGCTAGATTCAGCGCAGTCAAAGGTAGAGTTAACTATTTTTTGGACACCTTTTCATGGTAAAATCAACTCAAAAATCAATGCAACAATAAAGAGGCAGTCAAGGCTATTTATTAAAACACCTTTTCCTTGCAAGTGCATGCACAGATTTCAACGCAGGCATGTTTGGAGGGTAGTTAACTGTTATTGACACCTTTGCATGCCTTATCCATTGGCTGAGCATGCTCAAACTCCAACCTAACACGGGTATTTTTGCTTTTACTTAATTTTAGATGCACTTGCATGTTTGCAAAGGGTGTAAGGGGTGAATAATTTATTGATTAAGTGCTTGCGTGCACAGTTTTGGCACTAGGACAGGGGATGCAGCCTTTTTAAGGCTTATTTTTTATGAAGGGAGAATATACACACTATTGTAGTTGTTCTACATTGGTAGTCCTAGCTTATACTTGCATCTATGAATAGAAAAAGTCCATTTTTGCCTTCTAACATTGTTGACCATTTTCTGAGTATTCCTTTTGTTTATTAGGGTATTGTATTGCCTTATTGTGGAATTTATTCCCTATAATATTGTACCTTGCCTAAACCTTCGAATTATTTTTGTAGATTAGCCTAAAGTTTTTCATGTGTGTGGATATCTATATTCTTTGTATGCAGTAGTACATGTGTGTGTCAAATCATTGGTGTATCACCGCAATTTTATATTTCTTGCATTCCTTCTCCCTTTTCCTTGTCAATTTTATTAGTTTTTCAAATGATTCATAGGGGAACCAACCCACTTCATAGGTTCACCTCAATTATAGGTTCCCACGGCCTTGAGGTGTTTCAATTTTGTCAACAGAAGAGAGAGTACACACACCACTCTCTATCAAGGTGCACTTCTGGGTGACAACCATTTCTAGCACGCCCAGTGGGAGAAATTATTCAAAGAATTGATGTTGGTTTCGCATCTTGTGACTCCAAAGGTTTCTACATACATAGTAGTTGCAAACTAGTAAAAGATAATGCCAAAGGTGACCACCAAGTCAAAAGCTAAAGGTATACCATTTGAATTTATTCAATTACCTTTATATTCTTATAGAAGAAGCAGATTTCATAGATCTTCTCCATATTTTTCCAAATTTGATAAGCCAAATCAATTGCCTAAAACCCTAGAGTTTCCCCGTCCTAAACTTCCTAATGGTTGTTCCTAGATATGAATTTTTTGTGACTTTTAATGATGGCAGTCCCTTGAATCTTACTGTGTATAATGATATCCATGCTTCTGCATTGAAGAGTTTACCATTCTTTTCCAGTTTAACTCAAACCACTCTCGTAGAGCACAGCAGAGACATTGCAAATCTTTGCTCTGTCTATAATATTACTCAGGAGAATGTAGCCATGAGACTTCTTGCAGCTTCCTTCAAAGACAAAGCCTTGCAGTGTACTAAAATCTGCCTATCAATTCTCTCTATAATTGGGATGACTTAAGAAAATCCTTTTGTAGCCAATTTGAGGATAAATCTGACCATCTTTCCTTAATTGAGAAATTGAGCACAATTAAAAGAGCCCCTCAAGATTTTATGGTAGATTTTAATCTGAGATTCCAAAGAACCTGGGAAAGAATTCCCCATACCATCAAACCTTTAACAGAACATGTTTTCTTATATTATTTGAGGTCTTTGAATAGTGATGTCTCTGTCCTAGTTCAATCCACAGGGGTAATTCAATTCCTAACACTTTTGATCTAGCTATTAGAGCTGAAAATAACCTCATACAAGCTGGCAAGATAACACCTAGACCTCCCATGCCTATCTTTCCAAATTTTCAACCACCAGTTTCAGCTACACCCTCAATTCCAACATTAGCTAGCCCAACAGTTGCTAATCCAAATTGTCCTTCAGAGTTAAGTGAAATAAAAAGGATCTTGCAATCTTTTGGAAATAAATTTATATTTATTGAGAGACAGCTTGCTCATCCTTATAGGCCATATCTAGCTCCTTTTCAGTCTGCTAGACCTTCCTATCCAGCATATCCTACAAGCATACTTCTAGCCATTAAAGTTGATCCTAATGCTCCTTCTACATCTATGGCTCTAGTTCCAGTTCAGACGAATTTAATTCAGGAACCATTTGGGTGTGCTACATGCAATCAGTCTCATGATCCATTTTCTTGTGCTAATGGAATGTTAAATCAAGCTTTGGTTGCACAAGGGATGATTCCACAGCTTACAGCAGTTGAAGCTCCTCCTCAAGAGGGTTCTACAGAAGCACCAAAGCCACCAGAGGCAAATCTAGTAAATTTGCAACAAGAGGATCATCATACAAGGGTGTACAAAAGAAGAGCAATAGAAGAGGCCAAAGAGATAAATAGTTTGCATGGTTCATCTCCTTAATTTTTTGATAATGCTAACAAGGTTGTTACTGCCCCTAATGTGGAAAAGGGACATAAAAATCAGATTCAGAAAGGCAGCTTGGAAATACAAAAGATTCAAGAGAAAGAGGCTGAAAGTGTACAAAAAGGACAAGAAAAAGGGGGCAGCCCTTCTCTCAATATTGAGGATCAGATGAAGAAGGCTCACATGTGTTAGGAAATGATTAATGCGTACATATATTAGCGTTTTATTATATAGTCGGATGTAAAATGATTGATGGTTAGTTATTAGATTTTGTTATATTGTTATGTGAGATTTGGTTGTTAAACCAAACTCACGTATTAAATCTGTTTGGTTGGGGAGGTTTCCTATTTTACAGGGAACATCTTCCCTATAAATTTGTAACATGTGTATATGATTGAGATCGATTTATTGTTGTGCAAAATTCTAGTTCCTATCATCTGGTATCAGAACCGAGCATTTATCAAAGTGGATTAGTTAGAGCCATTATCCTTGTAATGGAAAGTAAACAGGGCAATATTTATGCTCTTCATTGTCACATATTATGTCAACGGTATTGGTTGTGTTATTGGCATCATATTTTTCTTTAAAACAATGGTAAAGATGTTGCATTAAGCTCCGCCTCGGACCATTCTGTATAGCATTTGCGGTTCATTAGAATTTTGTGTGTATAATTATGAATTGCTTGCATTTTTTATCCACATCAAAATAGTGTTTGCATTTAATTCCTCCTTGAATTACATTTAAATCGGGACTTTCATCCAATAGAAAAACTCATGTAGAAAAGTGTAGATCTCTACCCACGGCCTGCTCTATCAATCTGAGCCATTTCCAGTGACTGATCATGTTTTTTTATTTTATTGTTTTGTCATGAGCATTCGTACTGCTTCATTGCCCTCATAATTGTGATTTCTCGGGTATTTAAATCTCGATATTCTATGCAGTGAATTTATACATTCAATTTCAGATCAAATGTGTACGCAGTCCTACCTGTACATGTGAAGTTGTCCAGATTTTTTGCGCAAATATAATTGGATCCTACATTGACTTCAATTAATCTGATGGCAGCGGAGATTTGTATTTCAACGGAGCTCTATGCGTCTAATGGTAAAATGCAATTAGATGCTAAGAAGTCTTGGTGATATATATTCTTCCATTTTTCTGTGTATTTCACATTTCTTGCAGAGATCAAAGTGCATTGTTTGATCTAAATGGCTCATGATAAGTCTTATTGTTTATACAATTAACATGCCCTTATGAATCTCTATCGTTAACAGAAAGTGCAGTTCACAAAGGTCTGTAATCTATTTGTAGTTGATGAGCATTTTTCAGCTATACAGTAGCACATGCATCATAATAGAGACCTGGATCAATGGATACACGTGAGTAAAGGAAGTGAAGGTGTGATCTAATTCATGCACAAATTTCACTAGTGCCACAATCACATTTTCACACTTGCATGCTCCAATATACCAACCTCTGTAATCAGTGAGTTTTCTTTCTTGTGCAATTTGTTGGTATTTGTTTAAATGGAAACATTTGTTCCACCATTTGATAAGTTGAACGGTGTCAATTTTCACACATGGAAAGTGAAAATTCAAATGCAACTCATGAATAAGACTTTGTAGCAGATTGTAAATGGGAAAGAAAAAAAAACTGTCAAATCCAACTAAAGAAGCAGAATGGGAAACAAGGGATGATAAAGCCAAAGCTATTATTGGCTTACCTCTTTCAGATACTAAATTATATTATGTTGATCTTGATAAATCATTAAAGGAAATGTGGAACAATCTAAATAAATTGTTTGGAGCAAAAGCTGTAAACGCAAGGTTTTCTTTAAAATTGCAGTTGTTTAGATTCAAAATGGATGATGGAGTCACCATGTCCAGTCATATTAATGATTTCAGATCTCTCACTAGACAATTAGCAGAATTTAGTGCTCCTGTTGATGATGAAGATGCAAAATCCATATTACTGAATAGTTTTCCTCCCAAGTACAGTAATGTAGTTTTTACACTTGGTCAAATGCCTTCTAAAACTCTAGAGGATATGATTTCATCTCTCCTAGCTAAAAAAAGAGAACCAAAGAAGACGCATATGAAGAAAAATCTCTATACAGTAGAAAGAAGCATAAGAACTTTTCCAAAAATGAAGGAGAAGTTAAATGCTACTACTGCAAGAAGAAGGGGCATATTTCTTCGTTCTGCAAAGCTCGTGCTCGAGATGTGCTATGTGGAAAAATTGGCAATGAAGCTAATATAGCAGCAGATGAAGAATCATCAAAAGAAGAGGAACCAGAACAAGAGGAATGCGGATACGTGTCTAACAAATTCTTGTACTAAGAATTCTCTTACTGGAGGACGAAGGCATAGGAGGATGGAGGACAATCAGCGTCCTCTCGTCAGTCGCCAATGTCGAGGCCACATATCAGCTATGGTGACATATGTGAGTGTGTGTGTGGTGTTTTCAAAATAAATGTGTTATGGAAACTTCACATTGTGGGGGGAAATGACACATTGCTTCAGTTTGTATGTGTGGTATGATTTGTTTTGCACTATCATGGATTATGAAATGTTATCTCCAGAAGAGCGACTATAATGAGAGTTGAAGGATGCACTGGCACATCACGATATGGTTGTAGGTAAACCATTTGAAAACCTTCAACCCTTTGTGGTTTGTGGTCAACCACGTGAAAACCACCTCACTCTCGAGTTTTGGTTAACCAATGGAAAACCAACTTTTGGTTTGTGATCATCCAAAGGAAAATCACATGATCACGAAATCAGGTGCAGTGTATCATGGACATTTTCCCCATGTTTGCACTAAGGGAGGGAATGTTAGGAAAATGATTAGTGCATACATATATTATTGTTTTATTATTTAGTCGGATGTAAAATGATTGACGGTTAGTTGTTATATTTTGTTATATTGTTATGTGAGATTTGGTTGTTAAACCAAACTCACATGTTAAGTTTGTTTGGTTGAGGAGGTTTCCTATTTTACAGGAAACAACTTCCCTATAAATTGTAACCTATTTATATGATTGAGATCGATTTATTGTTGTGCAAAATTCTAGTTCCTATCAACATGAACATATCCATGTGGGATACGTTGACTATTCCGGGCCAAAAAGGCATGTTACGGGATGAGTTGGCTAAGCTATCACTTTCATAGGGTCATTCAGATAGATCTAATGCAGTAATTGCCAATATAGATCAGCCTACCAAGGTTGATTTTTAGGTTAAAAGAGTTGGTAAACCTCCGCGTTTTTACCTTTCTTTGATTATTGGTGAATATTTGGTTCATAATTGCATGGTTGATAGTGGTGCTAGCAGTACAGTTATGCCTAAGTAGGTTGCAGATAAGTTAGGACTCAAATATGAGCCACATGCCCAAGGGGTATTGCAGTTAGATGGCACAACCACTAAAAAAATTGGTATTATTAGAGATCAGAAGTTGGGCTTGCATGCATGTCCAAGCCTTCTAATCCTTCAGGATATTGTGGTTTTAGATCTTCTTCCATACTTTGCTTTATGTTTATCTAGAGATTTTACTGCTAAGATAGGAGATAATTTATCATCATATTGGTCTTATTTGTTTTTCAAAACAAGGTATGGCACAAAGGTAACAATCAATTCTGAGCCTCTTGCTAAATTTCATATTGATCCTTTTGTACCTAACGCATGCAATGTGAATTGTATTGTTTTTTATCAAGCAGATCATCCAAATGATTAGGATTCGGATCCCCACTACGAGAATTTGCCAGATCTACAATTGGATGAGTGGAGAACTAATCATCATGGCTTTGATCCTTATAAACATGCAGAAGATACATATATCAGAGAGGTTGGTATAGGAGTTTATAGCATGCATCAGAAAGATACCTTTTTGCCATTGTTAGTCAAAGATGATGAGAGTGATGCAGGGTTATGGACTTTGTACTTTGATGGCTCTAGAAGCAAGAATGGATCAGGTGGAGGTAATGTTTTGGTATCACCAAAAGGTCAAAAGTATTTCTCTTCTATTCGTTTTCAGTTTAGTTGTTCATGTAATGCAACTGAGTATGAAGCATTAATCCATGGTTTACAGTGGGCTAAGAAGAAAAGAATTAAGTATCTAAAGGTATTTGGTGACAGTGAGTTGGTTATAAATCAGGGGAGAAATCTAAACGTTGCAAAGAATCCTTCAATGAAGTCATATAAGCATAGAGTATGGGATTTTGTAGAAGAGTTTGTATGCTTTCAATATTCAGTTAATTCCTAGATCTGAGAATAAACAAGTTGATAGATTAGCAGTTATAGGGGCTGATTTTGACATTCCTAATGAGATGAAAAGAAAGAATAATCAGCAGCATATTAAGGTGGTAGTAAGACCTTCAATTCCTGATAATAATGCTAATTGGCAAGTGTTTGAGAATGATGAGCAGATTGTATGTTTTATACAAGAAGATGCTAAATTTTCTTCAAAAAATCAGTCTAAATTGCAGCAGTAGTATGGTGATCAGATCTTGCAATTAAAGACAAACAGGCTGCCCCAAGGATCGGTAACCCTTAAGAGTATTTATAATAGTGATGATTAGTTGAAGGGAGACAAAATCAGGATGTCTACCAAGCAAGAAAACTATAGAGACATAGAAATCAGCGAATGGAAGTTTTTAAATTATGTGAAATAAAATAGAAGCAAGCTTTTGTTCAATTATGCAATAAACTTATTGATGTCTTTGCTTGGAAGTATGAAGATCTGAAAGGTTTTGATCCAAAATTAGCTCAACCTACCATTGAGCTTGAGCCTAATTCTAAACCGGTAAGGCAAAAGCAAAGACCTCTTAATCCTAAAATTGAAATTTCGATGAAGAATGAACTAACAAAGCTTATTGATTCTTGTATCATTTTTCCTATTAAGCATTCCTTATGGGTTGCAAATCTTGTACCTGTGAGGAAAAAGAATGGAGAAATAAGGTTGTGTGTTGATTTTAAGGATCTTAACATGGCTTCATTAAAGGATCATTATCCTTTACCATCCATGGATCAAATTCTAATAACTGTATCAGGTGCAGAAAGGTTTTCTCTTCTTGATGGCTACAGTGGTTACAACTAGATCTTGGTGAAAGAAGAAGATAGATACAAGACATCCTTCACTACTAAGTGGGGAACATATGCTTACAAAAAGATGTCTTTTGGGTTATCTAATCCCAGAGCCACTTTTCAAAGAGCCATGGACATGGCTTTCCAAGGTTTGATTAATATCAACGTTTTGATCTATCTAGATGACATTACCATATTTTCTAAGTGTGTTAATGATCATTTGAGCCATCTGAGGAAAGTTTTTGAAAGATGCAGACAGTATGGGGTTTCACTAAACCCAAAGAAGTGCATATTTTCAGTGCATGAGGGAAAACTTTTATCAGAGAAGCGCTCTGGATCTATTGGTTCGAAGATTGCATAGGTGAATGATGCAAGATGTGAATTATTCCAAGACAAAACAATATAAGCATACAAGACTGCAAAAATATGAAAATGTAAGAGAGATCATTGCAATAATACATAAGTAGCTACAACTCAATACGATCAAATAGAATAAATGCAAGAGATGTACATATGGGAGGTGAATGTGTAACCTCCTCCTAGAATCAAGGCAGTCTCTACCTAGAATAGTGGTAACTAGCAGCTAAAATGGTGTAGTCAAGTGGTGACTCACGCCTAGAATAGTGTAGTCAAGTGTACACCTAAGCAAGCATATCCCATAAGTGTAGGGAAACTTCAAGTGAGGTGGAATAACCCAAG
Organism: Taxus chinensis; assembly: GCA_019776745.2. Lineage (NCBI taxonomy): Eukaryota > Viridiplantae > Streptophyta > Pinopsida > Cupressales > Taxaceae > Taxus > Taxus chinensis. Next base: position 83,201,997 of record CM034150.1, on the reverse strand, counting down.
TAGGATAATACAAATAAAGTGAGGAAAATAAATCTTACACTAACAACTTTTGGGCCACATGGTCTCAAAAGAAGGTTTGGCCATAGATCCAGAAAGAGTAAGCTCAATTCTAGCTTTGTCCTTGCCTCAGCACAACAAATCACTTCAAAGCTTTCTGGGTAAAATCAATTTTGTAAGAAGGTTTATCACTGATTTTGCTAATATGTCTAAGCCTCTAACTGCTATGTTGAAGAAGGATATGGGTTTTAGATGGACAGAAGAAGGAAAAATCAATTTTGAGGTCATTAAAGAGGTTATTGCTCAAGCTCCAACACTTACAAATCCATATTTCTCAAAGGATTTCATATTATATGCATTTGCAAGAGTTGAAACTATTTCCACATTCTTAATTCAGTTAAATCATGATGATTTGGAACAACTTATTGCTTTATTTAGCAAAGGATTACATGACTATGAGGTGCAGTATACTTTCATGGAAAAGCATGTTCTTTATGTTATTAGAGGGTTAAAAAACTTCAGGTATATGCTCTCTAATAATAGGATTCGTGTTATGGTTACTCACCCAAGTGTGAAAGATTTTTTGTTGAGCAAGGATCTAAACAAAAAGAGGGCTGGTTGGATCACCAAAGTCATGGAATATGACATGGACTTCAAAGTGACAAAGCTAATACGTGGAAAGGGGTTATGTGAGCATCTAGTTTCAGATCTAGAAGCAAAAAAAATTGTTGGTTTTTACACTTATAAATCGGCCACATGCAGCTAAAATAGCCTCTTCTGTGAGTTGGACTCGTGACATGTTTCAGTACTTGCATGTAGGTATAATACCCCATGGTTTGGATAAAACTAAAAGGAGGTATTTTCGGTTACAAGTTATTCCTTATACACTCATTCATGGTATTTTATTTAAGACAATATTAATGGTGTTCTTCTCAGATGTGTAGAGCCTACACAAGTTGACAGATTGTTGCAAGAATTTCATGAAGGTTTATTAGGTGGTCACTTTTCTCCAAGGACTATTGCTCTCAAAATCATGAAAGCAGGTTATTTCTAGCAAAGTATTTTCAAAGATTGTTATGCATGGGTCAAAAGATGTCAGAAGTGTGCCTTCTTCATGGATAATGAAAAGCTTGCAGGCCTTCCTCTTCATCCTATTTCAGTAGATCAACCTTTTATGCAATGGGGTTTGGACTTCATTGGTATGATCAATCCACCATCCAGTTTAGGACACAAGTGGGTTCTTACAACTACTGATTATTTTTCAAGATGGACAAAATCAGTTGTGTTGAAGGAAGCGAATGAGACTAGTGTGTTTGACTTCTATGAAGGTATTATTACTAGATTTGGAGTTCCTGCTACTATTATTTTAGATAGTGCTCTTGCTTTTGTTGGTGCTAAAATTACAAAGTGGGATGTCTGGAATGGTGTTTATTTGAGTACTTCATCAAATTATTACCCACAAGGTAATGGGCTTACAGAATCTACAAACAAGAATTTTTTGAAGATTGTCATAAGGCTTTTGGATGAAAATCAGAGGTCATGGCACACTAAACTCAAATCAACTTTATGGGCTGATAGAATTACTCCAAAAAGGTCTATTGGTAACTCTCCATACATGTTGGTATATGGTAAGGAAGCTAGACTTCCAATTTCTCTTGAGTTACTTGCTCTAGATCTTATTCATCGGATGGAATTCATGGAATCGAGACCTATGGAGGTAAGATATGCATATCTTATGCAGTTAGAAGAATCAAGGCATGAAGCCATGCTCACCATGGAAGCTCATCAAGCATAAGTAAAGAGGAATTTTGACAAGAAAGCGGTTGCAAGGGTATTTCAGGAAGGTGATCTTGTTCTTAAGTGGGATGCAAACAAAACAAAACCGGAAAATCACACCAAATTTGATGTTATTTGGAGTGGTCCTTATGTTATTTCAGTGTGTAAGTCTCACAATGCTTTTCAATTATCACGTTTGGATGGAGAAGAACTACCAATCCATGTTAATGGGATTTTCCTCAAAGCTTGCTTTTGAGGATTTAGCATCATTAGAGTAGGATTTTAATTCAATAAGTGCTTGCATGCACATTGTTTTCCAGTTTTCTTAGTTAGTTTCCTTTCCAAGAAGTGTTTGCATGCACATGTTTTCCTTTTTTTGAAGAAGGTAATTCAATTATTTTGTTCAGAAGATGCAAGTTATTGACAGAGTATGTGACTCCATAGCCCAATGGATGCAAAACACTATTAATCTCTTGTCTAGCAGGCAAACAATCCCATGGTGTTGCCAGAATGTTACCATATTTTTGCATGTAAGAAAGAACAAAGGTATTTTTAAGAAGTTGGCTATTTTTTGGCAAAAAAAGTCTATTTTTAGCATTCGCCAAAATTAAAGTGTTCTAGATGGAAATTGGGTGAATGGTAAAATTGTAATTTTTAGTATTCGCTAAAAATAGCGAGTGTCTAAAATTAGAGTGCAAGTGCATGTACAAAGGCTAAGAAAAGAAGAGGGAAAAATCAACTCTAAAAATAGCGAAAGGTCAAGTCAAAGAAGAACCATGCACAGATTTCAAAGCGCAGCAGTCAAGGGGCAATTTGCTACTTTTAAATCATACTAGCATGATTTAAAACCAGCAAAGTAGTTAGGGGGCAGTCAAGTTTATTTTTAGACACCTTTTACTTGCCTCAAATTACCTAATGCATGTGAAGATTCAACGCAGCCTTTACCCAAAAGCAGACACAAGAAGACAAAATGAAAAAGTAGTTGAGTGTGTGCTATATTTAATTAATAAAAGCATGCTAAAGAGTGTTATTTTTAATTAATAAAAGCATGTTAAAGATAGAAAAAAGCCCACGCAACAGTCAAAGCAAAAGGTGGAGAAGGAAAAGCACAAGAGGCCAAAAAACACAAAAGACAAAAGGGGAAAAAATGCATGCTAGATTCAGCGCAATCAAAGACAGAGTTAACTATTTTTTTAACACCTTTTCATGGTAAAATCAACTCAGAAATCAACGTAGCAGTAAAGAGGCAATCAACGCAGTCAACGCACAGATTTCAACGCAGGCATGTTTGGAGGGCAGTTAACTGTTATTGCCACCTTTGCATGCCTTATCCATCGGCTGAGCATGCTCAAATTCCAACGCAACAGAGGTATTTTTGCTTTTACTTACTTTTATATGCACTTGCATGTTTGCAAAGGGTGTAAGGGGTGAATAATTTATTGATTAAGTGCTTGCATGCACAATTTTGACGCTAGGACAGGGGCAGCAGCCATTTAAAGGCTTTTTTTTTATGAAGGAAGAATATGCACACTATTACAGTTGTTCTACATTGGTAGTCCTGACTTATACTTTCATCTCTGAATAGAAAACTCCATTTTTTCCTTCTAACATCGTTGGTTTTCTGAGTATTCCTTATGTTTATTAGGGTATTGTATTGCCTTGTGGAATTTATTCCCTATACTATGTACCTTGCCTAAACCTTTGAATTATTTTTGCAACTTAGCCTAAAGTTGTGCATGTGTGTGGATCTCTATATTCTTAGTATGCAGTAGTACATGTGTGTGTCAAATCATTGGTATATCACCGCAATTTTATATTTCCCACATTCCTTCTCCCTTTTCCTTATCAATTTTATTAGTTTTTCAAGTGATTCACAGGGGAATCAGCCCACTCTAGAGGTTCACCTCAGTTATAGGTTCCCACAGCCTTGAGGTGTTCCAATTTTATCAACAGAAGAGAGAGTACACACACCACTCTCTATCAGGGTGCACTTCTAGGTGACAATAGGTACAAGGTTCAAATTGTTAACCTCTAACAAGCAAGCACTCAGCCACACGCTAATCAGTCTACCATCACATTTTACACTCATTTTCAAATTTACAGTTTTGTGAGTGCCATATGGGTGTGGTAGATTTTGAATGATGGTTCCAATTTTACACTCAATTTTATAGTCATTCAAAAATTTCATATTAGCACACTAGGTCAAGGATCTTAAAATTGATGATTATAGTTGAAGCTTGCTATGAACAAAGGTTTTGAGTACAACGAACATTAAATTAGACTTCTAATTGAAGACTCCAAAAGAATGATGGGAATTGGAATGTTAGCCAAAAAAGCATTTGTGAGGAGCATACTTTACACTCATTTTAAAATTTACAATTACATGAAAATGCCATATATGCGGTAGCTTTTGAATGATTGCATCCAGTTTTACACTCAATTTTACAGTCATTCTCAAATTTCATACTAGTACATTGAAAACCATTGTTTTTATATTTGCAGCAATTGGATTCTTCGCAGATTTGGCTTTCCTTGTTATCAATGGGAGAGGGCAGGGGCTCCTTTCAACCTTCATTTAAATATTAAAAAGTAAATAATGTTATGCTAAAAATAACCTCAATGAGAGTTTGTAGAGTGTTTTAACAAAGCATGAAAGCAACTCTAATTCACCAAAAAAGAGGTTGGAGGGTCAGAAGCCCAAAACTATGGATTACATCAACCATTCCTCCCACCAAACTGGATAAAATGTCATTTAGGTATGACTACTCATAAAAGGCATTCAATTACTTTACAATATATACATAAATGGTTGATATAGAATGCAGGAGCTTTAAACAAGATTAACACCGGAAATAATAATGTATCCTATTAATTCATCTGGGATACAATGCAAATATATAGAGGGAGAGTTTCCTATAAAATAGGAAACCTCCTATAACAACTCACTATATATGTGAAGTTGTTTTAACAACTTCACTTACAAACCATATAACGATTATTATAATTATGAGTTGTTTCTCAACAACTCATAATATAATAATAAACAATATCACACACGCAAATATTAATTACAAATAATGTTTACACTATCAATATTCCTAACATTCACCCCCTTAGTGTGAACATTATCAACTACTGATATCACCCCCTTAATGTGAACACGGGGAAAAAGTGTGCCATAGAACTGGAACCAGAATCGTATGCCTCTGCATACTTTTAGGTTTGCATATTGTTGGCTTAGATCTTGCTATATGGATCGTGTTGCACATGACCAATCCGCTTCACCACAATGAATCCCATGCCAAATGATCACACTTCCACCAATTCACCTACATACGCGAACTCAATAGTTCCTGCTGCAACTTCCAGTGAACGCTCTTTCACTAGTCGATCGATGTTAGAAGTACGACAGTCGAAGGATCTCTGCAGTCAGAGGATCACTCCAGTCCAGCTGCCCTCCTATACAACTGTTCACAAATTCCAAAATGCACATTCTCCTCGTTTCAATCATACCAGGGGATGGAAACCACACGCCATTTTATTCTACACACCACTTGAAACGAACAACTCATAATATAATAATAAACATTATCACACACACAACCACACGCCCCATTTTATTCTGCACACATCACTCAAAACAAACAACTGAAATAAAATAGTGCCACCAAATCTGAATGCAGCCCCGTCGTTGGTGACTGATGAGAGGCATTGATTGCCCTCCATCCTTTGTTGCCTCCGACCTCCAATAGGTGAACTATTTACCATAAGAAGTCCTCATCACTAGGACAAGAAAGTTCTTCATCTTTAGAATATTCATCCCAATACGTTTCTTCTTTAACCAAAAGGGTTTTTTGATCTATTTTGTCATCAAGTAAATCTTTTGCCCTCTTTTTACAATTTAGAATTACATGTCGAGGTTCTTTACAATAAAAACATTTGGGTTTTGGAGGAACGTGCTTTGATTTGTACTTGCCCTTATTTGACGATGTACTAGCCTTATTGTATACGTATAAAACCTCCTCTTCTAGTTCTAAAGGTTCATTATGATCTAGAAGAGTAGAAACTACTCCTTCTAAACCAATGTTAAGCTTGTTTAAAATGGAAACCGTGCTTGAAAGGTTTTTAGGCAAGCCATTTAATAGAATTGCTTTTGCATCATCATCTTTTACTTTTTCATTAATTCCAGCTAACTGATTTAATAAGGAGTGAAACTTACTTATGTGCTCTGCTATTTTTGCTCCTTCTGCCATCTTCAACCTGTACAATTTCTGCTTCAATGTCATCTTCGCACTTTTTGCTTTAGATCCAAAAAGTGTGTCTAATGACTCCCAAATCTCTTTTGCAGTCTTCGTGAAATCCATATGATGTAGGTATGCTTTTGACAAGCCTAGTCCAATAGTACCCAAGGCTTTTTGATCTTTGATATTTCATTTTGCCAATTCATTCGCATCTGTAGGTTTATTGAGCTTGATTACATCCCATAGATCCTTCTCTATCAGGTGCAACTGCATTTGAATCTGCCAAGTATGAAAATCATGACCATCGAATTTTTCAATGAGACTAAATTTCTCCATGACCTGTAGGAATACAGAGGCTACCTTGACAAATTATATTGACCGATGAAACTCGACCCTTTTTCTCCAAAGCAATTGTGAAGGGCACACAGTAAATTAGAAAACAAGTCAGAAAGAATATTACGGCTCAATGCAAAACACAACTTGGCAAGCCCACGAATCATGCAACGGATATCTGCAATATACAGACAAAAACAAATACTCCTAAAATATGCCACCGATATGATGAAATCAGATAATAGATGCGCATATAGAGACTAATCTTATTATGATAACAAAGAAAACCAACCAATATTTTCTCTCTTCAATGCAGGAACACATTCGATGAAAACAATGCGTTGATCACCTAAGTTTCATGCCAAATGACACACGAAAATTCATATGCAGACCGAGAAAATATGATCCTTTGAGAAATGCCCAATGTTGAATCATGTCACCAACTGTGGGTAGTAGTTCAATGATGCAACGACATCACAAATTGATCTGAGCAAAAATGTGGATCTGATTACGACAGACTAACAGTAGCCTACCAGTCATTGGCACTGCTCACAGAATTTGGATGAAGACTCCTGTTATATCAAGATGATGCTTCAGGAAAATGTGATACCCAAATCCTACACCAATATACAAAAGGATTCGCTCGTATTGAGCTCAGAGTGCGCCTACCTCAAACTTATCAAAATAAAACTAAAAGATTTGTAAAAAATGGTTTAGAGAATAACTCTCATGGATCCACCATTTTGCTAAATCTATGCCTATGTGGTGATAAATGATCAGCTCTAAAAACAAGATTAACACCGGAAATAATAATGTATCCTATTAATTCATCTGGGGTACAATGCAAATATATAGAGGGAGAGTTTCCTATAAAATAGGAAACCTCCTATAACAACTCACTATATACATGAAGTTGTTTTAACAACTTCACTTACAAACCATATAACGATTATTATAATTATTAGTTTACAATAAACAATAATAATTATAACTATTCTCAACAACTCATAGTATAATAATAAACAATATCACACACAAATATTAATTACAAACAATGTTTACAGTATCAATATTCTCCTAACAATGGTACAAGCCACAAAGGAACACAAAGATGAATATGAACACAGATGGTAAGCACAAAGATGTTACAAGGAGCACAAACAGCACTTCTCATGGACATTTGTTTGTGAGACAATATTTAGATAGTAGACAATATGAAAACTTAAAAGTATAGATCCAACAAGTGGTGAGTACTTGCTTGCCCCAGAAAATGACCCTCAAAAACTCGCCAAAAGTCAGCTATCCTGCATAAGATTGTCCCACACGAAAAAAAGGAGTCATTTTATAATTCAAAAACTCGGTTGTTTTTCTCTTCCTTCTCTGCCAAGTGATTTTGTGTGTTTCACAGTTGTTGTGAGGTCAAATGTGTTCTTTACATTCATTTATCATATTATTTAAGAGTGCTTTATATGTTATTTAAGCTTATTTTATGAATTTATATTTTTTTTTAGTACTGACCCTGACTCAATTTTTTCAGATACCGAAAAGTTGCAGAGTCCCGAGTTTGTTTATTTCATTCTTAGCTTATGAACAACATAAAGAACCTAGGCTACCTCAATGATGCTCCATAGGTCTTATCTTTAAATTTTACTGATCAAATCTATAACTGTGTACTAATCCTTAACAAATGATCAAATTTAATGCAAACTTTATACTAATCCTTATGCAAACTTTAAGTTTAGAAGCCTTATGTTCTAGATATGGTTAACGTGCGAGTGAAACCCAAGTTTGATGATGTCAATATGGATATATTTCCCCTGCTTCGGATCACATAAACCAACACGGGCCTTAAGCGTAGAGGAAAATGTGAAATCGTTAACATATATGCCATTGCATTTCATTTCAGAGTAAAGTGCAAGAGCTTCCTCATGTAGACCGTTTTTTGCATACACAGTTATCATTGCACACCACAATACATGACATTGTTTGTCGGTAAATTTGTCAAACAGTTGGCACGCATCCTCGACACTCCCGCATGTTCCATGCATGCTTATAAGCTTGCTTGTCAAATGGCTTTGTTGATCAAGACCAGCATCGAGAATGAGGTTATGCAACACCTTACAATGGTATACATCGAAGTCGGCTTGAGAGGTTGACTGGTTAGCATACTCTCTCAGCGATTTGGATTCCTTATGAATCCAAGGAAACAGTAAGAAAGGTGTTTGTTGTGGGTACAGATTTTGGAGCACTTGTTGGTTATTATCTAGACCTCCTCCACCCTGATCAAGTGAGAGGAATTGTAGTAGTGGGGGTACCTTATATAAGATCGATTTAAGAATCCTTTTTGAGGGAAAAGCTTCCTCAAGGCTTCTATGTCAAACATTGGGAGGTCTGAACACTCTTTTCCTCTTCCTGCAAACCCAATACTAGGCCTATATTTGCTAATGGCAATTTCTAAAAAGAAATTATGCATGTAGGATCCCGGAAGGGGTTTGACAGATTTTGGGTGTTTTTAATGTAGAAGTTGTGATAACGAATATATATACACTTTTCTCAAAATCTAAATTGTCAGTGGTAGAGGAGGGTAAAGAGATAATGGATATGTATAATCCTTCAACGCCATTGCCACCTTGGTTTACAGAGGATGACCTAAAAATGTACTCAAGCTTATATGAAAAATTAGGATTTTCATTTCCTCTGCAAGTTCCCTACATGGCTAGGACAAGGTAAACCCGGAATTTTTTTCTCCACCTCCTCTCTTGCTATTGTGAATGACCCAACAATTGTTTTTTAATATGCAAGCTAGTGGTTTGAATTTTAACTTGTTTTTGCTAATAGTTTGCATTTTGAATGTTGAATTACAAGAACTAGGGTAAATTGGGGGAAAATACATATTATACCATTCAAGCTCCCACCCTTCTGATCATGGGTACTAAGGATTATTGTCTGAAATTCAATGAGATGGAATCTTATATCAATAGTGATATAATAAAGGTTGATGTGCCCAAATTGGAGGTCAAATTATTCGCAAAAGGAAGTCATTTTGTTCAAGAGTAGTTTCCTCAAAAGGTGAATCAACTTGTTATGGGCTTTATCAATCAACAGATGAAGTCTTAAGTTTTTCTCGAAGATCTTTCTACAATGCCATGTTTATTTTGGTTATGGTTACAGTTGTAAAATTGAACAACCAAGGAGGAAATTAACTAGATAATAATACCATTAATTAAAGAATTAATTTGATGAGTGACACTTAAGCAGGATCCTTCCGTGAGTGACACTTACATTTACAACCGATTATGGAGAGAGCTTCTTTTTCCCATTTAAAAAATTAGGGAAAATCTAATAGGTTCTAAGTTGAAATGTATTTTGTAATCACCTTTTTTAAGTTTCAAGTTTGAATAATTTATTACTTATAAAATGAGTATTTTATTTAATTTTTATCACATTAAGGTTTTTAACTAGATGACATTTAATATGTTATATGAAATAAAGACATAAATACAAAAGGTGGAAATGAAAATGCGAGAATTAAATTCTTGCATGTCCCATACCTATTCCACAGTTCAAATGGAAATGTAGGAATTAAATTCTTCCATGTCTCATACCTATTTCACTCCTCAAATATCTGGAGTCTTTGCTCTACCTTATTGCCTTGATCTCACTCACTTTATCACGTTTAATTGCATTTTTTTGGTATGGGACCCATTTTATAGGGTGTTGTGAATGACTTAATAAAATTTAATGACTTAGACTTGTAAGCAAATTCCAGCAATGATAGTTGATGTAAAATTTAGTGACTTTGTGGCTAGCCAACTTCCTTTGCGAGCTCGCATAAATTCTTAAGGTAAGAGTTGGTGTTTCGGTTGGTCAGTTGAGAGGAGGTTTCCCTGCTATTGCAGTTTAAGGATGGGCTATTTGAGGATCTTAAGGTTGTCTATGTGGGTTGTTTAAAGGTTGAGGTAGAACCATCAGAACAAGATGATGTTGCATAGGATATTTTTAAAAAATTTAAGTGTGTTCCATTTTTTTTGCCTCTTGAGCTTCAAAACAAGTTTTACCACATGTTTTCCAAGTAGCAACTATGACCTCCTTTTCACTATATGCTACCACTCATGATATAAATTCTCCACATGTAAGAAAGTATTCATGTATAGATGTTTAGTTTAGTTCAAATAACCTACTTCGCATAACACTACCACTCATGATATAAGATTTGCAAAAACAATTCCCACAAAATGCTACTACTCATGATATAAAATCTACACATGTACGGAAGTCTTCATGTATACATGTTAAGTTCAAACAACCTGCTCCGCAAAACGCAACCACTCGTGATATAAGATTTGCAAATGTATATGTACGAATTTGTAACAAGTCTAAAATGTAGACAGAACCTTTAAATGAAGTGGTTCATCTATATTTCTACACTTACAAAATCAACCACACCCCTTATCACCATCAACTACAAAAGAAATAACTCTCTCTTTAAATCAAGTAACATATACCGTTCGGCGTTCACATTGCATTGTACACATGCGATTGCTAGTTATAACTATTCTCAACAACTCATAATATAAAAATAAACAATATCACACACAAATATTAATTACAAACAATGTTTACAGTATCAATATTCCTGACAATGGTTTAATCACATCCCCCCAACTATCAGTAAGAATTGTTAGACGAGGATACTTATAAGACATTCCATGCTCCAACAGCTTTGCTAATGTTGAGAGAGACTGGGGATTGAAAAAGCCCAAAAGAGTGGATTACATTAATACCAGCGGAGCCCAGCCACAGAATGTTCTGCCAGCCCCTTGAAAATGAGCGGAGATCTCACTATGATATATAATAATGAGCACGTATTATTACTATTGCACATCAGGCTACCCAACGCATGTAAAGGCAAAATCCTCGAATGCAATATTTAGCTGCATCATACTCACAATCCATAGTTGTGGTAACAAATACAAATCACAAACACCAGCAAAATGGTAGTTGGCTTCATAAGCAGTTCATAAAACACATCAGACTGGATAATAGGTGAGATCAGATGTTCTACTAAATGGGGTGGCAAAGAAACATGGAGGTGGTAGCTTTCACGGGGCATCTGGAGTTGATGCTGAAAAACAGGGTTGCCCAATTTATTTCTAAATAAAATACTAAATATCTTTGACAATAGAAATTTGCCTATATTGAGTAGTCGAGCAGTGTGCAAGTTCTGTGCATGGTGACCATCAAAGGAAAGTTCAATTTTATTTTTATTTATGGCTCGGTTTTCAGGTTGATATATAATTAAATGGGACAAGCCATCCTTGTAAGATGGTTTTCATCCCTAAATCATAAGCCTCAGTCCAACAGTTCCCAATTTCATTACAGAGCATACAGTGGTTTGAATCCAGTTCTGCTAATTTAGTCCTTGTAAGGTGGTTTTCATCCCCTAGATTATAAACCTCGGTCCAACAGTTTTTTTGTTGGCAATTATAAACAATGATTAGCTTCCAATTCTGCTAATTTAGTCAAGAAAATAATTCATGTGATTCAACAAGGAACACTTTCAATTCTGTTAATTTAGTGCAAATAATTAATGTGATTCGACAACAGACACTAATAATTCTGATAATTTAGTCAATATACTTTGTGTGCTTCAACAAGGTAACACTCGAAAGCACATCTAATTTTATATCAAGCTCCCACATGATTCAACAAGGGAAGACTGGAATCCAAATCTGATTTTCTATTAAGATTCCATGTGATTCAGTAAGGGAACACCTCAATGCTTAATTTTCACACCGACACTTGTAAGCCACCCTAGTTCAAGCTTCAGTTTCTATAGAGCACCTCCAGCAAGAGGTAGCACACCAGTCGCTGTCAACAGAAAATTCTGGTGACCTGAGGTTAGCACCTAATCAAAGGAGTAATCACCGCTAGGAATGGCAAAAGCCTAAGCCTCAACCAGTCACTGTCAACAGAAAATTCTGGTGACCTGAGGCTAGCACCTAATCACAGGAGTAATCACCGCTAGGAATGGCAAAAGCCTAAGCCTCAACCAGTCACTGTCAACAGAAAATTCTGGTGACCTGAGGTTAGCACCTAATCACAGGAATTATCACCGCTAGGAATGGCAAAAGCCTAAGCCTCAACCCTGCATGCCTGGGAACAGGCATTCCTCAGCTTGAAGGGCAAATGCAGGAAGGCCCGAGGATCGCCCCAGAGCTATAGATTTTCTGGATTGCAGCTAAGCTTTCAGTATGTAGCCTACGTGTCACCCTTGCATACCCAGTGAGAGGTCTTCCACTACCTAATTCAGTATCAGCTAAGGGACTAAAATCACGAAGGCCCAAAGGTTGCCCTTAAGCTTCAGCTTTTCTGGGTTGCAGCTAAGTTTTCAGTTAAGCCACTCAAGCCAATGCCATTGCAGGTTAGTTCCAGATATGGTTTGAAATATATATTGGAACCATATTTTTACCATATGCTCTCACAAACAAACCTCCTCAGATCATTACTTTCAAGCTGATCAAATACATCAAAGGAAAATTACAATGATACAAAGACGGTATGCATCTCCCATCTCACTGGTGTGGCCTATGTTTTCGGAAAAAATATACCAAATATATATTAAATACGTGGTTGGAAATTTCTTCGCATGACCCTTGAATCCCCATCGGTTTGCTTCATAACAGAGGGGCAAGAGGGACCACCATAATGTGTTAAGACAGATGAGTTATTACCAGGACAAAAAGATTTGTATGATGCTATAGTGGCACATTCATAAAGAGTGGGGCTCGAGCTCAATTTCTACACAGCACAATAAGATGATCCACAACTATATGGTAGAAATGAGTATGTACAAACACATCCAAGACCAGGACGGGCCTCTTCATCCCTAGAACCATTTTGGGTCCAATGATGTTCTCAATTACGGTATTACACTCACAAAAAAGGAAAAAACATGTACCAAGTGAAATGTGAAAAGTAAAGCAGTGATCCTAGTACGCATAGCTCCTTTCCTATAATAGCATCATAGGGCAGTATTTTTCTATTTCAAATGGATTCTGTTCAACGACCATCATAAGAGTTATATGCTTTAGTAGTATAACTATAGACCATGACGAAATTTGATCCATTGAAATCTAACTCATGCTTTATTACGCCTCAGGAACTTACACGGAAAAGGTGCTTCTTATGGCCCCTACTTGAACTGATGGGAGAAATGGGAGGACACAGTCCTCCTCAAACAAGCTTTCCGCTTTAGGGCATTTACATGCTCTATTCACCTAGGTGTACATTTACATTGTCAGTAACAAATCTATAGGAAGAATCTCGAGAAGGTAAAGTCAGCTCAAGCATAAATCGACCAGTGTATGCCAAAAAAGTTTAAATACCAGTAATATGATACCAAACCCATATTGCAAGCCTACTTCACAAACAGAAACCCATTTAAATCTTTCAATTGCAAATGATATACCGAATATCTGCTCCATCTCATTGTTCAGTTGACCTTGAATTTCCCAAATTAGCAGTCACCAACTGTTCAAGCAGGAACTCCAACTTTGCCTCGGGAAAACTTCATTCCTCTCTTCAAGGTCAAAAACTCCTTAGATATCCAATATTTCTTCATCTTATGGTTCAGGAAGGTTATTGGCAAATGCTGGTTCGCTATTTGGCGTACGTATGAAATTGGAAATGAGAAGGCTTTAACACCCAACAATGCATTAGATCAGAGAACCTGCACATCATCTACAATTACTTGTAATTATCCAGACATGTATACCATACAAAATAGTTGAATAGTAAGGTTCAAATACCACAATTTTAAAGAATTGCCCTAGATTTACTAGGTGGCAACTTAATTGTGAAGGCCATACATGCTCCAATTGTAAATTATCATAATAAAAATCCATGTGCATATTAGATACTAAAACAAATAAATATCCTTGCCCCTGCAGCACATGGTCAACCTTATGCAGAGTTGGAATATCTTTTAATGTCTTCTTTATAATTTACATTCTAAAACACTATACCATATTTTGATTCAAGATTCAGAACCAGTGACATACAGAAATACAGTATACCTCAATTACAAGACATTTCAGCACTACCACTTGCATTCTAATTGCTCCTACTTTTATACTATTTTCCATGAACCTACATACAATCTACTTGGATAAGAAATTAATTTGTGCTATCCAAAATTTGCCTGCACCTTGAATTTATCTCTTAAATCAACACACATACTGAATCAGTTTGTTCCTAGAATTGGACCTCTTCCTTGTGCCCACTGTCCCCTCAAATTTATCCATTGAATCGAGACGCACAGATTCAGTTTGATCCTTGAACTGGTTCTCTTCCTTGTCCCCCTAATTTTATCTCTTTAACCAAAACACCGAATTAGTTGGTTCCTTGAACCGGATCTCTTTCTTGGGACCCCATCACATCTTGCTGACTCTGCATTGGTTCCCTTGAAGGCATGTAATCTCTCTGCTGTCCCTGCAGTGGACCTCTTTCGGCCATAGGTGGTCTGTAGTCTTGCTGATCTCTTTGATGAGACACACCTATTTCAGCCATAGCTGGTCTGTAGTCTTGCTGATCTCTTGGCAAAAATGGGCCTCTTTCAGCCACAGCTGGTCTGTAGCCTTGCTGGTCTCTTGGGGGAAACGGACCTCTTCCATCCATAGGTGGTCTGTTGTCCTGTTGGTCTCGAGGTGGCATTAGGCCTCTTCCGCCACCTGCTGCAGGGAAATCCCTTCTTCGGTTCATGGGTCTATCATTATACCTTTCACTTGGCCTATTATAGGCACTGGCATTTGGATCTGGTGTAATTACCCCATTGTTGTACCGATCTCCAGCTGTCAAGTATCACAAAGCTAGGCATTCAATAACCAAAATATATAACCCCGAGTAAAATTACAAAACAAAAAAACTCACCACAAGTACCCAACTAATACTCACGACTATAAGGTCTATATTGGGGCTCGGCATAACAATCAGGAAGCACCCACCTAACTCCAGGTTGTCCTGTATTGAGACGAAACTTGCTTATAAGGAGGAAAGTCGAGGCATTTCAACTAAAACAAAACACACAAAGACTAGAACATATTAGATAACTTCCAAATGTTGCATAAAAGTACAGAGAAGCTCTCATACTATCCATTGTTTGTGCGAGGTCCTCTGAAAGTTCACACTTAAATCCAGTGTAATTTGTTGTAGATACAATATATATTCTTTTTTTTGCCTCCTCCATACTGCAAGCAGAAAAAAACATTATCAGGAAGAGGTGAATTAATTTTCAACATTCTCATCTAATCAAATTTATTCCAACAGTTCTCATTTAGAATAGTTGCATATTGCCAATCCTCATATGAGGGACTTAATTCAACAATTCACTTCAAGATTCACAATTCTCCATGAAATAGATTTACTTAGTTATGTTTATCAATTGTTATAAATAATAAACATATTTTCTTTTTCATCAGTTAATTTCTGCAGAATTCTTTGTAGAAAATGTTCCGCGTGTAGAAGATTTGAGGATGCAGATGGGACCCCATCAGCATCCCCTTTTTCTGCTATTTTATCTCACATCCCTGAGATGTTTGGGAACTAATTTGGCATCCTGGGTCATTCGGAATGTCAAGTAACCAAGTCAACATCAACATTTATTTGAAAAAAGAACATATTTGTAAAATTAAAATAAATACAAAATGGGTGGCCATTTTCTTACAATTATATTCATGACCATTTTAAAATACAATAATAAGATATTTGCTTTTACAATTGTGTATTCATATATTACCTATTACCTACCAGTATAGTTACCTATTACCTACCAGCACAGTTACAATTTTCATAAAGTTCAGGTAGTTTGGAAGGGGAAAAATGTTCAGGAGTTCAGAAGTTTGCAAAAGGTTCGGCTCTATAGAAACTAGTCTCCCTGGATTGGATCTCTTGATCAAGACCTCTCCTCGGCCTATCGGCCATTCTATTGGCCATAGCCCCCTCAGCCACTGTTCAATGGCCCCCGTCATCCTAGTATCAAAGATCGGCTTAATGAGGTTCAGTTTGGTTCAGAAAATTTACAGATATAAAAAATGTATAGAAAAATATATATTATACGTATACTGGACTGCACAGAAACACCATAAGGGTCCTCGTACCAGCCTGGAAACGTACCAAGTAATGGTACGAGGACTGGTACGTTGTGGGTACGTCCGGAAATGTACCCACAGACACAGGCTACGTTACGGGTATGGCAAAGTGTCATGTGTCTGTGGGAACGTTTCCAAACGTACCTGTCCCATAAAAACGTCATTTTTAAAACAAAACTCAAAAAAACTTAAAAAATATGCAATTTCTTTTAATTTTAAAATATACTATATCTAACCTAACCCTAAACGACCCCCCCCAACCACTTATATAAACACCCAATCCCTCTACTTTTTCCTCACAGTCAATCTTTGTTATTTTTGCTTGAGCTTTAAGGAGAGAAAGAGAAAGAGAGGTTAAAGGAGAAAGAAAGAGCTTGGAGGAGAGAAAGAGAGCTTGGAGGAGAGAATAATTGAGCTTGAAGGAGAAAGAGAGAAGGAGAAGCAAGTCTACAAACATCAAGGAGGATTTTTCCAAGTATTTTACATGCATTCAAGCATTTTTTTAAATCTTTTAAGCAATGTTTTGTATATGAATATGATCAGTGATCAATATCATGAATGATGTGTTTCAAACACATCATTCACGATTATTGATCATGATCTAAATTTATTTTTATTATTTTAATATTTATTTATTTTACGGTTATTAAAATATGATATATTAATTAATTTTTCCATATTTTAAGTTTAATAGTGATGTTTTATTTAATTAAACGTCTACCCTTTGTGTATGCTCTCATCTCACACCATTTATGGCGAACTTGGTGATCAAAATCAGAGATTGACGTGTAGGACTAACAGTTTAATTTTTTAAATTAGTTATGTATTCATTTTTTTATTTTAAAGTTTTAAATTGAAATTGTTAAAAATTTAAACATCTACCCTCTGCGTATGCACTCACCTCGCACCATTTATGGCAAACTTGGTGATCAAAATCAGATAATGACGTGTATGGGTTAACAAATTAATTTTTTAATTTGTATTTGTTGTTTTTAATTAAATTATTTTAATATTTAGCAATGTTTTAAAAAATCTCTTATTGTAGGTTAAAAGTTAAAACCTCAACTGCACAGAAACGCCCTCCCCCCCCCCTTCATACCAGACTGGAAACGTTTCCAGTACCGGTACGGGTACAAAAACATTATCGATACGTTTTGGGTACATAACTGCAGGTCCAGGGTACGTTGCGGGTATGGAAAACCATACCCGGGGCCTATGGGTACGTACCCACAACGTACCCCAAGTAAAAAAGTTTTTTTTTTCCTACAATCTTTGTGACAACCCAAAAAAATCATTCATATTCGTCCAAAAATTCAAACCATGCTTCTTTCAATATTATTTTGCTATGTGAGATTCGGATTTGCAGTGTTGAGTGTCTTTGCATGTTGTATTCGCGTATGGCTTTGGAATGACCATCCAAACTTGTGACTGCATGATATATTCGCGTATGGCTTTGGAATGACTGTCATTTGCTAGGTCACAGAAGACTTTAGATGGAAAATACAGTTCGCAGAAGACTCCATTCGCCAGTTCAGTCGCTGCACCATAGGTTTACCTCGATCTTCAATTAAATGGCCTTTAGCTCATTAGATTTACGTTTAGGTTTTTAATATCTTTTATTTTTTAATTTGGTTGTGATTCTTTTTTATTTTTAAAAATTTTATTACTTAATTCGAGTTTTTGTTATTTTATTAAAAATATATATTATTTAGTTAATAGTTTTTTGATAATAGATATTTGAATAAATTAGATTTACAATTTATAACGTTTCAAACATATAAATATTAAAATAAATGAATCAAAACAAACTTAAGTCTCAATTCTCAAAGTATAGAAAATTTGTTTTCATGTTCTATGAATGATTTTAAGTTGTATGAGTATTAAATTTTAATAAATATGCAATGTATGAGTATTAAATTTCAATAAGTATGCAAATGTTCCTTTATATATATGTATGTGTGTGTGTGTGTATATATATATTGTATATATAACGTACCCAAAAGCTAACCATACCCGAGGTTTTTAAAAATTTGTCATTTCAATGTACCGAAACTGTACGCGTATCCGTATCTGTATCCGTGTCGTCTAGGTTAAAACAAATTAATCCTACAATCATGGCATTCAGTTCAACTTCAGTGGGACAAGCAGGGGGAAATGTTTCGGCTGGTATGACAGTGAAAATGGATCCAAATTATCCTTTATGGAGACATGTGGAAGTGGTAGAGCTTGTTGCCGATGGTGGTGTTCATGTTTGGACGTGTCCCCATTGTGCCGCCACATTTAAATCCTCATATACCCATTTGAGAGCCCATCTAACTGGGGCATCGGGGACGGGTATTAGACCACGTAGGAAGGTGGAAAAGAAAACCATAGCCATGTACCTAAAGAGCCAAAGGATGCAAACATTGAAGCAACAAGAGCTCTCTCTAGAATTGTTTCGTTACAACAGAGGACCATGGGAAAACCACCAACATCAACACCATCATTTCATCCTTTCATTGAGACTCGTGCTGAAAATGATGACCCTTTTGATGCAGATACCTCAAGGCCATCAAGCAAGAGAACAAAAGGCCCATTAGAAAAAGCATTTAACATCGAGAAGAGAGATATTGTAGATGAATTGGTGTCTCGGTGTATATTTGCATATGGACTACCATTCAATGTCTTGAGATCACCTTATTGGCAGCAGATGGTGAGAGGCATTAATGAGGCACCACGGGGGTATACAAGCCCTGGCTATAATAAGGTTCGCACTTCTCTTTTGGCAAAAAAGTGCAACACATTCAGACATCTCTACAGCCAATTAGAAATTCTTGGACTGATTCAAGAGTATCTATTATATCAGATGGATGGAAAGACTCCAGAAATAGACCTCTCATCAACATTATTGCAGTATGCCCTAAAGGGCCAATGTTTCTGAAGGCTATTGATTGTGAGGGGGAAGTAAAAGATGCCCAATTCATTACAAATATTCTCATTGAGGCTATTGAGTCAGTGGGTCCGCAGAGGGATGTCCAAGTCATCACAGACAACGCCAAAAATTGCAAGGCAGCAGGATTGATAGTAAAGGGTAGGTATGAGCACATATTTTGGACACCATGTGCAATACACTCACTGAATCTAATGATGCAGAAGATTGGGAAAATTGCATGGATTGAGCAAATATACACGGAGGCAAACGAGATTCAGATGTTTGACACCAACCATCACATGTCTCAAGCCATATTCAGAAAATTTTCAAAGTTGGAGTTGTTTTTTCTATTAAAGGCAAATAGTTTTGAAGGGACTATACCCTGTTACAGCAAAGGCTCAACAACCAAATCAACAAGAAAAGCGTCAAAATAGGATCTGAATCCAGATATTATGATATGTCCAACAGTAGTCAAAAAAAGAAGCTACTAATAAAAAGTAAAACAGGGACAAAACAGCAAAAAAAACAGCAAACTATCAGAAATAAAACAACAATTTGAACTCCTCCAATCTGCCTAGCCGGTATTATTTCTTCGAGGCCCTTTCAATCCTTGATTTGATCATCTGCAGGGAGGTAAAAAGCGCCAGAGTGGTGACATGAGTTGGGGTCATTAACGTTCAGCTGCGATATGACCTGATTTCTCTCATTTTCAGTGCCCCAAATATCCTCAGGGACTCCACTCAGCAAAGTGATGCTTCTAACATGTTCAAGAAACTCACTGATTGCTTTAAAGATGGCCATGGTGTGGTCGTGTCTATCCTTATTTCTTCCCAACCTATTATCCAGAGAGTTCAATTTTCTGTAAGTCTCTTCAGTCTGATCTATGCCAAAACCCGTATCATCAATCATCTTTCTGTTTCCCTTTTGCTTGTTTAGCTGTTGTATCTCTTTCTTGATATTTTCAACCTCGTTTTCCATCATTTCTGTTCGAAGGAGAATATTATCCCTCTCCTGCTGGGAAGCTTCGTCCTGCCCTGCATTACTGGTATGCAAGAGATTTTGAACCATTTCCATATCCTTGTTACTCCGGAGGACACAACTAGAGGTAGGTGGGGTCGCTCTGTGGGGTACAGGGTTCTTTTCTTTGACATTCCTGACAATGCAAGAGTTGGTCGGGTTAGGAGTGGGTGTGTTGTGGGAGGGAGTGGGTTGAATGCTAGGGGAAACAAGAATGGCAGGGAAATTGATGAGGCAATGCTTGTGAAGAAGAAAGATGAGCCCCTGATGAAAGTTGGAGTTGTTGAAGGTAAAGGAACAATTCATTTTAAATTTAATATTTGATTTTAAATTTTTAAATCAATTTCAAATTGTGTTATTGAATTGTTTCCATTCTTTTTTAATAGGTTGTTAAGACTAGGTTTGCCTCTCACACACTTGTCTTGAGACGAGTTGTGAAGGTGAGACATGCTTTGAGCATGATATTAATTGATAATGTTTGGACCATCTGGAGGCAATCTAACACAGAAAGAGCCAAAAAAATAAAATCATGGATCCTTGATGAGCATTGGTGGGGAAAAGTTGAATATTTGTTGAGTTTCACAAAGCCTATTTTGAGTATGATACGATTTGTAGACAAAGATAATGCTTGCATTGGAGAAATATATGATGGCATTGACTCCATCCTTGAAAAAATCCATGATATCATACAAGCCAAAGACCCTGAGAAAAAATTTTACAGTGAAGTTAAAAATGTGATCGTGAAAAGGTGGAACAAAATGACCACCCCATTGCATCTCCGTGCTTATGCTTTAAATCTCAAATATTACAGCAGTGAAATAGTTGGAATAGCTGGTAGACAACGACCATATGATGACCATGAGGTTGCAAATGGGACGAGGTCAGCATTCAGGAGGTTGTTTCCTAATTCAGCTACATCACATGCAGTCCGCCAAGAGATGTCGATGTTTGTAAATGGACAAGGTAGCATGGGAGAGATAGAGACTATTTGTGACAAACCCACCATGGATCCAATCACGTGATGGAATTTCATGGCCATGATGCCAAGTTCTTACGACCAGTTGCGATCAAATTGCTCTCACAGGTATAAAGTTTGTAACTTGTTATTTGATATTTTAATTACCAATTACAAATTAAAATTCAAAATGATATCATTCTTTTTTTTAATTAATAATATTAATACTTTGTTTTTTGTGACAGGTGGCTAGTAATTCTTCCACAGAGCGCAACTGGAGTACTTATGGGCTTCATCCACTCATCCAAACGCACCATGTTGGCATCGAAGAAGGCTGAAGATCTAGTATACGTTCATTCCAACTTGCACCTCTTAACCCACAGGACACAAGAGTGGGTCCTAACAAGCTTGGTGGTCCTAACAAGCTTTGGGACCTCGAACCTGAAAACACAGACTTTGAAGCTTTTGCTATTTGTTTGGCCAATGTTTCACTTCTTGGCATTGATGAGGAACTTCCAAGGAGCCCTTCACAAGGGTTCGAAAGTGGAGCTAGTGGGAGTGGAGTTGCAATTGCCATCCATAAAGATGATTTTGACGATCATCTAGATGATGTGCTCTAGAAGTTGAAAACTTGAATCTATTATGTTATTTACTATCATGTTTTGAACATCATGTCATTATGAATCAATACAAACTCAAGTCTCAATTCTCAAAGTATTGGAAATTTCAATTTTGTTTTCATGTTCTATGAATGATTTTAAGTTGTATGACTCTATGAGTATTAAATTTCAATAAGTATGCAATGTATGAGAATTAAATTTTAATAAGTATGCAAATGCTTCTTTAAATTTATAATTTATATACGTACTTATATATTTATATACATATATATATAATATATATATACATATATAAAATGTACCCAAAAGCATACCGTACCTAAGATTTTTTAAAAATTGTCGTATCAGCATACCAAAACCATACATGTACCCGTACCCGTATCCGTGCAGTCTAGTATGTATATGATACTTGTAAAGAACAGCCAATTACACATGGAAATAAATAAATATATTATCTATGCAATTACTTCTTTACACGTTTAGGTATTAGTGTTTCTTGTTTCATTTTTATTTTAGAT
The DNA here is from genome assembly GCA_019776745.2 of Taxus chinensis. Classification (NCBI taxonomy): domain Eukaryota; kingdom Viridiplantae; phylum Streptophyta; class Pinopsida; order Cupressales; family Taxaceae; genus Taxus; species Taxus chinensis. Next base: position 83,179,481 of record CM034150.1, on the reverse strand, counting down.
TTTAGTTCTTTTAGTCTAGACATTTTAATTTTTTAAATAAAAATTAAGATTGGTGTTCAACCAAAAACTACAGTTCGAACCAAATTTTCAGCTTGTTCGTAAGAACATGGTAACCATACCTTTCAGTGCTTCATCCAATTTTCTTCCAATTTTAAATGGGCAATGTTGAACGCCCATTTGTCGAAGTTCAAAATTAGATAGTATTAATTGAATTTAAGCTCTTTGGAATATTGAATAATGTTAAACAGTTTAATTATATAATTGGCATGGAAATTGTGAAAATGTATTACACAATTTCCATGCATATATTATACATGTATAATATTTATATATGTTGTATACATTAAAGTAATTTTGCAGTGGGGAAAAACATTTCTGTCTAAGATATGCATCCGCCGTCCCAGAAACACAGAAACATCACATAGCTTTCAGAATATCAGCAAATTGCCAGTCTCGTATGAAAATAGACTTAGTTTAGCAATCATATTCAAGAAAAAAATCATTTTGATAATTTCCTATGAAATAAACTTATTTTATTCTCTTGCATAAAAAAATAAATTCTTGTAGATACTAAACCCATGTACATTTACATCTCCTTCTCACAGTGTAAGGAAAAACATGAGCCACTTTATTGCAAATATGTGGTTTTTTACTTTGGGTGCCTTGCAGAATAAATTTGCTTTGATAATTCTCAAATAAACAAGTTAAATTAGTTCCCCAATTCCCTTGCACAACAAATTAAGTTTTGCAAATTCCTTTACAGGATTAAACTTATCTTGGTAAATCCCTCATAAAATATCCTAATATAGAAGACATTTTTGTAACCATGATAATTTTTCTATGTTCTCAGAGAAGGGAAGTGGTGTAACAGCAGAGTTATCAATTGTCCAAATGAGAGTGAAAAAGTAATGAAGTTTGTTTTTATCAGAGTGGCCTGGATTCAAATGTCAACACAACTAAAACATGCCACAGATAGAGCTTGAAATCCTCAATCCTCTTTACACAACAGATCAGGAAATGTGTTCAAATTCTCATACCTCAAGGCATATCATGCACTTTGTTGAGTACAAAAAGGTGCATGATGTCATGGAACATAAAAGAGCATATGAGAGTATTTAAGGTTGTGTACTATTAGAAAAGGGTATATCAGTAAAGTGTGTGCAGCCAGGTTCAATCCTCCACCCTGTAGCTTTACACGCTCACACAGCCCACCAAAAGCCCACATCCCTGTGCATATTCTTATGCAGTGAATAATATTTTTTTTTTAAATATGGCACAAAATAAAAAAAGTGAACCAGACATTCTCACTGTAATGACTGGATAGAGGCTTTGTACCAAACCCAAAATACAAATTTCACTTAAAAAGATAATCTCTAAGCAACCAGTGTATAAGCAAAAAAAGACAAATCCTAAGAACAAGAAACCTACCAAGGCAAATGCTTCATACCAAACCCTAAGCAGAATATTAAATATAATATTTTAAAAACGACCATTAAGCACCCAAAAAAAACAGAAAGCCTCAACGCTGAGGCCCAAACACAACTTTTCTACACACCCAAAAAACTACCAGACTCCCTCAAAATGTAACCGTGACTCTTGAACACAATATCACAATTAAGTTAAAAACAAATCTTGAGCTCTCCGCAAAGACCAGCTATAAGCCCGATAGGTTTGGGGCAAGTGATGGGGAACAATGAGTTTCATACCATTGACCAAGGTTCCATTCCCATAGGCTCTCAGGCACCTCAGATTGGCCATGGTAACACCTGGAGGTAAGGGTCAAACTGTCTTATGGAACTAAACCCACCCCCAAGTACACCTCAAGCTATGTCCCAAGGTTCACCACAGATCATTTTTTAAATGGTGTGACCTGAAGTGGTAAAATATTGGGGTTCCCAAAATAGAGCCCCAAGTTCAAGTACCAAAATTGGGTAAAACTCTTATGTCCAACTCGATGGGTGTGGCTTACCCCAATGAACGAGGCCCAGTGCAAATCACAGTTGAATTTGACAAAAGAGGTCTATCCCTCAGCAGTGCCATCTAAGTGGAACATCACCCTAAATTAAGCCCCAAGTTCAAGTTCCTAAGAGACATTAAAAAGTATGCTGAAATTGGGTAAAATTCTACGTCCAACTTGATGGGTGTGGCTTTTTTCCATGGACAAGGCTCGGTGCCAATAACTGAATTTGACAAAAAAGATTTATCCCTCAGCAGTGCCATCTGCTAAGGGAATTTACAAAATCAAAAATAAGACCAACCTTACTAAATAATTGTCAATAGATTTAAATATTAAACAGATAAACAAACCCTAAGCACCCAATATTGAAGAGTAAGCACAATTTAAGAATTGAAACAAACCCCCAAGTACCCAAAAATAGATGCAGGGGAATTTAGTAATTTACCAAATCAAAATAGAAATGACCAATCGCACTAAATAATTATCAGTGTTACCTTAAGACCCTAAGACGTGGGAATTGGGTTTTTGGGAGAGCAAAAACTTCCCGAATTTTGAGGACAACAGGGGGGCAGCTATTAAAATAATATACAAAATTATAAATAATAAAAATACACAAAAAAAATTAAATTATTAATGAGTCTGTAACAGTCCACTATCCACATCTGTGCTCAAAAATATATGTATTTATCACTCTTGATTCTTATTATGTCTTTGTAATACAAAGGTTGTGCCCAAATGTTTTGATCTCTAACGTATTGCTTTTATCATTTACACAACCTTTCTCTTCATATAAAATTATACATATCAGCTTTGTTAAGTGGCAGCTTTTTTTCCAAATAGAAATGAGTGGCTTCCAAAAACTATCTTACCCCACAAGAGTACATTAGGTCCTTCCCAAATTTATTTCATTTTCAAGTTTATTCAAGCCCAACGCAATGGTGTACTTGTTATCCATCTTTTGCCCCCAGCCAAATATTGGATCAGCCACGACCCCGCACAGAAAGAACCAGAGAAATCACGTTTGAATCCTACAAACAGGTTGTAGGGAGACTCTACAATGGAAGTGGCGGGGCCTGCAAAAGATCAAACGACCCTGCGCAAGAGAAATTCAAAAAAACGGCTCTGTCGAGCGAATCCGTGCCTTAAATCCATGAAACAGATTACAGGCAAGCTCGGAAATGGAACAGCAAGGTCAGGGAAGGAGGAGCGGTGTCAAAAGAGCCAGGAGCAAAAAGGAAAAGAAACAGCGAAGATTCAAAGTCTTCGCGCTCTGAAATAGTTCAAGACGGACCTCGAAATCGACTAAGTATGGAGGAGACAGCGGAAGTTGCCAAGTGTCCAAACGGCGCACCTCCAAAGATTAAAACCAAAGGGGCAAGCTCAAACAAGCGCCAAGCCTCCACGCGTCCACAGTTCCAACAGTTACACCGATCGTTGAAAAGTCTTCGACTAGGCGAAAGGCGCCAAGTGTCCAAACAGCGCACATTCAAAAGCTTGATCCTAGGCGGAGAAACAAACGAGCACGGGCTCGCCGCGTGTCCCAGGATTTAAAAAAGGGGGGACAAAGTCGCAGTTTGAATAGTCAAAGCAGAGGCGGGCCAGTAGCGGAGGGTGCCAAGTGTCAACACGGCACCATTTCAAAGGCGCAGTCCAAAAGAAAATCTCAAACGAGCACCAGCTCACCACGTGTCCCAGAGCCGAAAAGGTGAGGGCGGCCATTGAAAAGTCCAAAGGCCCGCGGAGGTCTCCACATGTCGTATCCGGGCTACTCCAAAGGTAAAGTTTGGGGGCAGTTTCTAAACATGTGCAAAGCCTCCACGTGTCTGGGGTCGGATATAGTGCCTCCGCCTGCGGAAAAGACTCAGGAAGAATACAAAGGAAATAGGGAAACTTGCGGACGCCGTCACATGTCACATGGGCGCTATTCCAAGAGTGAAGGAAGGAGTCAAATCTCAAACGAGCGTAGCGCTACCATGTGGACCCAATATAGACAGACTCATTCAAATATTACGCGCCCGCGACCCAAAAATTCAAATGACCATATCTTTTGACTGAGAACTCGGATTTGGGCGGGAGAAGATTTTTTGGAAACGTCTCGACACCCTCTATGCCTTGGAAACATAAAATATCATTTTTTGCAGGCGTTGGTGGGTGAAAATTGGGAAAATGTCTTCCGGGCCATTAATACAGAGCCCGATTTGTCCAACTACCATATCTGATTCGATTCGATCCGTCACTCTTCTTCAATACGCCAGATAGACAGAGGGAGCCAAAATCAATAGATTTGGGGCGGATTTGAGAAAGGCATTGATTGATAGCGGTTGAGTCTTCAAGGCAAGATTCAATGCATATCCCGTGGTAGTTGAAACAAGATTCGATTTTTCCCTCTTCTCTCTCTTATTCTTTCTATATATTGTAACACTTCTCATTTGAAAAGGGGAGATTATTCTGGGCGTAGGGAAACTCTGTCAAATTTGTTTCCAAACTCCATTTTGAGTTGAAAACCTTCTCCTACCCCTGACAAGCATTTTTGTGCCTCTAAGCAGAAACGTAATGGTCTGTGCACCCATATAGAGCAATAAAACGTGTTTTTGTGCCTCTGTATTGTTTTGTTGTTTCTCCGTGCCTCTCCCTTTCAAATCTATTTTTTGTGCATGTATTTCACATTTGCAGGTGCAGGGCGTTGTGTTTCATGGAGTTTTGATCATGGATTAGGGTCTAGGTTTGTGTCACTTCTGTCTGATCTTCCCATCTTCCTTTCTCCCCTGTTTCATCCTCCCTCAACAGAGCATCTCACCCCTTTCCTTCTCTGGTGTATCACCGATTTAGTGTAGGCTTTTCTTTCACCCTCTCTTTCTCTCTGGTTCCTTGGAATGGTTAGATTAGGATAGTTTAGTTTTTGCTTGCATTAGAGTAGTTCGTGGCAAATAGTTTAGGAACAAGAACTAGCTTTCTTTGTAGGATCATCTTAGGTTTGCAAGTCCCATAGTTTGAGAGATGATCCAATGTTATGCAATCACACCGAATGCCCCATTTTAACCACTTCATATCTTTGGCCATTCGAGGGTATTGTGATTTTGCACTAACAGTACTTAGATCGAGGTCATCCATTACTAGACGAAAATTCACAGGGAATGCAACTGATTCATTAATCAATGTTGAACCCTTCAATGGGCGAGCCGCGAAACTATGTGACGAATTCAAGATAAGCACCTTGAAATTTTGAAATAGATACATATTGGTGTTTACAGTTTTTCAAATAGCTATATTGAAAAATCAATATTTAAATCTATTAAAAAACTTTAAAATTTTGAAAAACAAATTTGGGGGGACACGGGGACATCCTGGAAACATCCCTAATTTTTAGGGATGTCCCCATTGAAAACTGGTAGAAGAGAAACGTGGGGGGGACGTTTCCCACCGTCCCAGACACCTAATTTTTGTGCGGGCCTTCCGCATAACACTGATAATTATAAAAAATATTTAAATATTAAATAGAAAAATAAGCCCTAACAACTCAACAATGAAAACTAAGCACGATATAAAAAAATTAGTCGACAATCCCCAAGCACCCAAATATAAAAATATTCTCAACACACAATTTAAAATCAAATAGAATCAAGCCCTACGCCCACAATAAAAAAAGACCCAAAAAATCTCAAATGCCAAACTCAGACCCAAATTATAAATAAAATTTATACAAGCTGACCATAAGCGCCCCAAAAAGACCAATATCATTGTGAACTCACAACCACAATTTCAAAATAAAATTACAAACAAACCATAAGCACCCACAAGCTAAGTCACAAAGTTCGAGTAAAAATTTATGTTCGACAAGGATAAAGTTCGGTTCAAGCTCACCAAGGGATATTGTTCAAGAAAAAATGTATTTGAGTTCCAACATAATTTTTTATTGAAAATAAATGCATAAATATGTCAGAGGAGCATAGTGGAGATTGTTTTTTGTCCACTACTTTCATTCGTTATATGCATAATATGCATACTCGGTAAGTACTTGCCGAGTTGGCGAGTAATCGCCATTTTTTTCCATAGCCAAATATTCGCCTGAAAAACTAGCCAAAACCTGCACAAAAAGATTTTACTATTTTAACGAATACTCCCAAGTCTTTGGCAAATATTCACTAATCCTCGCGAGTCTTTGGAGAGACTTTTTTTTTAATATTTTGCTTAAAATTTATGTTTTTTAAAGAAATTTGCATATTTTTTAAGTTCCCGAGTATTGCCGAATATTCGCCAAGTCTTGCCCAGTTTTTGCCAAGTCAATTTTTTTGGGTCTGCCAAGTATTTGCTGAATATGAGTATGCGAACTATGGTTATATGCATGTATACACACATTCGTAAAATAATGCAAAATCATGTCGAAAACTTCCCATGAAAAAATAATGGATAAATTTCAAGCCCATGTTCAACAAAAGAAAAGTTCGGAAAAATATGAACTTCTTTGCTAAAATTTGGAGAACCTTGTGATATAGCCCACAAGTACAAGCCATATGATCTCAATAACAAAACCAAGCACAATTTGAGGATAAATTCAAATAAACATACACCAAGCACCCAAAAAAATCCAGAAATTCCCAATTTCAAATCATAAAAACAATTTTTGAAGTTACAAAAAATGAACCTTAAGCACAAAGAAATCATTACCAGGCCCTAAGCCCAATTTAAAATTTATATCTAGATAAACAAAAAACCAAGGCCCTAAAAACAGGTACCTGACATTTGCAATGTCAAAGTCTAAGCACCATTTTAGAACTCAAAAAAGGCACAAAAAAACCTTATTTTCTTGTAAACCATCAAATGCTGCATGGATTGGGCTACACTTTGAAGGGTCTTGGGGTGGCTTGAGGGGTAAATGTTTTCTACAGCAAATTTTGAAAGTTGCTCTAATAATCAAGCAGAAGTTCAAGCTATCTATAGAAGTATATGCATCGACATTGATCAAAATTAGACACATAGTTTCAATGAGGGAGACTCTCAAGTCATCCTCAATGCCATTTCAGGAGGTAAATGTTGAGAACTTGAGCCATATACCTCAATCAGGTTCTACAGGACATACTCGGTTTATGTAGGCGATTCCATCAACTCAAATTCAGCATACATAGTGAAGGGAATCATGTCAACATTATGACCGATCTGGGTGCAGTAAACTGGATATTAGAAATGTACTTTGATCTCTGTAGCCGGTTATTTCTGTCATCCAATTCCATATTCAATGCCATATCCTCCAAACTAGCCACCTTGTACATGAAATACAGAGCACAAAAGACATCCCCTGTCAACATTATGGGCAAAATGAAGCAGAATGTGCCCCTGCGGTCTTTAATTGCATACACAGCACAACTTCACAAAAATATTGGAGCAATCACACCCTTATACCTAAATCCAACCACGGGTTGCCATACTCCAGAAGGTGAAGAGTCTGATTCTGAAGAGGATGATGTGCGTGCAGAAGATGGTTGGACGGGCAGGTTAGAAGGCACCGAGAAGAATTGGGTTATTAGATGGAACATAAGAACTCTTTGATAAATTTATTGGCTTGTTGTGGATTGGAAAATCTGTGTTAGTTCAAATACGGCTTGGAAAATGTTAATATAAACATTGCCATTAGCAAACAAACTTGTTGAAAACTGTTTTTCTCTCCTGTTGGTAGAATTGATAAGTATTTTAATTGGTATATCCTCGCTGTGTGCTACCAATTAAGTAAGACAGGGCTCAGATTTGGTTCTATCCGCTGCTGTCTGCATAGAAAATGAAATTTGAATTTAATATTTAAAATGAATGAAAAAGATGCTGCGAGAGATGCAGAGCGTGGAATCAGAGGTATGAGAGTGATCTTGTTCACAATAGTGGATTCATTTATTTATTATATCAGCTCATATCACTACAGGTAAGGTATATGAGGGGGATTTATGGGGTAAAGCACACTCCCACCATTAGCAGCCTTGTTTTTTTAAACTGGCTACAGTACTTATGTTGTTAAATGAAATGGTGGTTCTAGTACCGCATGACAATTTCATTAGAAGAAGTTTGAACAGTCTGAGCGAGCGCACGCACTTTTTGGGCATAAGAAGGAAGGATGATGACAGGTTGGCTTCTGAGTTCGGAATGTTCGTTTGAGTCAGTTTATAACACTATCGAGCCAGTGTTAATTGTGCAGCGGATGATGGTAGTTTCTGTATAAATTCAGGGTGAATACAGGACTGTTGGTTTCTTCTCTTCTATTTTTGTATCTAACATTAATGTCGATTGTTTTGGTTAAAAGGAAAAAAAAATACAACCTTTCTTTAACCAGCAGAAAAATATAAACAATTAAATTTAAAATTAGCAAACCTGAAGCACCCATTTTAAAAAGTGCAGATTTTTTTGTGCACAATTAACTATTTAAACCGAGAAAAACACAAACCCTAAGCACAAAATAAATTCAATACCAAACCATATTTAAAAAAGCATTGCAGAGAGTTGCTCAATATTTTGCCATCACGTATTTTGACTTTAACCCTGTATCAAAAACATTAAACCAGTGGTCAAGGGTTCGAATCACTTACCTGCCAACGACATTAGCGACAGTTTGTTCAAAGGCAGCGATCTTCTCTTCGCGGGTAGGCTGTGGATCCTGAAAAGCCATTGTGACTAACCAGTGACTATTAAACCGAGCACCAAGCCATCTATATGCCTGGTTGAAATTGGCAGAGGATGATATTTTGTAGACAAAAGCAGGCGAACTCGAGCGGGTTACGAAAGCAGCAGAAGTGGTGGAAAAGGATCTTGCAAGAGCAAGGACACGATGAAGGCGATAAGCCATGGATGAAACAATTCGAATGCAAAACGCAGCAGCCGAGGGTTTTAGAATAGATGGAATCGAGAGTGTTGAGATTGGTTTATATCAATAGTTAGGGTTTTAGGGAGGCTATTGTCTAGATGGATAATTAGCACTATAGCAATTGGATGAGTTTGCAAGTAAAATGTAAAGCTAGTTGGAAATGTTGTTTTGATGTGATACTTGTTGTGTAATGTATGTATCGATGTTATTTTATTTTGTATGTTGCAATGGAGATGGTTGAAGATTAATGAATTAAGAAGAATGTAGAAGACTAAAATATTTTTGTCTTCATACAAAATACCTCATATTTTAGTCCATTATACTTCACATTTAGTACCCTTATATAAATTCTCTATTCATTTTATACATTTCTACAAATATAATCAGCGATACCCATCACAAGTTCAACACTTTTCTAAATTGGGTTTTCTCCATTTTGTTGTGATTTTCGTGCACCTTCATAACGTAAAATGGAAGGCGTTAACACTTGTCAATACACTATGTTTTGATGGCACATGGGACTCAGGTATCTTGTGTAACAAAGGACACCAAAGTGGCAAAATCGTTAATAGATACCAATCTAAACGTAATTGCGAACTTCTCACTAGTGGCAAAGGAATTATTCTTTTTCCTCCTTGTCCACATCACTCAGTACATGTTTTGAATCTAAAAAACAACATGTTACGTGTCTCCCAATATTTTTTTCTAACTTTTCATAGATCTCTTATCTCTATATGTGTGATTCGTCTCCCACACAAAAAACATGCACCATTTTATGGAATTTAATCCAACTACATCCAGATATCTTTTTAATTCCTCTATCCTTCATCGATTTCCTTAACATTTGAACCTTACACCACATGTGCACTTCTTCATAGATGTTTGACAAAAGAACATATGTTACAATGTTTCAAGGATCCAACTCAAAAAAAGTGTTGGTATAAATAATTGTGAACTCATATTCTTATTTGCTTTATAGGCACCAAGTAAACACAACCGCCCCATGTTTAGTTAACATGTTGATGATAACGTATTTACAGCATTGGTTTTAGTCTCCACAAATGGGAAACCGGATAGCCTTTCAAACCAACAAGATACATCCATCGAGGAGACATATTGAGTCCTTATTTATTCATAATAGTATGAGAATTCCAAACTAGACATCTTGTTGTGGCAAAAATAAATGTTAGTGTATGTGATCAGGGGATATTTTTTAGTGTCAAAAGTTCCCTAAACTTCCCTATACCATTTTATTACAGTATATCCTTCAGATAGCTTTCCAACGACTGTAAGAACATGAAAAATAGACACTCTGAGCTCAAGTTATGTCCGATCAAAGTTCAGTCAACATGGAAGTCAACTTTGGTCAACAGGTCAACATGGACCAATGACAAGGTGACACATGGCAATTGGCGACAAGGTAAAATTGATGGTCTTGTAATTTTTTAAAAATCAGTTCCATGGTATAGAGCTCGTCGCAAGCTTTCTAACGCATTTTGAACGAACCAAACCTGAGTTCGTATGCGAAAGATATGCATAGTCAAAGTTGTGGTCAAATGATGACATGACACATTGTGACGTGGACAAATGGCATATTATGGGCATGACACTTGACAGGTTTTTAGTGGCATTGAATTTAAAATAATAATAATAATATTTTATTTAATCCATTCCACGGGAATAAGCCTAATCCCATAGGATAAGGAGGATTTTGTGGACAAAAAGCTATTTAAAGGCTTATCTTATCATTTTCCCACCAAATGTGGGGTCTGGCTAAATTGGGTGCCTAAACCTAAGGAAGGGGGATTTAAACCCAGCACCTCATCTAAAAAGATAAGTAGCCTTACCAACCCGCCACCCTCCTGTAAGTGGTATAAATATAGCTCACTTGTATTTGTAATGGACAAGTGTCAGGTCTGTGTCAAGCCAATAAGCAAGTAGTTTTGGAAAATATAATTTTGAGGCACTTCCGCTCAAAACCAGATCTCGAGTTATATATAAAATTTGTTCATAATTTTGAGACAATTGCGATGGTGTGATAATTTTTCTAATTTGGAGATTTTGTGACAGAGTTATTTTCTGTTAAATTCACACAAATGCGTAGAACCAAAGGGAGGCACCGCTGCAAGTGGATCAGGAAGGTGAAGGACAGAGGTTGAGCTCCATTAATGTCCTTCGAATGTCTGAAACATAGTTTTGTAGGTTTTTGATTCATTATTGGTTAATTTAAAGGTTATTGTATTTACATATTTAACATTATTAATGGATCGGTTCACCACGAACCCGGGGACGTAAGAATTCCGAACCCCGTAAACAATCTGGTGTTTCTTTCTTGTTTTTATTTTTAGTTTCTGATATTTGCAAGTAATTTAAATTCAGAATATGAATATGGATGCAACTATAATCAATAATTGATAAAATTGGGAAATCAATTAAATCTGAAACAATTTTTTTTTGGGGCTTTCGAACGAACAATGAAATTTTGAGAAAATTGCAAACTTAATTTCAGTTTCAATTCAGTCATAAATCATATTCTAATCAATTTTCGGAAGTCTAAAATCCTTTTAAGTTGATTAAAATTGAAGATCCTTTAAAACGATTAAAAGTGTTAATTTCAAGCACCCGTTTTCGAATCAGTATGGGTTTCCATCTACTGAGAGAGGCCACGAATACACTTAACTTCCACTTCACAAATGACTTTTTATTGTTCTCTTCCTTAGTTCTGAATTAATTCACTCAACTTCGTTAAATTTTCAATTTATTTCAACAAGCTTGAAGACAAATGAAAAAAAATCACAAATTTATTATTGTTTTTGTAAATATAAAATACAACCACGAAAAATAAGATTCTCCATATTTGATAGTTTCAAGAATGTAACTTACCTAGGGCTTTTTGGGTTTTCTAGTACATTAAAAACTAACAAAAAAATTATGGGCACCAATAGTAGCTAGACTACAATAAAAATCAGGAAAATAGACAGACGAACGGTTAAGCTTAGCAAGAAGAATTCAATTAAGCTTAGCAAGAAGAATTCAATTAAGCTCAGCAAGAAGAATTCAATTAACACAAGTTGTTCTATAGATTGTTTTGGTATAATTATTATCACTCATCCCAATACCTTTTGAGGTGAATCATCACATCCTCGCAATCTAGATAGATTTTATATGGAAAGGGGTAGACAAACCCTTTAGATATATACTAGTTTCATGGGCTATAATTACCCAGCTAAAGTATGTTAGATGACTAAATATCAAGAATACTCAATTGTAAAACAAAGGAATGACTATGAAATTAGCTTTAGATATATGCATTGTAGCCACCTCAACTTGTATATCCATTATGCTCAATAAGTATGTCGTCGATGATACAAATCTATTTAAAGTCAAATAAAACTCACAAACTTCTATAACAACAAAAATAATCCAAAATGACCCACCCTTTTCAACCTCTCACCATGTGGTGATTTAATTTGAAAATGAAACAAGAAGGGGGGTATGTTAGAGTGTATTACTTATCCACTTTGGATTAGGGTTAGATACAAGAGATATATTTAAATTAATTAATTTAATATCATTGTGCAAATCAAAATATACATATTTAGCATTATATAAGATAGAATGATCAAAACATGTGTTAAATGAGACAAGGAACAAAAAGGGAGATGTACTTAGCTAAAGGATGTTCAAAAAGTTGATCTAATTGTGACAAAAGGGTAAATAGATTGAAGTTGATCTTTAGATACTTCCTTTTGAGCTAGGAAAAAATCATTGGATGTGTATGTTAGTCCAACACGTGTGTACCTGTTGTAGACATTAAATTTTCCACAAAAATAATTTTTACATCCTACTTTTGACCAACGTTATATATGTGGCTCTTGAATGATGAAATTAAGTCTTAGTGGTGCAAGTCCTTGTTGTCTTGCTTTTATATCGCTTCATCTATCTTTTGATTTAACTTTTTTTATGATTACTTATGTTTTTATGATCTGTCACAAAGATCTTTAGCTTGTTTCATTGTTTATTTGACTTTTGATAATGTTGGTCTAATATTGTACAGATTGGCCAGGACCGAGATGTACAGTCTTGCCCCTTTTTGGGTCATTTCTGTCGGATGGGCCTCTTCTTCACTATTTCATCTTTCACATTTTATGTTTATGATTGGATTTACATGCAACTGAGATTTAAATTTCAAAGTGATAAACTCGTGTGTGTGTGTGTACAAGTTCATTTTAAGCATTTACTATCTAACAAGCACCTACATATGTACCATATACTGAGCTAGAAAAGCAAGAATACATTCTTCATATTGTATATCACATCTTAGGAGGGCATAATATTATTTTGTATATCTATACATGAGGGTTTCATGTGATCAAAGTAGCATAGCCCACTATTGGTGTGGAAGAACGAGGGCAAAGGCTTAGATTGTATTCACTCTCACACAATGCACTAGAAGAACTAAATTGAGTTTGAAATGTAGTGCAATGCTCAGTGACTCGTGAATGGGATGACCGTCAAGGTCAATCTAATTCAAGCATTTACATCTGATGAGTACTTGAGGTTATTACTGGAAGGCAGGTTTGTTTTGCAGGCAACAGTGTAAAATCCAAGGTTATTCGAGAATCTGAGCATATAAAAGTGTGATATAAGCGATAATGAAGGAACTCAATAAAAATTATAACCCTACGATTTATCAGTCCAATATAGTAGAAAAGGTTGGTTTGTAGAATTTGGTCATGACCATTCCTACGATCCAGCCCCTACATGATTTTTGCAAAGAATGGTTGATCTAGGTTCACTTAGATTTATTCATTCATCCCAGATCTAATAACACCATAGTCTAAAAGTGATATGAGATAGCTAAGTCATATTTCTAGCCATACTTGTGCTTTTAAATACTTTATCAATTTGTCATGCTTGCAAATAGTATGGTTTTCATTGTAAATATGTAAATAACTCTATTATTCTATGTCATGTAACATTTAGTATATAATCCTAATTAAACCAATTGATTTAATCATCTATAATTAATTTAGTAATAATACATTTTGGTGAACTCGTCCATTGTCAAACCCTTCACCTAGTTTAGGGTTTAGCTTGTATATTCCATAATTAGTCCTCGTGATATAAAAACCCTAGTGCATTTAGGGTTTTTTCTTTGAGTTAGATATGGTTTCCATAAGGCTTTACAAAACCATAAGGATGTCATCCTCTAATCAAGTCCCTATCATTTGTGGATTTACAGAGCTAGTTCTATATGCACCATGTCTGAGTGTATTTGTTGTTAATGTTTGTTTTTTAGATAATATAAATTATGGGTACGAGGATACATTATATAATTATATTCTTAAGCCATGACATCCACCTCACTTTCCCACTCCTAGTGTGCCTTCTACTATTAAAATGTCTTCCACTAAAGTTTAATTAGCCAACTCTTTACAACATGAGGATACATCGTATGCTTATAGGCCTAAGCCACAACATCCACCTCACTTTTCCACTCCCATTATTTCATCCACTTTTTGTGTACCTTCTACTAAGACACCACCTAAGCTCAACCCTTGGTAGTTTATACCTGACCATAACCCTCCTGACTTAGTGGATCCTTCTCTTAACAATGACCTTAGTTCTGAATATGTATCTAGTGATAGTGGTTGGATTAGTGGGGATGAAGTTCCATGATTTCATATTCTTAAAATCTCTGATTCTCATAATCCTACACCATCTATTGACATAAAAACCACTAACGATACTTCAAATGACGATGTATTCTTTAGTGCATAGACATCTTCTACACAACTTTTCAAAACCCAATATTGCTACACTTCATCCTAATAGAAACGTAGATAATGATAAAAATGATGACCATTCTTCTATGTCTATAGATGGTGATGCATATAGTGATTGATATATTCCAAGTGATAATGCGATGGCTAACTTCGATGATTTGCATAATTTTCCTAATGTTCATGATGATGCTTCTAACAATTTTACTCTTTATGGTGATGATGTTTTTATTCCTATTGAGGTTGATAGTCACGATGATGTTTCTTATTTAAAGAAATTTAAATCTTTATCAGAGGACTGAGATCAAATAGATATAGTAGCAATAAACAAGATCTATCATGCAAAGTACAAACAAGTGTGCAAGATAGGAGATAAGAGTGACTTATCTTATATCAAGAGTTTTGGGTTGATTTTGGGCTGGAAGATGACTGGATCTGAATTGTGTAAGCTTTGCTTGGAAAACTGAAATATGGGACCTCTTTGGATAGGATCACCTAGATGAGGACAAGACCGTCCAGGTGTTGGTGTCTGAAATGGGTGCTATTGTCCAGGAAACAACTCTACTTCTGATCTTTTCCAGGTATGAACTTAGTTTCTTCCTTTCGTTGTCTGTCACTTTCACTTCATTGCGGGTTCTTGTGTCACAAATGTACTTGGAAAACAAAACCACAGCTACCTACACAAATCTCGAGGGTCACCCGAATGCAATTGTCACCGAGCATTACACTACATTTCAGACTCTATGTAGTTTGTGTGTGTTTGCGTGAATTGAATTGTGTCCCTTGAAGTTAGGTTGCCTTTGGGTCAATTGCACCAAAATGTGTGGGAAAAAGAGGATGTGATATCCTTCATATATAAGGAATAAAAAATATGCGCCTGGGTGGGATGAAGATAAAAATGACCACAATGGTGGACTTAGGATGAAAAATGGTTCCCCAAGGGGGACACAGAGTGGGTTTCTGGATGTGATGAAGGATGCGCAATGAGATTAGAAATCGAGGGGAGTCCGACGGGACAAATAAAGGGTGTTTTATGAACAAAACCCAAGTCAAAAGTGGAAGAAAATATAATTTGGAAGAAGGATTAGGTAAAAGGGAATGGGGAATGAACATTTAGGATTGGGTCGTGCTGGTCTGAAAATCTGTTGGGTGGACAGATCTATGGATAGACAAGCCAAGAGTGCGCAGGGCATAGCCCCTCTTTGAGTCAACAAAGTGAAACTGGTTTATTGCTATTCTACCAACAAGAATTTGTGCAAGTCTCACAATATTATGCCTTCAGGGGGTTTGGGATATCATCCCAGTAGAGGTGACTTCCAACTGTAAGAAGAAAGGGGAAGAAGCGAGGCGTGGAGATAGGGAATATTTGAAGGGAGAAAAGAAAAGAATTCCAAAGTAGAAAGGTTAGAGGGTCTATGTTTTGGGCTGGTAGTAAATAGAGCCGAACTTACTCGCATAGATGAACAAAGCAATGCTGATGAATAAATGACAATAAAGTAGAAGTAGATTCAACAGAAAAAAAATACAGATCTAACATAAGAAATCTCTGATGTATAACATAGGTATTCAGCACAAAGTCTAAATATTATATTTAATATTTCCTTCTGTTACAAAAAGTTCAAAGTCTTTTCTTCTTACTTCTATTTTTCATCTGAAAAGTATCCATCCTTGAAATACAAGAAGTATTCAAGTATTTATAGAAGAAGAGAAGGAAAGAAGGCATAAGCAAACTAACCACCTAATTACAAAGTATCTACAAAATAACTAAAAGTCAACTGTTGACTTTTAGCAACTTGGTGGATGACATCATCCCATGGTGCAACATGGATGAGGTCATCGTTTGCGCCAACATACTCTTAGGTATTTACAAAAATAATATCGAGAGGAAGGAGACTATTTTTCATCATCCCACAGCTGAAAGGGAGTATCCTGTTTCTGCTGTTTCTCGGGAGAAGTGATGTTAAACTGGGCCCGATATTCCATGAACTTGCTGATCATGGGCTGAAGTTGATCTTGAGCAAGATCCTTGTGGCAATCACTGATAACTTCGCAAGTTTCAAGTTCATCCACAAGCCTTTCTGGGAGCTTGGAATATTCATTTCCTGCCTCTATTAGGTACCCTATAAAGTCACGACAGGCCAGAAGATTGTTGATTCATTTGGTGTCGAAAGTGGCTTCTAGCCCTAACCCTTGCGAGACGATCTCCTTAAAGATCCGAATAGTTTGGTCTGCCTTCCTCAAGGTGAAAGAAGGAGTGAGCAGGCCTGGAGATATTCTCAGGATGATTTGCTACATCTGGTTCATAGCCTCCAAGGCTTCCTCTTTGACTTTATCTATCTTTTCGAGGACAAACTCCAACTGATGGACTTGGTAGTCCAAAGTAGAAAGGATTTTGTTGGGCACTCTGGGGTGATTGAAGACACCGAACTTGACCAGAACTTCGACTAAACAGTCGAGCATTTTCTGGAAGGTCTCATACTGCAACCTAGCATGGTCCAACTCTTCGAAGGTAGGTCCTGCAATCGCCTGGAGATCTTTGTTCGCCTGATTGATGTTCTAATACAACTTGGTGAACTTGGTGATTACTACCTCACTTTCCTTGAGGATTTGGTCTCTCTAGGTGGATACTGCCATACCCTGCTCACCGATTTTGGCGTATTCATTTATCTTATCCTAGCTCAGGGGCTCAGGAGTTTCGGTGGCAGTTGTAGGAGGTGTACTACCCATTTTCTGCAGGGCTTGGAGAAGATGTTTGTTTTGTTCTTTTAGTAACCTCTTCTCCTCCTTTGCTTCTTGGAGCTTCTTGCAAAGGGCATCGACTACAGATAGGGCCTCTCCCTGAAGGCTTTCAGAAGATGTTCCCATTGTGACTTGGGTCACTGTATAATCTGTCGGAGACAAATCCTTTTTATCCTTTAAAGGATTGGGATATGCAATCTCCATTACTCTTTCTCCCGATGCACTTTGAGAGAAGCGGGTTATAGGCTTTTGCTTCTTAGCCCCCTTTACTGGGATGACGGAGAAGTCCATTGGGGCGATAGGAACTTTCCTCTTTTACTGGCTCAAATGCTGGGAGATCCACGCTGGACTTATGGGAGTAAGACCAGAAGTGGAAGAGGGGGAAGCTATAGTAGTGGAGGGAAAGTGCGTCGAGACACTTGGAGGCAGCATTGAAAGAGAGGCCAGCGAAGTACTCAAGGGAGGAAGGGATACCGCAGGGGAGGTAGTCGAGGGTATGGAAGGGAGTTGAGAGATGAGAGAAGAAATAGTGGGGGACAGCTCTGCGAGAGTAGAGAAAATGGATGACGAAGAGGGGGGAACAGTAGAAGATGGGGGAGAGGATACGACCAAAGGAATGGTCGCTTGGGTCACACGAGGAGGAGGAGGAGAGGGAGAAGGGACATAAGGGACCTCAGCAGTTGTAGCAGTGGCAACATCCTGAAGGGATGTGCCTATCGGAACATCTTCGGCCGTTTCTTTCTCTAGAGATAACATGCTTACAACCTATTCTTGTGCGGCGGAAGGGGGACTCTCAGGAGCCTCTTCTCGAGCAAAGCTCGATTTTCCCTCTTTGTATTTACCTCTGCCCTTTGATAGATGCTTTGGCCTGGCAGGTGCGTTGCCCAATGGGGACGTAGTGAAATCTACCCTGAGGTAGATGAGGCCATTCATCCTGCACCAGTATTCTGTCCGCTGCAGAGTTTCTTTGACCCTATCTTCAATGGTCTGGGGTGCTTTGGTTCTGTCGATTAAAGTAAAAGGCCAGTTGTCCCCATCCGTGTCAAGATACACCTGATCAAATTCTTGATCGGTAGTTTGATAACCTTTTGGGACAATGGCCATGCCGTACTGAATGATCTCTGCTAGGGCCAGGCGGGAATGGTCCTTTCTTTTGAGCTCGACGTCATGATACAGGTCGATATAAATGTCCTCGATCTGTGGAATGTGAATAGGATCGAGTTTTTCCTTGGGAAGGCAATTCCTTGGATCAAAAGTGGGCCTTGCTGGGAAGTTGTGCTTCAGATTGAGTAATTCTAGCTCAGCGAGCATCTCCCAAGCTTTGTGGTGAGAAATGCAGGTATACCTGCCCACTGTAAGGGGGAAAGGAGTTCCACCCTTCTTTCTTTTCAAACATTTCTCATGGTAGGTTATGAGTTATCTGGACAGCTCCAACAGGATCAGCTTGGGGCCGGCATATCTTGGCAATTTGGTGGGCTCCCCCAAGAAGTTGGCCGCTCTGAGATAGGTGAAGGTGGGAAATTGGGTAAATAGTGCCCCCCATTTCTCTGTTGTTGCGACAATGCTCTTGGTCATTCGACCATGAGTCATGTTGGGCCTCAATAGGCAGACGATGCCGTAGAAAAAGGCATCGTTGATTTTGGTGAACTGCGAGATGCTATTCTCCAACTTTAGCTCTGGGTAGTACTCATATATTCTCACCTGGGGCCAAACCCCACATCGGCTCAATGCTAGATAATCCCTCTTTGAGGCTGCAACATAAACTACGTAGGAGTTCATGTAGAACCTCCCCGTTGTGGTGAGTTGTTGGAGTTGCTCGGATATTATGCTGCTTATGATCTCCGCCCACTTGAAACGTTGATCTGGTACGTTCTTATTCATGGTTTCAAAGTACCTGAGCATCCATTTGTGAAAGTAATGGGCGTCAGAAAGCCCAAATACTCTACTCAGGAACGTGATAGTGTCACTCAGTTCCTCGAAGAATTCGCTACGGTGAATAACCTGTGGCCATTTGGTTACCACCCTCTTGTTCTTTAAATACACTTCATTCATCAACTGCATGCACTGGTCTTCATTATCCTCCCATGCCTTAATGCAGTCCTCTTGGCTCACAGCCACAAAATGCCGGTGGTGAGGGATGCCAAGCATGATTTCGAAGTGCCAGGCGGTAAGGTTGATCACGACTTCGCCCTTTTCATTTTGGACACACCTCGTGTCTTTGTTATAGCAATGGGCCACTACCATCATGAATTCATTGTTTACTGCACTGACGGGGATCCCCCCAGCAAAATGCAGTCCGCTGCCTACCAGTTTGTCCATCTAAGGACTTCCTATGACTCTTCTGGTTCTTGCCCAGAAATCTTCCATGTCGATGTGACCGAGCTCAGAGTCTCTTATATCCAAGTCACATTCCGCCTGGGATTCAGGCATTTTGACCCTCTGATACTTGTACTTCATCTCTTCCTCTGTAAGTTTAGCTTTGCCCTTTGATTTGGTCAGCCTCTTGCTTGATGTAGATATATGTGGATTTGAGTTCAGTTGCTGATCTGCAAGGAGGAGGAGTGAAGTCCAATGCAAAAGAGCCATGTTAGCCGTCAGATCTTCCGTTAAAGCATTGACAGAATGAAAAGTTAGCAATTTTAAGGCCTCTGGGTGCAGGGCGCAAGTACACTGCAGGCTGTAGGGTTAATAGTATGGCGCACAGAAGAAGGGTGTTACAAGGAACAAATTAGCGCCAAAGGGCGCAGGGCGCAAGGATTTTGCATATGACATTTTTGTTATGGTAAGCAGGAGTGCGCTTGCACCATTCATATGTATATTATACTGGGCACAAATATTTTTCATGTTACATGGAACTTTGGTGCACCGAAGGGCTGAGGTTTAATGTGTGTAACATCAGCTTTATGTGCGCAAAAGGGGAATTTGGTGCGGCACAGGGAAGGTTTGCATGACATTGTGTTGCTGTAAGAGGGGATGCGCCTGCGCCGTTTATGTAGTTTTATACTTGGCACAAGTAATGTTGGTGTTGCATGGGGGCAGGGTGCACCAATTACGCAAATATTTGCCATGCAACATAAAAGTTCGGTGCACCAAAGGACGCAGGGTTATTGGGTGTTGCAAGCAAAAAAAGTGTGCCTTCTTGGCGCGACTGTATTTTATGCAGCAGGAATGGTGAATGCGCCAAGAGGAAAATGCAGTCTAACACGAACTTCCAAGTTTTCTTTCTTTCCCTGATGGGTTTGCATGTGTTTTAAGCCTTTTTTCTTCAGGGATTCAGACGGTGAAGGGAGCGCAATGAAGAGATCCAGGTTGGTTTTTTAGGCAGAGCCCTATTTGACAGCAGATCTGGAAAGAGGGTAGAGAAAGCTTGGGAGGAAAAAACAATAGGAGGGGTTTATGGGTTTCTTATATTCATTCATCCCTCCTTCAATAACCAACAACAAAACTAAAACACGAGAGTAACAAGGACCACTTACACGGAATATATAGAATGTGAGAGACGAAGCGGGGTCCACAAATGCGAGACGAGGATGACAGGCGTGCTGACAGGTGCAGAGGAATAAAATTTCTCACGTGTTTTCTGATTGTGAAAGTGACAGGGCGGATGTGCCTATATATAGGCAAGGGTGTAATAAATGTGTCAACCACTTTTTAAAGATGCGCATCAAAACACGTGTCGACACGTAAAACGGTGTGCCCTTTGGCGTGGATAAATGTGTGACAACACAGGGATACTTGCACCTTTGGCGCGATTTCAAGACTGTCAACACTTCATTCCTTGTGCCCTTTGGCGCACCAAAACACGGCGCAACAATTTATGTGTTAACATGAAGGCACATGCGCCTTGGCGCAGGTAGGAAAGGCGCATCACGGGGAGGCGCAACAATTGTTGTGTTAATACCTCAAAGGGTGTGCCAAAGGAAATGAAGAGGGCGCAGGTTTATCTTGTGTTGCACAGACAAAAGGTGCGCCCTACCAAAAAAGGGCCAAAATGACTAAGTTCGGAGAACTGGATTTCCCGGAAAGGGACTTTGCAACATTCCGAACATAGAGGGGTCCCTGACGAGGGACAAGAATAAAATTTTGGTAGGGTTACCCGTAAACTTGCCCTTGTCACTTTTACGGGATAACAATGTGACATTTGAAATCAAGAAAAGAAAGGAAAAGGACATAAGTGCCCAAAGTGGATAGTAGCACCTAGGCGTTCCTGTCATTACTTGTATACTTTTAGCTGCTTCAGCCCTGATTGTCTTGCGACATTGTGAGCGATGTTCCATTTTTGAAACCCACTTTTCGCAATCTACTTTGTCTGCACTATTGCTTGTTTAGATTGTCTTCTATTGCATGTTTTTCACTTTTTCTACTAACACATGTTTCTAGCCACTTTTTTGGCATGTGTCATGGTTTCTACCATACACATTCCCCCATGCAAGGTATTAGTTATGATCAAATTTCAGTCCTCTCCTTTGGGCTGCATCCTCCTAGTGATGTCGCATGCACCCCAAACGAGGGGGCATACATTAGGTGAATTAGTCACCCAAAAAACATCTCAGAGCTTCAGTACATGCCTACACAATATAGGAACAAAACAAAGTTACCATTACAGAAGGACCTAAAATCTAACTTGGGTCCTCAATTCGACACAAACACTAGGACACAGATATAGACACTAGCACCTGGGCGCTCTTGACCTTTCCTGGGTGCCTATGACCAGGGGAAGTTACAATCACTATCTCATATCAACACAATTTTCAGTAGTTCATAGAGTATTTTTCACAGTACATGCACAATCCTCCAACAATCAAAATGCATTCTACCTCCTCTTTCTTCTTGGATTGAACTAGAAAAAACACGGAAATAAACACGAAACTAAACACAAATCACACCATTTACAATGGTGTATAAATTCAGGAAGAAGTCATGGATGAAGGGTAACACTAGACTTCTCTCCCCAACGCTCTTATGTCGTTGCGTGAGTTCTCCGAAAAACTCACACTTGGCGTGAGATCACCCAAAAAACTCGCACTTGGTGTGAGATCACCCAAAAAACTCACTCTTGGTGTGAGATCGCCCAAAAAACTCACTCTTGATGTGAGATTGCCCAAAAAATTGGTTATTCTTGTAAGTTAAATTAACTACAGATAAGTCTAATCAGGATTAGACGAGATCATCATTGTGTGTAAAATTCATTTGGTTCATCATGTCATGACCCACAGCTTCTGCTGCGGGGCATGACACTACGGAATGAATAACCCCGCACCCACCTTTATGATCCTTCCTAAAAAAAGTGATTAGGCCTTAATCGTAGGTAAAATGGTTCATAAATGATTGTGAATCTTTCAGTTATTTGTATTTCGGTTACTTTATTTTAATCGGTTTGGTCGTCTTTTGTTTTGTTCGACTTTTGCAATGACCGCGATGATCACTGCCTCTGTTTTATTTGACAATGCTATATCAAGCCATCTTTATGAGAATATTCAAATTATTATTTACGGACTTGATGATTTTCGTTATTGGAATGTTTTATATAAACCTGGAAATTCAACTAATTATTATGGTAATATATTGTGGGAGATATGTGGACTTGTATTATGAAGGTTAATTTTTACTTAACCATTAAGTTGGGTAACAACTAAAGTAAAAAAAATGTGTATGAAATATTAATTAGTATATATATTTTAGAGGGATTTGACATGTAAGCCAAAAGTTTTTATTTAGATATTGAAATTTATGGGTTTCATAAAGTGAAACACCTTCACATGGCACAAGTGTGTGGCATGCACTAGTACACGTACCAGCATTGGGAAGCCTGAAATTCTTCAATATGCCGCCCAACTATAGTCTCTTTCATTATATTTTTTTCTGTTATTTCTCCTTGGTCTATTTTTCATTCTCCCCTTCTGGAATACCTGTGTGAGTTTTGGAGGAAAGAAGGATTCAACTTGTTGGAGCTGGAAGAGTAGAAAGTTTCTGATTCTGGGTTTACTTCAGGCATGAATATCTTCTCCTTTCTCTGTTGCATTATTGGTAAAAAAAAAAGGAAATACACATTCTATTTTTAATGGCAATCAAGGAATTTGTGGACAGCTTTTGATTTAATTGTTTGGAGACGAAGTTTGAAAAGGAAATTGATGAATTTTGTATTCTTTTTAGTTTTCTTTGTGTGGTTTTAACTAAACCCAGAAAAATATGCAGATGGGGTTTTGGGTTTTGATCTGCAAAAATAAAGTAAAAGAAAGGTTAAAAATTCCTTCTTTGCATTAAAATAAATTGTAACCAAAGGAAAAGAGTTGGGTTTTTCCTGTACTGGAAGAAGGAAAATGTTTTGTGAATTTATGTGTTTAAAATCGATTTGTGCTTGTGGGTTTTCATTTTGGTTTACTGAAATTTAGTTGTGTGTTTTCTGTAAACAAATCGATTTGGGTATACAAATCGATTTGCATAAATGAATCGATTTGGGTAACCCCATCGATATGGGTATGCAACCGGTTGGGGTTTTGTATTTTTCTTTTTGGTTGTTATATGCAGGTCTGATTGTTAATTTATTGTGATCTCTTGAATGATAATTTGTGGATGTCAAAGCTCTTGCATGGGGCTGTTTTTCCAGAAATTTTATCTTTATGGACATCTAAATCAGATCATGTATAAATGAGGGTGTGTTGTTATGTGTAAAAAAAGGAATTTAACCTGTAACTTCCAGCCTGGCAATATGACTTGGATTTTTGTAAAACTGTGAAAAAGAAATTGCTTGTCTTGGTAAGGGCATGAAAGCCAGGACAGCTTGACCCAGATGCACCAAGGAGTAATTGGTGGCATGATTGGGATTTATATAATGATATCTTATGAAAGAAATAATTAGTTGTTCTTTTACTAAACAGAGTATGTTTACATGATGTAATCAGGGTGCTTCTATATTGTTTTGTTGGGGTTGTTCGTTTACCAGATAGAACATGTTAAAGTGATGTAAATTTGGTGATATTTGTGCTAATTTGTAGAGCTTCTCATTGACTGAAAAGAAGTAAGTTTTATTTCCTTGGTAATGATGTTCTTGGACAATATGATGAGCTGCTCATTAACTAGAAAGAATATGTTTGATTAGTTTTTGGTAATGATGATTTTTGGACAGTTTTGTTAAGTTGCTCGTTGATTTGGAAGATAAGAGAAATAGTATTAAAATCTATACCAAATAAAGTATGATTTTCTTGTGGTCATAATTTGAATTCGGAGGTTGAGTGATTATGGTTTGATTATGCTGAAATAGAGATTGGTTGTTCTATTTGTATGCATCCATAGCTGTATCTTTATAGGAACCAGGGGGTAAATCATTTTCAGTTGTATTACCATATGCTTGTTGATAAAACAACATGTATATCCTTTCTTATTTTACTAATTAATTGCATCAGAAAATGGAGTTAATATTCATGCCAGTTCATTTTGAATTGACATCATACCACTACTCCAGTCTTGCAGGACCATTAGCCGTTACTTTCGGATGTGCGGAAACTCATGTTTTGTGAAGTTTTATCGTAGCATGGATCAAAATGAGATACTTGGATTTCAATTTGTAGAAGGATGAAATCCTAGAATTTTGACTGAATTTATTGGGATCTTGGACCCATTGTAAATATTTAAACCTCACTATGTGAGAGTTATTATACCGGTTATATAATTCACCTTAACGGCATATGTAATTTATGATTTTAATAAAGAGATAATTACTTTGTGTGTAATAATGTCTCAAAATGAGTAAATGATGAATACTTGAGTTGAGAAATCTTACTTTTCACAAATTGTTAAATATATTTATTTGATAGTAATCAATGTATGAAGCCGATAATTGGACAATTATTGTAACAATCATTTGTCTTTTAATTTCTAAATTTAATAGCTATTTAGTGGCGTAGCTAATCAAGGGAATATATATATATATATATATATATATATATAATATATATATATATATTAATTCAGCCTTTCGGTAAACTTGGTATTATTATGTTAAGATTGTAAATCTTGTTGTATAGAGAATGGAAGAGTATCATTGTAAAAAGGTAATTTAAAGTTAAAGAATCAAACATCAGGAAATGAGAAACTAAATGGGATGGTAAATAGATGGAAAGATCCATTAGGCATATTAAGGGATAAGTACATGCGGAATGTTGATATAGTTACATTTCAGCATAATGAATGTACTTATCTCATAATGATCCTAGTTGGCCTTTGGCATCTATCACAATATAAACTCTTGCAAGATAGGTTAAATTGGAAATAAAATAAAAACAAACTATAAAGATCTAGATAACTATGAAAGGGATAGTTGTGAGGTGGCGGAAGACTTAAAACTCATAAGACTAGTGTGTTGTCTTGAGTTTAGCCGTAACCTGCATAGCGGATAACTTTGGCCAAAGTAATGCATTGATGGTTGTGCATTGTCTGATCACCTAAGTCCTCCAATTAAAATAAAAATTGTCTGTAACCTGATCATGGGAAGTTGAACACTGAACATGAGGTAGACAATGGTCGGATACCAGAATACGAAGTCAGGAAATTAGCTTCGTGGTAGACCCAAGGACTTTCACATAGTTCCCATGACCTTTAAAAGGTTGAGCCGAAATGCTAGTAAGCATTGTCACTCGAAGTAGTGACGAAGGGAGATCGTGGAGATCTAGATACACCCTTCTCAGCCGCACATGGCTTACATGGATGTTATCAGATAGATCAAAAGAACCAATTTGATTTAATGAATTTGATTAAATAAATCTGTATGATTGCAGCTGTGTAATTTGTTTTTATGTTTTAAAAAAAATCCTCATTTTCTAGCTCTTGTAATTTTGAGCTTTACATTTTGGTATTAGAGCCAGAGGCTCAGACACTTGGACATTAATGGGACACACGTTCTAATAAAAGTATCCTTTTTATAAAATAGGAAACTATGGCTAGGCCGGCAACAAGAGCTGGTATGGCAAGTGACAGTGGGGTAAATATTGATGACGTGCCAGATAATACGGCTGCTAAGTTAGAAGAAATCCTCAACCTTTTGAATGACACCTGAAACTGAGTTGTTGCCTTAGAACAACAAGGTCAGGGTGGTGAAGAAAATGAGGATCGTAGGGATGAGAATCAGGGTGATGAGCAATATGATGATCAACCCGAGCACCTGAATGAAAGGGAAAATAAGAAAGCAAGGCTGGCTGCTGAGTTAGCAAGGGACATTAAAAGAATATCCCCACCTAAATTTGATGGTACAACTCTTGGGGATGGTGCTAAAACTTGGCTCTCTGAAATGGAAAAGTATTTTGAGATTAGGGACTTTTCTGAGGAGACAAAAGTAGTATGGGGAGCCTACCAATTGTCCCATGAAGCATCTTCCTGGTGGGATAACCAGAAAATGGAACTAGGAATTGATTCTGGTATGATCACATGGGAGCAGTTCAAGGCCTACTTCCATCAAAGATGGCTACCTCAGCTATACTTTGACCAAAAGATGGCAGAATTCCAAAATCTAACTCAAGGAAAGTACTCAGTTACAGAATATTAGGAACATTTCACTCGATTTCTGAAATATGTTCCTTTGTATCAAAAGGATGAGAAGTTTAGAGTGAGAAAATTTATAATGGGATTAAATCCTAGTATTGGTGGTGAGGTAGATGTTCATGGACCTACCTCGATGGAAACTGTGTTTGAAAAAGCTATCAAACAAGAACAAAAGTTGCGAAGTATTTATGCCTCTAAAGAGGAAAGCAGAAGGAAAAATAGCAAGTTTCAAGCACCAACCGCAAGTAAACCAGCATGGAAAAAGGGAAACAACAAGTTCAGGCCTGTCAACAAAAGAGGAATAACGGGTAGAACTGTTGTGAATAATAATAAAAATGGGCAAGGAACAAGTTTCAGCCAGAATAAGATTGAGAGAAAAGGACCACTGGGTGGATGTTTTAAATGCGGTGGTGATCATTTTGCTAACAACTATCCGCAAAGAGGACAATGGAATAACCAGTAGAAGGGGTTTACTGCAGTAAATAAAGAGGGGCAACAACATAAGATTTATGTTGCAGTCCATAATAAGCAAGCGGAAAAGCAAGCGACTCCAATAGAAACTTCAGGTAAGCTTTTTGGAGAACCTGTTTCTGTTTTATTTGATTTCGGTTCAACAGAATGTTTTGTTTCATCTAAAGTAGCTGATAAACTCAAGATAAGAGCTGGGTACATGGAACACACTTGGACTGTACAGTATGGAAATAATGTTATACATAGAGTGAATCAGTGTTTGTTTGAGGCACCACTAGAATTACCTGAGTTCACGACAAGATTAAACCTGTATGTGGCACCTCTTGGATCCTATGATATTGTCATAGGTATAAATTGGTTAAGTCAGCATAATGCAACTTTGGATTGCTTAGGAAAATGTGTAACCTGCTGCGATGATCTGTAGAAAACAACAAGTGTTCAGGGTGTTAAAAGAGAGTTTGTCACTAGGCAGATTTCTGCCATGCAGCTAAAAAAGGCAAAGCGGAAGGGCTGCCATCTATATGCTGTAAAAATAACAAATTCAGGACAGGAAATTGAGCCTGAAATTGAAGCATTTCCCATCTTAAGGGAATTTAGAGATGTGTTTCCAAATGAGTTGCCCGGACTTCCACCTAAGCGTGAATTTGACTTCACCATAGAGGTCAAACCAGCAACGGAACCAATCTCCAAGGCACCGTACAGAATGACAACAACTGAATTAGTTGAGTTGAAAGCTCAATTACATGAATTGTTGTCCTTGGGTCTGATTAGACCAAGTATATCACCATGGGGTGCACCGGTTATCTTCGTGAAAAAGAAGGATGGGACCCTCAGACTTTGTATTGATTATCGAATGCTCAACAAGGTAACAGTGAAAATTCAATACCCGCTGCCCCAAATCAATGATATTTTTTATCAAATGGGGGGTGTAAAAGTGTTTTCCAAGATTGATCTTAGATCCAGTTATCATCAACTGCGAATCAAGGATGAAGATATCCATAAAACCACTTTTAGAACAAGGTATGGGCATTACGAGTTTACAGTTTTTCCCTTTGGTCTAACAAATGCACCTGCTGCTTTCATGAACTTAATGAACAACGTGTTTAGGGAATACTTAGACCAATTTGTACTTATCTTTCTTGATGATATATTAATATACTCCAAGAATGAGGAAGAACATGATGAACATTTAAGGATTGTGCTGGGAATTCTCAGAAAACATAAATTATATGGAAAATTATCTAAGTGTGCTTTCTATCAATACGAAGTACAATATTTAGGCCACTTAATAAATAAAGAAGGAATCTCAGTGGACCCCTCAAGATCAGTGCCATCATGGAATGGCCAACACCAAAGGATGTGCATGAAGTGAGAAGTTTTATGGGTCTAGCAGGCTACTATCGAAAGTTCATAAAGGACTTCTCTAGGTTAGCAGGACCTATCACTTCTTTGCAAAAGAAGGGTAAGAAATTTGTTTGGGACAATAAGTGTGAAGAAGCCTTTAATGAGTTAAAAGGTAGACTCACAAGTGCTCCGGTGTTGAAGATTCCAGATCCAAATGGGAACTTCATGGTGGTAACTGATGCTTCAGGGGAAGGTTTGGGCAGAGTACTACTTCAAGATGGGCATGTGGTAGCTTTTGGAAGTAGAAAATTGAGGGTGCATGAAGTAAATTACGCACCACATGATCTTGAGCTTGTTGCGATTGTTCATGCGTTGCAGGTATGGAGGCACTATTTTCTAGGGAAACCTTTTGAACTCAAAACAGATCATCTTGGGCTCAAATACATCTTTACGCAGCCAAATCTAAATGCAAGGCAACGAAGATGGCTGGAGTTCCTAGCAAATTATGAATTTGATATAAATTACATTAAGGGAAAAGAGAATAGAGTGGCTGATGCTTTAAGTCACAGAAAACATATTGCTGCTATAATTACATTAAGAACTCAGTTTAAAGATGAGGTTAAAAATGAGTTAACCAATGACCCCTACTACAATCATGTTAAAACAACTCTAGAAAAAGATCCAAGGGACAAAAGGTATGACGGTTTCAAGGTGGAAACAGATGGGATTCTGCGTTATAATAGCAAAATATATGTACCAGAAGGTAAAGAACTCAAAAATAAAGTCATGAGAGAATTTCATGATGCTCCCTACTCAAGACACCCAGGAGTAACAAAGATGATGGCGGACATCAAAAATCAATACTTCTGGAAAAAGATGAAAAATGATGTGATTCTTTATGTCTCACAATGCCTGGAATGTCAACAAGTAAAGGCTGAACATTTACATCCAACAGGATTATTATATCGTCATAATGTGCCAGAATATAAGTGGCAAGTTATAAGTATGGATTTTATCCAAGGTCTACCTATGTCCCAAAATAAACATGATGTTATACTTGTAGTTGTAGACAAGTTAACTAAAGTGGCACATTTTATAGCAGGTAATTTAACGGATAATTCACCCATACTGGAAAAAATATTTGTGCAAGAAGTTTTCCGATTACATGGAGTTCCAGAAGTAATAATTTTAGACAGGGACTCAAGGATAACTTCCAGATTTTGGCAGACTTTGTACGCTGCCTTAGGGACAAAACTGAACATAAGTTCTGCCTACCATCCTGAAACTGATGGTCAAACTGAAAGAGTAAATCAAGTGTTAGAAGATTTACTAAGAATGTATTGCATGGATCAGCAATACAAATGGGAAGAGTATCTTCCCTTGGTTGAATTTGCCTATAATAATACTTACCATTCTTCCATTCAGATGGCTCCTTTTGAGGCCTTATATGGTCGTAGGTGTAGAACACCTATAAGTTGGGATAATCCTGAAGATAGAGTACTGATTGGACCAGAAATGCTTTCAGAAATGGAAAAATAGGTTAAATTAATCCAAGTAAGATTGAAAGAGGCAGCAAATAGACAGAAAAGTTATGCAGATTTAAAAAGAATTGACAGAAAATTTAACATGGGAGATAAAGTTTTTCTTAGGGTCAAACCTAAAAAGAGTTCTATTTCATTTGGCAAATCAAACAAAATATCTCCTAGGTTTGTAGGACCATTTGAAGTCTTAGAGGTTGTTGGACCAGTAGCCTACAAGCTAGCACTGCCTCCTGCTCTATCCAGGCTGCATAATGTATTTCATGTATCCTTGCTCAAGAAATATGTACCTGATTTAACACATGTACTTAATTGGGATTCATTGCAGGTTCTGGATCCAGGGGTAATTGTGGTTGATCCTATAAGGATACTAGAAACCCAGAAGTTGCACTTGAGGAATCGTGAGATTTTACAATGTAAGGTCCAGTGGGACCAATATTCTGAAGAAAGTGCCACTTGGGAGAATCTGGAAGATATCCAGACTACTTTTCCACATCTGTTTGACTGATTTTTATGAACATGCTTTGTTAAAGTACTAAATTCAGTTTTTCTGTAAAGTGGTAGATAAGAAAATCCTGTAGATAAGCCTACAACTGAATATTGGGACTAAGATACTTTTTGATTAATAGTTATTGTTGAAGCTTTTGTTAATAAACCCGGAAAATCTATCGTTTAGGCAGTAATGTGTTATGTCTGCATATTATATGACGGATTTTCTATATGAACAAGGGTTTTTGTGACCTTTATGATTCAGCAAAAATAATATTGCTACAAATTCTAAGATGATTTGAAATATATTTATGCAGTAAATGAATAATGGGTTAGTATATCTATTTATCCTAAAATCATCGAGACGGTGATTATTCTAAGGGGTGGAGTATGTAACATCCCAAAAATTTCTTGTAAGTTAAATTAACTACGGATAATTCTAATCAGGATTAGACGAGATCATCATTATGTGTAAAATTCATTTGGTTTGTCGTGTCATGACCCATAGCTTCTACTGCGGGGCATGACACTGTGGAACTAATAACCCCGCACCCACCTTGATGATCCTTCCTAAAACATGATTAGGCCTTAATTGCAGGTAAAACGGTTCATAAATGATTGTGGATCTTTCGGTTATTTGTATTTCAGTTACTTTATTTTATTCGGTTTGGTCGTCTTTTGTTTTGTTCGACTTTTGCATGACTGCGATGATAATTGCCTCTGTTTTATTTGACTAAGCTATACTAAGCCAGCTTTATGAGAATATTTAAATTATGATTTACGGACTTGGTGATTTTAATTATTGGAATGTTTTATATAAACTTGGAAATTCAACTAATTATTATGGTAATATATTGTGGGAGATATGTGGACTTGTATTATGAAGGTTAATTTTTACTTAACCATTAAGTTGGGTAACAACTAAAGTAAAAAAAATGTGTATGAAATATTAATTAGTATATATATTTTAGAGGGATTTGGCATGTAAGCAAAAAAAATTATTTAGACATTGAAATTTATGGGTTTCATAAAAGTAAAACACCTTCACATGGCACAAGTGTGTGGCATGCACTAGTACACGTACCAGCATTGGGAAGCTCAAAATTCTTCAATATGCCGCCCAACTATAGTCTCTTTCATTATATTTTTTTATGTTATTTCTCCTTGGTCTATTTTTCATTCTCCCCTTCTGGAATACCTGTGTGAGTTTTGGAGGAAAGAAGGATTCAACTTGTTGGAGCTGGAAGAGTAGAAAGTTACCGATTCTGGATTTACTTCAGGCATGAATATCTTCTCCTTTCTCTACTGCATTATTGGTTAAAAAATGAGGAAATACACATTCTGTTTTTAATGGCAATCAAGGAATTTGTGGACAGCTTTTGATTTAATCGTTTAGAGATGCAATTTGAAAAGGAAATTGATGGATTTTGTATTCTTTTTAATTTCTTTGTGTGATTTTAACTAAACCCAGAAAAAATGCATTTGGGGTTTTGGATTTTGATATGCAAAAATAAAGTAAAAGAAAGGTTAAAAATTCCTTCTTTGCATTAAAATAAATTGTAACCAAAGGAAAAGAGTTGGGTTTTTCCTATACTGGAAGAAGGAAAACATTTTGTGAATTTATGTGTTTAAAATCGATTTGTGCTTGTGGGTTTTCATTTTGGTTTACTGAAATTTAGTTGTGTGTTTTCTGTAAACAAATCAATTTGGGTATACAAATCGATTTGCATAAATGAATCGATTTGGGTAACCCCATCGATATGGGTATGCAACTGGTTGGGGTTTTGTATTTTTCTTTTTGGTTGTTATATGCAAGTCTGATTGTTAATTTATTGTGATCTCTTGAATGATAATTTGTGGATGTCAAAGCTCTTGCATGGGGTTGTTTTTCCAGAAATTTTATCTTTATGGACATCTAAATTGGATCATGTATAAATGAGGGTGTGTTGTTATGTGTAAAAAAAAAGGCATTTATCATGTAACTTCCATCCTGGCAATATGACTTTGCAATGCGGGGTATGAGGGCATTCTTAACATGATCTTCAATCTTATATATAGTACATTAACTTTTTAGGATAAGTTTAACATATTACTCCTTAAAGTTCTTTCAATTAGGTTAGACTAGACTTATATCTTTTAGCTTCAAGATGTTGTCATTTTAAGATAAATCTCATAATCAACTAAGGCAGATTTTTAACTTATCATGGTTGATATTAGTAATTAAATTAGTCTTCCCTAAGTCTTGAATAGATAAAAACACTTCTTTACATAAGGCTTATTCACCCCTTTCTTGGTTAGATCTTAATTCCCTTATCTTAGATTGTAGTCCCATTTGATTTTGATGCTTAGGCATGCAACTAGTCCTTTTTATTCATTGTCTAGATTACAATCAAATTTTTATTTCATAATGAAACTAAGGATTGGCCAAGTTAACACTCAAATTAAGACTTTCATCTTATAAAGATAAGACTAATGTCTCGCAAGTTACTCCATTTTAATTCAATTCTTATACTCATTAATAAACCTTATTTTTACCCATATTTAACTTGATAAGGAAATAGATGGATACATAATTGTGAGTAAAGATTTAGTAACATAACTCATATCAATTTATTCTTAGTTACAATGAGTGTGAGGAACCTTTAATCCTTACAAAGATAAGACTATCTTCACACGATTTGCATAATTGTTCCCATTTAAGGCATAAGATACACATGTAAATGATTCCTTAACTTTATCAAATTAATTGTTTTGTTTTCCAACTAAAATGCGACGGTTATTTAAACAAGTACAAATCAGCCATAATACTTATACATTATCAAATCAGCCATTTCATTAATATATAACAAATTTCACCCATTAAAGGACTATTAAAAGGTATAATTTGTCCAAGGCAAATTTATTTAATCATAAGTATAATTACAATTGGATCCAAAATCCGTGATAAAAACATCCATTCTAATGTCGATCTCCACGAGCAGGAGTAAGAACGTCCAATCAACGTTACTAAACCTGCAACATTGTTTATTTGGGGGGTGTCAGTTCAAAGAATTTTAAAGAACTAGTAAGAGTTATTCTACTTGCTAAACTAAGTTTTGACTCATAAATAATATTAGTCATCTAAACTTAGCTCATCTACCTTGCAGTAGTAATGCTTCTGCAACAGTTAGGGAGTTGGAATCTTCCCACAATTTCATAGCTGGCTGTTGGCAAGAAAATTTGTCAGGTGGACAAATTTGTGGGTTTCTTGTCAATGCTCTGGGAATCGAAATCCCTCTAATTAGATGGTGTAGCTTATGTATTTGCATGCACGTAAAAAGGTGGATTTTCTTGGTGGTCTTGCATCATCCTGCCTTTCATCATATTCCATAGTGTTGATTTGATCTTTATTTGAAGGATCAAGAATAGAATTCTCTTCAACAGCATTTAGGAATCTTTCAGGGATGAATACCCTATAATATGAACAATCTTCAGGATCTTCCTCCATAGGACAAAAATCCTCTTTTTCCTCTTTGTTATGGGTTGCTTCAAGTTGCTCGTACATCTCTTGCATAGTTTCAGCATATTTTAACATTTCGAGGTAGATTTGGGGGCTAGAATTTCCTTGCATAGTGTTTATGATTCTTTCCATTTACTCAAGTTTTAAGATTCCCATTCTATCATTCCTATATGAAAGGAAATCATCCCAAGGGAGGGTGATGAAAGACATGGCCTCGGGCTTTTCATTCAATTGTACATAAGTAAGGGTATTGCCTTTGGCATATTCTTGAGCTCCACACCTTATCTTATATTTTCTTTGAATCTTTTCCAATAGCTCCCTACTTTCTTCTTCATCAGCAAGTTTTTATTTCTTTTCTTTTTCTGATTGCAAGTTCTTGCTTGAAGTAAGAGACCCTTTATCTTCTCTTGAATTATCCTTTTTACAAGGGTTGGTCTGAAACCATGGTAGATCAACAATCTTGATTTCTCCCAAATTATCTTCTTCTTCTTCTTTATTGTCACTCATTGGTACTTCACTCCAATATAGACATTTCTTCATCATGATGTGGGAAATGAACGTGACAAGGATTCGTTCCTTGACGGAGTCACCTTAAAAAATGATCTTCTTTGAAACCTGTTTTTTTATATTTGATTTTTTTTTTGGGATTTTCAAACATTGCGGTTGTATTTTAGGTCTAGATGCTGCTAAATATACCCCATAGTGGGCACCAAAAACTATTGTTAGTGGAAACATTTATGGCTTTTTTGCAAACTTTATGGGAATCAAAGTCCCTCTACTTAGATGACGTAACTTCCGTATTTTCATGCACGTAAAAAAGTGGATTTTCCTCGAGGTCTTATAGTCAGGGATCCAATAAAGGCACTCCATTCACCATGTAGAAAAGCTAGCAATTGCTTCCTAGAGAAGAATTTGTCCAGAGAGTGGGAAAGGGGAGTGAGAAAAGAGATAGGAGAACTAATGTTGCAAGTAGAAACTCAGATTCCTACACACACTAGTTAGAAATTTCTACACATGCATTTATGAGAAGAAACAACCAAAACTTCCATGTTACTGGCTAGAGGAAACCATGCATACAAAGATGCACACATTCATATTTGTTGCTTAATACATTATCATAGTAAACAACCCATGGGATTCTCGTAGGCATCCTATATCTTGCATTGATAAATAAGTTCTTGTTGTGTTCATAACCCTTGTGAATAATTCACTACTTATTTGATATTAGTATAAGTATTTAGTTTCTTCGTTTGGAGGTTAGAAACACGAAGTGATTAACACCTCGCCACCCCCTTCATATATTCTAAACACTTTATAGGAAAAGGATGTGGTAAAACCTTAATCAAGGTTTCCCTTAAGTCCTACAAATCCTAATTAGTCGTAGTAAAACATGTCTTATTTTTATACCCACTATTCAAAGGATTTTTTACATTATTAGGACTGCACCTACATCTTCAACTTGTTTAAAGCTAGTACCCACTTATGGTATATTTATTTTGTAATACAGAGTATGAGGGCATTCTTAACATGATCTTCAATCTTATAAAAAGTATTATTATCCATATTTCACCCCCGTGCCAAATATTGGATCAACCACGATCCCGCATAACAGAAAACAGAGTCAAAGGCGGACAGAAAAGGGCCTCAAAATTGGCTAAGTATAAAGGTGTAAGCAGAGAATGCCAAGTGTCAGTATGGCGTTGTTTTAAGGGGTGAATAGAGAAAATGTTTCTAAACGAGCGCCAGATTGCCGCGTGTCCCATGGGAAAGCAGATTGTCGGGGAAAAGGTTGGTTCTTTGCCCCTTATTATCTCAAAAGGGGTAAAAGTTGCAAAATGGCTCGCAACTCCGCCCGAGGAAAAATTCAACATCTGGGCCCGAGTCAAAGCCAAAGCAAGAATCAGAAGAAAGGGGAAAAAGATAAATTGCGGACCCGTAGGCCCGATTTTTGTTCCAATCTGGCTACCATGTGTCCCGTATCAAAAGGGGAGCCATTTTTAAAGTTGTTTTCCCTCCCTCCTATACGGACCTGATACAAACTTCGAAGGGGCATATCTTTCGATTAAGGGCTCGAAATATTGCAAATCTGACACTGTTGGAAAGATCTCAGCCTCACCCATGCCATAGAGGTTTGAAACTTTAATTTTGAGGAGGTTAGGTGAAGAAAAATGGAGGAAACATCTTTGGGCTTTCAATGCGGGATCTTTTTGCCTCAACAACCAGATCAGATTTGATCTCTTTTGTCGTTTCCTCTTCCTTCAAAGCACCAAACCAAGGATTGATGCAGTAAAGATAGATTTGGGAGAGATATTTCATCAAAGGCATTAATAACGATGGTTGAACTTCAACCTGCTTTTCCCACTTCTCTCTCTTTTCTTCTTTCAAGTTGAATCTATAAATACGGGGGCAGGATTCATTGTAAAGGGTTGGACATTCTTTGTTTTGCAGGTTCCCTCCTCCTTCTAGCAAAGGGATTTGTGGGGTTCAGGCCTTCTATCAAAATTGCATTATGTTTCTGCCTCTTGGCTACTTTGTAATGGATTGTATCAATTTACAGAGCAATAAAACATGTCTGTGATCGATTTTAGATCCTCTCTTGTCTCTTTTTCTTTGATTTGGTCTCCCATTATATATTTGGCTATATGTGCTTGTTTATTGTATGCATTTTGTTGGTTTGTGTCTATTAGCAAAATAAGTGTTCATCATTCCTTTGGTGCATCACCTTGTAGTTTAGCTTTGTTTTTTTAATTTATGTATTCCTACTATCCCTGTCTCCTTGGTAAAGTTTAGATTAGGATTAAGAACATATCCTCTGGAAGTTTCTACATATGCACCTAAATAGACGAATAAGGAACCAACCTTCAATCTGGAGAGCTTTCCCATTTTACAAGGTCCCACACCTTGGGGAAAGTTCAATGTTATGCAATCATACCAAATGACTCTGCCTTAGAAAAGCATATATGTAGAACTCATTTGGGGGTGCTGTGATTTCGTGTTAACAAGTACATTAACTTTTCAGGATAAATTTAACGTATTACTTCTTAAAGTTCTTTTAGCTAGGTTAAACTAGACTTGTATCTTTTAGCTTCAAGATGTTGTCGTTTTAAGATTAATCTCATAATCAGCTAAGGCAAATTTTTAACCTATCATGGTTGGTATTAGTAACTAAATTAGTCTTCCCTAAGTCTTGAATAGATTAAAACACTTCATTACATAAGGCTCATTCACCCCTTGCTTGGTTAGACCTTAATTCCCTTATCTTAGATTATAGTCCCATTTGATTTTAATGCTTAGGCATGCAACTAGTCCTTTTTATTCATTGTCTAGATTACAATCAAGTTTTTATTTCATAATGAAAGTAAGGATTGGCCAAGTCAACACTCAAATTTAGAATGCCATCTTATAAAGATAAGACTAATGTCTCGTAAGTTACTCCATTTTAATTCAGTTTTTATACTCATTACTAAACCTTATTTTTACCCATATTTAACTTGATAAGGAAATAGATTGATAGATAACTGTGAGTAAAGCTTTAGTAACAAAACTCATATCAATTTATTCTTAGTGACAACAAGTGTGAGGAGCCTTTAATCTTTACAAAGATAAGACTATCTTCACATGATTTTCCCTTCAATTTTTAGTTTCATATATCACTTTATATTCTTTCCATTTACCCAAATTAATTCTTTACAACCGTTTCAATGAAGAGGGATAAAGCACCTAGTCCTGATGGTTTCCCCACCTCTTTCTATCAGGACTTCTGGGAAGTTATTGGGGATACATTCTGGCTCGCTGTGGAGGAATCTCAGCGTACGGGCAAGCTTCTGGGCGCACTCAATCATACTCTTATTTGCATGTTTCCTAAAAAGTCTCTGGCGGAGTCTTTGGATGACTTCAGACCGATCTCCCTCTGTAATATGTCCTACAAAATTATCTCAAAAGCCATTGCCACTAGAATGATCCCTCTCCTCTCTAAATTGGTGGCACAAGAACAAAGTGGTTTCATTCCAAGGAGGTCTATCACTGACGGGATCATTATCTCGCACTAACTGATTCACACTCTTCACTCATCTTCTAGAGCTGGCATGATGTTGAAATTGGATTTTAGTAAAGCCTATGACTGTATCAATTGGAGATTCCTTGTTAAGTCACTTCAAGCCATGGGATTTAGTTGGCACTTTTGTAACTGGATCTTCAACTGCATTGCCTCCCCGCGTTTTTCTGTCTTGGTCAATGGTTCGGCACAAGGTTTTTTCAGCAGTAGCAGGGGATTGAGACAATGCGATCCCCTTTCCTCTTTTCTTTTTATTTTGGTTGCAGAAGCTCTTAGTCGGAGCATCAAATCTACACATTTGGATGGTTCTCTTAAGGGCATTCGCATAACTTCCAATATTTTGCCCCTCTCGCACCAACAATTCGCAGATGATACATTCTTATTTGGTCAAGCATCCATTCCAGAAGCCAAATGCTTCTCTTCTTTACTGAATTCTTATTCTTCAGCGATGGGACAGGTTATCAACTTTCGCAAATTTGTCATTTTTTTAATGTTGCTCCAAGAATACAAAGCAGGATCAAAGCAATTCTTGGGTTTACCATGGGAGCCCTTCCACATAGATATCTGGGTATCCTGCTTTTATCTGGGAATGGTAAAGCTCTTTTATGGGAGGGGCTCACAAATTCTCTATCTTCTAGATTGCTCTCATGGAAAGGAAAATGGCTATCCTTGGCAGGGAGAGCCATGTTGATAAATTCAGTTCTTCTGGCCATTCCAATCTATATGTTGTCTGTCTTGTTGATCCCTAAGACAGTTTTACACAAAATTGAGAAGACAATCAGATCATTCTTATGGTAAGGGAACAACGAAGAGTGAAAATTTCACTTGGTAAAATGGAAAACGATCAAGCTACCCAAACACTTGGGTGGGTTGGGTATTATGGATCTTGCTCTTCAGAATTCGGCTATTGGTGCTAAACTTGTCTGGAACTTCATTTCAGATGCTAAAAGGCTTGCCTTCCAAGTTGTTTCTCACAAGTACCTTGAGGGTCACCCTGAGTTACTGCTATTTAGTTCCGAGCTCCCTAAAGGTTCACATATTTGGAACTTTTTATGTAAATCCAAACCCCTGATAATAGATTCAATCTCTTAGAATATCAACAACGGACAACTTGCCAAATTTTGGGAGGATAGTTGGAACGGGTTCTGACCTATTAATCTCATGACAGAACTCAACAGAGTTATGAATGAGACCAAAACTACTTAGGGCTCATTGGTTACTGATTATGGTTGTCAGCACCACAATGGTTCGCCCTCTTAGATTTGGAAAGATATCTCCAATATTGGTGCCACCACTCTTAAATCCTCTTTCTACAAGGAAGCCATTCAGGATGGAAATCCACACTTCTTGGGCAGAGAAGACCAACTACTTTGGCTTGGGGATGCTACAGGTTCTTTCTCCATGAAAGATGGATATGATCTTCTCTTCTCAAGGTCTGACCAAGGCCTCCCATGTTCTTTTGGCTACTGGCACCATAGTATTTCTCCCAAGGTGGCCATATTTGGTTGGCTGGTTTTGAAAAAGAAAATCCTGACCCAAGTTAGGAGAAGGTCTTGGGGCTATGCGGGTCCCACCAAGTGTGTTCTTTTTTCCCTTTTGCTTCCAGTTGTTGGGATTGGCTCCTTAGTAAATTAAAACTTGCTTGGGCCCCGTGTAAAAATATTATCGAGACCCTTCTTTCTTGGCCGAGTTTCAATCTCAAAAGATCTTTGTGTTCTATTTGGTCCATTGCTCCATTCTTCCTCTTATGGCATATTTGGTGGGAGCGCAATCTCCAGATCTTATGGGAACAAACGGTCGAGTTGCATGTTTTCCTCAACAAGTTGGAAGTGGCCATCTCAGAGAAAGTTAGTATCAACAATTTGTCACATTCCAATTTCTCCTCAAGAGATGTTGAAATATTTAATTCTTGGCCTCTCATCAGGTTTCCTGGCCCTGGTTCTATCATTAAAAAAGGTATCACATAGGTTGAAAAATTAATTTGTAGGAAAAGGGCCATATAGAGACCCCCCCTGAAGGGTTTGTGGAAACTTAATTTTGATGGTGCTTCTAGAGGAAATCCAAGTAAATCAGGTGCGGGATGTATTCTTAGGGATGATTCTGGACATCTTATCAAGGCTGGATTGTTTCCCCTTCGGGATGGCTCATGCAATGCTACAGAAGCCCAAGCGCTTCTGGAAGGGATTAAGATGGCAACCCAATTGGGTTGCTCACAACTTTATATTGAAGGAGACTCACAAATAATTGTTCATGCGGTCTCTAGAGGCTCTTCCCCCTCATGGAAAATCAACATCTTTATCCCCCATATTTTCTTTTGGTTGGGCAAGATTAGCACGTGGCACATCATGCACAATTATCGGGAAACCAATCATGCAGCAGATCTTTTGGAAAACTTTGCAATAAATCACCTTGCCACCAGTGTCATATCAGATATCGTCAAAGCATGGCAAGGTCTTTCAAGTATTATCTCATGCGAACAGACCAGCTTGCATTTACAGGGTAGATTTGGCCTCATGCGCGTGCAACATCCCATTTAAGGGAGGTGGTTGTCTTCTCTTTGCTCTGTGCCCTTCTGTTTTCGCTTCCGCGATGTTGGTCTTTCTGCCCATTTCAATGGCATTTCTCGGGTTCCCCTTTGTTCTCCTTCAAAGCTAGGTGCCAGACACTGCCATGGCCACAGAGATTGATCGTTCTCGCCTCTCGGAGGTCTTCCAATACTCCTCAGCTCAGGAAGCTGAGGCAATCAAGACACTTCTGGGTGACTCCTATAGATTTTAGTCTCATCGTGCGCGCACCAATGTAGACATCGTAACTACCTTTGTCTCATTCTACCTGTTACTGGAGGAGGATCTGGTTGTTTTTGAATTCATTGCAAATTCTGTTATTTATCCCGCTCATCATGTGGGCCTTAGTGAGGAATTGGCTGTCTTCTCCCTGTCGGATCCACTTTTATGGGTAAAAGAGGTCAACGAACTTGCAATCGCCTCGAGACACAACATCCAGTGGATATGTGGTCAGTACAGAGATCTTCTCAATCATGCTCAAAGCGTCAACAACCTTTTCATGATGGGGTGGCTCGATCATCGTCTTCTGCCAGAGGTGGACATCTAGGCTGCTGGTTTTCCTATTTATTCAGTAATTGATCAATGGAATGCATTGAAGGACAGGACACTCAGAGCATATAGACTCATTCTGTGGAAGGTCAATCACCATGTTGGTACTTGTATTGGTTGAAGTTGAAGCGTCCCTTTTGGTAGCAATGGTGGTTTTTTGCGTTGTTTAGGCTTTGTTCAGGTTTCTGTTCATTGTTCTATCTGTGCATTGTGGGCAGTAGCCCTTCTTCCTCTATCCTTCCTTCTTCTATCTCACTTCTTCCTGTCTTTTCTCCTCTTCTCCTTCACTCTTGTAAGGTTGGGGCCTAACCCCCCAGTTCAAATATCTGGTCAAAAGCGTTAAATTATCAAAAAAAAAACTTTACAACTATGGAAAGCTAACTAGACAAGAGATACATCTTTAATTACATCATTTTACTACGTAAAGGAATTTCTAGTCATTCTAAATTAATCTGACTTGTTGTATTAACTAGTTTTAGCTAGTAATCTGATTTGTAAATGTAGAGGAATGTCTATATGTTGTTATAAAAAAATTCCTACTAAATTGGGTTTAAAATTCAAGGTTGTTACAGTACATTTCTAGGTCCTAATCACATACCACTATTCATATGATTCCCAAGCGAGAAAACTAGAAATTGACAACTATCTTTGGCCTTTTGTTTGTCTTCCTTATTTTCTATATGGCCTTCTACACCCTACAACCTAGTCTGAACTTCATTGCTTTATCTTTCATGAATCTGGACACCAGCACCCAGACAAGACGCTAGTGCCCAGGCACCCTCGTCCTTCTGGGTGCCCCAACCTCTTTATACTTTACTCAATCTTTTTGGGCTTCTTTTATCTTTTGGACATATTATTTTCTTATGGGTCGTCCTTTCAGTTATCAATTACAAAATTCAACCAAGAGAATCATATAAATACAAGGCTATGTGACCATAATAAAGTACCAAGCTCTAAGCATCTATTATCATCACCTAAGGTTACATCCAAAGGCATTCTAAGAGCATCAAAGGAATTCATCTAACACTCATTCAAGAGACAAAGGACTAAATTTTCTGCATACAGCCATAGGAGGGGAGTTCATTTTTCCATCAAGACATCTATTTACATTGGTACATTTAGATATTTACCGTTATCACATGCACTAGCACAAGGGTTTCCTAAGGCCTGATTCTATCACACACGCACAAGAACTACATGGAGTCTGAGATGTAGTGCAATGCTCAATTATAAGTTCACTTTGTTGGGTGACCATTGGGGTCAGTCTGACTCCCTATTTGCATCTTTTTTTAAGTATTTGATGTAGTTTGGGGTTTTGTAGGATATCCTTTGTTTTGCAGGTTACAAGCTAATTTGACGGTCATCCAACGACATACAAGTGACCAAAATCAAAGGTTAGCGGCACTTGTGCGACACAACAAAACTAATTTTCGAGTTCCTGCATAGTCACAGGTGCCTAGCAAAGGTCCTTGACACCTAGGTGCCCTAGTTATGTTCCATGCGCCCTAATCCAAGCTCATCTGAAAGTTCCAAGATTTTTTGTGTCCGATTACAACAGTTTGTCCCTTTTGTTCAACAGTTGTTCTAGTCCATATCACCTTTGGGATAACGTGAATCAACTAATTCTTTCTTTCTCCCTCTTGCACTTAGGGTTTTACATTTATTTAGCTTTTTTTTATCATCTATATTATAGGAATTATTTATCATTTGTTTATTCATACGTGACTCTCCAATTAGGGTTTTGTAAAAGTTTATTTTTGCTAAATCAGTTCGTGATGACATGATGAAAATTAGTCCAGCTTCGTTCTTGACTCCATGTAATTAGTAAGATGTGAGGGCTCGTCACCGAGTTTCAAGAAGGACGTGGGATGCATATAATGAATATAAATATAAGTGCTAACAATGGTCCATTTGGGAAATTGTGACTCAATTCCTCTTAAGGTTACTGAACCAATTTTGAAATGACTTTCACTTTATAGGTCACTTACTAGACTTTAACTATTACATGGCCTACTAAAAGGTAAGATCTGGGTGAAG
The DNA here is from genome assembly GCA_019776745.2 of Taxus chinensis. Classification (NCBI taxonomy): domain Eukaryota; kingdom Viridiplantae; phylum Streptophyta; class Pinopsida; order Cupressales; family Taxaceae; genus Taxus; species Taxus chinensis. The sequence goes on along the minus strand of CM034150.1, from coordinate 83,136,079 downwards.
GGATGGTTCTCTCTTTACTTAGGCATCTAAATTACTTCTTGGGGATTTTATAATTGTAAGCACTTTCAGATTTTCAAAGTTTTGTGTTTTTGTAGTGACCCCTTATGCCTTGCCCTGTGCCACCATTAAGAGACAAGGATTCATCACCGAAGACAAGACACATGTGAATATTAATAAAAAAAAAATTATTACGTTTTTATGATTTTTAATTTATGAATGACCCTCTACGCTTTTCCCCATGCCACCAGTTAGAGGTAAGAGTTCATCACTAAAGACAAGACGTAGATGTGTAAGGGCACCTTCCTCCATTCCCAGTCTCACACTACTAGTAAGAAGTGTGGGCTTAACACCAAAGATTGTGAAGGACAAAAGGTGTAAGAGTAAGTTATTTGTTTGGTTGATTTGTATTATAGTGTTTTTTATTTGGGGAGGGAGCATCTACCCCTAATCTCAGCCCCACACGACCAGTAAGACACAAGGGTTCAACACCGAAGACTAAGATGGGTAGTCAAACAAATCGGGTAAAGAAGTTTAGAGTTTTGTTGTGAAAGAGAGAACTTATTTGAAGGGAATATATTACTATGAGTAAGATTCTAGGTAAGAGCATAGGTGAAAGTAGCTGAAAATGTGAGAAATTATAAGAAGTATGAGATTCACAAGACTTAATAGGATCCATATTAACACTTGTCTCATGATGATGAATATGATGATGTGATTTTTATAATGGCAATATCTACTAATGGAGTGAGGAGTTTAAAATTATTTGGAGATGAGTTACATAGAGGGAATGTATAAGCGGTTTCTCTCAGGATAGAGAGGACTTTAAGAATAAAATTTTGATAGATGGATTACATACACTGGTTCGTTAAATAATCAATTTTTGAAAACATTATATGAGGGATTTTGAGTTACAAGGGTAGGATGGGTGATATCAATGCTATCAATAGAAATTTTTTCGAGGAAAAGGTTTGTTTCCACAAGGTTATCAAAGAGACTATGGGTAGAACTTGTTTCATCATCAGAATTGGTATCCTCGTCATGAATCAAGATTAATATAGGGGAGGCATTAAATTTTTTAAAATCAAGGCCATATTTACCGGGATTTTCAATATAAGTGATTAGATCTAGGTGACCTTGTTCATCCTTATCGAGTCCTTTACCCTTCCATCACATGTTTTTCATTATTCGATGAGCTTTGGTTAGCTAAGGGGACTCATAACAGGAAGTGATTTCGTCATCATATAACCAAGATCTTAAGGAATCGAGAATATGTTCTTCATCAAGATGACCGAAATTTTTCCAAAACGACTTGCCCATGTTATAAGTGAAAGGGGTTCTGGTGTGGGAAGCATTGGGTTTTTCATATTTTTGTGGGGATTTACTAATGTGAAAAGAATTCACAATGTTCTAGAATTAGTATTCACCACAACCTTTATCGATAATTTTGAACGTATGTTTCGAGGAACTAGTAGATACCTCGCATGGCATAAAAGGAAGTTTAATGGTTTTAAAATGTAGAGAGAATGAGTTATAAGAAGAGAAGGGTGGATTAGAGGAAGAAGCTTGATTAACAGAAGGAGATGGTTTTTTAACAGAAGAGGTATTGTTAGATGAGAAAGGTTGATCAGGTGAAGAAGGTGATTAGTTAGCGAAAGAGTGAGGGTTTTTAGACGAGGTTTGATTAACAGTCGATGGTTGACTATCAGACAATGCTCGAATAGTAAACAAGTGTTGAATATCAAAGTCATGATGACTTTTGTATTATTCTGAAGCATGTTTGGGAATCATATATGGATCTATACATGTGTTGTTAAGGAAAGGGATTACGTGTGAAGGAGAGGATTTTTATGCTGATGGACAATAGTTGGCAATTTTATACCGTCCTTCGAGGATTTTACAATACTTGAAGGGTTGGGTGTCAGCACACAATGTAAATTCCTTATCTAAGAGGGGGGAATTTAATACACTAGTGATATGTGGATGGAACGACTTTTATGACATGAATTTATGGTCGACCAAGGAGAATGTTGTATGGAATTTCTATGTATACCACATGACATAGCGTGTCTAAGGTGACTGGTCCAATTATAAGTGGCAATGTGATTGTGTCTGTGGACTATCTTTCATTATTATCATATCCACAAATGGTTATGATATCATTTTGTAAGTTTTCTTTGGTGTAACCAAGACATCATAGTAGTTTCATGGAGTAAATATTTAATGTTGCTCCATTGTTGACTAGTACACGCTTAATCTTGTGATGGGTGATAAAGACTTCTACATATAAGGATTGATTGTTAACAAGGTTGGGGTTACGAAGGTCAGCGAGACTGAATGATAAGATAGGATTGAGTGTTGAAAGATTTGTTATCAAAGATTGGAATTGTTGTGAGTTGATGTCATGTGGAACATGGCCTTCATTCAATGCTTGTGTACGAATACGTTGTAACACAAGAGAATATTTTAGTAATTCCATGATAGAAATATGTGTTGTAGTTTTAATTAAATCTTGCATTGTTTTCATACTAGTTAAGCATTTCCTTTAACTTCTATTTTAATATTACATTCCTATACTTAGAACCTTGACTAGATGGATGGCAATGGTGTTAGCTTTCCTTGTCTAGTCATGTAATTTGGTTTGTAAATTTTAGGGTGCTTTCATTTGGCACACCCGATGGGATAATAACCCACTGCATTCAATTTTAAAAGCTTTTTAACTTAGTTTCAAAGTTTTTCATTTCAAGTTTTAGATTAGTTTCAAGTTTCCTAGATTAATTTCAAGTTATCTAGTTTATTTTCAAGCTTTCTAGAGTAATTTCATTCTTTTTAGATTAGTTTCTCAATCTTTTTAGATTAATTTCAAAGTTTTAAAGTAATTTTCAAATTTTTATAGATCAATTTCCATTTTTGAAAGTTGTTTCAACTAGATTAGTGGTAGAAGTTGTGTTTTCATGCTTTTTGCAGGATATAAGGAGGCGAAGCCCTGTCAAAATTGACCCAAAATCCAAAAGATTGAACCTTTTTCAAGAAATCTACTCAAAAACCCATATTTTTTACCACCTACAGGAAAAAGGTGCCTGTGTATGATTGTGAGCGTCTGTGCATCCATAGGGACACCTGTGCATGACTGTGAGGGTCTTTACTATTAGAGTAGGTATTTACGTTAGTTAATGTTCACCTAGGTACTTTATTTACCTTTATTGTATTTATCCTCACCCACTTATGTGTGTGGATATTTCTTTTTATTTGTTTAGATATTATGGGGATACTATCTAGTTGTTAGGTATAGTTATTTCCTTGATCTATGGTATTGACTAGTTTTTTCCTCGAGGTCTAGTTCTTTCCTAAATCTATGGTCTTGACTAGTTCTTTCCTTAATTTATGGCTTGTTCTACGACCTTGACTGGTTCTTAGATTGTTATTCCTTGTCTATATAAGCAAGACCCATTCTCAATGTGATATTGTTGCTCATTTGTTTGCAAAGGTTTATGTAAAGTTATTCTAGCGAATTGCATTCATCTTATTGATTGTGGTGTTTGATTAGTATTTGATTTCTTGGCTTGGTACGATCTAGTTATCGTTTCTTTTATGGTATCAGAGCAGGAGATTGCTATTGACATCCATTTGTAAGTTTTATTTTGCAAACATTTTGTTTTTATATATTCATGTATTCGGGATTTGTTTATATTTTGTTGTTGCATGCATTTTTAACAAAGCCCTCCATTGGATCCAGAAGGTAGCAAAACCCTAAAATCAACCGTAAACTTGACCATTTCTGGAGGGTAGTCAATTTTCAGGTTATTTTGTTGTTACAAAGACACATACTAGTTTGCCTTGGAATCCGCATCAAACAAAGCAAAACCCATAAAATCAATTTTTGGGTTCTTTTAGGGTTTTCGAGATCCGAACTGGGTTTTTTTCTTCTGTGTTGCAGCATTCTCCATTTCTTTCTTTTCTGGTAGGGGTTTGTGGGTTACTGTGCACAGTTTACTATTTCAGGAAAATCCGTAAACTGCTATTTTGGGAAGGTGATTTCACAGTCCAGAAGCACCCATTAAAATTCTTAGCCCTTGGTCATATGGTATGGTCATATGAGGGCTTAAAGCTTGTGATTGCTACCAATAGGTGCTTAACTTCAGCCCCCTTTCATTTTATGTGTGGTGAAGACAAGAGAATTTTATTTCATTTTAGTGGTAACAAAAATAAATAGTAGAGCGTAAACTTGTATCTTTTGATTGACAACTCGGATGTGAGTGCCATTTTTTGCAAAAGTGCTTGCTTTTTCATGCTCTTTCTATTAAAAATATTTATTTTGAGGATTTCACTATAATTATAAAGTGTCATATTATAACACACACTCATTATAAAGTGCTAAAATATGGGGGGGCTCTTGTTGCATTGTTTGGGGATCTTGTTGCATTGCTTTGTTCTTGTATTTCTTTTGGTGATTTTTTTAGAATGACGTCTACTTCTGCATTAGATCATGTTGAGCCATTAACAACACATAATTACCACACATGGAAACCAAGAATGGAAACAATAATTAAGTGGAAAGGATTATGGGCTTTAACTTTTTCAGAACAACCAGTGTTCACTAGAGAATATGAGAAATTTCAGTACCAGTGTAAATTTGATGAGTGTATGGGTTTGATAGGAACTTATGTAAGTGACAATATTTTGTTTCATTTAGAAAAATGTGGCTTTCCTTTCAAAATATGGGAGAAATTGGAAGATTTATTTGGTAAGGTGGATCATATGAGAGCCATGCAACTTGAAATTAAGATCATCTCTCTTGAACCTAAATATTTTCCAACAATTATAGACTATCTTACCAAGTTCAAGCATTTGTTGACACAGTTGAAGGGGAGTGGAAGAGATAAGAAATATGAAGAGTGTGTTTACTTGATTCTATCCAAGTTGAGAGGACAATTTCAAATCTTTTCATCTACTTTTTCTCTAGCATAGATGTCTTAGGTGACACATTAAAAATGCCTGACTTAGAAACATTTTGTGAAAGACTTGCTAGGGAAGAATCCAAATTATCTAACCTTGAGTCTTCCACCTCTCAAAAGGCATTAGTTACATCTAATCCTAAGGGAAAGGTAAAACCAAATCTACCCCTTCTCCATCTCAAAGTGCTCCTAAACTCAAATAAAACAATTCTAAACCCAAGGAGTCTTCTAAATCCAAGAATAAGTCTAGCCTTTCATGCTCTTTTTATGGGGGTAGTGGTCATGAAGAACATAGGTATTATAAGTGAATGCAAGCCTTATAGGATGCAGTTAAGAAACACAAAAAAATAATCTCTACTCCACCTCCTTCTAATCAGCATGGCAAAGCACTTAATATTGTTGGGAGATCTCAGTCACCACTTACAGACAATTGGGTTATAGATTTTGGTGCTTCTCATTGCATGACTTCTTCCAAGGAGTCTTTTGTTTCTCTAGGTTTGAGTTTTACTTCCAAAATTGAGGTTGGAGATTCTTCCTTTATTTTTGTTAAAGGAAAAGGTGATATACAACTTGATGGTGGAAAAATCCAAGATGCACTATATGTTCCTAACATCACTACAAATTTGCTTTTGTATATCAAATTTGTCATTCTGGTCAAGGGAAAAAAGTGACTTTTACACCACATGGGGTAGAAGTATGAACTTTGTTGGAGCCTCATTCACTTGTTGTTTAAGGTATTGTTGATCATAGTTCTAGACTATATCACTTTGAGGGTTTTAATGAAACTTCCTCTATAGAGACAAGATTGGTTTCTAATGCAGATTCAGAGAGTAAGCTTTGGCATGAAAGATTTGGACATCTCAACTACAAATATTTGAAGGAGTTGAGTGCTCATGGTATGGTTGATGGTCTTCCTAGAGTTTCTTATCTTGAGGGAGTTTGTCATGGCTGTGGGGATACAACACCAAAATCCATTTCCTAGGAATTTTTTAAAGAGTGCTTCTTCACCACTTGAGCTTGTGCATAGTGACTTGATGGTTTTTTCGACCCCCTCTTTCAATGGAACTAAGTATGTACTTACCTTTATTGATAATTTTTCGAGGCGTGCTTGGGTTTATTTTCTCAAGTACAAAAGTGATGTTTTTTCACACTTCAAAGTCTTCAAGGCTTTGGTCGATAAACAATCTTCTAGTTGCATAAATAACCTTCATACTGATAATGGGGGGAGTGCTTTAACAATGAGTTTTATGAATTTTTGGAAATTCAAGGCATTATTCACCAGTATTTGTTCCTCATACTCCACAACATAGTGGCTTAGCATAATAGAAGAATAGAACTTTGAAGGAAATGGCTAATTGTATGATGCATTATAGAGATTTACCTCATATCTGCTGGGTGGAAGTAGTTAATTGTGCTAATTACATTCAGAATCACACACCACACGAAGCACTCGAGCATTTGACTCCAGAGGAAGCTTGGTCCAACACTAAGCCAGATGTCTCTTTTTTTGAGTCTTTGGGAGCCATGCTTGGGCCTTTGTGCCAAAGAAGAAAATGAAAAGTTTGGATAAGAAGATCAAACCCTTGATCTTTGTAGGGTATTGTGAGGACATGAGAGCTTATCAAATTTTAGATCTTGATACTCATGACGTTCTTTTTTGAACACATGTTTAGTTTGATGAGTGCTTCACTCCTCGTGATTCTTCATCTTCTTCCATGCCTCCTTCATCTCATTTCGAGGATCCTTTCTTTGAGGAGGTTGATGAGGAGGTTGTTAGTGTGAAATCACAGCACCCCCAAATGAGTTATGGATATGCTTTTCTAAGGCAGGGTCATTTGGTGTGATTTGCATAACATTGGATCATTCCCCAAGCTGTGGGACTTGCAAATGGGAATGATCCTCCAGAGAAGGTTGTTTCCTCTTCCTAAACTACCTACCACAAGCTATTCTAGTACAGGCAAGCTAATCTAATCCCAATCTAACTTCCACGAAGACAAGAAGAGAAAGAAAACTAGAAAAAACAGAGCCTACACTAAAATGGTGATACACCAAAGAAGGAAAATGTTGATCATCTATCAAAACTACCATGGAAACAAAGAGAGGTGAGCAATGGAGAGGATGGACAAGTGCATCACAGACCAGAGATGACTTTCACACAAAAAATGTTCCAAAATCCCTAAAAACATAGCTCCAAAACCTAAAAATGACATTCAGACATGCACAGATGCCTTGTAATAATGAGAGGTGAGAAGAAACACCCAAAAACGAACAAGGGATGGACAAATGCATCACAAAAACACGTTTTTATTGCTCCAGATTTACACAGTGCACCATTTTACGGGCAAGAGGCAAAAAAAATGCCATTATATAGTAGGGGAGGAGGTTCCAACTCCATTTTTGACCCTGGCAAAGAAAAAAAGAGGGAGGCAGAGAAGAAGAGTGAACAACCACTAACTAACTTCTTGAAAATGTGCCTCTGTTACAATATATAGCAAAATGTGAAAAGAGAGGGAAAAGACTAGAAAATCTGATTCTCTACTCCAACCACCAACAACATTCATAAATTTGGTCGAAAAGTCAGGCTCCATTTGCAAATTCCATTCCCAAATGCATTTTGTCTGCTCGAGGGAAAAAAGACCCATATTTCATTAAATTTGGTGGTTGAAAACTGGTTCTGCATTTTTTCCATGCCAAATCACGTTTGGCAATTTTCTCCCACAAATCTCTACCAAAATAAAAAAATTGAAGACTCCATGATGAAGAGAATCTCCATATCTTTCCATTGGTACCAAGATTGTCGAAAATGGAGCTCTGGATCAAAAAATATGGCATTCTACGTTTTTTCCTTACGTTTCCTGCAAATTTGGCTTCGGGTGAATTTTGAACTTTTTTCCTGCAAATCTGTTGATGACGTGGCATCCATCGGGGTCAGTGGAGGCAAGGGCTTCCTTTTTTCCATTTTACATTTTTTGATAAAAATTCAAAAAATCTAATTTACATCCGAAGTCCCGCATCCCCGCATTAGCTTTTTGAGGTCATGGGTCGCATTTTGATTTTATGCCTTTTGGAAGAAAAGGCAATTTTTCACTTTTTCCTCTGGATGCCCCACCAGTCTGAGTTCCTTTGGCAAAAAATAGAGTCTCCCAAACTCTGCAAGTCCGCCTTGGTGAAAATTTTCCCTTCTAACTCCAGCCGAGCCATAACTCAAAAAATACAAGGAGTTAGAAAGAGTTTTTTACCTTTCTGGAAAGGGGAAAAAATTCTCTATCTGATGGAGCATTTTCTAAAAACCATTGAATGCTTTAAATGTTTAAAATCTGGACTGAAGCACAAAAGGTAGTAAGTTAACGCAAAAATAAGGGGATCTTATTTTGGTTAACAAAGGTTATAGATGTCATTGAGGATCTTATTCCCACTTATGTTGTCACTATGCCTAAGTGGGCTCATACTACAGTTTATGAGGCATCACCTTTCATATAGGATCTTCCACCCATTAGGTATCATCGCGCACATTCTACAGGTTGTAGAATTTTTCGTTAGACAGTTTCTGAGGATCCAAAGTCCTTTTCAAAGGCTCATGGGATACAGGAGTGGGATAATGTGATGGGAGCCGAGTATTCTTCTTTGATGAAGAATCATACTTGGGATTTGGTATCTATTCCTAAAGAAAGAAATATGGTTAGGTGTAATTGGGTATAGTGAGCCAAATATGCAGTTGATGGGTCCATTGACAAGTATAAGGCTCGTCTTGTTGCAAAGGATTTTTCACAAGTTGAAGTTATTGATTACTCTGAGACTTTTTCACCCATTGCCAAGATGGATTCTATACACCTTATACTTGTTATTGCTGCATCACAAGGGTGGCCCGTATACCAGATGGACATGAAGAGCACCTTCTTACATGGATATTTACAAGAGGAAATATACATGGAGCAACCTGCTGGATTTATTTAGGATTTTTCTCTTCTTTGTAAGCTTTGAAGGTCTCTCTATGGTCTCAAACAAGCGCCTCAGGCTTAATATGAGAAGATGGATTCTTTTCTTCTATCTACTAGTCTTATTCATTGCTTCTCCGATCATACACTGTATCTCCAACATGTTGGTGAGGATATTGTGATACTTGTCTTGTATGTTGATGATCGGTTACTTACTAACAACTCTTCTTCCTACATTCAGAGGGCTCTTTCTACACAGTTTGACACGACAAATCTTGGGTTATTGCATTATTTCCTTAGATTGTAGATTTCTTAGACATATTAAGGGATTCATTTGAGTTAGCAAAAGTATACCTATGATCTTCTTCAGTGCTTTGATACGGCTGATTGTAAGCCAATTCCATCTCCTTTTCAGTCTAGGGTTACTCTTACTTCCACATGTACCACACCACTTTGTGTTCCTACATTGTATAGGTAGTTGGTTGGGAGTCTCATGTACTTGACCCATACTCATCTTGATATTGCATTTATAGTAGGACTTGTATCTCAGTTTGCACATTCTCCTCATAGTAGTCATTGATAGGCTACTAAAAGGATTTTATGCTATTTGCAGGGCACTTCCCACTTTGTCTGACACTACACTAGGAGTTCTACTCAGTTGGTTAGGTATATAGATTCAGATTGGGTAGGTTCTATTGAAGACTGATGTTCCACTTGTCACTATCTTTTTTGTCTTGGTTCTTCTCTAGTTTCTTGGGCGTACAAAAAGCAATAGGCTATTGCACTTTCATCTTTAAAGGTAGAGTACATGGAAACAGTTACAACGAGTCAGCAGATTATTTGGCTTTCACAGTTATTAACAGAATATGGATTCCCACAGGATTCATTGACTGTACTTTGGTGTGATAACCAAAGTGCAATTCACATTTCTCGTAACCCTGTTAAGCATCAACAGACCAAGCATATTGAGATACGCATACACTTCATTCGTCAACACATTCAGGATGGAGTTCTTTGCTTAGAGTACATTCCGACTCAACAACAGGTTACAGACATCTTTATGAAGCCTTTTATATCACCTCGTTACCTTGAGTTGTCGTGGAATTTTGCTTGGGGTTTCGGGTTGTTCTTGGGGGTGTTTGTGAGAACATCTTCCTTCTTCTTCTTCTTTCTCTTTCCTTCTAACAGGATTCTTTCCTTCTTTTGGTTCGAGATTTCTTCATGGATATATTGTACATGAGTGCCTCATCAGGCCTAATTGTCAGGATTCATACTGTGGACATGTCAATTCTATTTTGGCCCCTAGCTTGACTTGAGGGGGGTGTTAGAGCAATGTATTTACCTTAGTTCATGTTCATAACCTAGGTATTTTATTTACCTTTATTGTATTTATTCTCACCCACTTAAGTGTGTGGATATTTCTTTTTATTTATTTAGATATTAGGGGTGATATTATCTAGTTGTTAAAATGTATAGTTCTTTCTTTGATCCATGGTATTAACTAGATCCTTGATGTCTAGTTCTTTCCTAAATCTATGGTGTTGACTAGTTCTTTCCTTGATTTATGACTTGATCTACGACCTTGACTGGTTCTTAGATTGTTATTCCTTACCTATATAAGCAAAGCCCATTCTCATTATATTTCACTAAGTTCCATAATAATATATGATATTGTTGCTCATTTGTTTGCAAAGTTTTATGTAAAGTTATTTTGTCAATTACTTTCATCTTATTGATTGTGGTGTTTGATTAACATCTGAGTTCTTGGCTTGGTATGATTTGGTTATCGTTCCTTTTACTTGCATACACTAAATTCTTGGTTCTAACTAAAAAAAGTCCATGTGCATGACTGAGAGCGCATGTGCCTCACTGGAAGCGCCCATGCATCATTGACCGTGTGAGAAATGACAGAGGGGTGCATGTGCATGATTGTGAGTGCCTGTGCACTAAAAGGGGTGCCTATGCATCAAGGTAAATTTTTTTCAAAATCAAGAATTTCAAATTTATGATTCTTGTCAGTTTTTAAGGGTTTTTAGACGGTGTTTTTGTCAATTTATTGATTTTAGAGCAATATTCCTAACAAAATTGGCTTACGGTTTGATATATGATATGTTTTCATACTTTGTTTTGAGTTTGGAATAGGGTTGTATATGCTCTTCTCTTACACCTAGCGTGATCTTGAGAATCAAAAACACCCCTAGAACACTTTTTGCTTCTTGGGAGTAAGTAGGAACAATCATCCTTCATTTCTTGCTTAAGTGAACAAACTTTCATGTTTTGACATATGCTTGATCTTTTAGTTTAAGAGCTTTTTCATTTGATAAAGAATTGAGGCTAAAATTTGTGTATGCTCTTCCCTTGCACCTAGTGTGATATTGGGAACCAAAATTAATTTTAGTCTTTCATTAAGAAGCACCTGGATTAATTGGGAATAAACCTTACTTTACAAATTTTTATGGTAATTAGTTGATTTACAAGCTTTTCATTTCTATTTTAGCTGGATTATTTGTTGTATACGCTCTTCTCTTGCACCTAGTGTGATCTTGAGAAACAAAAACAACACTTAATACCCTTTCTATGCTATTGTGAACCTTTTTGAACTACTAATCATTTGTTTGAAGGACCTAAAACGCTTGTCAAATAAATAAGGGATCTCTTTAAACCAAAATCTAACATTCACGTGTGTTGTAGGTTTCCATTGGTTGTCTAAACCAAATTGCTTAATCCAAAAGATAAAAAATACACCAACACACCATTCAAAACACCGCATTGTAGGTTTCGATTAAGAGCTACGACTCATTCACTCAATTAAGACATAACCCCTTTGGCATAATTCTTAAGCTATAACAATGGGCATCGTCCTAGGAACTCTAAAGTAATTCATGAAAGAGGGAACCTTGTGAACGAAACAAGAAAGTGCTCCACACTACCAACTTGTCTAGTACGTCTTAGTGAGAGTAGCATCAAAGATATCGGTATCATGACCCCAGTGAAAGTATAACTGAACGCACTTTGGTGCTCATTATACTGAAGGGGGTAAAGTAAATCCGAGATACTCCTTGGGAAACCTTGGTAAATTAAGCTCGCCATAGATATATTGTGACACCAAGAGAGAACCACCTAGGAAGCTTGTCGACTTGCAACCATTGTCTTTGTCTTAGTTAGTATACTAGAGAGTTCTCATAAAGTGATAACTTTGTTAGATTCAAACTCTTGTTTTTCGAACAAGGTAAAGGATCTCTTAAAGTTGAAACCGCGTGATTTTCATCACGAAATCTATTTCATGTCATTTTTTCCTAGTTTTTCACTTGTCCTAAGACAAGGTGAAACTCTGCCAAATTAACACCAAGTTAATTTCAACACCACTTGGTCTACACCCTTGTTTTCTTGTTGCCCATTTTTAGACAAAAAGGAAATATTTCAATACCGCTAGATATCGCATGTCCAACACTTTTGTATTCTACTTGTGCGACTAGGTTACAATGCCAGAGCGCAAGTGTTGAAAGTGTGCATGGTACGTACTCATGATCTAATAGGCCCCCTTGTCTCAAAAACCCATATTTGAGACTTATTATCATCGTAGTTAGGTAATTTCATCCGTCTTCTTTTGAGTTGTTACGCTCCCCACATTATAGCCATACAATTGGGATATTTATGTCTTGTTTTCATTATGAAATCAGGCCTAAATCTCTATATTGTAGGGTTACATTGCTCGCACGTATAACAATTTCTTGATATACTTAGACATAGTTTTTACACCCTAGCTTTGTCTTGAGTTTTATGAGTGTTGTGGTTACTTTGTTAGCATCACTATAGTGTCATTTTGATACTAAAATCTTGCTTTCTCGTGAAGTTTGATTACGTGTCTAAATAACATTGTTACACTGCTCGTATTTGTATCGTCCATTTTACAAAGCTTAGACTTTGTTAGTGTTTAGAAACTGGCTTTTAATATATCTTATTAGAAGATTGTGTCAACATTCTCTTATCATTTAGGCCTTGTTTGTTGCAAACTTGACCTAACTGGTGATATTGTGTTGTCACTATTTGGTTACAAACCTATCTAGATGAATCTTAGAGAATAAACTATTTGGTGTAACTAAATTTTGAGCTTTGTACGTCATTGTATTATTCTAAGGAAAACTTGTGTCATATATTACCTTGTTAGGGTAGTTTGTTCGTTATTCTTTAGTTTGTATGTTTGCTATGATCTATTAATTTTGTGGTTATTTTATAGTCACCTTGCTTTGGCAATTTAATGTCATTATGCGGCAAAAAATTGACTAAGGTCCATTTTTAGTAAACCTTAATGGAAATTATTCGCATTGTATTTCCTATCTCGAGTATGCCTACTACAAGGATGGGATCCCGAAGATTAGGAACAAATATATTTTAAGGTGACAACCCTATCTTAGAGGATAATCTCATGGTTGACCATAGTGGTGGAGAGGAAGAGTCTCCTCGTATGAATATAGAGTGTCCTCCTGCCAATTTTGATGATTACATTTTTCAAAACAAACATGAGGTTCTTATGTGTGTTATGGAACTAGGAGCTAGGTTACCACCCACGGTGGACCCTTCTCTTATTTCCACAATGGTTTGAGGGGAAGGGGAAGTGGAATGCCCTCATTGCCATATATATGACATATTAAACCTAGGTCATGCCTCTACTTCTGCATGACAAAATAATGAGGAAGTGCCTTTCGAAAATGACGAAGACTATCATTTACCTCCTATTAAAATTCATTGCGAAGACCATTAAGAACATGTTCATCATGCATAACCTCCCCCTAATGAAGATCGTAACAAAATACCCGTTCAAGAGGTTACGTTAGAACAACAGGTCAAAGCCCTCACTCGCCAATTAGCAAGTTTGGCTTCAGATATACAAAAGGAACAACCAAAAGTTGTGAAACAAGCCATACCAAAGGCAAAACCTAAGGCTTCGTTTCACGAGTTCCCAATAAACACTCCTCAACAAGAGACACAAAAGGATCCTTATGAGGAATTTTTCGCCGAAAGGGGGTGGGCATACACCTAGGCTTAACACTTTGTTTAGACTCGCACCGCCACCCACGTAAGACAAGCTCTTCCACCAAGAATGGTCTACCATGAAGAACACCCTTCAAGCATTACAAGAGGGCCAAACCAGTAAGAATAATAAGAAATATAAGTTTAATGAGTTATGTACCTACCCATTTGATAAAGCCATGCTACAAGTACCTTTCCCAAGACACTTTGATTTTCCCAAATTTGATAAGTATAAGGGAAAAGGTGACCCTCATGACCATATAAAATATTTTATATGGCATGCTAAGAGGTTGCATTAAGTGACAATTATCATATGCACCTCTTTCCTCGAAGTTTAGGAGCGAACAAGCAGTTAGAATGGTTTGTGTCACATCCCTAAGGGATCTATCTCTACATGGACCATAATTGGTGGAAATTTTCGTACGCGCCACTTCTCCATCAAATATTGAGAAAGATGTCATTATGATTGATATTGTATGCAATGCACAAAACAACAAAAATAACAAGAAACTTTTCTTGCATTTCTTATAATGATCAAGAGGGTTAGCTAGCCGCTTCCCTTGCTCCATACCTGAAGAAATAGTTAGTTCAGTATATTTTTCCCATACCTAACTTACACCCTAAGATCACTTTCCAATTGCAAATTCACTGTGGTTATACATTTGAGGAGGTTATATAGTAAGGTAGAAAAATAGAAAAAGTGTTGTTGACAAAAGGGAATTTGAAACCCTTATCACAAGATAATCGCGATTCAAAACCTAATAATGATTCAAAACCTATAGAAAAAAAAAAATTTGTTCCGAACAAATATAAAATTTTCATAGGTGATGGAATTATAGATTCTAAAAGGGAGAAAAGAAATGAATTCCAAAGTAGAAAAGTCAGAGGGTTTATGTTTTGGACTGGTAGTAAACAAAGCCGAACCTACTTGCAGAAACGAACAAAGCAATACTAATGAACAAATGACAAAAAAGTAAAGATAGATCCAATAGAATAAATGCATAGATCTGACATAAGAAAGATCAGATGCCCATGACACACATATTCAGCACAAAGTCTTAATATTTGTATTATGTTTTCTTTTGTTACAAAAGTACAAAGCCTTTTCTTCTCACTTCTATTTTTCATCTAAAAAGTGTCCACCCCCTTGAATACAACAAATATTCAAGTATTTATAGAAGGAGAAGAGGAGAGAAGGCAAAAAGAAACCAACAACTAATTACAAAATATCTAAAAGTCGACTGTTGACTTTTGGGGCAACTTGGTGGATATCAACATCCCATGGTGCAACATGGATGATGTCATCATTTGTGCCAACATACTTTTAAATATTACGAAAAGAAAGCAAAGAGGAGGAAGGCTATTCGTCATCGTCTCGCGGTTGGAAAGGAGTACCCTGCTTCTGCTCAGGAGATACAATGTGGAATTGGGCCCGGTACTCCATGAATTCGCTTATCATCAGTTGGAGTTTGTCCTGTGTAGGACCCTTCGTGTGGTCGCCGATGACTTCACAAGTCTCTCGTTCATCTCTGAGTTTTTCGGGGAGCTTGAAGTACTCATTAGGTACCTCCATCAGGTATCCCACAAAGTCACGACAGGCCAGAAGGTTGTTGATGGATTCAACGTCAAAAGTAGCTCCTAGCCCTAACCCTTGTGAGACGATCTCTTTGAAGATTCAAATAGTTTCATCTGCCTTCCTCAAGGTGAATGATAGAGTGAGCAAGCCTAGAGACATCCTTAGGATAATTTTCTCCATTTGATGCATTGCATCCAGGGCTTCCTCCTTGACCTTATCTATCTTCTCCAGGACAAATTCCATTTGATCGACCTGGTAGTCCAAAGCAACAAGGACTTTGTTGGGTGCTCTGGGGTGATCGAAGATGCCAAATTTAACTAAATCATCGACTGCGCAGTCGAGCATCTTCTGGAAAGTCTCATGTTGCAACCTAGCATGGTCCAACTCTTTGGAGATAGGTCTTGTAATCACCTGGAGTTCCTTGTTCGCCCGACCAATGTTCTGATATAACTTGGTGAAATTGACGATTACTTCCTCACTATCTTTGAGGATCTGGTCTCTCCGGGTGGATATTACCATGCCTTGTTCGCCAATCTTGGCGTATTCATTTATTTTATCCTGACTAAGGGCCTCAGGAGTCTCAATGGCAGTTATAGGAGGTGCACTACCCATTTTCTGCAGGGCGTGGAGAAGGTGTTTATTCTGCTCTTTCAGTAGCCTCTCCTCTTCCTTTGCTTCTTGTAAAGGGCATCCACCGCGAATATGGCCTCTCCTTGAAGGCTCTCGGATGACATTCCCATTGTGACCTGTGTCACTGTGTAATCTGTAGGTGACAGATCCTTTTTATCCTTTGTGGGACCGGGATAGGTGATCTCTGTTACTCTTTCACCTGAGGCACTCTGAGAGAAGCGGGTTATTGGTTTCTACTTCTTAGCCCCTTTTGTTGGGATGACGGAGAAGTCCATAGGTGCAATGGGGACTTTCCTCTTGTGTGTGGCTCGGGTGTTGGGAGATCCATGCTGGACTTAAGGGAGAAGAAGGAATGGCGGAAGAAGAAGGAGCAACTATAGTGTACTCGGGGAAATGGGTTGAGACGCTTGGTGGCGGCATTGATAAAGAAGCCGAACCTCCAACGCTCATAGGGGTAGAAGTTATTGTAGGAGAGGAAACCATGGCAGCGGAAGGGAGCTGAGAGATGAGGGAAGAGATATTGGGGGACAGCTATGTGAGGGAAGAGAAGATAGAAGAAGAGCAAAGGGGAATAGCAGAAGATGGGGGAGAAGACACAACCAAAGGAATGGTTGCTTGGGTGACGGGAGGAGGGGAAGGAGGAGCGGGAGAAGGGATAGTGGGAACCTCAATGGTTGTAGTAGTGGCAACATCCTGAGTGGATGTGCCTGTTGGAACACTCTCTGCTGCTTCTTTCTCCGGAGATACCAGGGTTACAACTTGTTCTTGTGCGGTGGAGGGAGGGCTCCCAGGAGCTTCTTCTTGAGTGACGCTTGATTCTCCCTCTTTATCTTTACCTTTTCCCTTCGGCAAATGCTTCGGTCTGGCAGGTGCATTGCCCAAAGGGGACGTGGTGAAATCTACCCCAAGGTAGATGAGGCCGTTCATTCTGCACCAATGCTCTGTGCACTATAATGTGCCCTTAACCCTCTCCTCAATGGTCTGAGGTGCCCTTGTTCTGTCTATTTCGGCAAATGGCCAGTTGTCCCTGTCCATGTCTAAATATACCTGATCAAGTTCTTAATCAATCATTTGGAAGCCTTTCGAAACAATGGCCATGCCATATTGAATAATTTCAGCCAGGGCCAGACGGGAGTGATCCTTCCTCCTGAATTCGACCTCGTGATATAGGTCAATGTAGATGTCCTCAATCTATGGAACGTGGATCGGATCAAGTTTTTCCTTTGTTAGGAAATTTCATGGTTCAAAGGTCGGCCTTGCCAGGAAATTGTGCTTCAGGTTGAGCAGTTCCAGCTCCACGAACATTTCTCGGGCCTTAGTGTGAGAAGTGCAGGTGTACCTGCCCACTGTGAGGGGGAAAGGAGTTCCACCCTTCTTCCTTTTCAGCAACTTCTCGTGATATGTTATGACTTGTCTGGATAGCTCCAACAAGATCAATTTAGGGCCTGCATACCTTGGTAACTTGGTGGGCTCCCCTAAGAAGTTGGCTACTCTGAGATAGGTAAAAGTGGGGAATTGCGTAAACAATGCCCCCCACTTCTCCATTACAGTTACTATGCTCTTGGTCATCTGACCGTGAGTCATATTGGGCCTCAAAAGGTAGATGATGCCGTAGAAGAAGGCATCGTTGATCTTGGTGAACTGTGGAATGATGTTTTCCAGTCTTAATTCTGGATAATATTCAAATATTTTTACCAGGGGCCATACCCCACATCGGCTTAGTGCTGGATAATATCTCTCAGAAGCAGTAACGTAGACCATGTAGGAGTTCATGTGGAACCTCCCCATTGTTGTGAGTTCTTGAAGCTGCTCAGAGATGGTGCTGCTGATGATTTCTGCCCACTCAAAATGCTGATCAGGCATGTTCTTGTTCATGGTTTCTAGGTACCTGAGCATCCATTTGTGGAAGTAATGGGCATTAGAAAGCCCAAACACCCTACTTAGGAAGGTAATGGTGTCGCTCATTTCCTCAGAGAAGTCACTGCGGTGAATAATCTGCGGCCACCTGGTTATTACCTTCTTATTTTTCAAATACACTTTGTTCATTAACTGCATGCATTTGTCTTCATTTTCCTCCCATGCCTTACTGCAGTCTTCCTGGCTTATAGCCACAAAATGCCGATGGTGGGGAATACCCAGCATGATCTCGAAGTGCCGGGCCGTGAGGTTGATTATGACCTCGTCCTTTTCGTTCTCGACACACCTCGTGTCTTTGTTATAACAGCGGGCCACCACCATCATGAACTCATTATTTACTGCACTAATGGGAATTCCCCCAGCGAAATGCATACCACTGCCCACCAGTTTGTCCATCCAAGGGCTGCCTATGACCCTTCTGGTTCTAGCCCAAAAATCTTCCATGTCTATATGACCAAGTTCGGAATCTCTGATGTCTAAGTCACATTCTGCACGGGACTCGGGCATTCTGACCCTTTGATACTTGTATTTCATTTCTTCCTCCGTGAGTTTGGCCTTACCCTTTGACTTGGTTGGCCTTTTGCTTGATGTAGACATATGTGAATCTGAGTTTAGTTGTTGATCTGCAAGAAGAAGGAGTGAAGTCCAATGCAGAAGAGCCATGTTAGCTGTTAGATTGTCCATTAAAGCTTTACAAAACAAGGAGTTAGCAATTTAAAAGCTTCTGGGTGTAGGGCGCAGGAATATTGCAGGCTGCAGGGTCAAAAGTATGGCGCATTGAGGTGGAGTGTTGCAAGGAAGAAAGCAGCGCCAAAGGGCGCGGGGCGCAGGAAAATTACATATAACATCAGTGTTGTTGTAGAAGGATTTGTGCATGTGCCATTGTGTATGGTTTAAACTGAGCACAAATAATTTTTGTGTTATATGGTAGCAGAATGCACCAATGGCGCAGAGATGGAATGTGTTGCATAACATTTTGGTGCGCCAAGAGGTGCAACATTAAAGGGTGTATCACTGACTTTTTATGCGCCAAGGGGCCTCTGGCACGACGTAGGAAGAGATTGCATAACAAACTTTGTTGGTGTAAGCAGGATTGCGCTTGCGCCGGTGTAAGGATTTTCTTAGTTTTGTTCGATGCAGGAAGGATGCATGTTGCAGGCAAGGATAGTGAGCCCTCTTGGCGTGACTGTGTTTTATGCAACAAGGATGGCGATTGCGCCAAAAGAAAACCATAGGTTTGGAAATGATGACACTTTTACATTTTCTCTCTTCTTAGATTAGGTTTGTGGTTTTTAGGCCCTCATTCAACATGGATTTTGATAGTGAAGGGGGACAGAGAAAAGAAGGCTCATTGATTCACTTTTGGGACAAATCCCTCCAGAACAATATATTTGGGAGGAGGGTGAAAACTGATCTAGGGAAGAAATAAGCTTACAAAATGGGATGGAGGGGTTTATGGTTTCTTCAGGTTTATTTTATTATTAACACACAAACAACCAAACCAAAACAAAAACCATAAGAAAAGCAGAGGACAACCTACTCGGAATATATAGACTGAGAATAAACGAACACGGGTCCCACGAATGTAACATGAAATGACATGAGGATGACAGGAGTGAAATGACAGGTGTAGAGGAATAAACTTTTCACATGTTTTTCAATCGTGAAAATGATAGGGTCAGGATGCGCCTATATTTAGCAAAAGGTGCAATAAATGTGCCACCAACTTTTTTAAAGGGCGCACCAAAACAGTATGTCGACAGGAAAATATTTGTGCCCTTTGCGCATGGTTATGCATCTGTCAACAAGAAATTACCTATGCCCTTAGCACGTAAATTCATGACTGTCAACATGATCTTTTTGAGCACCTTAGCGCACCGCTTCAGGGGCGCAACATTTTTAGTGTCGACAGGCCCGGTGCATGCGCCTTGGCGTAGGAAAGAAAGGTGCAGCATGGGGATGTGCACAACAATTGTTGTGTTAACACTCTAAAGGGTGTGCCAAAGGAATAGAAGGGGGCACAAATTTATCTTGTGTTGCATGAACAAAATCTGCGCCCGGTCAAAAAAAATCCAAAAATGACTAAGTTCGAAAAACCAGATTTTCTGGAAAGGGATTTTATGCCCTTCTGAACGCTGAGGGACTTTAACGAGGAACCAAAACAAAATTTTGGTATTGTTACCTACAAAATTGCCCTTGTCAATTTTACAGGATAACACCTCCATCCAGACATTACGTTCTAGCTACAAATGCATTGTGGCAACACATTCGAAGAGGTAATCGAAAAAGTTAGTCAAACTAAAAAAGCATTGCTAGCTAGGGGGATTCTAAAACCTTTCTCCCGCAATCAAAATGATTCTAAGTCTAATGAAAAACCAAAGTGTGTTCATAATAAAAACAAAAATGTCATTGGTGATGGGATAGTAGACTCCAAACGAGTACAAGTCCATTAAGAACCATGCACCTTTGAAGCTTGCAAAGGTAAATACACGTATAGAGTATAAATGCCACACTTTCAAACCTCTATTTGAATCAATATCATCCATAATAAAGTAATTAGAGGCTGTTAACATGGTTGAGTACCCTAAAACACAACCCTATGTGAATGACATACCTAAACCATCATGGGCGATAATGAATTATGTGGGTTTCATCGCTTAAAGGGTCATAAAACTGACAAGTATTTAAGATTAAAACACTATATTCAATACCTAGTTGACAGTGGTGATATTGAAGTAGACTTCGCTGCCACTGTAAAATATCTAAATGCAAACTTAGGGATCTTCAAAGATCCTTTTCCCAATCATTTAGAAAATAAAAAATATGGATCGAGGACGACTCGTATTAGAATATGAATGTTAACTATGTGTCAAACAAAGACCATTTTGATGCCTTGATAGGTTGTGTTGAGCCGCTCGTTGAGAAAGTAAATACAATTAGAATTAAAATAAGAGAGCGTGCCTTGGAAATGCGATGACGAGCTCACCTTGTTATAAATTCTAAACCTACTCCCCCTCCTCCTCAAGAGAGTCATTATGATGTATTATATCAACTAGAGAATGCTATGACTAAGATTCCAATCTTAGACCTTTTAAATATTTCTAACGTCCATAAAGATATACTTTGTAAAACCCTATAGGGATCAAGAGTATTTATTGATGTTGATCTTACGCATTTACAAGCCATGGTAGTGAAAATTTACCCCACAATACACATAGCCTTCACTCCAACATAAGCCTTAACTAAAAATCCCTCCCATAACCTACCCTTACATATTAAGGTAATAATCAAGCATGATAAGGTCAAGAGAGTGCTTGTGGATGGCGGATCAGGTCTTAACATTTGTACTCTTAAACTAGTTTGTCAACTAGGCTGACACATAAGCTGATTTGGAGACAAAGGTCATCACCATAAAGGTGTATGCTAATGAAGAAAGACAATTAGCTGGAATGATCACTTTCTCATTAGAAGTTGGTCCCATAACCCATGATATGAAGTTCCATGTCTTGGACCTGAAACTCCCTTATAACATCTTGTTCGGTTGCCCATGGATTCACGCCATACAGGTTGTGTCATCAACGTATCATCAGTGTCTAAAATTATGTATAAAGGACATACACTTACCATACAAGGGTATCCCCAACCCTTTTCTCATTACAGAGAATTATCGGGATATTTTCATACTATTTATGAGTGTCCCTCTACAGAGATTGTTGTCCATGTTCAGTCAGAGGCCCTCACTTCATGAGTGGATCCAAACACCCTGACTCTGAGTGATAATAGCGCATCTACATTAAAATCTCCTTTTGCTACATGGGAGATGAAATTCATAAAAAATGACTGTGCAGAGAGTAGAATCTTCAATAAGACCTTATGATTTAAAACATTCCTACTATCAGCCCAAACATGTGGTAGATCATGTTATAAATTCTAGAGATCAAGAGAAAATTGCGCATTTTGACAATTTCACTTCCAGGTGGCTTGCGAGAAGATGAAAGAATCCTCAACGATATTATATTTCATCCTCAAGATGATGAAATGGATTTGTGTTACAAGTCATCTAGGTATGTTATTCCTAATAGAATCATGCTTACTATGAGATACCAAGGACGTAGTTGCAGCCACCAAGAACAAGGTTTGTTAGAAGCTCTTCCAATACCTCGTCGCATATTGGGTAAATCGAGTATTAGTCATCCATTTGTATGAATCTCACCCTTTAGATAACGAGTATGTTTCTTTTGAAAGTGAGGATAGTTTGTCTGAAAATGAAAGCGAAACAGATTCCTAGTGTAGTCTTTATGAAGACCTCACCTCTACGAACCTATTCTCTAACATGGCTATCCTTACCATAACCCCAGTTACACCCATTGTATCCCCTACAAATCAAACATTAACTCTCATCTACCCATCACTGGTGAATTGGGATCAAAAACAACACGTACCTATTGACGTGTTTTAGAACGATGAGGCTATTGGTGAGTTCTTGGGCATCAGAGATAACATTCCAAGAAATGATCACAAGAAGGGGTTCTCCATTCAGCTTAATGTGTGTGCATACTTTGGAGAGGAAGTAGAGTTATGTGGACACTTAAGTAAAAAAGTAAGCAAGGGAAAGAGTTCCAAAGAAAATCCTTGCGGAAATAAAAAGGGGAAGTCCTATAGCGAAAACATCTTTGAGGCGCTTGTGAGACAAATAAGTAGAACAACCTATGGAAAATATAGTGTACCCACTTAAAGATGAGGACCTCCCTGAACCAGTACCTTTGGTAGAGGAGGATCTCAATCTCCCTCATCGATCCTACGCAGCATGGGGGATGAGTCAAAGATACTAGTGGAAGATACAATAGATGTTAACATCGACACAAAGGAGTTAGTTAGGATAGTTAAGTTAGGAGCTTCACTCTCAACTCAAACGAAAAAAAACATTCACAGGACTCTTGAGAGAGTATGTAGACATATTCACTTGGTCTTATGTCAACATGCCAAGACTTGATCATGCATTAGTGGTACACAACCTTGTTGTGCACCCAGACGCCAAGCCCATTAAACAAAAGCTTTGGAAGATGCATCCTCACATCACCTTACTGGTAAAGGTAGAGCTAGAAAGGTTATTAGAAGTAGGCTTCATCAGGCCTATCAACTACTCAGAGTGGATTTCTAATGTGGTCCCAATTCAGAAAAAGCTAGTCGATATCAGAGTGTGTACCAATTTTAGAGATATTAACAAAATGCTTATCCAAAGGATGATTTTCCTCTCCCTAACATCGACATGATTGTCGATTCTACTACTAGTTATGAGATGTTATCGCTCATGGATGGTCTTCTCAAGGTTATAATCAGATAAAGATTGCAGAGGAAGATCAATGCAAGACAAATTTCACAACCTCGTAGGGAACATTCTATTACCAAGTTATACCCTTTAGCCTTAAAAATGTCAAGCGCTACATATCAAAGGGTGATGACTGTAATCTTTCATGACATGATAAATGACATCATGGAAGATTACGTAGATGATATACTAGCTAAATCTAGAACTCCGAGGAGGAGCACCAAGAATTTTGCGGCATATCTTTCAGCGTGCCTAAGGGACTATAAAGTCCATCTTAACCTGAAGAAACGTGTCTTCGGTCTACTATCTGGGAAATTACTAGGATTCACTATATCAAGGAGAGGAATAGAGGTGGACCTTGCAAAGGTCACAACTATCACATAAATTCCTCCTCCTAAGAATATTAGACAGTTGCGTAGCTTACAAGGGAAAATTCAGGCCATCAAAAGGTTTATTTCACAGCTAACAGACAAGTGTCATACATTCACACATCTTCTTAAGAAGGATGTTAATTTCACCTAGGGGCTAGAACAACAACAAGTGCATTTGCTTTGCTGAAATAATACTTGGCTAAACCCCATGTTCTCATGCCACCCATGGTAGCAGAACCCTTGTTGCTTTACATTTCTGATACACATTTTGCAATTGGGGCACTATTGGCCTAGTATGATAAAGAGCAGAGAGAAAAAATTGTATACTACTTGAGTTGAACATTGATGGCACATATGAGCTCAACTATCCACAGATCGAAAAGGATTTCCTAGCTAGTAGTTTTTGCTTTCCAGAAGCATACGTCATTATTGCTTAATCAACAATAAGGTCAAGCTTATTTTGGTCACAGGCTCCTTCACACCTAAAATACCAACTTGTCAAACTCACCTAACTCATGGCAAGATGGCTCAATTAGATCATATTATTTAAGTGATTTTGACATTGAGTACATGTCCATCAAAATTTAGTAAAGGGACAGGCGTTATCCTAGTGGATTAGATAGCAAAAGCTCACCACCTCACTACCAAGTACCTGAACCCTTGAGTCCTAGAGCTACCAGATGCATCCATCATGTACCTTGAAGACCTAATCTAAACGTCTTGGTAATCATATCCTTAGATGGCTCCTTTACCTTTCATGGTTTCAGGTGTCGTAGTGGTGCTAATCACTCCTATGCCGTGAGATTTAGATTCCACAGAGCCGTTACCAGACTGGGATTCCCATGTGCACCAATAATATAGGGAGTATGAAGCTCTCATCGCAAGGGTTGGAGCTAGCTATTAAATGGGATATTAGACGAGTTAATTACATTGGTGATTCAATTACCTTATTATCAAACATTGGTCACAGATAAATATAAGGTCAAGGATGAAAAGTTGCTTCAGATATAAAAGAATGGTTGATTCCTTGAAAGAATTCCTTTGAGCACATACCAAACATTTGAACAAATCACCAAGATCAATTAATAGAGCCTAACTGATATGCCTCCAGTAGGATCCATGCTAAGGATTCTACCAGGAACAATGACATGCCATTCTTCGTTAAAAATCTAAGAACAACAACCATATGACATACCAAAATTCATGTTTGGTGTAACTGAGAATGTTGGCCCCTTTTCACCGTGGTACACTGAAATCTTTAATTACCTCCATGATGTAACCTTTCCCACTAGCATTTCCCTTGCTGAAAAATGCACCCTTATCCAATGTATAGCCTAATATACCCTACTCGGGGGCACCCTATTCTACAGAATGACTATAGACAAGAATTTGTTGTGATGTCTAATTTCAGATGAACCTATCCAAGCAATCAAAGAGGTGCACAAAGGAATCTGCGAGGCTCATACTAGTGGGATCATCCTTGTCAAATAAAATTCTTAAGGTAGGCTATTATTGGTACTACCATGGAGCATGATTGTTGTAACCATGTGAAGAAATGTGTGGATTGGTCAAAAGTAAGGACAATTGACACATGCGCTATGATATAATCCTTGACAGCCTGTCACAACCCGTTGGATCATTCTCAAAGTGTGATTCTCAATCTAATAGGGAAACTTAACCTGTCTCTTCAGATGGTCGTAAATTCATCATTACTGCAAATCTAAGTACTTTACAAAGTGGGTAGAGGTTTTTCTTCTAACCTATGTTGAAGGTGCCCAGATCTCAAAATTTATCATGAACCATAGTAGGATCCACGTTATATGGTATCCCACACTGCTATTTTAAACAGTGGATGATAATCTAAGAAGTAAACCATTTAAGAATAAAATACGCTGAAAGTCACTCTGTCAAACACTTTCAAATCTCCCTTAAGTTCTTGAACCCCTATTACCCTCAAGGTAATGGGTAGGCTCGAGGCTTCCAATAGGGAACCCTAATGCACATTATGGAGAATATGGTGAACAAGATAGGCTGTGAATGCGTGCATTTACAAATTCACCCTGCCCTGTAAGGAATTACAGGTATTCTATCCGAACCCCTATACAGGTGCAACTCTATATTCCTTAGTCATTTCAAAAGGTAAGATAAATGATGAAATACTCACATAATAGATCAAGATTGCTTCTTTCAAATATTGGGCAACCTCTAATAACTTCGAGTAACTTAAACCATACAATAACACTCAATTACTAACAAAGATGGTTAAGAGTTGGATCTCTTAGATGAGAAAATATACCATTCTAACGTATGGCCAATACTGAGGCACCTTAAGCATACGTGTCATCAAAATCGAATGCATAAATAAGATCATGGGATTAGCATTTCACATGTCAAATGCTCCACTAATACATTACATCATAACATCCTTAAGTATTTAGTTATATAGATGCCTTCATCATATAACATGTTTCATGAGGAATACATAGAAAGTTTGAAAAACCATGTAATTTGAGTGTTCCTTGTACATTTTACACAGTTTACAATGTTTGGATCATGTGGTCAATGTGATTCCTACAAGTAGATAGATTCCCCAATACATTCGTCTTGAGAATCTCAATATCACGAATAATTTCAGTTGCGCTACTATGACATTCCATCTCATCCGACACATAGTTTGAAGCTAGACCATCAAGTGGGATATCCGTATGCATTAAAGACATTGGTGATTCAATGTTCATTCAAATGTGCAAATAAGGACCATGGAAAAAGGTAACCAAGGTCATGATTATGACTTTTTTCTTTGAATGCACCCTTCATACTAAAATATTGGAGCTCCAATTCCTTGAAAGATGCTTTATCGCTGTAGCTATTCCACTTGATCAAATACCATCTTCTTAGCCTTCTTAAACAGGTTCTGGATAACAATCTATCTTCTGCATGGACTATGGGATTGGATTCTATAAGGATAAACAATTTCCGTCTTGCTTTTTATTTTGAGTAATTCAATCTTCATGGAATTCATTTCTTCTTCTTTCTCAAATCTTGATAACAGTAGGCAATATGATTCTTACCAATCATCTTCCTTTGGACAAGTTGACAGGTCCTCTTTTCACCATGGTCCATTGAAATATTTAATTACCTTCATGAAAACCTATTTCCAACTAAGGCATTTCCTCCTCAAAACCACATCCTTCCAGTGTATATACCATTATACCCTACTTCAGGGCACCCTCTTCCGCTGAGGACTACGATAATGTAAAAACCTTTGTTGTCATGAAATGTTTAAATTTGGATAAATTTATCCAAGCAATCAATAGAGATGCATGAAGGCATTTCCATGGGGATCACACTAATCATGATTAGGGTCCTTGCAAAGAAAATTCTTCCGAGTAGGCTATTATTGGCATAAAATGAAGCATGAACAAACCCTATAACCATTTCAAGAAGAAATGCATGTAAATGATTGCTAAAAAGTACGGAAACTTTGCTATCACATGTTTCAAGACGCAATCCTTGCAAACACTGTCACAACCCAATTGGATCATTCTCAAAGTGGGGTCTATGATCATAATAGCTGAAACTTAACCCAGATATCTGACTTGAGACAGTTTGTAAATTTTGATCATTATTACAATTGAAGGGTACTTTATGAAGTGGGTAGAAGTACTCTTCCTCTCACTTATGTTGAAGGTGCCCAGATCTCTAAATTTATCATGAACCATATCAATTTTGTCGATATGGTATCCCTTCTACTATTAGTCAGGGGGTAATGGTAAACCATTCAATAATAAACCAAAAGCACTCTAAAATGCTTTTAAATCTCCCTTAAGTTCTCAACCCCCTATTACCCTCAAGGTAATGGGCCAAGCTGAGGCTTCCAATAAAACCATAATTCACATAATGGAGAAGATGGTGCCACATCTCCAAATTTGGTATACATGACTGACATTTACAAGGTGCATCACACTGCCCTTTAGGCATTCATAACTTATATCTGCACCCCCACAGGGTGCAACTCCATACTCCTTAGTATTCGGCACACTAAAGTCGTACTACCTTTAGAGATCGAGATCCCTTCTTTGTGTATCGAGCTAAGAGACTACCTGAATGAAGAGGAAGACTACAGAGTAGCTCGACTGAGCAGAGCTTGATAGCTATTAGATGAGAAAAGTACTTCACGCCCTCAATCACCTTAAAGTGTATTGAGGATCAAGTGTGGACAAAGCTACAATAAAAGAGTCATACCTCAGTCAATTTGAGGTAGGGGATTTGGTGTTAAAAGAGAATCAAAAGAACACCAATAAGGACCATGAAAAGAAAGGGAAATTTGAGCCCAATTGGCTAGGACCATATGTTGTGGTTACCAAGTTTGGTTCAGGTGCCTATAAGCTAGCCCATGCAGATGGCCAAGAGCTTCGAGAACCCATGAACGCAATGCATCTTAAGCGCTTCTATGCTTAAGTATGGGGTCTCCAAGTATCAAGAAAAGCAAAAAAGTATAAAAATAGAAAAAGATAAAGATAAATAAATAGGTGCATCCAATAGTGAAAACCACACAATGGTGGCACTTTGGACAAGTCCTTTGGTGAAAACCGGTTTCCGGTGCCAAGGGAGGGTCCATTGTTCACAAGCATTTCAAGTTTAGGAGTATGAAGACTTTTCCTAAGCTGGTCTTTACCTTCGTCTGAGTCCCTTGTGAGCCTATCCTTCTTTGCCTTAATCTGGCTAATGTAACCTTTTAAGTGTGGAGAAATCAAATTTGAATGAGCCCATCTAATGTTGGGGGCAACTTCGTAGTGTCACTTTTGACACATAACATGTGGCATTCTACCCTTGTATATCCCATCTAACACTCTAGGCATCCATGTTTCTTCAATTTCCTTGCACGTTCACTTTGGCAAACTATTGAGAAAACAACAAAAACATTCGCATAATTTTTGGAAAACCCCAAAATATGCAGAAATGTTCCTTGGAAAAACCAAAACATTCAAATACGTTTTGTAGAAAACTCCAAAACAATATAAAATTATCTTAGAGATAAAACCAAAAACAACGAAAAACATCCCAAAATTGTCCCACAAAACAAAGTAGTAGTTTGCTTACTTTTAGTTGTTGGTTTGTATGGTTTTTAGTTGCATTTCTTTTCGTTTTGTATGCTTTAAATTGAATTCACTTGTTTACTTAGATTGAATGTTGCTTTAATATGTAGTTCATTGCTCTAAGTTCATCTTGTACTCCATGCTTGTAAATAAGTGTGTTGCTTTGATTAGATTTGTTTAACTTGTGCTTGTTAATTTTTACTTATACGTTGTATTATCACTTCATCATCATATCACGTATATCCAATCACATTTATACATCATATATCGAAAAATGCTAAGTCTACATCACGTATGTATACTAAAATCTAATCGTCAAGTACCATATCACCAATGGGGCAAGAGGGGTTGCACATGATCACAAATCTATCCACCCACACCAATATCAAAAATAAAAAACATGTTTTCTCAAAGTATCTCATTAAACATACAAGTATGATATCAACTAAGGCTATCTCATAATCTTGATGTGATATAAACATAAAGAAATAGATTAAACATGATATCTCATAAATAACACGTGGCACATTGGTAATCCATCTATCATCATATATCATCAAAAATATAAGTGTCCATATACATCTGATATAAACAAGTCATCATGGGCATCAATACAAAAAAGTGTCTTCATCACGAGGCATGATTAAAAAACAATACATATACATCCGTATAAAAGTATGCCTTCATCATGAGGCGGTACGCCAAAAAGAAAGTAGTATATTTGGTACGTCAATAAGAGATTCAACCATGACTCTCACCCACAGTCGGGGGCTGCCTAGTCCCAGTATGCTGCTAGGTGGGGGCAGCCGAGGTGCTACATGTATAGAAGGTACAACATCAGGTTGACCTGACCCAGGTCGAATGAACCCAGGCTGAACTGAAGCATGTTGCTTCGAAGTTGCCTATCTTGAAGGACCCTCTACAGATCACACTGATCATGATCGTCTATGAGATCTGGATCGTGACCTGTTGCCTTCTATATGATTGTACTCAGGAACTCTCCACTCTACCGTAACAATTGCATAGTATTGCATCCTATAATAGGTGGTCTCACCTACTACAGTAGCATTGTGCCCAATCATCAACTACATCCCCGAAGATGTGTTTTCCTGTAGTAGTGTATCATGCTCCGCACTCATGCTAGCTAGCCCTATCTGTAGACTGATCTGATAAGCCCGATCCCGCTCTGTTATAGCTGTTGTTTGATCAACTCTTGCATAGTTGACTCTGTACTTGTAACCTAGTTGTTATAGCATGATCTAACTCTATTCGTAGTTGATACCGCTCTATTATAGCCTGATCCCACTTTGCATGTAGTTGTAAGCTATCTACTATAGCCTAATCCCACTCTACTTGAAGCTTTAAGCCATCTACTATCAGATGGTCCCTATCTGTCGAGGCCTAATCTCTCTCTATAACTACGTGATCCCTCTCAGCTGCCATCTAGAGTTGTAAGGCTATCACCTGTTGTAGTTGTTGCTGCAAGGAAGCCACCTATTTGCTAGCTTGTGCACCTTGTACATTCTGGTATCCTATGTATCAGTTTTCCAGTATATCCTTTATATCCTACACATCCTGCATATCCGGTATATCCTACATAGCATGCACATCCTGTACATATCATATCCCGTATGTCTGGAAAATCCTCCTCCATATCCTCATCATCCCAGTCATCTCCTCCACCACCTGGTGGACTATGTCGTGGACTCGCGTGGAGGGGTGATAAAGGTGCCTGGACTAGATCATGCATTGGCATCTGTGGTGTTACCACCTATGGTTGCACCATTACTTGTTGTACTACTACCTGTTACACTGGTACTCCCATATATGGTACTACCTATCCATGTTCTTGTGTCTGTGCCTCTACCTATGGATCTAGATCATGTCCCTCGTGTGTTGCTGCGTCCAATACCTCATGGGGAATAGTCAATTGACGTCGTAGCACTAGTGCTTACCATGCTGCATAGTCTGGTGTAGCACCTGGATCTACTATTTGTGTCTGTTGTACCCAAAGCTATGGGGCTACCTGTGAAAAGCTTGTAAGGGATCGATAAAACCTCTATTCTGGGGTCCCATGATCGAAAATATCTCTATACCGGCATGTGTGTACCACATCTTATTGTCAAGAATCACCTGGATGAGACCAAACTGATACTAGACCTGGTCCACCCTATACCGCTCTAAGACGTGGCTCCTGCTCCCAATAATAAAATGGTCTATTGTGGCTTTCCTCCACTTGTCTCCATCTTGTAGCCACTAATATAGCCTGTATGGCCACCATGTGATCATATGAGGCTACAGGTCATCAAACTTGCATCGGTAATAATCTATGTCCCCCCTGTGGTTGCAAATATCATCCCTGTCAGGAACCCAGCCCATGAGAGAAGGCTCTCAAAGAACCCCAGCTCTCAATGATCCTAAAGGATGTCCAATAGCAATGTGATCCCAAGCCCAGATTTGTAACAAAGTAGCAGGGCCCAATGTCCTCTGACCATGATAGGCTATTAAATGCAAGTCATAATATAAGTGAGCTAGTATACACTGACCCCAGCAGTAAACTCTACCTTGAAGCAGGTCGTGGATCACTCTAATAAAACCCAGGGAGAATCATGCATCGGTCTTATCAGGTAACAACTCGCCACTGATAAGAGCTAATAGATATACGGAGACCCGTCCTAGCCGCGGATCGTCCATATAACTCCTAACTACACCTGACATACCTCGGTGGGGAATGTCAGTCAATCCAAATACCATGGCCGTGTAACGCTCAACTCAGTCCGGGTAACCATTGTAGGTAATCAAACGGCCCTGGATCAGAACTCGCAGGATTCTCCAAACATCCTCCAATGTCACACTCATCTCACCAGTAGGAATTCGAAAATTCTGACTCTCATAGCACCATCTCTTAGCTAAGGTTGTGAACAAGCTATGATCAAAAGTGATATGTGGCATACGGGCTATGTAGGATAAACCTATCACCTCCAAGGTGATCTCAAAGAAAATCCGGTCTGCACATCCAAGCGTAGCCTCGTAAGTCTGAATTCACGCATGCTGCTCCTGCATCCCTAGCACATCTAGATACAACTATGGAGCCAGTTAGGTCAATCATTATAGTTTATCTACTATTCTACCATTTAATTCTTCTAAAAAAATCTAGTTTATCATGTTATTCTTCTATTCCATCATTAATTTTCTCTCTAATTCACCTTTTTCTTCTACGTGAGGTTTGCTAAAAACTAAGTTTTTGCTTAAAAGCAATTTTAAATTGTCTTTTACGTGTAGGCACCCCCTGTGCACCAACACCATGTTCTCATCATGGGCGTTTGCACGCTCACATGCAATCAAAAATCAATTTTATTTTAAACATTGCCAGGACAGGCGCCTAGGAGCCCATGATGTAGTTCAAAATTCAAAAAATCACAAATAGGGCCAGCACAGGCTCCCAGGTGCCCATGTTGCCCAACATAATACAAAACAAATTCACAATAGGGCCACCACAAGCACCTAGGCACCCATGTTGCCCAACATAATACAAAAAAATTCAAAATAGGGCCAACACAAGCGCTTAGGTGCCCATGCAACCCAATATAATGCAAACAAATTCAAAATAGGGCTAGCACAGGCGCCCATGTTGCCCAACATAATACAAAAAAATTAAAAATAGGGCCAGCACATGGGCACAGGTGCTTATGCTACCCAACATAATACAAAAAAAATAAAATAGGGCCAACACAGACGCCCAAGTTCCCACCCAACCCAACATAATGCAAAAATATTAAAAATAGGGCTAGCACAGGTGCCCATGCTACCCAGTATAATGTAAAAAAATTCAAAATAGGCCCAACACAGGAGCCCGGGTGCTTAGGCGTCCATGCTGCCCAAAAAATTTCAAAAAAAATAAAAAGAAGGTCATCATAGGCGCCCATGCCGCCTCACAAAACTTTAAAAAATCAAAAAAATTACCCAACATAGGCGCCTAAATGCCCATGCTGGCAAGAAAATCTCAAAAAATTCAAAAAGTGGCTCAGCATAGGTGCCCATGCTGGCAAGAAAATATAAAAAAAATGCAAAAGGGGCTCGGCATAGTCGCTCAGGTGCCCATGTTGGCATGAAAATGTCAAAAAACTCAAGAAGTGGCTCAGCACAGGCGCCCATGTTGGAAAACAAAACGAAAAAGTGTAAAGGACTACCAGCGTAGGTGCCTAGGTGCCCATGCTATGCTAGCATAGGTGCCTCCCCCTCAATTTTGCCCTAAATTTAACCTAAAATGCATATTTTA
The DNA here is from genome assembly GCA_019776745.2 of Taxus chinensis. NCBI lineage: Eukaryota > Viridiplantae > Streptophyta > Pinopsida > Cupressales > Taxaceae > Taxus > Taxus chinensis. Next base: position 83,102,960 of record CM034150.1, on the reverse strand, counting down.
CGCTAAAAATTCAAAAAAAATAATTGCCAGAATAAAAGAGAGGCCTGTGTACCTGTGGTCCATCCACTAGAAGTCTCAGATAGTCCCTCACAAGGTCTGGAGGGTGCCTTCGGTTTGCCATCCATGTTATTTCCTCTCGTAGGTCAGAGCTCAATTTAATAGTCAAATGGTAAGCAAATGTGGTAAAATATTTTACCGTGGTGGCTTATATGCTCATTCCTACCTCCTGCGGTGTGTTTCTTGCTCCCAAAGTGCCTCGAGACCTTCGTATTTCTTCTAAAATTCCTCTAACACTGGCTATGATGATTATTTTTTAAAAATAATTATTTTTGGCACATTTTTGCTACGTTGGGGCATATTTTTACTTCCTAGCGGCCTTTTCTACTACCTGGGGCACACATTTTTTACCTCGTGGTGATTTTTTAACGTTGTCTCGCGACTCCGTTATTTTTTCTATAATATTTTCTTCCATAAAATTTTAAAAATAATAAAATAACACAATCACAATTTTTCAAAAAAATGATAAAATTATTAAAAACTCTAAAGAATTGTAAACATTTAAAATTTTGTAAAAAATGGTAAACGACATATATGCAGCCAAAACCTGTGTCAATTGCATTGTCCTTGAATGTTGAAATATGTCTTACAAAAGCATCTTTCTACGGTTGTTGCTTGTTTTGGTCTAAAACAACTTGTGGATCATTGTGATCTACATCCATTAACAAAAGCTCGACTACATACTACGTCGGTACTCCCGTGCAACAATGAGTTGCCAGAGACTGTGTCATAGTGCACGAAAGCTTTTCCATGGGACTACTTGTGTCCTCTATTTTTCCCTCGCATGTGTTATTGCTTGGGGAATCATTTTTACCCCTTGTCGTTACAACATGAACATTTGGTAACCGTAGCTTGATAACAAATACATTGGTGTAACTATCTTAAACACTGCTTGTTTGAGCGCATGGGATTGTGCTAGTTTCTCTCTTAGGTTAGGTGGTTTACTTTCTCGTATTGCATTGCATTGTGTATGTTGCATGGAGCTAAATATAATTTTACTTTCTTGTATTACATTGCATAATGTATGTTGCATGGAGTTACGTATTTTTGGTAGTAAACAATTGTTAGTAATCCAACTTTTCATTTTATCTTACACTTTTGTTTATTTTAAATAAAGGCCGATGATGTAGACCTAAAATTTACAAAGCAGATTACATGATGAAACAAGGAAAGTTGACACCATTGTCATCCATCTAGCCACGGTTCTAAGTCTAGAAATGTAACATTAAGATAGAAGTTAAAGGGAATGCTTAACTAGTATGAAAACAATGCAAGATTTAATTAAACATGCCTACTAATATGCTTGAATTACCTAACATGGGCCTAAATAGACCTAAGAGGGCAATCAAATGGTTATGGTTGCTACTCCAAACAATGGTGAAATGACCTCTCCAAATGCCTTGTTAAGTCACTTTAGATTATTCATCTACTAACCTTGTTGAAGGCTTTAAGAAAAGGTTTGAACTTGACTATGAATCATATGTATTACATGCGATGCAAATCAAAGCATGGTGTAAAGTATTAAGGTAAGAGGTGAACTCTTTTTATAGTTTTCCTTTTGGGAGAACCTTGTATTTTGGTGCATGTGGGACTAAAAGCCCCAAATTATTTTAGAATTGTTAATCATGATTAATCCCTGTTAATCACAATTAGTGAATTACCAAGTGATTAAGAGGTATGGAGCCTTAATCGACCGCTTAGGGTCAACTAGGAGACTAGGATAAACTTTTGAAGCTTGTTGAGACATTGCGGAGGTGAATGGGGTGATTTTGAGTGGTCATAAAAGGGGTTTGAGTCAATATTAGAGTATATTCACCAAATCAAGGGCAAAATATGCTTAATTAGCTAATAACGCTAATTATTGCCCAAAAGAGGATACCAACTTACGATTTGAGGTCGATTGGCATCCTGAATGTGGAAAAGGGTGGATAATCAGCAAAGCATTGTTAATTGACCAGAATAGGGGGAAAGCATTAGTTAATTAGCAGAAATCAGTAATGATAACAAAATTGGCAAGAATGAGAGTGATTTGCGTGTGTTTTAGCAATAAGATTGCAAGAGTGAAATTTAGGTGTGTATAGGTTTATTAGTTTTTGGTTGATTATTTTTTGATATTTCAAACGTACCGAGAATCAATTACTCCATCATTGACTAAATTTATATTCTGATTGAAAAACTTAGATTTATCTTGATTTTGAGGGACGTCCCTAGGGGTTGGTCCCTAAAGGGTGTTTTAAGGAAGCCCTTAAAAATGAGGGCTTTCTCAATTTGTGTCCCCTTTTCAATAACTTCTTTAAAATTGTTTAAACAACGCAGCTAAATGTGAAATGATAACTTTGTGTTGAGGTTTGGAATGAAGATGCTGATTAACTATCTTTTTGGTATAGAGCAAAGGAATCTACTAGCGATCCCTCGTCGTCATTGTAGAAAGGACGTGAAGTTTCCATTTGTCCTTTAGTTGGTGTTACAAAGGTCAAGCATGGTCACCTCATAGTCTAAGTTAAAGGACAAATGTTTATCGAATTTATCTAATAGATATGCGAAAGTCATGATGGACCCTTTTGGAAGATGGAGGAACTAATTTAAGGCATGTCCTCCTAAGCTCTTAGGAAACACACGTAAAAGATATACATTGTGGTAAGCTACTTATTGACATTACATGAAGAATTCCTTTACATGTTCGCGTGGATTTCCTTTTCCTTTGTATTTATCAAACTTGGGAGTTTCGAAGGATGAAGGGAATGATAGATGTAATATTTCTTTATCGAATGGATAGGGGTAGAGTTCTTCAAAATTATATTGTTTCGATTGTTTTTGTAGCCCTTAAATAATTCTTTCATACTTGTCCATTCTCGTATGAATGGAGAGTCATGTGATAGCGTATTAAGGACATCGTTAGTAGGTTTCTCTAGATTGTGATCGTGTGACTTTTCAATTCTATAAATCACTTACGTGGGTTGTTTTGTCAACTCTTGGATTTTGGCAAATAATTCTTCATTTGAGGCGTTATTCGGGTCATTTGGTGTTTTGTTGTGGTAACCTTATTCACCATTGTCTATAAGCTTGGTTAAGTTTTTTGTCCCAAAATCAGGAGGTAGCTTCGTTCCCATGTCGAAGATGTAAAGTAGGTACTCATTTTTGTTCTGTCTTAATAGTTTATCTACTTGTTCCTGTTTTTCTTGACTGAGTTTGAGCTATGTAACCTCATCATTGTCATTTCCATGGTCCAAGTGACTAGTCAGAGGGTCTCTTTGATGGCGTGTGACTACCATGGCTAGATACGTATGTATCTAATTGAGCTTAAAGAAGGTAAGATATTTGGTCAAACGTGATTTAACGTAAGCTAGTATGTATTTGTTTTAGATTTGGATTGAACAAGCTACTAAGTGCTGATGGAAAGAGTGAACTCAAACAAGTTAACTCAATATGGGTGTGATATAGTTCATAACAAGCTACGAGGGGATTTGTGTTGAGTGTGGCTTAAATAAGCTATAAAATTAATGACATATGGAGTGAGCTCAAACAAGTCACTCGATATTAGTTGGATATAGCTCAAAACAAGAAACATGATTTGTGTTGGGTGTAGTTTAAATAAACTCGACAACTAATGACATACGAAGTGAGTTCAAACAAGTCACTCGATATAAGTTGGATATAGCTCAAAACAAGCTATAAGGGATTTTTTTGCAGAGTTTAGCTTAAACAAACTCAACAATTTATGACATAAAGAGTGATCTCAAACAAGTCCCTTGATATAGGTTTGATATAGCTTAAAATAAGCTATTACGACTTTGTTGCTCAACTAATGAGCTAAGATCAATGTAAGATTTTTGTTGTCTTATTGATTTGTTTTTTCTATTTGATATTGAGGTGGTTTTGAAATGTTTTGTGGAACACAATTAGGACTTGAAATATACAATAAACACATTTGTATAATCCAATTTTAATGATATATAAAACGATAAACTAACTTGTTTACAAGTAGAAAGCAACCATGTTTATATGACATTTTGGCTCAAAAGGTAAATCCTTCGGGAATAATCAGTATTTTTTAGATCATGCAACATGCAGTATGATGTGAAATGGGCAGATGCAGACTCTTATCACTCCATATAAATGCATCTTCCGATATATCCTAGTCATGATATACCTAAATCTATATGGGGAACCCTTAGGATACTGGAAGATACTCGTTAATTCTTACTAACTTGCTTAAGAGTGAATCACCACGTCCAAGGCAGACTTTGTGAAAAGGTGGAAGGTGATGGGGGGAATGAAAGTGTGTATGGTGTCCTTATTACTCCTCGAATATTTATAGGGATGATTGTCAAACTCTGTTGTTACATCTATTTAGATGTTATTCGCAGTAGTCCCAATCAAGACGACATTACCTGTAAGTGGCAACCAAAGGCGAGGTATATATCAAACGTTGTTTTGAGACTAGGTCTCAATGTGCAATGTAAATGAAAATACTGGTGGTGCGTGGTAATGAAGTCCATGTCACTGGTGTAGCGTAGGTGGTGATGAAATACACTTCTGTTACGTGTTAATACAAATGATGAAGTGATTAACAACAAAGTTCTTTCCAACTTGAAAGAAAATCGCTAGCAGAAAATGATAGCATACCTTAAGCGTGTTATTTTTTTGTTTTTATTTTTTAATAGTTTTCGGATAGTTCTTTGACCAAGGTAATTCTGCAAAAGGTGTTAGAATTTTGGTTTTGTTGTTTTATAAATTTCAAGTGACACAGTCTTGTGTAAAACAAATTAATAGTTATCCTGGATTCAGAAAGTTAGAAGAAAATAAATGATCGTGGTTGTTTTTGATTTTCAAGATCCCCTGAAAGCTCAAGAAAAGAGCATAAACAACTAACCCTTAGACAAATATCAAGAATAGGAAGTGAAGTAATGATCAAGATGATAGTTAAAGACAAAAAACAAAGATATACTAAATAAAGTGATTAATTGAGCTATTTATAACAAAAGGACTACTTGGTATGAAATGTTGATTCAAATTTTAAATTGCTATTTGATCAAGGATCCTGCATAAAATATTAGAAGTTTTGTTTTGTTGTTTGATAAATTTTTAAATGATATGTCTTGTATGAAAGAGGTTAGTAGTTTATCCTGCATACAGAAGATTAGAAGAAACTACACAATCATGGTCATTTTTTATTTTCCAGGTCGCTTGAAAGCGCAAGAAAAGAGCATACATAGTCACAATCAGAAAAGCTATTAGAAATGCAAACAAATCTAGCAATTAATCAAGATTACAAAAAATGAAGTTGTATCTAATAAAATGTGGTGATTAATTAAGCTAATTCTAATGGATTGATTAGCTAGCATAAGATATCAGCAAGAGCATACGCACGATTGTGGTGCGATTAACCTCGTAAAAAGGAAAAACGATGATAAAATATAAGCCCAAAACTGTGATAAAGCAATAGTGGATGTCGAAAAAAAATGAAATGTGGACAAAAGGTCATGAAGAAGTGATTTTTTTTTTGAGATTGTCCAAGAATTATGTAAACACAAGTTTCACAATTAAACCATTAGAAACAACAAAGAAATAATCAAATAATGAGCAAGACGACAATTTTGAGAAAATGAAGCTAGCAAAATATTCATGTAAAAGTAATGAGATTGTTTCAAAATGAAGAATTTAATCACATGAGATAACCTGAATAAGAATTTGTAATTTGTGAATCAAGATCGTCAATGTGAAAAAGTTAAACGTAAGGAAACTTTTATTTATTTATTGGCGGGGTCGGGGTGGTCGTTGGTGCTCAAAAATAGTTTAAGACGGAAGAAACATAAAATACATTGGTGAAAGGATCTTCTTGGGTGATGTTTTGTGTGGCAGACAGAGGAATACAATCCTGCAAGATCCACAATTAGAAGTTTTCCTGCACAGAAATATGAAAAATCAATTTGGAAAAAGCATTAACTAACACACAAAAAAATCCATAAAGGCAACCAAAATGTTAGACAACCCTAGAGTTGATTTATATCTAGTTGATGGTGATTAAATTGATCAAATAGAGGAATGTGAGTGAAGTGTTAAGAGATCTAAAAGACTTAATTAGATATGAACTTAATGAAAAAGTTGAGTCAAAACAAACTAATTAAAAATAATAAACAAGGGATGAGCTTATAAAATTCGATGGATTATTTAAATACAATAAATTAAGAAAATATGTAATATGAACTAATCAATATTAACGATTCCTATGATGTAACGCCCATATTTTGGCGTTCGAAAAACACATTAAATCTTAAACAATTATCCAGAAAGTTGCAGCAATTTTTTTTATTTTTTAAGTTATAAGGTTGTAAGGGTGTCAAACCCTAATGTACGTTAAATTAATCTCCACCAACAATTACTACATTACAAAGGATGGACCAGGTCTAAGTTAAATGATCAAATATTCTTAATTTATCTCTAAGGTTAACTTAATTACAATCAACTAGGGAGGTGCCATAAATTAATTTACTTGGTTAAATGTTTTTCTCCTTCTTAAATTAACATTCAAACCCATAATTAATAAACCTCACACTTAGTTACTTTAGTTCCAATATCTTAAAAATCTTTAATGTCCATTTAAATAACTATTAAAACATACTAGGAGTGTTACATAGTTAACTTACATATAAGGGTATTAAATGGCGCCATTCACCCATTTACACATACCCTTAAATTATCTAAAAACCCAAAATACATATTCCCACGTAACAATTGTAGGGTTGATTCCTAACCCTTGGATCAAACCAATTGTGGCCACTAGATCTTAGGGTTCCATACTAACCCTAACTATCCTTATGAAATCTTATTAAACCTTTTTCTTTTCCCTAACCTCCTCATTTGATCTATTTTATTTATTTATTTATTTATTGCAGGTTGGAGGAGTGGAAGCCATGAAAGCTAGAAGGGAAGGAACCATGGAGGAATTCACAAAATAAAACTTAGTTTAGTTTATGTTGAGGATTTATTAGTATGAAGTCTTTCATTTGGAGATTGAAGGGGGTTTCCACTCTAAATATGGAGTTGTGATTTAGTTAATTCCATTTTTGTCTTCCATTTGGGCAAAACCCTACTTCATTTTAAATCCATGAGATTGAATGCTTTTAACTACCCATTTAAAGATTTACAAGTTTGAAACATTGAATTTATGCCTTTATTGTTTGCTGGAGTTTTCCTCTTTAATTTTATAAGCTTGAATTTTTAGTTTAAACCAAGTTTGAAATGACACAGACGGGGATTGTATTTTTCTTTCGTCAGTGATGAAATTGCCGCCCAAAGCAGGTCGACGGTCCAGGGACCACTGCCCTACCTGGGTGACGATTCACAAACTGCCGCCTTGCCTGAGCGACGGTACTGTTCTTTAAAAACAAAACCTTCAATTCTAAAAATTTTCTAATTTTTTTTACTAGAGTGTTCCAAAGATCATCCTTAGCTTGAATTTAAATTCCTAAAATCTCTAGTAGAAAGGTTATTCCATTTATTCATTCCATGCTTAGAATTACTACATTTAAAGATTTACTATTTCTATAGTGGCAATAAACACATCTATATGATTATTTTCATTTTCTTTCAACAAATTTTCTTTCAACATGTTGGGGCTCGGGGGCCAATGGGGAGGATAGTTTATTGCCATTGGCCCCCGAGACCCAACCACAATGCAATAAAATATGGATCCAACTCATGACAACTATACAAAGCTTCCACATCACAATACAATGAATTCAAAACCATTTCAAAACATAATCAACACAAAATACAATCACAATAAGGAAACTAACCAAATATACAAGGCTTGAAACTAACCAGTGGAACAAGGATCTATGGGGAGATCAGTCATGCCTCCCAATGGGATTAGGTGCCCACCTTAAAAATCCTCCAATATACATCTTGTTGTCGTCCTCAAAATCCCCCCCTCATTTTCTAAGTCAAATTCAAAGATTTTGAACTCATGCCTTCTAGAGGTGTTCAAGTAAAGTTGGAAGTCTGAAAAGATAAAGAAATTCATGCTTTGAAGTTGTTTAAACTCTCCAGTTTGCACGTTTTGATAAATTTTTTGTTTTCCTGTCTAGACCTGTGAAAATTCTATTATTGTCCTCATTTGAATGAAATTGTCAATCTTTCTATGGCCATGGATCGTCAAACCTTGTATTGTTTTCAATCCCTTGGTTTGCGAAAGAAATTTGAAAATCAGGCACTAAATGGTGGAGTTTTCTTCTTCTCTGCATTTTTCCACAATTGTGAATGGCGGGCGTTTTCTTCCCCGTCAAATTTTGGCTCCATTATCCATGGGTATGTGGACATATCTAATTGGAGGCAGGTCAGCGGAGCAATTTGTGTTTTTGAGCCTCTTTGTAAAAAATGCATAAAGTTATAAAGTGACCTGCAACCCTGATCATGCTAAGAGGGAAAAAGTCAAATGTTGAGCCCACATCAAAAGAGTCAAAGCGGGGAAGCGGGCCGTCAGGGAGATTTGAGTATTTAAGCCTTTTTCATTAAAGGGGCTTAAAGTTAAAAAGTGACCCACAACCCCGCCAAATACAAAGGAAAAAGTCAAAACTTGGGCCTACCGTTGGAAAATCAAAGCGGGGAAACGGGTCGGTGGAGCAATTTGTGTTTTTGAGCCTGCATTGAAAAAAGGTAAAATTATAAAAGTGACCCGCGAATCCTTTGCCAATCAAATGAAGCCATGTGTCATATCATATCAAAAGCGGGTGAGCGGGCCAAAATGTTCCAAAATGCCAAATCTCTATAAAGTCACAAAATGCAAAAAGCATCCTCCATGCCTGCTCCAGTAAATTTCTCTCACATAGACGGCTCTGGTTTAAATTTTTCAAAGGCAAGATGAATGGTTCAAATTCAAAGTTACAAAACGAGTGTAACGACTGCATTATGAAAAGTCTGGTTTTTTTCATCATTGGTGTTTCTTCGCAAATCAAGAATTTGAATGAACGCGAATGATTGAAAAGATTGTAAACCATTTCTTGCTAATAAAGAAGAAGTTGTAACTATTTCTTGATTTTATTTAATGGCTTCTTCACGCCATTGTAGAGGGTTGGCAATTGATCTTGTAAACTCACGGGTATATTGTATTTTAAGAGAACA